>JAVANC010000004.1:44336704-45536704 GCA_033319125.1 Parnassius glacialis
TGCGTGTGCGTGTGCGTGTGCGTGTGCGTGTGCGTGTGCGTGTGCGTGTGCGTGTGCGTGTGCGTGTGCGTGTGCGTGTGCGTGTGCGTGTGCGTGTGCGTGTGCGTGTGCGTGTGCGTGTGCGTGTGCGTGTGCGTGTGCGTGTGCGTGTGCGTGTGCGTGTGCGTGTGCGTGTGCGTGTGCGTGTGCGTGTGCGTGCGCGTGCGCGTGCGCGTGCGCGTGCGTGTGCGTGTGTGTGCGTGTGTGTGTAATGATATATATATATATATATATATATATATATATAAAAGTACGTTGGCGTAGTAGTAAACTTACATCCATAAATTTAAATCAACACATTTTTACAAATTCTTTGCAGTGATTAAAAGTGAACTGTCCAAAACCTTAAAATAAAAAGGCCCGTATCTAATAGTGGAATCAAACGGGCTGCTAAGTAGAAGATGAAGAATAAGAGAAATCTTATTTAATTAAAGTTGTTTTTACTAGGCAAAACGCATTAATGCTTACCAAATATCAAACTAATGTTTTGTGAATTTTATAGCGTTTAATGTTTGTGGCGTACCTGAAAAAATATAGTAGATGAAAAAAAAATTCTAAGTTTCAATTTGGCAATCGTTGTAAGAGACTTATGGTTAGCAATAAAATTTTGATATGCTGTAATGATGATGATGATAGCACGATTCAGGCTTCGATATGTTTCGCTTGCACGACGACAGCGCCGCCACAGTTTCAATAAATGAAAGCGACGACCTGGTGAGACATACAGGACCTATGCCATAGGCGTCTACTATTTTCACCTATTAATCGTATTTTCTTCAAGGTAAACAAAATCAACCGGGCATAGTCAGTCGATTATTTCATTGGTCTGTCTACTGGTAGTAACCGCGACTGTTGATCGTATGGTTCTAGGTTTATAGTCCCGGGCTGGGCAAAATTCATTTATTGGGTTTCTACTATATGCTTAAACACTCACGCCTGTCACCCAAAGGGACAGGTAGAGAGTACGGATTTCCATTTGGCGCGAATCTGATCCTGTCATCTTTTTCACGTCCCTACAAACGGATACTTGCTTGTGGGTTAAGGATACTCTAAAGAACAATGGCAGACTTTCATACATAAAATTAGTTGAGAAGAAATGGTAGCGTCTATATATCAAAAATATCTTAAAATGTTAAGTGTCAGCCCCTTAATAACTCTGTCAAAGAATTTTGTCCTGAGAAGGCGTCAAAAAAAAGATATATACATTTGAACTTTTTTAGGTTTAGGTTGGTTTAGTCTTATGTCACTTGGAAAAAGTAATTATTTGATGTTAGTACATTCTCAACATAATGTACCTACATACATAATTGAGAGTTTTTATATTATTGTATCTCTAATATATATTTGCATACTATAAATGTATATTTCTGGCATGGCTCCTGAGGCTTTTGTGCCATACAGTGACATTTTATTTTAGCTAGTGCTGCCATAACATTAAATGGAATTGTTACATATTGTTACATAGTACTATGATTGGGATAATGTATTATTGCAGTAAGTTCTTTGTAGGAGACCTATGTTCAACCCTATCACTTATTTTTATTATTATTTTAATATTACTGATAGTATAGTTATTACTAATAATAACTTCTAATAAAAAGTATTTCGTGTTTGTGTGTTGTGTTGGTAGTCTTATAAAGTGTATACGAAAATGGTATGAATATAGTAAATGGTAGCACTTTAATAGTGTAAAATGATTAAAATCATTTGATAATCCCAAAAATTTATGATTTTTTCTGTGGCTTTAATTAAAATACATTTTTATTAGAAAAATCATAGAAAAATAATTAAACTCATTTTATATATAAGTTATTTCTAGACGCAATCATTTTTGTCAACTATTTTTCTGCCAGTGTTATTTGGCCCATCTTCAATATATTGACAATTTGACCGATAAACTATCGTCTAGGGCGTTTCTTGCCGTCTGTGCCGTTCAGTGCGATAATAGTACGTAAAGCCGTTGGTCCTGCGCCTGACCTCCTCCGGTCGAGACGGATGGCTGTCGCATCGGACTATGAGAGTGAGGGAATAGAGGGTACATACACGCGGGCACTACTTGTTTCCAGTAAAAAGGGTCTCCGGTTCTTTACACTCACCATACGAAACAGCAGCATGGAGCTGCTATTTTACACTGGTATTCTGTGAAAGCATGGTCCTACCCCGGCCGAGCCGACCCATTCTTACTACAACTATAATATATAGTATATATATATATATTAAGTCCTTGCATATGAAATTGGCGTTTTGTACGGGAGGAAAATAAAGTAATTTTTTTTGTAAAATATATTTAACTATCAAAGTATTCACCGTTGTTATCTATGCACTTTTACCATCTCATAGGTAGTTCATTGATCCCTTTACTAAAAAAAACATGGGGAGGGGGGGTGAGAATCAATAAACTCTTTGAAGGCGGTTTGGACTGCCGCATCGCAGTTGAAGTTTTTTCCTTATAAGAAGTAGTCCAAATTCCGGAAAAATGGTAATCTGTTGGAGCAAGGTCCGGGGAATACGATGGATGTCGCAGACATTCCAATTGTAGCTCATCTAACTTAGTGGTTGTTTGTTGTGCAGTGTGTGGTCTTGCGTTGTCGTGAAGCAGTAGTGGCCTAGAGCGATTGACCAATCTCGGTTGTTTAGCAGCTAGTTCTTCCTTCATGGTTTGCAGTTGCTGATAATAGATATCTGCCGTAATCGTGTGGCCATATTTTAGAAAGCTGTAGTAAACGACACTGGCGCTAGTCCACCAAACACTCACAAGTAACTTTTTCTAAGTCAATTTTCGTTTAGGGCAGGATTTGGCTAGGTCTCCAGGGTTCAGCCATTGCGATTCGATTTAAAATCCCTTCATTATTGTGTCGGTTAAGCAAAGTAACACAGCAGTGGACGCGTGTTTGCAAGTTCGATTCACTCAATTCACGAGGTACCCATCGTTCAAGTTTTTTTACTTTCCCAACTTGCTTCAAGTGGATTAATACAGTTTTATCACTTACCCCGAAACCTGCAGCTATCTCTGAAGTGCTTTGTGATAGATCCGCTTCCACAATAGTCTTTAATTCTTCATTTTCCACTTTGGTCTCCGGCCGTCCACAGGTTTGGTTCTGAAGGTCGAAATTTCCAGAACGAAAACGTTGAAACCAAAAACGTACCGTGCTTTCTTTTGCGACACCAGCGCCGTACACATCATTAATCCTTCGAGCTGTTTCTGCAGCACTAGTGCCACGTTAGAACTCGTACTCGTAAATATACCGATGTTTTATGTTTTTCAATATGCGGTAATAAGCGACGCCAAAGACAAAAATAATGAGGAAAAAACAAATGAATGACTGTTTTCTAAACTGAAATGTACCAGCTAAATGAGCTTATAAATTTGAATTTGGAGTTCTTAAACAAAGAGGAGATATTTCAGATCAAAGTGGTCAGTACGACAAAACGCTAATTTCATATATAAGGACCTAATATATATTATACAGTTACATATAGTATTATAACGTGAGTATTATGATAGGATATTTTTAATTAATATAGCTTGCTTGAACGCTATAAATATTTTGTTCCAGGTAACTCTTATTCCTCTATTGAAATTCAGCAACATGTATCGAGCAACACCAAACCTCAGCCGTCTGTTCAGCGACCACGAACTGCAGAAGTCTTGCATCACGTTCATCAGCAAGGGCTGCGATCCTAAGGATAAAGTATGTAACCTTAAAATTGCATTATATAACCCACTTAAATATACATTACGGTACACAATATTTAGACCGCTTAATACATTAGATCCATCTTGTATTTCTCTTATATGATAAAGAAACATGAAGGTTTTTTGAACCACCTGATGCTAACTGGATGCTGTGGCCTCTAGACTAATAGACACTTATACCATAGTATAAAGACACCAAGTAGGCTATCTCCGGCCAATCCGCGATATAATTGCCTACTGTCTCAGGGTTGTCACTGTCACCAAATCATTAGTTTAAAGCCCGGCCCTTGCCAAAAATAATACATCTCTGTATAACTAATTCAGTGATCATTAGTCGATAAAGTTCAACAATGGTTTTCCTAACAAATACAGAAATGTATTAAGATTCAGAGCAGTATTATTTATAAAAAAAAGGGATAAAATAAACCGGCGGGGCGGTGTGTGAGCTCGTGTTTAAATTATTTACTTAGTATATACTAGTTACTTTTTATTTTTAATAGGCATAATATAGTATTTGCTCACATAAAGGACCATATTAATTTTTATTTTTAATTAATACAAGCATATATATATTGAATCACACATTTATTACAAAATTACAAATTAGCTACAGAAAAATACTTTCTTCGGTTTCGACTATTACGAAACGACTTGTTATTAAACTTTAATGCGTAATATATCTGCATCCTTATAAATAACTTTTGCAAATATAATTAATTACGATTTTATAACCGTAAGTAGGTACTTAGTTACTATTCTTCCTCTGTCTGATAGACAACTAATACAACAAAAATATGTAAGTAGGTATCTCATCGTCAAGTAAAAATTATATGCTATAACAAGTGACTCGATTACCTGTCCTGTTCAATAGGTAATCTGAACAGAGACAATTCTGGAATCGATGAATTATTAAGACACCCAAACACACAGCAATACGTTCTTCTGCGATTATCACACATTTTTCATTCATTTAGAGGTGCCAAAAGCCGTGGCGCGCGAACCTCGTGCGGTGTTAGTCCCGACTGGCGCAATGAGAAACATTTCGAGATTGTGTTTAAGTGTGCGTGCGGCGCCTCATAGATACTATGGCGCACACATACAAGCCGCGCGCAGTGCGTTTGTATGAAGATAACGTACTTCCCTGTCTTTATACTATGCTTATACGTGGTAGGGCTACTCTGCCGCTATATATTAGAGTTATTGCACGAATGGATCGGCTCGACCGGGGAAGCACCACGCTCTCACAGAATACCAACATAAAATAGCAGCTTAATGCTGCTGTGTTTCGTATGGTGAGTATAGAGAAACTACGCATCTGCATTTTGATTCTTAATTGAAGTTAAATGTAGATGTCTATGGGCCACAGCAGCCACTTTTTTCAGGTGAACTGTGTACTCGTTTATCACAGTCATTCTATACAGGTAGTATCGAAATCCTCGGCGTCGACATATTGAATAGTGTGCAGTTTCGTGGTCACTTGGAAGGGTAGGCCAAATTGGCCTCTAAAAAGCTTGATGTGCTCAGCAGTGCGAGACAGTATTTCATGCCGTCACATCGCTTGCAACTTTACAAAGCGCAAGTTCGGCCCCACATGGAATACTGTTCTCTTCTCTGGGCCGGGGCACCCCAGTGCCAGCTCCATCCACTTGACCGCATCCAGCGCAGAGCGGTTCGAATCGTCGACGACCGAGTTCTTTCTGATCGGCTCTTTGCATTTTCTGTCGAATTTACCACGGGGAGTGCTCTAAAGAATTGTTCGGATTAATTCCAGCCGCCAACTTTCACGAACGCACATCGCGTCAAAATTCACGATACCATCCTTACCATCTGGATGCTTGGCGGTCCATGACTGTACGTTTTACTAGGAGTTTTCTTCCTCGTACAACCTCTCTGTGGAATCGTTTACAACCGGCGATTTTTCCGGACCGATACGACTTAGGGACCTTCAAGAAAAGAGTTTACACCTTTCTAAAAGGCCGGAAACGCATCTGCAATTCCCCTGGTGTTGCGGTTGTTCATGGGCGGCGATAGTCACTTACCATCAGGTGAGCCGCATGATCGTTTGCCCCCTCTTCTATAAAAAAAAATACAAAAGAAAAAATAATACTTCGATTTCTAACCTTGATCAAAAATGTAGATGTCACCCTAAGGACTAAGATGGAATCGTATCAGCAGTAAAAGTGATCTCCGCATCTCGTCACTCATCAGACGAAAATTAGCAGTATTATGCTGCTACTTCACGCTGCTACTTCACGCTGGATACTGTTCAAGCATGGTCCCGCCCCGGTCGAGCCGATAAATTCGTACTGCAGATGTAGTATGCTGCAGTTGGCTATATCACGTTAAATATAACTTATTACTAGAGTAGATATTATTATGAAATTAAAAATAAATACTCCTCGTTGTCAGTGCTTTCGGCAATGCGCCAGAAAACATATTATTACATATTTCTTTGAAGAATTTTTAGCATGGGTACAGTTGTAGGTTAATTATATGAGCAAAGTATTGCAACGGTGACGCATTACCTTGACGCAATATTTGCGCTAGCCAAGCACATAAACGTTAGTGGCTAAGATGCCCTGTAAGCAATAACTTTTAAACGTTAATTAAATTATTTTTACGGATTTTATCGCGTTTAATTTTTACCGGGTTTACTTTGACATCAGGACGTCAATCACCTCAGTGCCCCGGGACCATGGGTGCTGCAAAGCAACGGAAACGTCAAGAATTAAAAATAGGTAAAAATTAAACGCGATAAAACCCGTAAAGATTGTTTTATTCCTTGTGTAGGGTTCGCGTAAATATAAGAGATCATTACATATGAGAGATTTTTGTACGTAGAATGGATCTTTAAGGAGTCGCGTTATCAACGGAATACAGGCTTTACTTCCCCCCTCCCTCTAATATTTCCTGCGCAGTTGACAGTTTCAGATATTTGATTTTTTAATATTCTAATTTTTCTTTCGCCGTAGCCATCGCTGTCAGAAGTATTAGAGATCTTGTGTTCCCTGCAACAAGGCACCACTCTTCGTGCAGTGTGTGAACGATTCACGGGCATATCGAGTACCGCTTTCGATTTGCGTAGGCTGGTGGTGTTTGCTCAACTTCACGGACTTATTAAATGCTTAAAAAGGTATGTATTGGATGCGTCAGCAACTCTGTGGCGCATTGGCTTAGCAATGAGTTGAAGCGCCAAGAGCCGCGGGTTCATATTCCGTACGGAACTAGTATTTGTATGGCCTACAAATAATTGTTCCGGGTCTGGGTGTTTGTCGTTGTGAAATTTATGTATGTAAACTACATGCACCATATGTAAACTATATACAACATGAGAAAATTCTAGTGTGAAAGTAACGTTTTGTTATATTAAAAAAAAAAAAAAACAGAGAATAAAATAATAAGTCTGTGTTAAAGATAGTGTATAGAAAAATTAGAAATAATTCTTATAACCCCTAAATAATATTTGTTAGAGCTTAACCATTTACAGCAGACTAAAAAAAGACTGGGTTTACAATTCGAGTGTATGATTTTTTGAGGGCTGATAATCTTTCGCTCACCAGATGTCGCTAATGAATTAGATGTAGGTTTAGTTACACAATGCCATTTCATTGAGAATTAGCGTTTTAAATAAGTTTCTCAGTACCTAAAGTTACTTGAATACACAAAAGAATTTTTCAGTGAGTTGCTTTTTAATTTTTTACACATTTTGTAACTCCTTTTTTTTAAATTTTCTACTTTAAGTTTTCCGTAGTTTGGTTTATTGGCTAATTGAATGGTAATTGATACAAATGCCAAGAACGATCCAGTTAATCTTACTGATCCCGTTGAGCTATGTCAGCATTATTAATAAACAAAGTACTATATCAATAATCAAAAATCAAATAAAGACGCAATGTTTTGTCACCAGATACCCTGTCTACTTACGTAACACCACTCGTCCGAATGGCATCAACAACCGATTAGATCCTGTGTTGGGTATACGACGATTGTTCACAGGGAGACACTGCACCGACGAAATCTGTTGCCTTGCCAGAATCGACCTTCCCACCTTGGATCAGATCATAGAAGACGATCCTAACGTGGCCATCATTTGGAGATAAATTTTACTCTCACTACGTTTTAAATTTTTATGTTTAAACAAACTTCGAACGCTTTACTAGGCATCACTATATTTTTAAATTCATATATACAATGGTACCTACTATTGCAATAAAAATAATTTTCTCTTTTTTATAAACTCTAGACTTGACAATTTTTTTTCTCATTAAAAGCCATGCAAATTTTTTCTCAGTTTTTAAACTCTCATTTAAATAATTACATAATATATTTCCTATGATTAGCATAGTTTTTTATGCGTTGTCGATTATCACTGTTGTCAATCAAGTAGTTAATGGAAATTCTTAAAAATGCAAACTTATTATACTTAGCAAGCAATTATACTTGGCCTTTATTCGTCTAGCGTTCATTATAATACTTAATCATTAAATTACTACATAAACTTATGTACTGATGTTTCGGCTAGTTATGGCGTATATAAAGTATTAATGTAATATTTATATTAGAATAATTGAGACAACATTTCAAATTTTTAAATGAAACAAATATTAAAAAGAAAATACTACATTTTTTTTCTTAACGATTTGAGCGACATTACTACATAATTTTCGTAAGTTTTCTAACTACTCGAATGTACTTAAGTACATTAATACTAACTACTCGAATGTAATTAAGTACATTCGCGTACATTAATGTTAGTCGATTAAAGTTTAAAGTCTTTTTTTTAAATTCAGTAGTACAGTTCCATAGATTAAAATATTTTATTACATCCATTGAGTTAAAGTTCTTATCAAGTTTGAAATGTTTCCTCTAATATGTTAACTATTTTGAGATACAATAATGTCTAATAATGATAGTTCTAGCTTTAATATTATACGATGTTGTATATACAAAATTTTGAACTATTTTTAAACTTTACGAGCATTTTGCCTCAGCAAAACGTCCAATTTGTCAAATGCCTACGTAACTGATCATCCAACTATGCAGAATCCGGCGATTCATTGTAGTGCAAAATTCTTAAAATTTTTATTTTAAAAGTATTATAAGTAGATATATACTTATAACATTTTCATGGTTTATTGTGTTTATTTTAATATCCATTAGCAATTTTCTTTATCATATATATTTCTTATAAAACGGGTTGCTACAAAGCAATGGTAATATTTGACTGTTACTAACATGTAGCATTACAGTGTTTTAATTTAACTGTATATAATATACTTACAAATTATTTGTAATTTTATATCACACTTACGACGTAGTAAGTCGGTTTTAATGTATTTTATCTAAGATAAAAATAGCGTAATGCTATAGTTTCCACCGTTTGCCGTTTCAGGTCAGTTTGTTCTCTTTCTGGTGTTACTTTGGTCTGTATTCTGTATTCTTTGGTTATTTCTTAGCGTAATACAGTGAAACCTGGATAACTGGGACCTTAAGGGACCTACAAATTTGTCTCACTTAAGGAGGTATTCCACTTACCCAGTGTCTGTCTCATTTGCAAAGGGTTCCATTAATATAGATAAGAGTTGAGGTTATTTCAGTTATAGACGTGCGATTATTAAATAATATAACGTATTTTGTAAACATTAGACACGAGTTGAATCTATATTAATCAAATCAATCAAAAAAGCTATTAAACAAAAATATTTTTTATTAACAATACAAAAATGCATACAGAATGCGCCAATCAAAAAAAGATGTTTTTCAATGTTATAAATTATAGCGGGAATATTATTGTGAGTTGTACAATTGTCGACAAACATCAAAATCGTTTCAGGGCCTTCATTACTTGATCCAAATTCTTCATCCAATCGACAAAATTAGTGGATGTCATCCAAGCCTTTTCATTATTTTGGCGATTCACAGGCAAGGTTTTTACACCTTTGAAACATAAACATCCGGAAGATAACATAACCAAACCAAAACTGGACGTCACTTTTACACAATTAGCCAAGTGCAGCATTAGAATACGGCGGGTAGAATAAGAATTAGTAAACAGTACGGTACACACAATATACTCTCAGTAAAAGAGGTAAAATACACTCGCTGTCTCAGTTATAGAGGTAATTATGAAGATAAAATCGAATGAACTAATCCCAGATAAAGAGATTTGTTTTGTCCCACTAACAGAGATAATTCACTAAAGTGTCGGGACCTAAGCATGAGTTGTCAAGTTAACCAAGTTTTATTGTATAATAATTTGGATTTGATTAAAATTTAACAGTTCTAACATTATGGGAATTTGTTACTTAGGAATATCCTGAATCCTAAATATAGAACTCAAAAATACTTTTATGATTTCCTACTTGCTTGCCAATTAAGGTATAAAATGTGAGGAAACAAGTATGTCTAACAAATTTAAAAAATATATTGCATTTCGAAAACGTGACGTTTGTCAACACATACTGGGTACTATGGGTTGTTTTGTATTTGTACGTTTCACTATATTATACTTATTTTAAATTTCCGAGTCAGACCGTCTTATGTCTATAGAGACATTTCAAATATTTGGGCGTTCAGGGACACAGTCTTGACATGGTTGGACGTTTTGATCGTAAAGGATTCTTAAACTACCCACCATTTGAAAATGTCATATGTCTGTCAACGCACTAATCGTATGATCAGTGCGTTAGTATATAAGTAGTTGTAAGTTCGTTGCAAGAAAGCAGTATAGATATCAGATATGAACAGTTTTTTGACAGTATTTATTATTTAATGGAACGGATTTTTGGCATTCACGTGCTTTAGTCGTGTTAACGCGCCTGTATTATAATGCTATATCACAACGTATATTTATTTTAAGTGCCGTCGTGGGATATACTTTAAATCTTTAATAACGATAGTTAGTACTTAGTATGGATGACCACAGTCAAAGGGACTGGCTTTGGCCGTACAAAAATGTGTACTCGGATATTGTACACGCCGTCTCAAGTCTCGTCTGTCTCAATCTTAGCAAAATTTTAGGACATGATCGAAACCAAATGGATTACGCAGAAAAATGTATTAATATAATAGGACATTTACTTGTAAGTAATTATCATTTCTCTACTGAGCTGTGAATTAGCGCCATCTAGATTTTTCTCTCTCAAAAAAAAATCTATCCAAATGTAGCAATTTTTAAGTTTTTATTAACTGTCTTTTGGAGGCCGAATCTATCCCATTTTAAAACGGTTTTGCACATTTCAGAGTTTTTTTCTTTATTTAGAAAAATAAGCTATCTAAATGTAGCAAGTTCTTCTGTCTGTCGGAGGCCTATTACAGTTTAACAGGGTTTTGCACATTTCCGGGTTACTCTGTTTAATACAGTAATTGCCAGTGCTCTTGTATATTTTCCACGTCAATAGTCCCTATACTGTAAATTAAATAAAATTTAGCGTAATTTTCATCTTTTTTTGTTAAGTCCCATTAACTTAAATAAATTGATGTTTAATTTTTTAAATTACAGCTATATATCATTATTTTATCGTGAAATATTAAATAATTAAAATTTATTTTAATTATTTAATATTTCTATAGGACTATCAGGTGGACTGTGTGCTCGTTTGTCACCTAAGGGTGATAATCAGTTCTATGTAAAAAATATAATATCTCAAAACTACAGCGTTGTTTTACAAAATTTTATATTTTATTATTGATTAATATGTTACAATTAAAAACTATATTATAATAGTATGTGGGTGTGCAAGCAAACAATGGTGCCAATCGTTCCTTCTTTTTCTGCCGACTTCCAAAAAGGAGACGGTACTCAATTCGAGTGTATGTTTTTTTTTTTTATGTGTGTTACCTCATAACTCTGTACTGGGCGAACCGATTTCGATGATTCTTTTTTTATATGAAAGCTGACAGTTCTCGTGTGGTCCCATATAAATTTGATCAAGGTCAGACCAATGGTTATTGAGTTATTCTTAAATAACCTATATTGAAATCGCTTATATTGAAGTCGGCTGTACAAAATTTTTAATTTTAAATTATTTTTTTACGTATTTCAGCGTACACTTTCTTCTCATCCAGTATGTTCCTAAGCGATATAAATGATCATTTTAAACAACTAAAATTTAAATTAGATATTATTTTCAATTAAAATAGTTTTCCATGTTTCCATATTAGAAAGTAATAATTATATTATCACTACATAAATTTTTTCTTAGGATTAGAACACTTATGGTATTATAATATTGTAAATATTTGGCTGTTACCAACAGTGGCCTATTTATAATAGTACTGTATATATATATCAAGAAGCGAGGGAACACTGACTTCGCTGTGTACAGTCATCTGCGTCACTTCGCGTTATATTTGTGCAGTTGACTGTACAGATTATCATTTTGTACATAATATATATAAAAGGTATACTAGTTAGCAATTGTATGCATTAGATTGTAACGTAGGTGTAAGATAAAATCGTGGCTTAAAGTGTATCCCACCGTGCAACCGCAGCATACACTGCCCGCTAGGCATTTACACATTCTAACGTATGTGGTGTTAGATTACATTTAATTAGTGTGGTTAGTAATAAGCTTCTATTTTCGTATTTTATTTATCCTTAACATGTCTTTATACACTTAGAATTTAATTTTATTAACATATTAAAACTAATTTATTTTATTTCTTAAATACACATTATATTTCAGTCTACAATCTACACTAATTTTTAAGAGTTTGTTATGTTCACAGGATATTTTTATTTCCAATTAAAATTATCTTCGCTAAGAATAGAAATAAGGTTTAATAATAGGCTAGATTAAGAAATAGTATTAACATATATGAACCTCAAAGACGATAAAGTATTTATAGGCAGTAGAATAGATACGGGTCAACATTCTAATAATCTGTATCAACACCTTCTTATATCTGTATAACCGCCTTGTATTATTATCAAATAGCGATACTTATAACATATATTACTTATATTATATAGATGTACATTGGACGTCCCATAGTAAGTTATCTATACAAATAAATAAAATCGAAGTGTCTGTTTGTAATGTTAAAATTACAGCATTTACTAAATGCTTAAGAAAGTATAAACGGTACTTATAACAATAATACACTTTTTTAAATTTTGTCCGTCTACCTGTCTTTTTGTTCCGGCTAATCTCTCAAACGGCTGGACCGATTTTGACGGGATTTTCACTGTCAAATAGCTGATGTCATAAGGCGTAACTGAGGTTACTTTTATTATAGAAAATTAATTAGGATTCCTTGCAAAAAACTTAATACCCTAACAGCTACAGCGAACAGCTAGTTAAAAATAAATTTACTACGTCCGTATCGTCAAACTATTCAGAATGTTACTTAAAACTAAATACACACGAAGTTACTTTTTCACACAAAATCGAAGAACAGAGAATTTTTAGCGATATGCCAGTCTACCTTATAAATAATTTAATGTCTTTGAGAACCTACTTACAGATTATTACATACTTAATAATATTTGTTAGTAGGTACTACCATTTTAATTATATCTACTCATTTATTATTCACTAAATACAATGTATAAAATTTTCTAAGTCCATTCATCATAAGGCTGCAAACGATTACGTCATGTAACATAATATGTAAATTGTTTATTGTTCACTAAATATTTATTTGTGTCAGTCCCTTCATTTGAGTATGATCTTTCTATAAGTCGGATAAAATCCGAACAGATCCACTTAGATTTAACTAGCTTACGATTTCATATATAATTGTATATTACGTTTGTATATAAATTTTGAAATCGTTTGTTTTGTCATATTAATGATAATATATATAAAAATATGCATTGTGTTGCTTTAGCTAACGCTTAAGGAGTTATCACACCTTAGTTTTTTTTTCTTATTTAAATTGTACCTTTAATAGTTTGTCCATTTATTAGTCTCAAATTATTGTAAAATAAACATTTAGAATAAACATAAATTAAGTTAATTAATATAATATTGCGATACCTATACCTATGCGATATTCGAATTTACATATAAAATGTTTAATTATAACTGTGGTGTTGTGAGAACAGTTTGTTTGTACTTAAAAATTTCTAAATTTTATTTTAAGTTTACACAGGTTTAACAATGTATACCGCCTCGTTTAGGTTCCTTTCGATTGACACGCTTTATTTATAGTTTTAAATTATCTTTTATAAGAAAAAAAGGGTTTGTTTTGCGTGCCTATTGTTTTGAAATGTATTTGTTCTTGTGTAAAACCCATATTTTGTTTCTATTTTGAACGAAGTTTTTTCAAGAGCTTATTACTCGAATTTAATTTACGTATAGGGTCTTTGTACAAGGTATATTATTTCATTTCATCATTCGTGGATGAAACTTGACTACTTAATGTCACACATTTATCAAAAGATAATTTTTGTTATCTGATACACTATCGTATTATATGTTAAATGTGACTTAGGCTATGTATAGCTATAAGATATTGTATTGTATATTGATGAGATGTCTGTGTGTGTAGACCGCTCAATTATATCGTCCCTTTGATTCTAAATAACATGTAGGATAGCATTATATTGTATTTAATTTGCGTTACGACATGAAACTAAAGATTATAAAATGCAGGACTGTCGCTAGTTTCGTGCAAATTTTTTACTCTTTCATTTTCGATGAACAAAAAAGTAATTTGCAGTGCCATTCGGACCTAGTTGAATGCTCAAAGCGTCAATTAAAGTGAAATGTTATTCGAACATTCGTAGCGACGAAGGTACTAGAAAGTAACTATAAAACAATCATGTGGAATACTGCTAACTGGTATCCTAAAGTCCGTGTGGGTCTCATTGCACCTCTAATTAATAACTATATAATTAACTACTGGTCGACCAAGTCACATAGGTAGATGACACTACCATTAATAAATTTCTACGTCATATAATTTTAATTCGCAACTTTTAAGTTAGATTAGATTTTTATTCTATGACGTCATTTGCTTTGACGTCATTTACCATCGTCAATTACTGGTTTTCCTTAAAACGTGTAGAAATGTTTCATTTTCAACTTCTACTTAACTTGGTCGTTTATTAAGCAGCTGCAAGCTTTGACTTGACGTGAATTCAGTTGTATAGTAAGTGTTTTAAAAATTAGATGTGTAGCCTACAATTATGTAACGAAAATTATATCTTGACGCAATAAAATAATATAGTGGAATCTCGATAACTCGCACCTCTTTAAGTCGCAATCGTCAGTGAAACGAAAAAAATCATTTGTGTCACTTGTGCAGTTCACACGCGGTAGAAGTGAAAATTCAAATGAAATTAAATAAAGGTAGAATAAAAATATTTCACGGCAAATGATTTATTTAATATGATAATTTTCATCCACAATCGGGGCATAAAATATAAAATAAAAGTTTAATTTTATAGCAAATAAATGTTACAATCCTTATTATCGGGGCCTAAAGAACATTTTCTTTTGAGTAAAGTTGCTTTGTAATAACGCCATCTATTTCATTCTATAGGTAAAGCCATATTAATTTTGAATATTAAGTTTTGGTATCTAAATTGTGATAAATAAAGGGATGAATAATACATCGGTTAAATAGTTATTCGAATTTGCTATACTATGTATTTTATTAAAATTGCTGTGTAATAATGCCATCTGTTTCATTCTATAGGTAAGTCATTATATCGAACAAAAATTGATTCTCTCTCTTTTGTAAAATAGACACTAGAGATGGCCTAAACTCTTCTATCTCATTCTTTCGCATGTAAAATCCTATATACAGTAAAACTCGCTTAATACGATCACGTTTAATACGATTTTTCATATAATACGCCATTTTATGTCAGTCCCTGCAACTTGAGGCATGTTTTAATATATTTTAACACGCTTCCCGTCTAATACGCCATCTGGGTGAGAAAAGTTACGTTTGCTGGTGATTGGTAAGGCGAAAAATCCACGTTGCTTCAAAAACGTGAATACGCCCCCTGTAACATGATGCACAATCTCGAGCTTGGATGAGTGGCCTTCGTGTTATTAACTGGTTAAAAGCTTTAGATGATCACTTCCAGATTAAATGTAGACGCATAATTCTCTTCATTGATAACCCTAAACTCTCACCCTAAAGATATTGAACTAAAGAACATCAAGCTTGTTTTCTTACCTCCAAATGCGACAAGCAAGTTGCAACCGATGGATCAGGGCATTATAAAAGTCCTTAAATATGGCTACAGAACACGATTGATACATCGCTATCTTAAGAAAATGGAAGACCCTGACAGCAAACGACCCTTGACTGTGCATGACGCGATTCTAAACGTTGCAGTGGCATGGCAAGCAGTTAAGCTTGAAACCATACAAAATTGTTTCAAGAAAGCAGGTTTCCGAAATAACGAAGCTGATGTCGTGTTGGAAGAAGAACCCGCGATACTGCAGGTGTTTTTTTGGATATTCTTCCATTGATGACAATGTTGCACCCTACGAAACCTGTTCGATTCAAGATCTTATTCAAGATGTGAATAACACCCAAAAAGAAGCCCTAAGTAATGACGATGAAGATGAAGGATAGTCAATTCCAATTTTGTCAAACACAGAGGCATTATCAGCAGTAAAAGATTTAAGGCGCTATGTATCTTCTTTCGGGAAAAGTGAAGACGCACTGCAAAAGTTATATTGAAAGCCTTGTCATTAATAATGCATCAAAATCTTTTTGTCAAAATAAGTGATTATTTTAAGTAATGTCATTATAAATAATAATTAACTATGATGTAATCTATTTAACTACCTATCTAACAAATTTATAAATACGTATACCTATAATTCAATACCTACACAATATTTGTAAATGATGTTTTATTTTCCCTATCCCGCATAATACGCTTCCCCGCATAATACGCTTTCCCGGTTAAGTCGCGATTTTGGCTGGGTCCCTTCAAAATCTTCTTAAGCGGGTTTTACTGTATGTGTCTCTTTTTAGAGTCGATTTTTCGTTTTATCGAGTTTCAAATCATGATTCTAAAGAAGTATTCACTCAAAAGAAATGCATACACGTTATCTCGAATTATTTATACTTTGTATCTCCAACAAAATGTTATTTCCCTGCGAGTTATTATACATATTTATACAACATGTAATAAAAACCCTGTGGTTCCCGATAAGTGCGTTATCAGAGTCTGTATTCAAGCGTAAAGAAATAACTTTTTTTTAAAAAATTGAACATTAAAAAATATTTTATTTAAAAAAAATAATTAGCGAATTTTATGTGGTATTATTAGCTCTGCATTATCCGGAGAATAAGAGGATTTTGAAAGACCCCTTCACCGATGACGAGCATCAGTCAGTCAGTTAGAGGTAATAAAAAACCACATACAATTTGCAAATTATTTTTTATATTCCAAATAAAAATTTTTAATGTTCAAGTTTTTTAAAAGAAGTTATTTCTTTACGTTTGAATACTGACTCTGATAACGCAATTAAGGGGAACCACAGGGTTTTTCTTACACGTTGTATACTCAATAAGTCGAATTTCAAAATGCAGACTCCGTAAGTCGAAGTTAGTAAAATATATTACGACTTACTTGGAATTCTCATTAAACTTTCTAAGTAACACATCTGTGTAGGTATCTTATGTTTGTAAAAAAAATCTCGAAATTTTTAGCATTTCCCTTGAAATTGGAGTTATCGAGATTCCACTTAACATTTACATCTGTATGTACTCGGTGTGCAGTATCTTCATTTACAATTTTAACTGTTTATTTTGAACATTAAATATTTTTAATTAACGCCTTAGAATGATTGTTTGTTTATATTTAAGAGTTGCCATGTGAGTAGGCTATAAAATTAATGCTTTGCATATCCTTATTGAATTAGTTAATGGCTTTTTTTAATTTATTGTATTTACTGCTATGTGTATTAGAAATATTTGATCAAAACTTTGTCAAATATTTGACAATGTAACGGCTTTTTAATGAACAGCCTCTCCTAATTTCTAAGAGGGATTTAAGGCAAGGAAGTGTCCGCCGCGCTGCTCCAATGCGTGTTGGCGGTCCGCACATGTCTTTGAAATATTTTTTATTTCTATTTCTCAGACATGCTGGTTTCCTCAGAATATTTTCCATCACCGCCGAGCACTGAGTATTATGGGTTGATTAAAGTGCTAATTGCACTTTAATGAACACACTAAGTTAATATAGTTTTGTATGGTTTTAGCCTAAAATAACCGTGAAAGTACGTTATTTTATTTAAATATTACTTTGTGTCAGTATTATTGAGTTTAAGTAATTTGTGTTACTATGATAAATTATTGCCTAAGTTTACTTTGTTACTATAGAATACTCGCCAAGGGCTGTTGGCAAAAATCTTTCGCAATCAAGGTAATTTCTCTTTGTACGTACATATTATATTAAAGTATTATTTCAAAAAATTTTTTGTACAAATTCTATTTAGTTGATTATTGATTGCTTGATTGCGATTGTAACTTTTTTTGTTTCGTATCGTGAAATAAAAGCATATCACGATAAAATGTTTTGCAAGTCGCGGGAACTTTCTCTCTGACCAGTGTCACTTGTATTAATACACTAAAAAGCAGTAGTGTTTTTTTATATTGTTGGTAGTATTTTTAATTTAGATTATTATAAAATCGCATGCAAAGTTCTGAATAGAGGATTGAGCACTTACTCGGCTTAAATTATTTAATTTTTCTTTAAACTTACGTATAATATTTAAATAAACATTTATAAATGTACTTTAAATCTAAAAAAATGTAGAACATATTAAATTATAATAGGATATGGCTTGGGTTGGGATAAGAATTTTTAATATTAAGTTTTGGTATCTAAATTGTGATAAATAGAGGGATGAAGAATGCATCGGTTAAATAGTTATTCGAATTTGGTATACTATGTATTTTTCTAAATTACGCGAATATTAAAATTCGATGGTTTGTAACTAATAATGGATCATAAGAATTATGATATGGGTATGTTCTACGGTCATTTTGTAGATTTAAGGAGTTAAAGGATCCTATAATTTTTCATATTTAATCGTATTCGAAAATCATGTAGGTGTGTATTCTTTACGATGATAATTACATTCTATTTGATGTATGTGTGTTTGCTGAACGTAAAACTTTCCATATTAATGGTACTGTATTGTAGATGTTGAAAAATAAAAAAAAGCATTAGCTATAGTTAAAATGTCGAGTAAAATACTTTATTTATTATAAGTCGTTATGTAAAACAGTTTGTTTAGAGTATTTCACAATCGTGTTCATTTCCCCAGTCATTGTAATTTTCTAGCTGTTTAACTAACACCCACCGTCTTGTCACAAAAAGTAGTTAATTGACAGTCTCGGGTTAAAACAATGGTTTAGAAGATTAGTTATTCCCTTAGACGTGGCGCCACAGTCTTCGCAAAATTTTGACATTTGCTGTCAAACTCCATACTTTACGTTTTATTTAGAATATAACCTTTCGTGAAAGTGATTCTAGTTTAAACCTGAGACAGAGTATAAACCACTTTTTGTAATAAGGCCGAATAAGTTCAAACGTATATTGAAATTACTAAAATATTATCTTCATTAGATTCCTTTTGTATTTGTAAGCCACGTGCTATTTATATTTTAAGCAAAATTAAACTTATGCTAATGCACATTTTTTATTTATTTATCGTGCATTTTTTAATGTTTTCCTTTATTTTAGTACAAGTAGGATCCCGGATTCTATTTTGCTGGGTGCAATACTTAGTGAGAAATATGTTCACCATAATCAGACCATGACACAGAGTGCACAGAGTCGCATCCGTCAGCCAGAAGACTGCACTGTGTATAGGGACATTCCGATACTAGTAAATACGAGTAGGTACTCGATACTTTTGATTCGATACCAAGTACTAATAGCATCGAATCAATCTTGCGATACTTACTCGGTATCGAAACAAAAGTACTTGGTATCGAATCAGGCGAGCCGAACCCGGCGACTTCACCCGAGCCGAGAGCGAGAGAGAAAGCCGCCATTACATTAAAATTGTCACTGGCCCAGTTAGCACTAGCAGTGTCCAGGATTCCACAAGTGATTGTTTACGATTACGTTACGAGTAATTTAAGATATTGTCGTCATCGGTTTATTATTCCAATGTTATCATGGCACCACCAAAATCATTAATATGGACATATTTTACCAAAACAAACGAAACAACTGCAAAATGTAGACAATGTTTTAAGTCGGTGAAATATTGTGGCAATGTGTCTAATTTATTCAAGCATTCCAAAACTCATTGAATTATTGTGGATAAAGACAAATTACAGAAAAAAGCAAATAAAGGTACAAACGAAAGGTAGGATCTTCAAATTTTCACTAATTAATTTCGTAGGTTAGCTACTTAGGTTTGGTTTATAATAGTTCGTTAATTCACTGGTTGGAACTATACGATGTTATCTAAAGTAGCAGGGCAGAATAGATCATTGTGGGGCTTAAAACATTTGCTACGTTAATTTCATTAAAAAAAATATAAAAGTATCGATACTTTAGGAGTATTTGTATGAGTAGTATCGAAACATGATTTGAGTACTACTGATATGAGTAGGTATCGATACTTTCATGGTATCGGAACATCCCTAACTGTGTACAGGGGTACAATTTGAACAAAACACTGACATATTCCTCCTTACACAGAACGTGGCGTACTTATCTATACAAATAAATAAAATTGAAGTGTCTGTTTGTAATGTCAAAATAACAGCTTTTTACTAAACGCCTATGAAATTATATAAGGTACTTATTACAAAAACACATTTTTTGTCTATCTGTATGTTAGTCTGTCTGTTTGTTCCGGCTAATCCGAATAGACCGAATGGCTGGACTGATTTTGACGGGACTACAGCTAGTTGTTCATAAAAACAGGGCCGGATTAACCATGTCGGGGCCCTTAGGCAATGGAATTCTCGGGTCCCCTTTGCAGCCAGCATAAAGGGATGTAACGTATCAATATTATTAATTCTACTACTCGATACTAGATGGTTCTGATGAAGATGATGTGTTCTGTAAATATGAAGTATTTCATCAACTGACAGTATGCATCGCTAAAACGTAATAATTCCTATTGTCACAGGTTACAAATTTTCCAATAAAATTTTCTCTGTATGAAACATTTTCCATTATATTTGTGCGCGCACGGGGCCCCTACCCGACTCGGAGCCCCTAGGCAGTTGCCTACTTTGCCTAAAGGTTAATCCGGCCCTGCATAAAAATAGGACACAAAACTGTATCTATAACAAAATGCGTGTCCTTGACAGTGAATGGAACAAGTTTGGTATTAAGATTATACTACTTTATTCTTCTTCGGCCCGAAAAATTGGGATGGGCCAGGATGGGCCTCTCACGTTGAAGGAGTGATTGGCCTGTTTTCTTACCGTTAGTACAGTCATGATATAATTTTGATTATTTTTCAATAAGCCGAGGTTGTCAGGAGGTTCTTCTGTCACCTATAATGTATCTTCGCTGCTTTCGAAAATAATCACTGCGGTGCGCCTGTTGCTACAATATATAGTTATATTTGTGTAATAACACTTAGGGCGTCCAATGTGTTTGTTTTTGCGCCCAGAAGCAATTGGAAAGGGCTACCCCGATACGAGAGTAAGTGGAGAATACTTTATGCATACCACGACAGCCGGTCTGTCGTGGTTATGCAGGACTCACTGTGTCTAACTAACCTAACCACCCTAAGTGATACCCGCTAAACTCCACTTTGAGGGATGGGCAGTGACCTTTGAGGTGTCTCTGCCGAATCGGAAGCTTTTGGGAAAAAAGGGCGCAGAGCATCCAATGTGTTCTGCGGGATCTCGCGTATAGTGATTCCGAAGTGCGAACGTTGCACCCGCCGCGGGATACTCGGTTACCGCTGGTATTGCTTGACCTTGACCGTGCGAGTGTACAGTCATGCAGTATTAACTATTTATGTATTATTGACAAGAATTTCTGTCAGTAGAACCTATTTCCTACATTTATTATTATTAGGTATATTATAGCATATTCCATAGTATTGGACTTGTTCAATTTATATCTGTTTATTGAAGGAACTTGTATTGCCTTAAATTATCATTATCACGTGCCCACTGCTGAACATATGCCTCCCCAAGGAATGCCACAAAGCACGGTCCCGAGCCACCTGCATCCCTTGACTTCCGGCATGTCTTACCAGGTCGTCACTCCATCCAGTGGGGGGAAGCTCGACACGCCTCGCCCGCTGGCACGAGACTGTCACTTGAGAACCTTTCTTCCCCATCGGTAGTAGGTTCTTCGAGCTATATGGCCGGCCCACTGCTACTTCAGCTTAACTAATCCGTTGGGCTATGTCGGTTACTCTGGTTCTATTGCGTATATCCTCGTTTTTAAATCTTATCATATAAAAATAAAAAGAAGTGGAATAATGCCAAGCAAGATTGTATGGCCTCCAATGGGTCAGTTATCTCTCCTCTGAGCTCGGGGGTCGATCGATCAACTAATGCCTCCGTGAATAACACTGCCTTGAATGTGGAGCAGGCAGGGGAATGGGTAGAAGTGAAAAAAACTAAAAAATTGAGAGCTTCGTTACCTGGAGTGCTTCGAGGTACTGCGGCGCCAGGTGCTACATCTTTGCGCGCTGCAGAGAGGTAGAGGTACCTGCACTTGTATTATGTACAGGAGGGTACAACTGTCGAACAGGTGCAGGCTCATCTTACTTCTATATGTGGAAATAACGTTTGCACTGTGGAAGCGTTGAAATCACGTGGACGATACTCGTGGTTTACCTAGTACCGGCCAAGCAAGCTGAAAGTATCATGTCACCGGATCATTGGGCAGAGGATATTTGTGTTAAACCTTGGCGCCAAAACTTTCGTACCAAAACTAATAATACTCAGCAATAGGCGTCAACGGTTTATGAAAATAACTGTTATCAAAATGTTCGTGGTTTGCGCTCTAAAATAAAGACTTTTTATAATAATGTGACTCAAGCTAATCTTGACATTATCCCCTTGACTGAGACGTTTTTGACTAGCTCTGTGTCCGATGTGTGAACTTTTTCCCTCAAGCTATATTGTGGTTCGGAAAGATAGGTTAGGTGACGTTGGTTGGGGAGGAGTATTGTTGGCCGTGCGTGATAGCTGCGAGGTTCGGGTGATTTCGGACATTGACGGTATGACACCTGATAAGGAACTAATATTCGCACTTGTGACCTGCAAAAATGTAAAGTTTTTATGTTGTGTGGTATACCTACCACCAAATTATTGCGACGATCAGTATATTGATGTTCTGTCCTGCATAGAAAATGCTTTGTGTACTTATTCAAATTTGAATGTATTAGTATTATTAGGTGATGTTAAAACTCAATTCAATATTTTTTGTGACTTCTGTAATCTACAGCAACATAATAAGGTACTTAATACTCGCGGTGGCTTGTTAGATCTCGTGTTGAGTAACTACGACCGTAACCAACTGAAGGTGTCGCCTGGATTGGATCCACTCGTGCCAAAGATGAGTATCATCCTTCGTTGGACGTCAAAATCAATCTCTCATACGGGGAGGTCTTGCCTGGGCTGCGGTCTTCGCCTGATGTGAGTTCGGATGCGATCCCCGATTGGAATTGGCGTAAGGCAGACTTTCAAGGTCTATATACTGCGTTAGCTGAATTAGATTGGTCCGAGTTAATGACTTTTACAGACGTAAATTCGGCCGTGATTTTTTTTACAACAAATTGAAAGAAATTATTAATTTATATGTACCAAATAAAAAGCTTTTCCCAAATCATCGTCAGTATGTCTATCCCAAGTGGTTCACGCCTGAGGCCATAGAAAATATTAAAAAAAAAATATTTTCATCTTAAGAGATTTAAGCTAGAAGGCAAATTATTTAACAAAGAACTGTTTAGCTTTTATTGATGGAGGGTTAAAACCTTAATTGACAACGCTTATAAGCAGCACCTTAAGTTGATACAGAAAAGTATAATTGACGATCCGGTATTCTTTTGGAAATATGTTAGTGATGAAAAGAAAGATAGACGACATACTGAAACGTATAGTTATAAATGTACAGAAGTAACAGGTCAAGACGCGGCTAATGCCTTTGGCTGAATATTTTGGCTCAGTATTCCATTATGAAAAGCCCCTATTAAATTATGTAGATGCCGAAAATGTGGCTAACTCACAAATTAACGCGATGCCCATCTCAGTCAGGCAAGTAGACGAAGGTGATTTAAATTGATTTTTTTCTAATTTAGATTGGCAATAAGACGCCTAAAGCCACGATCTGCTGGTGGCCCTGATCGAATTCCCGCTTTTCTGGTTAAGGATTGTGCACCAGCTCTTCGTTCACCGCTCTTATTTATTTTTAATCTGTCCCTTAGACAGGCTAAATATCCAGAACAATGGAAACTATCTAGGGTGACACCTGTTCCAAAGGAAGAACCTGGAAAAGATGTTTCTGCTTTTAGACCTATTGCGGTGCTTTCGGTTCTGGCAAAGATATTTGAAACCATGTTGGACTTTCGCATTAGGAATCAGGTAGATAACATTTTGCATGAGAGTCAACATGGGTTTCGAAAGAATCGTTCAACGACTACTAACTTGATAGCGCACGTGGACTACGTCTGTGCTGAGATGGATTCTAGGAGACAGGTAGATGCCGCCTATTTCGATTTTAGGAAGGCTTTTGACCTGGTGAGTAATGACATACTGTTACAGAAGCTAGCTAAGTTGGGTTTTACTCCGAATCTTCTTCAACTCTTTGCTAGCTATTTGGATAATCGACGTCAATTTGTTAGAGTGAGTGGTTTCGAATCTGCGGTTTATTTCACTAGATCTGGGGTGAGTCAGGGTAGTACTCTTGGCCCTACGCTGTTTTTAATTTTTATAAATGACTTGCCTACCAAAGTAAAATCTGCGAAAAGTCTGTTATTCGCAGATGATCTAAAATTAAGTTTGGCGCTTAGTAGTGCTGCTGATGCACAGGCTCTTCAACAGGACATAGATGCGGTATCGAAATGGAGTGAACTGAACCATCTTCTTCTTAATGTGACTAAATGCAAGGTTATCACTTTTGCATTAAAACAGAAACCTGTCATTATTAATTATAACTTATACGACGCGCCTTTGGTAATAGTATATGACATACGTGACTTAGGTTTGATATTAGATACTAAATTAACTTCAAAATCATATGACGTTAGCTAGTAAGACTTTGGGTTTTGTGATGAGGACTGCTGCTGACTTTGATGATATTAGGGTGCCTAAAGCTTTGTATAATGTGTATGTTCGTAGCAAACTAGAGTATGCATCTGTGGTCTGGAATCCTTACGAGAAAAAGTATACTCTCTTGTTAGAGAGGATACAACGTAAATTTGCTCGTTGGCTTTATAAGAAAAATCATGGGTACTACCCTTATTTATATCCTTCTTTATTCTTCTTGGGTATGGTTGATTTTGAAACTCTAATGTTTAGGAGGGTGATGTCAACTATTAGGCACTATCTTTCTATAATTCACCACAAGTTGGATTGCCAGTCAGTTATGGAGAGAATTGGTTTGTTGGTGCCCAGGTACCTACAGAGAGATAATGTAGGGACGGTGGCTCCGCGCCGTAGGCCGCGTCTTCTAGATAGACCAGTTACGCGTACCAAACGTGCTGCTTTTGCACCAACAAATCGAGCATTAATACTTATAGGGGACATACTCACTCAGCACTTGTGAATAATAGACGCTCCGGGAAGTCTGCAGTCTGTGAACACGTACAGGATCGCCCCCGTCACTACATTAGATTTGATAGACCACAAATCCTCGCTAAAGAACACCGATTCCTTCCAAGGATGATTCGCGAGGCTATTGAAATCAAGAAACATCCTAATTTCAATAGAGAAGATGGCTGGGTGCTACCATCTGCTTGGGATCCCATAATTAATAAAATTAAATCCCAACCCAAGCATACAACTGCAAGACTTCATGATACTGTAAGTTCATACTGCGTAGATCGGAACAAAAATTAATAATTTTTAATCTGGAGGTAGCCGTGGTTAACTATGACATTGGGACGTCATAGTCATACACAGGGTGAGGCAACTTTGTATGAAAGCTGAGAAATCTGCACACAATCATGATTTTGTCAATATGCGTGTTGGGCTTGTTAAAATAAAGCGAGATAAAATATCGCTGTCTCTTTCTTTAATTTTGTTTTAGATTGCCATTTTAAAAATTAGATAAACAAATTCATATTAAATGGAAAGAAAATAAAAATATTAATTCAGTGTTAAACTTTTATTGGTTTGCTCTTTAAAGTATGATTACATACATATTACTCTGAGATTCGCACAATTAGTTTACCTATTAATTGATTTAAATAAAATTATTAAATATTAGCAGAATTTTGAAAAGAAGCCATGAATTAATAGAAGAAAAAAAATGACATTTGTTTGTCAACGTCTTTCATATTGAAAATATTTTCTGAAATTTATTAAAATTTATTTCATAGGTTTAGTTTTTAATATTTATTATTCATTTTTGCTTAAATTCAGTTTGATGGACTTCATTTTCGTATGTACGCAAATATACAGTCATTATATCGTCGTGAATGTACAGTAAAGATTTTTTGTGACATGTTAATTCTGTATAAGATATTGACTATAAATTAATTCATTATTTCAAAGTTTTATGCACGATTTGTGATCATCATCGAAAGTAAGTTAAGTGTTGTGTAAATAAAGAGCACAAAATCATCTGATCACTTTCTGCAAGTTTCCTATGATAGGAAAAGAAAAACTTATGACAATATTGTGGTAAGTCTATAATCATTTCGAATTTATTGGCCGTTATTTGTAGGGTTTATAACTATATTGACTCGAATTGTATCTGTTTCAGATCACGTAGGCTGAGTAAAGTTTTCATCATGAGAATTTTGCTGATTTAAATTTACGTTAATGTTCTGTGAAGAATAACTCTCTGACAATAACATGTGTTATATATTAGTAACGTGCGTGGAAATATTACGTGCAAAAGCAATAAAAAACATCAATAATAATGTGTAGTTTATAAAACAATCTGTCTTCCAGAAAATAAAATTACATAACTATACTTATTTATATTTTTATTTTATCCCACATACTAATCTAAATTATATTCGAGTAATTTTGGTGGAACCTCTCAAATATATGGGAATTTACCCCATAGGTTTGTGAGGCTTGAGCCAAAATTACTCGAATAAGCCTTAAATAAAAAGTTTAAAGTTACAGAATACAAAGGTTTGAAATTCCCGCTAAAAAAGTTTTATATGGGCGTCCACCGTAGCGCTTTTCGTATACACACATAAACACGTGTTTCCATTTTTTAGTATGAAGTTGGCGTTCTTCTCTTGATAAAGAGTAATTGTGTTCTGTGGTCATACACCTCAGTCCCCCCCGTGACCATGGGTGCTGTAAAGTGCTTGAAACGTCGGGAATTAAAATAAGTTAATATACGCGAAAAATCCGTAAAATTAGTTTTATTTAAATTGACAATATAATTTCGTTGACTATGTACTATTTATACTTTATATTTAAGATGTAATTTTAATTACGGACATATTAGGATTGTTATTAGTTTTTATTGACATTGCATTATAAATTGATATGACAAAATATTTCATTGTATAATTATTAATACTTTATTGTTTTAATTGGCTTTATTACCATTTTAATTGCTGACACGGGCTGCTAAAAGCTTCGAGATTTTATATTACTATTATTTTATAATTAATTAGTTTGTGATTATTAATTTTTGTTATTATGGATGGATACAATTTTTGAAAAAAAATTTTTGCATGTAAAATTTAACCTTGTGCGCGTGTTGGATTTTCTGTAAGCCACAAGTGTATGAATTAAATAAATAAATAAATCATGCAGAGAAACCCCGACCATAGTCCTCTCCATAGCTCGCTGAGTGACCTTCAGCTTCCTCATACGACCAGCAACGTCTCAGATCCATAGGTCAACACTGGCAATACGCACTGATTGAACAACCTTGTTTTGAGGTTTTGAGATATGCCTGACGAGAGGATCGTAGCCCTACTGTATAAACTCTTCAGCTTTTTGATATACCGAAAGTCAACTTGGCATCGTTGAAGGGACTGCAGCACCGCCCAAATTTCGACGGTATCAAAGGCTTTCTCATAGTCCACATACGCCAGACATAGTGGCAAATTGTACTCCTCGGACTTCTGTATAATTTGCCAAAGGGTATGTATGTGATAGTGCTAAAGCCCTTTCGGAAACCGGCTTGTTCGGGAGGCTGGAAGTCGTCAAGTCTGCGCGCGAGACGATTCGTAATGACTCTCGAAAACAGTATGTAGACGCGGCTCAGAAGGGAAATCGGTCTGTAGTTCTTCAAGAGAGCGGTGTCGCCTTTCTTGAAGAACAAAACCACCGCACTTCTGCTCCACGTCTCCGGAGTAGTGCCACCATGGAGGATGAAATTAAAGAGCTTCTGAGGGACTTCAAGTACCGGTTTTCCACCCGCTTTCAAAAGCTCCGCTGTAATTCTATCGTCACCTGGGGCCCTGCCGTACTGGAGACTTAAGGTGCTGTAGAGCCATTCTAATCTCGCTCAGACTGACCTCCGGGATATCTTCGGAATAGTGTCGGATAAGATTCGTTCTTGGATCGTTACTCACACTTGCTTGTAGCTCCAATGATGACGTGTACAGCTGCCCATAGAACCTCTCAATCTCACTCAAAATCTCAGGTGTCCCCGAAACGACTTAGTATACGGTCTTAAACTTGGACAGTCAGCTCTTTCTGGCAGACAGATATCTGGCAAAGACTTTGGAGCCTAGTTACGAAGAATTTTTAGGTAACAATATTTGTAGTTAAGACTACTAGAAATCTTATTTACGAAATAAAAAGGCGAAAAGGCTGCAATTAGGAGCATGGCATTATTACTTTAAAATCTTTTTTTTCATTAAATATTTCTATAATCACAATTTATTGCGAAACGGAACTATTCTGTCAATGACGATAACTCCCCCTCATCAGCCTTAAAATTAATTAAGATATTATGTAAGTATACTTACTCTTCAATGCCAAAATAGGATTTTATGATGAAAGAATAAAAGCAACATCTATACTTATAACTATTTTCTTTATTTTTTAAAATAGTTTTTTTTATTATTATTTAAACTAATTCTACAACGAATTAATAATCATCTCTTATATGCATAGAAGGTACCTATATAACAGAAAAAAAAAAACATTCGATGTTTACAAAATACGATTTATGTTATAATCTTATATTATTTTCTATACATGTATAAAATATTTAAGCAATAGTACATCAACGAAAAGAGCTTTTTTTAACAATGAATCTTAAAGGTACAAGCAGTAATATCAATACCAAGTTGTGACAGGCAATACCAGGTAACTACATGTAACTGCAATCATTAAAACCCAATAGAACGACTAACAAGTCAATAGTGATGTCAACTGGATATATTGCGTAACAACACTGTTAGCTTTCTTTAGTTATAATTATGAACTTATCATCATTATTGTCACCATATCCTCATCATCGTTACAGCCATTCATACATACATAACCTCCCCCGAAGAATGCCACAAAGCAAGTTCATTTATAGTAATTTATTCTTACCACATGTTAAGTAGATAACATTGTTATGTGTAGAGATCTCGAGTAGCTACCGGTACGAGGAGAATAGTGTAGCCCCACTAGATGGAGTGACGATCTGGTAAGACATCCAGGAACAGGAAGTCGAAGGTTGCAGGTAGATCGGAGCGTGTTTTGTGGTATTACTTGGGAAGGCTTAAGTTCGGTAGTGTTGAATAAATACATTTCATAAGATCGTAATAAATTTGTACTCACTATTAGCGAATATCGCTATAAGTGTCCCCGAAATGATTTATTATTTATTAGCTTATTAATGTTATAGTTTATTATTTAAAATATCGTTATTTTATCTAAAACTTAAAACGTAAATTTAAAGAAACTGTTAATAAATCGGTAAACAATACCAATATTAACGACTAAAATAAACAGCGTATTTTTAAATACTGACTACTTACTCAATTTTACAATTAACACTAACTATTAATTAATAAATCCATAATGTTGCTTGTAGGTATATGAACAACTTCAAAATGTATAGTCGAATCATTTTCATTCAAATATTATCAATTTTTACGGGGTAGATGGCTCTAACACTCTACTGGCTGCAGCTATATTAGTAGTATAGTTGTAGCACGAATGGGTCGGCTCGACCGGGGAAGGACCACGTTCTCATAGAATACCAACGTAAAATAGCAGCTTTACGCTGCTGTGTTTCGTATGGTGAGTATAGAGAACCGGAGACCCTTTTTACTGGAAATGAGGCATTCCATCTTAGTCCTCACTGGTGACAACGCATCTGCATTTTGATTTTTAATAGAGGACAGATGTAGATGTCTATGGGCCGCAGCAACCACTTAACATCAGGTGGACTGTGTGCTCGTTTGTCACCCTTATCCTATAAAAAACATTAACATAAAATAATTGGTGTGTGGTGGGCAATTTAAACTCAATTTTATTTTTAATTTGGAAAATGTTAAAAGAAAATATTTTGAAATCTACTTATATAGCATTTCATTCCGCCTATACAAATAAAATATGATAAACAAATATCAGGTCTAAATAAAATAATAGACTTATTTACATAAAATACCTTTATCATCTTTATGAGCTGCATTATTGTTTATTGCTAACAACATCCTACCTGATCAGGATGGAGGGAAAATAAGGAATAACTGCTATTACAGATTCACTTACACAATATAATATTACATTTCAATGCAATATTTCGATCAATTCATAAGTATAAGCTCGTCAGTACATTTCGACAAAAACTAAATCTTAATTTAAACTACAGACGCAATATATGCGTGGAGAGACATTTATTGTACCCTGTTTTTCATTATTAGAATGTTATAATAATGCGTTGTATATTATGGAAAAGAATATTATCATCCTTTGATCGAAAGTTCGTGTTTCTACCCTACTTTCAGGGACAAAAGTGCCACATTACTTCCCGATTCAATGACTTATTAATTTAGTACGCATGCGTATTTTTAAACCTCAAAAGTTTATGATGTAATGATACATTCTAAGGTACATTCATTTCGATCAAGGTATGATATAAAATAGTATACGCACAACTATAGTCCACATGGACCTGCATCCAAGTTCAAACAAATAAAGTTACAGATAATATAACATCTTAGAAAACTTAAATGGAATACCTCATATCCCGAAGTTCCCCTAGCCCTCCTCTCTCTCTATACCTTCCTCCTTCAAACAGGAACACAGCAGTTCTGCGACTGCTACTGGGCGATAGAAATGGGTCAGAGGGTTTTCCCATGCAGAAAAGGAGTCTTAATAACTAGTTATTTCATATTTTGACTTTGAGCAACAGTTGCGATGTTCACATAAACAGTTATTGCGTAATTTAATAATACAGTTCGTAAGTTAAATATGTATGCCATATTTTCTTCACATTATGCTCTATGATTCCGTAGAGTAATTCCTCAAATGAATTATAGCACCTTAAAGGTATACAACGAAAAACATTTTAACAGGCTAAATGAGAAGTCGATTTGCTTTTATTTGTAATTAGCTGACCCGTGCCCACTTCGCTGGGCGTCAAACATTTTTACTTGTGATGAAAATTATCTTGTGTGGTTCTTAGTACTGAGTGTTTAGGATTTATTTTCGTAATTAATTGACAAATATTGTTATTTCACATTAAAAATATTATTAATCACAATAAAATATAACCTATGTCAATCAGTATTGATGTAGCTTTCTACTAGTAAAATCAGTTCAGTAGTTCTAGAGATTACTTCCTACATACAAACTCACAAACTTACAAACTTTACCTCTTCATAATATTATATTAGTATAGATTTAAAAATGATGTCGATTTGCTAGCATCAAAATCTTTCATATTTTGTGAATATATAAAGGCTTAATCTTGATAATTTTAGTTAAGCTTTTTTAACTACTATACATTTAATATTATTATACCTTTACCAAACATTTCAAAAAAAAATTAAGAAAGAAACGAAGTAGCTTTATTATCATTCTTATAGAAAAATATTTACAATAGGTCATTTTCTTGTATCGAGGAGGTATTTCACATATAAATGAAATGCCATGTGCATTTACATTACAATGATCTAAACCTGAAACAATTACTTGCAACGCATACAAGTTTGAACCCGAACCACCTAAATGCTTATCCACTGCGATACGCAACCATCGAAATAGTTTTAAGTGATTGATTTAACGGTTTAAGTTGTAGCGTTTCTCTTTAACTCACTTCTCATGTGTTTGATTATGTGAGAGGACCAGATATCTCATAGAATACAATCACATTCTTACAGCAAAATATAGTCAAAATTCTTATAAATAGATTTATATTATACCAATACTTCTTTTAAATTAGCTTATATTAGAAATGCTCTTACGATAGATGCAATGCTTTCGTATGTTCCTGTTACAAAAATAAACAGTCCTAATGAGATTATAACTATATTTTTCATTAGAATTAATATTGGTATTCCCTTGGAGGTCTGCGACTTGTACACTAGTTCGATAAGCGGCGGGAAGATGAGCGCCAAGGCCGTGCTACTAATCGCTCCCACTAAGGAAATGAACAGTCCAAGCTGCGGGATCGATTCCGCTAGGATAACTGTAAAAAAAATTACTGTTAACACACCTGAAATCCACCTGATAATAATTGAAAAGTTGATTTACCAGTTACTCGCCCGTGAAGGAAAATATTAGAGATGTATCCGATACCGATACCGATGCCGATATATCGGCGATACTCGAAGTTTGACGATATACCGGCATCGGCGATATTTTTATGCCCAATTCAACGATACTTTTCAAATTTCACGCTTTAAAAATGTAATGAAAACGCGGGTGTTGTCTCGTCTATTTTTCACTGCAAACGAGGCACGAACTAACTAAGTCGAGAAAACCCCGCGGTATTTGTAGTATCTTGTTTAGCCACAATGCTTGATCCTCGTTACAAAGCATGAATATTTCAATCACAGTCTACTATTACTATAGCAAAAAAGCGTCTTGTTCAGTTACTTGATCTTAATGTGGCACTGCATGCCGAAACTATTTCAGACACGGTCACACATCTAGTACTGTAACTATAAGTTCTGAGATGCCTGCGAGTGGCGAGCTTTGGAGCGTTTGTGAAAATATTATTAGAGAGTCCTAGGAAAATGAGCCCTGTCTACTCTGAGCTGTAATTCTCTCAAAGAAGAAGTCGAGAGATACTTAAGGTCTCCTAATATATATAGAGGCGCAGATACATTCGTTTTCTGGCGCAATAACGTCTTATACCCAAACTTGAAAAAAAATTGCGAAGAAGTACTTTTAAATTTCCAAATGAGTTCTGTCGCATTTGAGAGACTATTTTCCACCGCAGGTCTTATTCAAACAGATTTTCGAAGTCGCATTTCTCCGCAAAACTTAAGAAAACTTTGTTTTTTAAACAAAAATCTCATCAATGTTAATTTGAATGTTTAATTACTAAAATTATTAATCTCCAACTAATCTCTACCTGTCTATAGTTTTAAACGCTTTATTTAGTTTTTCCTGTTATTGGTTCTTTTTATATTAATTAACAAAATAGTTCGAGGTAGACCGAGACTAACTTTCGAAGACCATGTGAGCAAACTGCTCGAAGAGGGGAGGGTCAAGAGTACTCGGATACCTAGACGTGCATGTATGAAGAAGATAATGATTCTGAAAGAAGCGAAAGAGGTATGTAAGGATCGTGACACTTGGCGATCTGTTATCTCTGGCTACCCGGTCAGGGATTGTGCGTGAAGATAAGTTTAACGAAATAGCCTGATTAGTGTTTTATTTATTTTACCTTCAGTTTTGAATTCAATAAGCGTATCGGTACCGCCGATATGTTTTAAAGAGCATCAGCATCAATATAGTATCGGTAAAAGGGCGTATCGGGGCATTCATAGAAAATATCGTGAGGAAACCTGTAGGTGTGCAATATATACCTAAATATATCTCAAAGTAATATATATACCAAAAGTATAATTAGGCTGTAACTTAACTGAATACTTGTCATATAAACTATAGTGAACATTTCACAAAATATTAGAAATATAAAAGGTATATATACGGCTAAACCCTAAATTATATACACACCAATAAACACTTGACAAATGTTTAATGAATATCATAATATAACTTTTACTTTTAGACGTCATAACCAATCTTAAAACATTCTGTTTATTGTTATTTACATCATATAATATTAATCTTATATTCGTTCTTGACAACTCGACACTTAATTTTTAGATTTTGATTTATTGTAATAAAGCCACGATGGAGAGTCAGAAGAGCCCATATGTGCTTGGATCTCTTGTCTCTTGGTCTCCTAATTTTGGCTGCCTGCCTGTGATATATAAAATTAACCAGAGTATGTGGGATAAATTAGTGTTTTTATTGTGCGCGGAAATGACCGCACCAGTCTAATTAGGTCCGGGTCATCATCACACAGTGGAATATTCTTGACAATAAGCCTTATGTTGTGGTGATAGACTTTTACGTATGACGCGAACTACGTGAAAATCAAAAAGTAAAATATCTGGTCTTAGCTTACGAGGTGACCGAATAATGGGGTGATCTGCCGACCGAAATTCTTTCTGTAGTTATTTCTGCGAAGAAATTAATCCCGGTCAGGCTGTCGCTCCGAGCTCAAAAGTAGAAGGCGGTGTTCTACGATATTGCCTGCATTGCCCGCCGGTTTGTTTCCCTTTCTCCCTAACCATCAGCCGTTTGATCGCGCGTACTGAATGCTTACGCTTGGTTGGGGTATGTCAATTTATGTTTATCATTATTAGTAATGCTATTTATAATTATTACTATTAGGTCCTTACATTTGCAATTGGCGTTTTGTACGGGAGGAATATAGAGTCAATTTTTTTTGTAAAATGTATTTAATTAATCAAAGTATGTACCGTTGTTATCTATGCACTTTTGCCATCTCATAGGTAGACTAAAAAAACCCTTTACTAAAAAAATCATGGGGGCGAGAATCATAAACTCTTTGAAGGCGGTTTGGACTGCCGCATCGGAGTTAAATTTGAATTTTTTTCCTTGTAAGAAGTTGTCCAAAATCCGGAAAGATGGTAATCTGTTGGAGCAAGGTCCGGGGAGTACGGTGGATGTCGCAGACATTCCAATTGTAGCTCATCTAACTTAGTGGTTGTTTGTTGTGCAGTGTGTGGTCTTGCGTTGTCGTGAAGCAGCAGTGGGCTAGAACGATTGACCAATCTCGGTAGTTTAGCAGCTAGTTCTTCTTTCATGGTTTGTAGTTGCTTACAATAGATATCTGCCGTAATCGTTTGGCCAGATTTTAGAAAGCTGTAGTGAACGACACAGGCGCTAGACCACCAAACACTCACAAGTAACTTTTTCTGAGTCAATTTTCGTTTAGGGCAGGATTTGGCTGGGTCTCCAGGGTTCAGCCATTGCAACGAGCGATTATGATTATCGTACAGTATCCACTTTTCATCACATGTAATGATTCGATTTAAAATCCCTTCATAATTGTGTCGGTTGAGCAAAGTAACACAGCAGTCGACGCATGTTTGCAAGTTCGATTCACTCAATTCATGAGGTACCCACCGTTTTAGATTTTTTACTTTCCCGATTTGCTCCAAGTGTTTTAATACAGTTTTATCACTTACCCCGAAGCCTGCAGCTATCTCTGAAGTGCTTTGTGATGGATCTGCTTCCACAATAGCCTTTAATTCTTCATTTTCCACTTTGGCCTCCGGCCGTACACGGGGTTGGTTCTGAAGGTCGAAATTACTGTAAGTACCGTGCTTTCTTTTGCGTAACTGGTGCCGTACACATCATTAATCCTTCGAGCTGTTTCTACAGCACTGGTGACACGGTAGAACTCGTACTCGTAAATATATCGATATTTCATGTTTTCCAATGTGCGGTAATAAGCGACACCAAAGAAAAAAATAATGAGGAAAAAACAAATGAATGACTATTTTCAAAACTCAAATGTACCAGCTAAGTGAATTTATAAATTTGAATTTGGAATTCTTAACCAAAGAGGAGATATTTCAGATCATAGTGGTCACGCGGTACGACAAAACGGTCATTTCATATGTAAGAACCTAATATTATTATAAGAAACATAGTAATTTTAACTATTTTTATTAAGATTTACTTAGACGTTTACGTGAATACATAAGATGTGCGATTTATCAATCAAAATTACAAAACTCTTATACTCACACGTAAGCAATACCAAGATACATCTGTAGCCCAATTCTTTTATCACGGGGGAGGTGTTGGCAAATCTTTTCCTTAGTCTTGGCCACGTAATGCAGATCGGAACGTAGAACTGAAGCGGGTATGTGAATAGCATTGCGAGGGCTATAAGACCTTGTACCACGTTACTGAGTCTGTCAAATTAAAAAATAATATATATATATATATATATATATATATATATATACATATATATATATATATAATAAAAATAATATAGTTAATACAAATAAGATACATGCGCGAGTGTCGTGGAACACTCGGTTTCAACAAAGTTTCTTTCGTAGTATTTAATATTATTGGTAAAAGTGTTATATTATTGATTAACCAATACAAATAAATTAATTACTAGCGTCTATTAAAATGAAGCGTCATTTAAAATAAAATAATATTTTAGTTTTAATAGAAAGAGTGCGAGGGAGATGGACATTATTCGATCTCGCTTTCTTATAGCCGCCAACGCCGTCTACACTAAGTCACAAGGGGTCGTGACGGAAAAATTTTACACTTTTTCTCGCCTAGTCCCCATCCGCCAAATTCGTACCGTCCGATCAGGAACTTGGTTCCAAAAATGTAAATATTCGTTTTGTTATAAAACTACAGTCCAATCGAACTTACAGTCCACTTGACGGTGACTACTGCAATCCGTTGACACCTGCAGTCAACTTCATGCAAGGAAGGCGTTCCATAAAAGATTCGTTGTCATCCCTGAGGACTAAGATAAAATGCCACACAGCCTGTAAGTATACTGGCTCTCTAAGGCCGGCCGCATACATATGGAATTCCGTTGAAGTATGCGACTCATATAAAATCTATGGAAGACTTGCGTTCGGAGCGGCTTTTGTCCGTTCGGGATTCCGAACGCACAGGCAGTCATACGGAATCTCGAATCGGAGAAAATTCCGTATAGAGAATTACTGTACGTGTTTGGCGGGTCATAGATTTTATATGGACTTGCTGCGTTCGGAATTCCGAATCGGAATATCGAAACGGAACCCTGAAACAGAATTCCGTATGTATGAGGCCGGCCTTATTCACCGAATCCCGATTCGGGATTCCGAAACGGAATCACGAAATGGAATTCCGTATGTATGTGGCCGACTTAAAATATTCGTTTGTTCAAACAATACTTCAATGATGGTTATAAGCCATTTTGGCACAACGATGGTATTTTGGCACAACGTTGCAATCAAACACGCGAGTGTTTTTATATGGTTTCTAAATCTTTGCGGCAGTTATTTATTTAATAATAAGAAACCGACTGTGATTTGTTTTTCAGAATTTGCTTCAAGCAAGTGGCATAGTTTTTTATATTAGCATCAATAGAAAAAATGTTAATGTGTGACTGGTGACATGCTGTGTTTCGTGTGGTGAGTGTAGAGAATCGGAGACCCTTTTTACTGAAAATGAGGCATTCCACCTTAGCCCTCAGGAGAGGCAACGCAGCTGCATTTTCATTTTTAATCCTCGATTATAGATAAAGATGTCTATGGGCCATAGCATCCACTTAACACAGGCGAGCTGTGTGCTTGTTTGTACCCCTAATTCTAAAAAACCTCACAAGATAACCGCAGTTGGTGCAATGCCGTTTGGCGGAAGAAATAGTTAAGAGAAAGAGTGTGATGCCAACCCTAGTGGATTCATATGCAGATGAGCCGCTCTTTTAATCTCAGATCTAGTCTGAGCTTGTTAATTAAAGGTTTTACATTATTTTTATATTTCTGCAATAAAGGAAATAAACTTACATCTGGCCGGGCTTTAAGTTCAACGTGAGACTGCCAGCAACGTCATCCCCCCATTTCAGGTATCCGAGAAAGCCAACCGTAATGAATATGCACCCAACAACTACCATGCCTACGTTCAAAACGCCAAAAGGCTTCTGAAAGAGCTCAGGTTTTCTCATTTCATTCTTCAAAGGTAGTACCTGAAATTCAGAAACATAATATTATGCAATTACATCTTTGCTTCCTGGAGGCCGGGTAAGGGAAAATATCACCCAATATCTTGTGTTTCGAACGAAACAACTTGGGGAAATTGAATATGGATGTGAAAGGTTTGTGGTGTCGGTGTGTGGATGTCGAGAGATAACAATCTCGAAATTATTGCAAATGTAAAATATTCAAACAGAGACGTGTAGCAGTATTAATGACGAAAAACATACATAAGTCTTAAATATGCTACGCGCTACGGGACCTCTTGTTCCGGACTGTTTTCTACCGACTTCAAAAAAGGGACAGTACTCAATTCGACTGTATGTTCTTTTTTCTTTTTTTATGTGTGTTACCTCATAACTTTTTTCTGGGTGAATCAATTTCGATAATTCTTTTTTATTTGAAAGCTGGTGCTTCTCATGTGGTCCCATATAAATTGATCAAAAACTAATGATCAAGGTCTGACCAATAGGTTTTGACTTATTGTTAATAACTTATATTGAAATCGGCTGTACATAATTTTTAATTTTTAATTATTGAGCTGGTGATTGAGGAAGGAAATTATCTTTTTTATATTTTTTTTTTCATTTCATTGTTGGGATCACCATTACCAACAAACACGGATAACACTTAAACATTAAAACGAATTGATCTGTATATCTGTATCTTCATTCTTAGGTCACACTTTTTTACTATGTAACTAATATTTATCTCTGTCTAAATCTTAACGGTTTTTTTACTATCCTCCTCCATAGATTATTGTTGTTTACTGCTAAACATATAGATGTTTAGCAGTAAACTTTTGATAGGCTATATATAAAACTAGAAAAAAGAACTTGATCGTACTCATAAATTGGTAGGTATAAAGTAAGATTGTCCGAAATAAGGTTTACTTTATAATAAAATAAAAAGTATTTAATTACTTTATAATACTTTTTATTTTTTTTAATTATATATTTTATTTAGGGACTTATGACCATGATGGTTATGGTACCTAATCCTATCATTTCCATAAATAATATAAACCATTTTGACATTATGTTTTTTTGGATGATTATCCAGTTCATTTAATTTATTTAAAAAAAGAATAAACATATTTAAAATATAGCAACTCACCAAACCAATGCCTTCGAAAGCATAAACTGCAGTTCCAAAATACAATGGAAGCGATTGCCACGATGCTATATAAACTCTTGTTTGCACTGGTGGCAGATCCTGCGCCGCTTCGTACACCACCACACTGACTCCGATCGCCATTAACAAGTTGGCGATAGTGGAGAACGGTGTCAGATATTTTAGATTGCGCACCATGCAGGACAGAAGAACCGGCACTATGACTAATATCATGTGAATTGAGAGGTCTATGTGGATATTGTATTGGTCGCAAATCTGAAAATAAAAACTTTTATTCGCATATGCTACAGGTATCTATACTACATTATCCGAAAAACTTAAAGATTTGATAAAAACAATTGGTGAAGTTAACGGTCTTTGATTATCTTAACTCTAAAAACGCCACATAATATATTATAATAGATACTATATACTATCCAGGCGAAGCCGGGGCGAGTCGCTAGTCGTTATATGGAGGATTCGTTTAAAAGGGGCACTTATAAAATTTTATAAAATTTGATGTCAATAATTAAGACCAGCAATTTATAATAACATACCATTTTAATATTATTCGCAATGAACACAATATAAACGCAACAGAATCCCAGTTGCGTGATACAAAGGAACGTGTTGACAAGCACCCGCATTGTACTGGCGAGGGGGCGAAGTCTCGTGGGGCCATTAGCGAACACCAGCGCCACTGTCTCCGCGAAACCTGGAGGTTTGTCCCTCTTTGTTTGACGATACATTTCTTCCGAACAATTTAACTGAAATCATAAGAAAAAGGCAAGTCCTCCGTTTGTATTTGTAAGCACTCGTTACATTAGTGGCTTAACGAAACAAGAATTAGAAAATCAAAAATATTTGAAAAAAATACAGAATAATTTAAAAAATTACCAGCAAATGTTGTGCGTGCACGCAAATGATGCCAAGTAAAACGGTGGAAATGGTGGCGAAAACAATACCACCATTTTTAAATGCGTCGCCCATCGCCAAGAGACCGGAGCCGATGTTGCCTCGGAACAGATGCAACATCGTGTCTGCATACCTAGCGGAAATTCGACGATGAACAGACATGAAAATCATAAAAGATTCAAAATTTGTAATCGAATGATTTCTCAAATTTACTCTAATAAAACACGTAGAATAAAACTGTTTTTACGAATTTTATAGCGTTTATAGTCCGTTCGCGTTAAGAAAATAGTGAGTCATCGTTGTCCGCCAGCCTGGCCACGCCCCGCAGCCAATTAAAATGCAAGAAATTAGAAAGTCGGGTTCACAGTGACCAGTTGAAGTCAGGCCTTCGAGCAAAACAAAAAATTTTGAAAATGAATACCTCACCTATTCGAAAGAATAAAAGTGGATCAATAATCCATAGCGGAGAGAGACACGTAATTTACAATGTTTATAAGTACTTTAAACTGTGTGATTTAAATGCGACTGTGGAGAGCACAGTAATAAAAACAGCAAGTGTATGTGGTGTGTCCGAAAATACTGTTTATAAAATTATTAAAGAACAAAAGGATACTAACACATTAAAATCACCCGTGGAAAAAAGAGCTCGACTATCGACGGTCGATAAATTAGATGAACTAGACAAATGTGTAATAAGGAGAAAAGTTCACTCAATATATTTAAATAACGACTACCTGACATCGGACAAAATTATGACACTTTGCGAAGCTGACGAAGATATTCCTGTTTTCAAACATACCACACTTCGTTTAGTGATTTAAGTAATTTTAAGAAAATTTGTTTCTATTAAACTTAATTAAATGTTGGAAATAAAAAGAACTTTTACTCCACTGTGAATACACCTTTACCCTGTAGTTGCACTGATGACTCACTATTTTTTTAACGCAAACGGACTATAGTTTTAACTTTTTTTAAACCCGATGTGTCCACCCCGTCCATCACCAAGACACCCGTGCCCATGGGCGCAGTAAAATTTATTTATTTATTTTATTAGGGATAACAAAAGCGTTCATTCTGTGATACATTATGCTGATTATGCATAAATAATACGTCTTTTTCATAGGAGAGGGGGCAAACGAGCTTGCGGCTCACCTGATAGTAAGTGACTACCGCCGCCCATGAACAACTGCAACACCAGGGGAACCAGGGAAATTGCAGATGCGTTGCTGGCCTTTTAAAAAGAGTAGGCTCTTTTCTTGAAGGTCAGTCGTATCTAAGTCGTATCGGTCCGGTAAAAATCGCTGCTGGTAATCGATTCCACAAGGAAGTTGTGCGAGAAGAAAACATCTTCTAAATCGCAAGTGGTGGACCGCCAATCATCCAGATGGTGTGGATGGTATCGGGAGTTCTACCGCGATGTCCGTTCGTAAAATTCGGCGGCTGGGATTAATCCGAATCATTCCTCAAAGCACTCCCCGTGGTAAATGCGAAAGAAAATGCAAAGGGATGCAACATCTCTTCGCAGTGCCCATGAATTGAGCCGATCGCAAAACATGGTCGACGACGATTCGAGCCGCTCTGCGCTGGATGCGGTCAAGTGGAAGGAGCTGGCACTGGGGAGCCCCTGCACAGAGATGGGAACAGTATTCCATGTGAGGCCGAACCTGCGCCTTGTAAAGTTGCAGGCGGTGTGCCGGCATGAAATACTGTCCTGCTCTGCTGAGCACTCCAAGCTTTTTAGAGGCCAATTTGGCCTTCTCTTACAAGTGACCATGAAACTGCACGTCACTCGATATGTCGACTCCGAGGATTCTGATACTGGCTGAGGCAAGAAGGGGAGTGCCTTGAAACTGAGGAGACACGACAAAGGGGTTCTTTTTAGCGGTAAACGCGCAAACTTGTGTCTTTTGAGGATTAAACTGGACTAGATTTAGTCGCCCCCAATCCGAGACTTTGTTCAGCAAAGACTCGACTTCAGCCACAAGTTTGTTCCGGTACTCGGCGACGTTTTCCCGAGAAATATTGGCACGGCCGGTGTATAGAGCATCACCAGTGCTGTCATCCGCATAGCAATGAATGTTACCAGTTAGCAATATATCATTGATATGCAGAAGAAACAGCTTTGGTGATAGCACACAGCCTTGTGGAACACCAGCGTTAATAGGCTTGTAGTCGGAGCATGCACCGTCTACAACGACCTTGATGCTCCGATCTGCAAGGAAGCTGGTGATCCAATTGCACAATTTCTCGGGAAGCCCATAGGAAGGGAGCTTCGAAAGAAGCGCTTTGTGCCAAACCCGATCGAAGGCCTTCGCAATGTCCAAACTAACGGCCAACGCCTCCCCCTTGGAGACTCTACTGCCTCCGCCCATCTATGAGCCAGGTAGACCAGAAGATCACCGGCTGATCGACCCCGACGAAAACCGTATTGACGTATTTGTATTTGTATACCGTATATTATTATAATCGGCTGGTGATCCTCAAGGTACCGCATGAGCTGGCAGTTAATAATGGATTCCATTATTTTGGAGAACAAGAAGGTGATGGTGATAGGCCTGTAGGTGGACGGGTCTAAGCGGTCGCCTTTTTTAGGGATCGGGTGGACAAAATGTGTCTTCTATGACTTCGGGGCTACGCCTAGGGAGTAGGAGTACCGGAAAAGACGCGTTAGGACCGGTGCTAACTCCGGAGCACACGTCCTCAGCACAACTGGAGGGATTCCGTCAGGCCCACTCGACTTCTGGATGTCCAGGGAGAGGAGTGCTTTGCGAACCGAGCACTGTGAGAACCGCACATCCGGCATGGAGCACTCACACCGCGGGATGGTCAGCGGTGTTTTCTCGCCGTCATCAAGAGTCGAGTTGGACGCAAAAAGGGAGCCTAAAAGTTCAGCTTTGTCTTTTGCGGCTTGGGCCAGTGAGTCGTCCTCCCTGTGCAGAGATAGCAGTGATGGCTTATAGAAATTCCCTTGGATAGCCTTGGCGAGAGACCAGAATGCACGGCTTTCCGAAGGAAGGCGAACAAGTTTCTCGCCAATTCTGCCTATGTGCTCTGACTTTGCCCTGGCAATAACTCTTTTGAAGGACCTGGAGGCGACGTTATACTTCTTTTTAAGTATGCTGGTGTTTACATCCCGAGTCTCCGAAGCCGCAGCCCAGGCTTGATAACATTCCTGCTTACTGCGTAATGCAGTCTTACAGGAGCGACCAAACCAATGCTGAAATCTGCCTCCGATGAGTACCACAGATGATGGAATAAATAGTTCCATTCCCTGTAGCACCACATCGGTGAAAAAGTGCACAGCAACAGCGCTGGGATCATCCGGCGAGAAGCAAACCCGGCCCTATGGGTAGGATGCAAAGAAAGACCGCATTCCGTCCCAATCCGCTGACCTGTAATGCCAAACACGGCGGCAACCTGCAGAACGCAACCACGAGGGGAGCGTGAGTGGCACCACACTCCGGATTAGACAATGGTCCGAAGAGCCGAGAGGGGCATCGACGGAAACCTGATATCCGTCCGGATGAAAGGTCAGCAGAAGGTCCAACAGGGAAGGTGTATGATCCTCCACATCTGGAATCCGTGTAGGCGAAGTAACCAGTTGTGTCAGACCATATGCCAAGGCAAAGTCATAAACAGATCTCCCCGCATGATCGGTTAAACGTGAACCGAGCCATTCGGCGTGGTGGACGTTAAAATCGCCAAGGATCACGATCTCTACGGATGGGACCTGTTGTAGCAAGGAATCTGTAGCCATTTGGACGTGGTCGACGAGTCGGTCTGTTTCGGCATTACCGCTATGGGATCTATAGAGACACCCGTAGACGCGCGGATGGTCGTCGCTGTCTACGCGTAGCCAAAGGATGGACAGGTCCGAACCTTCAAGACTGCCGAGGCGTCGAGAACAGAAGCCCTCTCTGACATATACGCAAACTCCAGCCCGAGGCACAAAGGAGTTCTCCAATTTGTACCCCGGGTAAGAGAGATACGAAGTATGGCTGATGGTCATGTGAGTGGCAACCGGCGGAGTAGACGTGTCATGGAGTGGAGACCGCGTCTAGGCAAGCGCAGTGTGGCACGCCATCTGACCAGATGGAGCGACGATCTGCGTATGTTGGTTTGTAGAAACTGGATACGTGTAGCTTAAAATCAGGATAAGTGGCACACCTTAGGAGAGGCCTATGTTCAGCAGTAGGCTGCTGCAGTCTGATGATGACGATATTCAAAATGTTAACGCAATTAATCGTTGGATCTACTTACGATGTAGGATGTGAAACAATGTGATGTCCATCAGTCGCCTCAATCGACTTTCCAGTCTCGAAGTCTTGGCTCTTGGTGTCTGGAATAATTTGTTCCTGTGACTGATACGCACCGTAGCCTTCCGAGACATTGCTGTAAGAGAGATACATAGTGAAAATAATTTAAACATTGATACTATTACAATAGTTGTTATGTAACAAAGTATTACAGGCGGTGGTTTATGTTTGGAAACAAGTTGTCAGTTAAAAAAAGTTGATAATGAACATAGCAGTTTCATATCTCTCGTCCATTACTAACTTCATAAAGCAGATAAACTATGAGTTGTGAAATTTGACCACTGCGCCATTTTATATTTTAGGTCTAGATGCGCATTGACTTAAATCAAGTTAATTCACTAAGTAAAAAAACCGTGTTTAGAAAAAAAACAATCAAATGTTTTACATAAAAAACATTGGATAATGGCCACAGAAATAGAATAACTTTGATGCAATCAAGTTTCTAAATAATACGGAGGAATATGGTTCGGGAAAAAGCCTTTGTGCTGGGAAAATCAGCAACAAACAAGATGGGACTTTCTTTTACAAAATAGTAGTTAACAATATGTTGTTTAACTAAGTGTTCAAGTCTTAATTATGAATAAAAACATTTAGAAACAGCTATATTTATACCCATTACTTAATTCCCGTGGGGTTATTATCAACCTTGTATTTATATTAACCTTGTCATGCAGTTTTTGTTTATTTTATTTATTTATAGTTTATGTAGATTATAAATAATACTTATTGAAGTAAGTATTCTGTTTAATTTACCACTGGTTCGGAAAAAAGGCTCTGTCCTGGGAAGAACCAGCATGAAACCCAGCGGTACTTTAAAAAAAAATAACAGCTTACAATCATGTATATTACACAATAATACGATTCGTTGTAAAAGCTTACGATGTAAAATTACTGACTCTCTCACCTCAATTCAATTATAAGGTATAGCTGCAAAATTAAGTGCTGTAATCAGTGATTATATGCTCTTCGCGTCAAGTATTATTAAAGCCAAGAAAACAGATAAGTCAACAAGTGGGCAAAATATTTCACTAACGTCCGTTACGCGTGAATGTTCCTTTTTTATAAAAGGTCTCCCACACTAAGACGTTTTCTGTATCGTGGTGGCAGTTTACGTACATAAATTGTACAAGGACAAATATCCAGACCCCGAACAATTATTTGACATCCATACAAATACTTGTTCCGTGCGGGATTCGAAACGCCGCTCCGCAACTCTATGCTAGGCCACTGCGACATGGAGCTGTCAATAAGTGGATTTAAGATAGTAATTTCCATTATTGTGTATTGACTGTATATATATATATATATATATATATATATATATGTATATATATATGTGTATATAATATATATATATATATATATATATATATATATATATATATACTAGCTCGCCGGGCAGACGTTGTTCTGCCCTTTCCAACGACCCTTCCTATAAAAATCCTTAAATTCGCAATAAAAATTTTTGAGGGTCATTTAGCGGGATAAAAACTATCCTATCTCTCAAGTTGGACCAAACTGCACAAGTGTGCAAAATTTCATTGAAATCGGTGCAGTAGTTTAGGAGTCCATCGCGGACAAACAACGTGACACGTAATTTTTATATATAAAGAAGAGCTGATTTCAATTAAATTATGCACACTGTGTGCATTTTGGTCCAACTTGAGAGATAGGATAGTTTTTATCCCGCTAAATGACCCTCAAAAATTTTTATTACGAATTTAAGGATTTTTTATATGAAGGGTCGTCGAAAAGGGCAGAACAACGTCTGCCTGGCGAGCTAGTATATACTATATCTTCTTTTATATATAAAAAGTACGTGTCACGTTGTTTGTCCGCGATGGACTCCTAAACTACTGAACTGATTTCTATGAAATTTTTGGTCAATGTGCACTTTGGTCCAACTTAAAAGATAGGATAGCTTACATCTCAATTTATAGTCGCAACACAATATTATTTTATTGAAAATTATTTGTCTATTATTTGACAGTCTCATCATCTGTTAGCTCCATGGAAATACATGTACTTCGTACATTAGCTCCAAACGATTCTGTCAGATGACGATATCTGTTGACTGGATTGAGTAAATATTTAATAGATGGCGCTATGTTAAAAATACAAACGTTTAATATAAGCTACAATTTAGTAGTATAACCACAACGTGTTGTTGTAAGTATTCAACAGATAGAACCGATTTCAAAAAAATTTTGCAGACTGTGTGCAGTTTGGTCCAACTTGAGAGATAGGATAGTTTTTATCCCGATAAGTGACCCTCAATTTTTTTATTGCTAATTTCAGGAGTTGTTTTTGGGAAAGCAAATGGTCGTTCGGAAAGGGCAGAACAACGTCTGCCTGGTCAGCTAGTATATGTATATAATTATTGTGGTTCAACATTTTTTTCAAATTAACACGTTTTTATTTTAATTTATCTAGTTTTCACCCACTTCTGATTAACTTATCAATTTTTTGCAGACTTTTAAGAACTGATGGAAATGCAGTAATAGCATGATTGTGACCACACCAGCCTTACACCATACAAAACATTTAAAAAAAAACAATATTTCTGCTCAACCAAATAGACTTTTAAGTTTTGACTTTTAAATAGATATTTGTGTATTTGTGCTCAAAGAACGGTTTTACTAGGTATTGGATAGATACATTGTGATTAATAGTTTCATTATTATTATTAGAGCATTATGCTCTAACAGTTTGAAAAGTGCCCAATATAAGAGAGCAATATCACAATAACCATGCTTTAAGAAGACAGTAAATGAATAATATTTATCATTAATAAAATAATTCCCGTAAAATGTTTTTTGAACGAAGTTTCTTATCGCACGGTACAAATTACGTGGGGGGGGGGGGGGGGGGGGCTAGGCGAGAAAAAGTGTAAGATTTTTCCGGCATAACCCTGTTTCTATAGTGCGAGCGAGATGGAATCATATCCATCTCCCTCGTACTTTTTCTTATATAAAGAAATGTTATTCTATATGACGCTTTATTTTAATAGACGCTAGTAGTTCATTTATTTTTATCTGTTAATCAATAATATAACACGTTTACCAATAGTAATATACTACGAAAGGAACTTCGTTCCAACCGTGAAAGTCATAACCATATTAGTGCGACGACGAACGAAGCGAGGAGGAGCTTTATTGTACTTTAGCTTACAGGTGACGACATTGCGAGAGTCGAGAATTACAAGAAAGAGAATGAATTTAATTTTAAATACATAATCAATTTAGACGTGGTAGAGTCACGCTGCAGCTATATTATGGTTGTACCACGAATGGGTCTGAATGAAATGGAATGGGAAATGGTAGGACCACGACCGCACAGTGAACACCAGCGCTAAATAGCTGCTTAATGCTGCCGTGTTTCTTATGGTGATTGTAGAGAACTGGAGACACATTTTACTGGAAAAAGGCATTCCATCTTAGTCCTTACGGATGACAACGCATCCGCATTCTTAATCGGGGATAAAGGTAGACGACTATGAACCACAGCGTCCACATATTATCAGAAGGACTGTATGTTCGTTTGTCACACTTATTCTATAAATCAATCAATAAAAAAAACTTAGGAAAAGTTTTAAGGCATTTCTTAGTGTCCTATCACTAGGTTAAGGTTACGAGTAGAACGCCTAAATAAAAACTCACGAAATACAAGTAAATGAAAGTAAGTTTTAATATTTAATAATCCCTTAATATTTAATGGCTCCATTTGACTTGTCATTATTCAAACTTTTCAGTAATTGTACATAATGCCCACATTAAATACTTAACATGTTATAGATAATATTATATTATCGGAAAAGAAACAAACATGACAGAACACGCTTCGCAAGCAATCAAATAATAATAATTAATAGTGAATACAAAAAAGTATCAAGTCGCAATCGCAATCGCTTTTGAAATAAATTCGCTCGAACTGAAAACATGCTTAACTAGGAATTAATTTATGTGATGTCATAAAGTAATTTATACAATTCTATTTTTTTTATTACGTTGTTTCAAGGTTACGAAATTGCCTCATAGGAAGGATGTGCGCCATATTTTGGCGTGGCAGTCAAGGTTCGAGCTGTTTTCAGGAAGACGCTGCTGCCCATCTCCTGTTTTAGTTTTCTTCTGTCGCCTCTTACAACACAGAATGATGATATGGGGTTGTGCCATAGAGTTATAAGTGAGCTATAATTTTTTTTTATAGGATAAGGGGGACAAACGAGCACACAGTCCACCTGATGGTAAGTGGTTGCTGCGGCCCATAGACATCTACATCTATCCTCTATAACAAATCATAATGTAGATGCGTTGTCACCCGTGAGGACTAAGATAGAATGCCTCATTTCCAGTAAAAAGGGCTTCCGGCCATCTGCACTCACCAAGCGAAACGCAGAGGTAAACCTCTACTTCACGCTGGTTTTCTGTGAGGTCGTGGTACCACCCCGGTTCGAGCCGGCCCATCCGTGCGACAGCAAAAGCTGCCGCGTGGCTCTACCACTGTTAGAGCCGCGTGGCTCTAACAGTGGTAAAAATAAAAATACGCTATATGTGTAAATAAATGCACAACATTTATTTACACCACCAATACACGGCATAAATTTTGTTACGACTTATAAATTAATTATTTTATTTATCAGAACTTTTGCAATTCTCGGAAAGTTAAACGATTTACTGTTAAAAGGTGCATAGAAATATCAAAATACATATTTAATAGGTGCTGCGAATTGCTTGCCAAAAATCATATTACAACAATTTTTCAACATATAAAATTGAAACTACACTTTATTATTTTACATTTTTATATTCACAACTTTTAATAATTAAACTGTATTTTTATGTTCTCATAAAGCATATACAAATAATAAATTAAATCGTCTAATTAACACTTTCACTGTCCGATTTTCAGACACACAGTATAAAACAATAGCAATGAACTTTGTGTAGTACACATAAAAAAAGACAGCAAAAGGGTTATAAGTTATAACCCTTTCGCTGTCTTTTTTTTAAACGCGCCTCTGTTGAATTTTTGGTAGATTTTGTCACATTTACCCTCCCGTTCATAGAGTCATATCTTTGAAAAGTTCGCACCCTTTTTATTGTGTTTAGTAGATTTTAACATGTTTTCTATAAAATGATAAAAGTGATGAAATCTACCAGAAATACAAGAAATGCATGGTGTTTTAAATTACACGATGTACAATATTCATGAAATAATTAAAATTTTGTGCAACTTATAAACCAGTGTGTACCAAAAGTTGTAAAATTTACAAATTTTTATCAATATTTTTACAACACTACAACGACAATCTTACGAGTGGAGACACCGAACTTACTAATATTCTAATATTAGACAAATCATTTTAAAAATTATAAACCTGAATTTTAAAACATATTTATATATTTATAGCATTTGTGAAACAGGAACAAGCTATGTTACGATAAGGCTGACATATCCTTGTAGGATAAAAGCCTTTTTAAATAAAGATAGATAATAAAAAAAAACATATTTTTTAATAACCTACCCATAGATAACTGCCTTTATACTACGAAATATTTGTTCATTTTACTCCAAAGTATTACAATCACTGTCGTGTATTGTAAATTTATATTTTTTATTATATAACACACTGGCAAGTTCGACTTGCTCTCACATTGCAAAACAGCCGTTTGCTTCAGCGCCGGCCTTAACTTTAGTAATCTCTTAAGTGTCCACACTGCGAGCACTATCACATTAAATCAGCTTATTTAACGGTCTCAGAAACTGATTCACTTGTTTGTTGATATACTTTTGTGTTCTCCTCGGTCGACTGAAGTAGTCCGCTATAGCTGTACCGAAACCTGAGGCCGCAGCAGATACCACATTTTGGAACGGTCTTTGGTATAACCCTGAGCCGTATTGAGAATACGGTTGATTATAGCCGAAGTTTCCTCCGTATCCTTGGCCGCCGATACCTTGGAACCCAAGTCCTCCATAACTGCCATAACCGCCATGACCTCCGTGACCATGACCGCCATAGCCCCCGTGACCATGTCCGCCATGACCTCCGTGACCATGACCACCATGACCTCCGTGGCCACCATGACCATGCCCGCCGTGACCGCCGAACTGCGGGTTGTAATTAACCGGAATGGGGTATTGTGCGAGTGGAGCCTGCGCAACCGGCCCACCGCAACCAAAATAATAATTTGTTACTGGTGCTGACACATACGTATATTCTTGAGAGCCAAATAGCTTTTCACCAAAGGTCTTCCCAAAGCCTCCGTAGCCACATGGACCATTGTTCTGATGCTTCTTCCGTTTCTTATGTTTTCTCCCTAGATCGTCATCATCATAATCTAAGTCTTTGCTCTGAGCTTCTTCTGAAGACACCAAAAGCGCCGTCAATAGAATCAGGAACGTGATATATAGCAATTTCTAAAAAAGATATTTAATTGAGAAAGTATTTAAATAAAAGTTTATTAAGTGTAACATAACATTATTTATTATACATCCCTAACAACACCTAAAAAAACTGCGTTTGTCAAACCGGCTGCCTAGCGTACCAACTATGATAAATGTGGTCCCCCTATCAAGCAATCTATAGAAGAGACCTATGTTCAGAAGTGGACTTTTGATAGACTATAAATGGATACCGTTAATTACGTATAAATGTACGTTATAAAATAAAAAAAACACAATGAAGGGTGATAAACGAGCACATACTCACGGTAAGTGGATGTTGGGGGCCATTTTGGTGTCCTACATACTATGTATTTTCTTAACATAGGATAGGGTGACAAACGAGCATACAGTCCACCTGATGGTAAGTGGTTGCTGTGACCCAAGACATCCACATCTATCCTCAGTAAAGAATCAGAATGAAGATGCATTGTCACCCGTAAATGTGTGCATGTATGTATATATATTAAGAATTAAAATGCAGATGCACTTGCAAAGAGAGTATATCACCATACGAAATACAGCAGCATTGTGCTGCTATTTTACGCTGGTATTCTGTAAGAGCGCGGTCCCTCGCCGGTCGAGCCGACCCGTTTTCTTTAATACAGCTGTAGTGTGACTCAATAGCCTAATTACGTAATTATATATAAAATATTAAAGGCAAGAAAATTCAAAATATATATAACAATATATACGTAGAATCTATTTGATGAGTTAAATTCAATCACTTTTCTTATATTTATTACATTAACTAACAACATAACACATTTGCGCGCGAAATAAACATTAACTTACCATATTGATTTGATTCAGTCTTGACAAGTTAACTGCCTATTACTCTGATGCACTGAAACCGACTGCCCCAGTCGGCCGCCTCCGACTTTTAGAAGCAGCAGATGGAAGTGAAAGTAAATCCACAACAGTATGGCAACACTAACGAAAAGGCAAGGTTGTTCATAGTGATCGCTGGGTTTTTTTATTAAGCAATTGAAACTTTTGTGTAATACGTCTTAAGTGGCTAAGCACGTTATTTCATATTTTATAACACTTACCTTCCATTATTTCAGTTTAACAAAAAAGAGTTATTAATGAAAATAAAACTGTATTAACATTTCTACATTTTTTACCAATGACGTAAGCACGAAGTAAAGCAAAAATATGCAAGAATCTACAATTTTTTACTATTATTTTATTATATTACAGATGCCCTCACAGTTCATAAGTAAAAAAGCTTCTTTTGTTCATTACACCGTACGAAACGCAGCGTGCTATTACACGCTGGTATTCTGTGAGAGCGTGGTCCATCCCCAGTCCAGTCGGCCCATTTGTACTGCAGCCATAATACATCTGCATCATGGCTCTACCACATAAAAGTTATTATATAGCAATTAATACATACATGTTTAAAGTTTGTTGTTTGTTGTAACATAACTTCACACTAACAAAAACCCCGTGGTTCCCGTTAAGTGCGTTATCTAAAACAGTATTAAAACGTATAGAAATAACTTTAAAAAATCGAACATACATTTTGTTATGACCAATTAAATTTGATTTAAATGAATTTTTAATTTTACTTAATTTCAAATTGGCTCTGTATTGACCGGGTAGTAAGAGTATTGTCAAAGACCTCGCATTACCGAGGTAATGAAAACACATACAATTGGCAAATAAAAATTAAATTAAATTAATTTTATTTTATTATCGTCGCGTTTTTGAAGTAAAGTTATTTATATACGTTTAAATACTGATTCTGATAATGGATTACCTCTGATATCTTAGCGGGAACCACAGAGTTTTTGTTATATGTTGTATAGTATACATATATACATATTATTTAATAAAACTGAAGTGACAAACGAATTTACAGTCCGCCTGGTAGTAAGTGCAACAGCCAACTTCAAACAAATGACTAAGATGGAATGATGACTTTCTACATACTTCAGATCCAAACATAGCATGCTACGATTCTGAACTATGTTTAAAATTTCAAGTCTCAAGCTCATCGGCAAGTTAGTATAAAATTAATTACTATATTCGACCCCGACCAGACGCACACGAAAGCGACTTAAAAACAACGCGGTAAAATGGTTCCCGAGCAGCCTTCGTAACGGTAAGAGAATTGTAGCGCGGCCCCCATTAGACGTACTGATGATCTGGTAAAACACATGCAAAAGTCACTGGATACAGGTTCCTCAGCACAGTGTTTTGTGGGTTGTGGCAACCCTTGAGCGAGGGAGATCTCTGTTCAGCAGTTGACTTGTGAACCGCTAAAATGGTGACTGATGCTGCTCTGATATTAATCTTCTGTTCGATACTATTGGAATAAATATATTTAAAGTTTTTGGTAATTATTAAGATGTTTTGGTGCCCTTAAAAACAATTATTATTAATTACGAATGATTTGTAAAGCTATTAAATTATGTTTAAAATATAAAATATATTATGCTTAATCAATATTTTCGCAGTTGTCATTTGTCCAAAGTTGTAATTGTAATGTATTGTAAATACAAAGGGTACATTTTATTAATCAGTCCATATTTTTCTTATTTGTTTTAATTACAAATCGAGGCAACCTATCATACTCGCCCAGAGCACATAATTTATAAATACGACTCTAAATACGAAACAAAATCTTCCGCATGCTTCATATTTTAATGTCTTTATTTTATTATATACAATATTAAAAACTATACAAAAAAACCTAAAATTTAACTTTTAACGTCTATTAAGTGTTATTAAATTAATCCAGCGACCAACAAAAATGCGGAACAGTACAATAAGCAACAAGCAAAAGATATATTTCTGAATGTTATAATTATGACACAGCAATAGACATTTTGCTCATTTATATTTTGTAAGCAGACATGTCGTAAGGTTTGTGCCACCATGAGCCTAATTAAATGGAAGAAAACGATTTCATAACCTATACCTTTATAAGCCATTTCTTAACAAATGACATACCCACGCGTGCGCCAGAGCTATAGTATCTATAGTAAATCCATTGTGAAATTTTGCCTTAAAATGGAGCATACAAACAGATAAGCTATGGCATTTTTAATAATTTATCACAACTCTGCATACATCAGTATAGACCATATCCTTATTGAAATCTTAACAACAAGTTTTCATAAGTTGCCTAAGAAATATCTCTTAATTACATACACATACTGTATATGTTATATGTATATGTTACATACACATAATGTAATTACATTAAAGTTATTAAAATTTGCCCTAACAAAACGTAAAAAGAAAAATTTCTATAGAGACCTTTGACGATTTTCCTTCTCAGGGATAGTATATACTATCCCTTGTGAAAAATTATAAGAGAAATTAAAAAAGTAACATTGTTTTTAAAACTGCGCTTGTCGGTCATTCTTCCATACCAAAATAGCAAGGTAAGAACCGATTACCGGAACGTTCAAAACTAAGCATGATATCGACTTATGACGTTGTTGTCTAAGCTTGTACTTAAAAAAAATATCAGCTAAGCCGATTGAGGATAACCTATTTAAAATACAGTAGCAAGATTTGAACCGCACAAATATACAAACATTGCAAGTTAAATAAAAGCTTTGAAAAAGTATTGATTTATAGATAGAGGCCTGGAACTAACACTAATTTTATCGCAACTTTGAGCGTAAATAAATAAATTAAGTAAATTTTAAATAACTTTGAATAAAACTACTTTTACGGATTCTATCGCGTTTAATTAACTAATTTTTTATTGATTCCCAACTTTTTTTTGTTTTTTTTTATAGGATATGGGTGACAAACGAGCACACAGTCCACCTGATGGTAAGTGGTTGCTACGGCCCATAGACATCTACATTTATCCTCTATTACAAATCAAAATGCAGATGCGTTGTCACCAGTGAGGACTAAGATGGAATGCCTCATTTCCAGTAAAAAGGGCCTCCGACCACCTGCACTCACCAAGCGAAACGCAGAGGTAAACCTCTACTTCACGCTGGTATTCTGTGAGGTCGTGGTACCACTCCGGTTCGAGACGGCCCATCCGTGCATCAGCAAAAGCTGCCGCATGGCTCTACCACTGTTAAAAGATATATTATACGTTTCAACACAACATACTTTACAGCACCCATGGTCACGTTGATCACCTCAGCTCCCGGGACCATGAGTGCTGTAAAGTACCCGAAACGTCGGGAATCAATAAAAAATAAGTAAATTAAACGCGATAGAATCCGTAAAAGTAGTTTTATTCAAAGTTATTTAAAATTTACGCTAAGCTTTTTTTGCACTAAGGCTAGGAATTCATGGAGCGATATCTAGCCGCGTCCACGGCGTAGTATATAAATGTTGACCAATAGTTTTTGAGTTATTCTTAATAATTTAAATTGAAGTCGGTTGTACAAAATTATTAATTTTAAATTATGTTAAAGCATTCTCAGTAATCTAACTCGTATATTTATAAGAACTTGCTTATTTATACTCAAGAATATAACTCTACGCTGCGTTTACACTACGCGATAGGTTTTATTTTTTACAAAGCATATAATTATATTGATTTATTTACATGTGTTTTGTAATGGTAAACGAAACGTTATAAGTTTTTCTTTTGAGGTATTTGGCAGAGTCAATCAAACTTTTTTTATAGAATATAGGTGACAAAATACTACACAGTACACCTGATGGTAAGTGGATGCTGTGGCCCAAAACATCTTCATTGATAATCAATTAAAAATCAAAATGCGGATGCATTGTCACCCCCGAGCACTCCGTTTCTCTACACTCACCATACGAAACACAGCTCATCATACTGCTATTTTACGCTGGTGTTCTGCAAGAGCGGTCACGAGCCGCCCATTTGTGCTACAACCATAACAGTAGCAACGCGGCTCCACCACTTAAAATATAACATTATCAAATTAATTACGTTAGTCACATCTAGATAGTCTATCCGTGTAGCGGTGGTGTAAGAATACCCTATATCGACCCATGGGTGTCTTAAGAGGCGACAAAAGGTGACTGAAACAGGATATGGGCAGTAGCATCTCCAGATAACCCAAATTTTCAAAAAATTGGTTGGTAACCCGCCGGCCAAACGTTGCAAATATTGCAAAATCCCAGTATGTTGCACTTCATAGGGGAGGCCTATGCAGCAGTGGACTTTTATAGGCTGTAGTGGTTGCATGGATAACCAACTTATCTGAGAACAGATGTAGATGTCTATGAGCCAAACCGGTCTACTGTGGTAACAGTGTAAAAAATCAAGAATTGATAATTTGGGTTTGGAACAGTAGGCCAACATTACCATTTTTTTACCAATATTATTATTAGTATTTTGTAATATAGCTTTACATAATATATTATATAATTGGCTACGATTAAACCAATACGAGGTCGCATTAACGCGCCAGATATTAAGGCTGCAGACAACATAAAAGAAATTTGAAATTTTTGCAACAGTTATTTTTAGACAGATATTTTCGATATTTAAACGTGATATTTGAGTATGAAACTGACAACATAACTTTTTATACGTTCATAAAGTGGTTTCTTTATTCATGTGCTTCTGGTCAATTTAGTTTACGATTCAGTTTTACGAGATATCACGGTTCGAAAAAATATTCTAACCACTTCTTGTAATAAAAAAAAGATTGGCGTATGTAGATTTAATCCAAGTGACCTGAAATGGGATGGTCTTAGAGCCAAAGTCTAATGTAGAGTTGAAGTGCTGAATCATATTTGGGAATAACTCTTTTGTGTAACGAGTTAATATGATTCCAGCATTTAAAACAACTTTTTAAATATTCTAGTTTGGCTTCATACAATATCACGCTCATTTCCATATAAAGATTTTTTCTTAAATTTTATAAACACTCCTTAAATTTGCAATTAAATACGGTTTTTGGTCGTGTATTAGAATTTCAGGTTCGTATTAATAAACGTCTTCAACGACCGACCTCAAGTACGTAATCATTTGATACGCTCTCATTACGATATCAGCATTCTAAGATCGTTGCTAATTAATAAACACATAAAAACAGTATCTTACTTACCAAGATCGGCTTCTCACGTACTTGGTATAGTTTTCTGTGACTTGAGGTCAAAGACATTTATGTTTTTAAATCTCTTTGTTTGAGGTATTTGATCACGTGAACGATTACGTAACGTTGACAGTAGTATAGAATGTTATGATAACATTTCACGGTATAGACTTATTTTCTACTTAAGGAAGCCTTAAATTGTTGAAAACTGTTGTGTATGTATTTCTAAATACGATTTAAATGTTTAATACTCAACTCAATGTGATCAAAAACTGTCGCTTTAAAGCGACATCGTCAATGTCAAAAAAGAGACGATACGAAATAATGTCTGCTTGTTTAAAATGTAGTGATTTTAAACTCTTTGCTTGTTTACTTATCTCGCGTTATAATTCAATTTACACAAAGATTGAGAAAAATGCTTTCTCGGTATTATAAAAAAAACATCGGTAGTGGAGGAAAATAAGGAGACCGATGGCGCGCCTCAAAAGAATCGTAACTCAAAAGAATTCGAGGCCACCCCTACATAAATTTTTAGTAAACGATTTCGCGTAGTCCATAAAATATCGTAATAGTACTCTATTTCATCGTTATAATTAATTTCACTCAGAATATTTTCGAACTCCATGATTCGTTCTACTACGACCACGACCAAGTCTACTAAAGTCACGGACCGCATGCGCTCAGATTTTAGCATCTCAAGTACACGCACCTACATTGTATTTTGAACTTGAGAGTTTAGTTACGTTTATTAAACAACTAGCTGTTCCCCGCGACTTCACCCGCGTGGAGTTATTTTTCGCGGAACCCTAAAATAAAAGCAGCCCAAGTTACTCCTTATAACATCAGCTATCTGCCAGTGTTTATAAATATTGACAAATATTGACATTAATATTTATACGATACTAAACGTCACTCAATTGTTTTTCCTTCCCGGAACCCCTCCAATAACACTTAAACTTTATGTTATGGTATTAAAGTTGAAATTGACTTTCAAGTATTATTACGAATATTTTGTATGGGAATATAGAAAAGTGTTGTTTTTAGACTTTTTCAGGCAATTTTTTCAATTTTTCTCTCCGTAAGAACCATCTTCGTAATTCAAGGAATAAAAAAAAGAATTAGCGAAATCGGTTCAGCTGCTCACGAGATTTGCGCTTAGCAACACATTCAACGATTCATTTTTATATTATAGATGCCTCATTCAGGTGATAACGTAAACCTAGCCGCAACTTGTGGTATTTTTAATAAGATTGGAAAAGTGCGCGCATTTGAGCTGAGGAACGTTTATTAATACGTGCCTAAGACACAAATTTTATGTGTGATGCAATATTTATTTAAAACCGCGGTAAAACCTACATAACAGTAATCTAATTAGTAAGTACAACTTAAAATAGGTTTTTAGGATTTTTGTTTTCTTTTACATATAAGTAACTTATTATTATTAAGCGCATGATGTGTTCCCCTATAAGTAGTTATGCACTTAGTTTAAGACATGTTGGATCTTGTATTTTTTATTCAAATGTATTGTGTTATAACTGTTGGAGAACCTAATAAATAAAATAAAAAATAAAAAGTAACCTAATAAATAAAGTGGAGTCATTATGTCTCCACATCTTAAATACGGCCCTGCATTCAGCCCATTTTAATAAAACTTGTTATGGCTTTATGGCTTATTGAATTCTGCAGCTAGCTGTGTTGTAAAATTAATATTAAAATAGGTACCGTAGATTAGATATTTATTTTACCAGCAAAATTCTTATTTTTGAACTCTCTCCTATAAACCAATAAATGTATACAATATATTATACCATAAAATACCTACAATATGTAAAAAATTACCTCTGAGGTGTTATTAGGTTTCGTGATATGATTCTATTCATGTTAATCTTTATAGAGAATAAATAAATAAACCTATCCCACACAAATCATGTTTATGTTTTCGTTACTTTACGTTGTTACTCCCTTCAAACAGTGTCCAATAAATATAAATCAGCCCAAAATGAAATAAAAGAACACATATTGGCTATGGATAATCTGGTAAAGACTTGTAAATATAATGAGGAGCGGTTTGACTCCTTAGTTAAATATCAATGTGAGTGTCAGCGCTCAATACCAGATTCTTCAAAGTCAGTGTGTGCTGATAATATTATAGCACCACCAAAACTCTATGACAGTGCCATAGCAGAGGATAGTAAAATAATAAATAACTCAAATATTACTAAAAATAATATAATTGTTTATAGCGATGACATGGGAAAAAATCTAGGCATAACTTTAAATAACTCTTTAAAGGGACAAAAGTTACAAATTGCTGCATGCCTGGAGCATCTTTTAGTGACATCCTAAATAAAATTATTGTTACTAAATTTTGCCCAAATAGTACAATAATAATTATTGTTGGTAGAAGAGGCAGTGTAAACAACAAACAGTTATTAAGATATATTGAACAACTTAATAACTTAAATGTACACAAAATTGTCTTGTTTACACTGCCTTATATACAGGGATTGCCACAGGAAAATAATTTAAGACATAATTTAAATATACAAATGAATAATTTAATATTTAATAATAATTTAAATTTGACATATAATTGTAATGATAGTAATCATAAATTTCATGTTATTGACATAAATAATTTAATAAAAAAGTTTTGGACAAAAGATAGGTATTACCTATCCAAATATAATTTAAGACTAATAGCAAATGTGCTATCTTATTTTTTACTTTTTAACTCAGCCAAGTTTTTGGCTACCAAGACTGCTTTTATTGAGCACAATCATTTGACATTTAATTTGGAATCAGTTCCAACTAATTTAAATTAGTGAATGAGACAATAGAGGCAATCTCTAGCAATAATAAGAGTTTAATTAATTTTGAATACAGCCCACAAATAAGTAATAACAATTGTTTACACCTGGTGCATCAAAATATACAAGGCATGTTGGGCAAAGAATTGGAAGTTGAATTGTTCTTAAATAGTAACAATATACACATCCTTTGTATTACGGAACATTGGCTAAAAGATTATAATTTCATGTTTAATTTCAGAAATCACCAGGTGGTCCTCCTTCAATAGAGAAAAAAGTTTACGTGGTGGCTCCTTAATATTAGCAGATAAGTCATTATTATATAAAGAACGTAAGCATATTGTAAGCCTCTCTGTTGAACGAACTGTAGAAATAGCTTGTGTCGAGCTCGAGCACCTCATTGTTGTAGGTGTTTACAGACCCCCATGTGCTAGTTATGACCATTTTGAAAGGATTGTGGAAGAAGTTTTACTCAATCTTAGTAAACAGAACAAGTCTGCTGTAATATGTGGAGACTTTAATATCAATCTCCTTGAAACTTCTTCCATTAGTATTAAGTTTAGCTCATTGTTTAAATCGTATAATCTCGTAAATTTATTCTTAGAACTAACACGTATTGCTGGGCTTAGTGCGACCTGTATAGATAACATTTTTACAGATGTTAAGCCCTTGCATAAATCAATTATTCAAAATTTAAGTTCAGATTACTGTGGATAGTTGGTATCACTACCTTACATACACAAAAAACAGAAAAATAAGAAAGTTGTGTTTGTTCCAATAAATGAACATCGCTTGGAGAGGTTTAGAAGTAATATAATAAAAAGACTTCCATCACTTTCGTTTAAAAATAGTGCTAATCATATGTATGCTACATTATTTAAAATTATAAGTTGTGAATTTAGTAGAATATTTACTTCTAAAACTTTCTCTTTTAACAGTCGCAAATCATTTAATGAATGGGCGACAGTAGGAATTTATAAAAGTAGGCGAAGGTTATACGAGCTTTATGATGAAAGATCATATAATAGTAGTGTTATATTTAGAGATTATGTAAAAACATATTCTAAAATATTTAAAAAAAGTGTGCTCCACTGCTAAGGCTTCACATTTAAGCAACAAAATTAAAACTGCATCCGACAAAATTAAAATGACCTGGAGAATAATAAACAGTGAAACGGGCAAGGTCAAACCGCGCAACTCGGATTTTCAATTGAATATTAACAATAATTTAACGCGATCTGATCAAGAAGTTGCTATGGCTTTTGAGAAACATTTTACTGATGTTCCTTTTTTGACAACAAAATCATTAAATTCTTCTCCTACTGTCGCCGAATCATTGCTCAAACAAAATGTAAAGGCTTGTTCTAATACTTTTAAATTCCATAGAGTACTGCCAAAAGATATCGTTAAATATTTTAAAGCTATTGATGTTAAGAAAACGGCAGATTTATGGGGGATTTCCGTTAAAGTTATTTTATCTATAATAGATATATTAGCACCTTATCTAGCCACTATATTTAATATAAGCGTCGAATCTGGTGTGTTTCCTGATTTAATGAAACATAGTAAAGTCATACCTATATTTAAATCTGGTAGTACAATAGACCCCGCCAATTTTAGACCAATTTCTGTACTACCAACATTAAGTAAAATTTTTGAAAAAATTATTTTAGATCAGATGTTAAGTTTCTTTAATATTAATAAATTGCTACATAAAAAAAATGAATTCGGTTTTACAAGGGGTCGCTCGACAACTGACGCTGGAGTTGAGCTTATTAAACATATTTTTTGTGCATGGGAGAATTCAGAGGATGCTTTGGGTATATTTTGTGACCTTTCCAAGGCCTTCGACTGTGTTCACCATGAGACATTAATCAGGCAGCTACAGTACTATGGTGTCAAGAACACAGCGCTTAAACTTATTATTTCATATTTAAGTAATAGAAAGCAGAGGGTTATTATCAATGGTAAAAGTTCTTCCGGGTCACCTGTACTAATGGGTGTTCCTCAGGGCTCGATTTTCGGCCCATTCCTGTTTCTGGTGTATATTAATGACTTACCTCACCTTGTAGGGGATAGTCATGATATAGTATTATTTGCTGATGATACTTCCTTGATTTTTAAACTTAAACGTCAATCATTTAAATGTGACGAAGTGAATAATGCTATATCAAAATTAGTGCATTGGTTTAACGTTAATAATCTGCATTTGAACGGAAATAAAACGAATTGTGTTAAATTTACAATAACGAATGTTAAAAATCTGAATACCAATGTGTTTTTAAATGGGGAGGAATTGAGCCCTGTTGTATCCACTGTTTTTCTTGGCATCACTCTTGACGCAAAGCTTCAGTGGGGCCCCCATATATCCAAATTAGCAAGCAGACTAAGTTCTGCAGCCTATGCTGTAAAAAAGATTAGAGGTCTCACTAGTGTCGAGACAGCTAGATTAGTTTATTTTAGTTATTTCCATAGCATAATGTCTTATGGGATTTTGCTATGGGGAAATGCGGCTGATTCAGAAACTATTTTTGTTTTACAGAAGAGGGCCATTAGAGCTATTTACAATCTAAAACCGAGAGAGTCTCTTAGAGATAAATTTAAAGAAATTAATATATTAACTTTGGCCTCTCAGTATATTTACGAAAATTTAATGTATGTTCACAAAAACAAAGATAGTTTTAGTAAAAAAAGTGATATACATTCTGTATACACTAGGAACAAACACAAGCTAGTGATGCCAGTTTCTCGACTCCACAGAGTCAGTAATTCATTCTTGGGGCAATGTATACGCTATTACAACAAGGTCCCGGAAAGTGTACAGGTTCTCTCTATTACCAAGTTTAAATGTTTTATTAAGCTGAAACTGTATAAAAAGGGTTATTATAGTATAAATGAATACATGGTTGATAATAACCCCTGGGAATGAAGTGGTCGCTTCCAAGCAGTTTCTAAAATAAATTTTGTAAATAGTTCGTAATCATTTATATTGTAAAATTTATTTTAAAAAAAATGTCCCGCTGGGTTTCTTGCTGGTTCTTCCCAGGACAGAGGGTATTTTTTCGAACCAGTGGTAAAGTAAAAAATGCCTTTCAATAAGAATTACACATGTAATGTATATTGAATAAAAATTATTCTATTCTATTCTATTCTGTTAATTAAACTGTATTGCTGGCAGATTTTAAGCATATATGCCAAATTTTAAAGCTAAATGTAATATAAATTATGTATTTTAAATAAGAATAACACTTTTATATTTATTAATATCCAGCTTATAACGGATGGTTTCTGGATCTTGACAACAGCGCCACCTACCGGGTCCAATTATAATAATAATAATAAAGTTTATTTCAGATATACATATCCATACAATTTTTTTTAGTAATTAACATAAACTAAGTTAGTAAAAATATAATAATAATAATATTGTTAATTTTACAAGACAAAGTTAAATATTTTATAATCGACATAGCTCTACCAAATACGTATAATATTAAAAAAAGGATATACTCGTATAAATTATATCAATACGACGACAGTAATCAGTTTAGAAACTTGTATACCCCACCCACATGCATTAGCATCCAATGCCTCCGAATGGGACAGTCAAACCTATCTTGAAATATCTTCAATTATGACTCGTTTAGATCATCCATCCACTCAAACACACAAAAAAGTTCATCAAAATCGGTCCAGTCATTTTCGAGTTTTTGCGAGGCTAACGGACAGCAATTAATTTTTTGTATACAGATATTATGATGTTTTAAATTTTTTGGTTACCAGCTTTTGCCCTCGACTTCGTCCGCGTAGATATTATACTTTAAACCATAGATGATCCATCAATAATCGCACTTTCATAGTAAATTCCAACACATTCCATCGGTGATGATTTCCTATTCTATTTCCTTCCCCGGGACGTGAACTATCCCGATACCAAATTTCATTAAAATCGGTTCAACGGTTTAAGCGTGAAGCTACATTTTCGCCCACCTCGCACGTAGTACGAGTAGATACATAATTTTATATCGTCATTACTTTTAAAATATTTAACCAAATTACGTAGTTCAAAAGACAAAGTTTATCTACTTTGAATATCAGAAGCGATTAAAGTATATATTTTGATAAAATCAATTTGTTACTGCAAAATGTGCATTGGAAATAAAGTTTCAAATTTTATTATATTTAGGGTTCACTATTTTGATAATAGTGGCTTACATATAAAAGATAGATAATATACTGTCGCGGACTTTTTTGTAGAACTATTTAGGAGAAACAACTCCACCATACATTATATGTATTTGTGAAACTAACAGTTATTGCACCGCACGCCAAAATAGCTCGCAGATGACAGATTTTTCCGTCTTACTTAACAAAATATCGTTATATTTTTACCAACGCCTATGTATTGTTCTGATGTATAGCTATATTATTGTAAAGTTTCATTAAAATACATTCAGTAGCTTTTGTGTGGAAGAGAAACAAACATCCATACATCTATACATCCCCACAAACTTTCACGTTTATAATATTAAGTAGGATGTCATAACGGTACTAAGTGTCCGTTTCGGATCGGGCAGGGCTTAATCTACATATTGATAATATTTTACGAATATGATGACCACGATTCCCGCAAATCTATAAAATTAAATCAAAGAAACGTAGAATTATATTAGAACAGCTTATAATAGAAAACTTTGTAAGTTATATAGACTGAACTAGTATCTGAACTGGGTGCTGGATAACGTTGCATGATTCACTATTAAATATTTGAAAGTAAGTGCTCTTAAGTTAAGAGCTACGTGCTCGGCCAATTAATGGTCCCCAGTCACTCGTCACTTAAACTCACTCGTCACTCGTCACTCGTCACTCGTCAGTTAAACTGATCAGTTTAACTGACGTACATCCAAAAACTGACCGTGAATGTGAAATCTTAAGTTGAAATTTTTAACTGACGGCAACACACGGATTTTATTCGGGCGTGCTGTCAGTTAAACTGCTCCGTTAAACTGACGTACATCCAAAAACTGATTGTGAATGTGAAATCTTAAGTTAAAAGTTTTAACTGACGGCAACCCACGTATTTTTTCGGGCGCACCGTAATCCGCTGGCTTCAGTTCGTTTCCATTATTGGTAAGTACATACTTTCTTAGTAGCTTTTATATATATTTTATAATTTTTTATTACATTATTTGTATGCTGTGTAGATTTTATATTATTTTATATTTTTTTTATTCAAAAAAACGTTACCCCCACACTAGGATGTTCTTCTGTATCGTGGAAGCAGTTTACAAACACAAATTGCACAAGGACAAACATCCAGAGCCGGAACAATTATTTTAGGCCATACAAATACTTCTTCCGTGCGGAATTAGAACCCGCGCCCCGCAGCGAAGCAATTCATTGCTAAGCCACTGCGCCACGAAGCCGTCATATTTATTTAGAGTAGTTGGTTTGACAGAGGATGGAGACCTCATGGTCATCATTACAATCACCTTTGATTGTAATGATGTCACCACCCTTATGGTGGACTCAGAAGGTGGGTAAAGGATCTCAGTGACGCTACTACGTAGAACCATCGTGTTTGGACTCATTTTCAAATAGGTAAATGGAGACCTAGATGATTGTAATGATATCACCTTTATGTTGGTGCAAAAAGAAAGACCGCGTTTGAACTCATTTGAATGGGCTCATAAAGATCTAGGTGACTGTTATGACCTCACCTTTCTGATGGTGCAATCTAAAGGTGGGTATAAGATCTCAGTGACGGCACTAGATAGAACAATCCTGTTTGAACTCATTTGAAAAGTTTCATAAAGACCTAGGTGACTGTTATGACCTCACCTTTCTGATGGTGCAATCCGAAGGTAGGGATAGGATCTAAGTAACGGCACTAGATAGAATGATCGTGTTTGAAATCATTTGAAAGGGCTCATAAAGGCCTGGGTGACTGTTATGACCTCACCTTTCTGATGGTGCAATCGAAGATGGGTATAGCATTTCAGTGACAGCACTAGATAGAAAGTTCGTGTTAGAAATCATTTGAAAGGGCTCATAAAGACCTAGATGACTGCTATGACCTCACCTTACTGATGGTGCAATCCGAAGGTGGATATAGGATCTCAGTGCCGCCACTAGATAAAACGATCGTATTTGAGCTCATTTGAAAGGGCTCATAAAACCTAGGTGATTGTTATGACCTCACTTTTCTTATGGTGCAATCCGAAGGTGGGTATAGGATCTCAGTGGCGGCACTAGGTAGAACGATCGTATTTGAACTCATTTGAAAGAGTTTATAAAGACCTAGTTCAATGTGATTATATTACCTTCATGATGGTGGACAAAGAAGGTGGGGTAAAAGATCTCAGTTATGCCACTACGAAACACCATTGTGTTTGGGCTCATTTGAAAGGGCTCGAGAAGTAACTACACAAATAATATAAATATAATAAATAGTACAAACAGTATCATTACTCACTTTATAATGTTTTCAGGCAATTAAAAAAGCAGCAAAACTCGCAAGTATGTACAAAATTAGAAATCGACCATATATTTTAGAGGAAATAAAAAACAAGGCAGAGCGAAAAAAGCATAACCAACTACAACCAGAAGACGAAAATATCTGCGTACTTCAAGAAAACCTACAAGCACCATTAACATCAATTAATATAAATGACCAAGTTACCTGTACGTAGTATTTAGAATTCAATGATTTTTGAGTGATTTATTATACGAATACTACACATTTAATAAAACAAACTTAACGGATTTCATTTTGTTTAACTTATTTTAATTCGTGACGTTTGGGTGCTTCAACTTTATTTTAGTATGTAACACGTCGAGAGTTCAATTAGATAAATATAGAAAGCTAGGCCATTCTAACTATTTCCGTTACTAAAAACCGATCAGCATTATCTGGTCATCATAAGACCTTCAGAATGTGCCCATGCCCACGGATTTTTTTAGTCTCACCGTAGCCGGAGTGCAAGTTAGTATCAGTGGGGCTTCGCCCGCTCTACAGATAGATAATTTAATAAACAGATCAAAATAAATAACACATTTATTAAATAAATAAAATTTACCATAATGAATAAAATTATCATAATATCTGACCCAATTCTTAAAAGTGTCTTAATACTGACCTTATCATGATAAAAAAATATCTTTTGAAGTGTTAATATATAGGAAACGTTATTTATATATAATATATACATATATACGGAACGGATTTCATTTCCCGATAGATGTAGCCGCAGCCGTGCGCGTTTAGTTGGCGTGACTCCTATAAATTTAGAATAGAATAGAATATTTTTTTATTCAATATTGATTATTACATAATTCTTATTGAAAGTCATTTTTTTATTTACCACTGGTTCGGAAAATACCTCTGTCCTGGGAAGAACCAGCAAGAAACCCAGCGGATTTTTTTTTCAAACATCACATAACAATAATTTCGTTTATACAATTTTAAATGATTTTTCATAGAACCAGCATGGTGGCGATCACCTTATTCCCAGGGGTTATTTTCATTCATGTATTCCTTGATATTACAATAACCCTTTTTGTACAGTTTCTCTTTAATAAAACTTTTAAACTTGTTTATTGACAAACTTAGAATATGTTCTGGGATTTTGTTGTAAAAGCGTATACAATGCCCCATAAATGAATTACTGAATCTGTGGAGTCTAGTAACTGGTATTACAAGCTTATGTTTGTTCCTAGTATTTAATGTATGCACATCCTTATTCTTATTAAAGCTATTTATGTTTTTATGTACATACATTACATTTTCATAAATATATTGCGATACCAAAGTTAATATGTTTATTTCTTTAAATTTTTGTCTGAGGGACTCTTTACAATTTAGATTATAAATCGCCCGAAAGGCTCTCTTTTGAAAAACAAATATAGCTTCAATATCAGTCGCATTACCCCATAGCAAAATTCCATAAGACATTACGCTATGAAAGTAACTAAAATACACTAATCTAGCTGTCTCAACATCTGTGAAACTTCTAATCTTTCTTACAGCATATGCTGCAGAACTAAGTCTGCTTGCTAATTTATATATATATAGGGGCCCCATTGAAGTTTCGCGTCAATAGTAATACCGAGAAAAAAAGTGGTATCCACAAGACTAAACTCCTCCCCATTTAACAGCACATTGGTATTCGAATGTTTTACATTAGGTATTGTAAATTTAATACACTTTGTCTTATTGCCGTTTAAGAGCATATTGTTGGCGTTAAACCAATGTACTAATTTCGATAGAGCATTATTTACATCGTCATAATTAATTAACTGCCGTTTGAGTTTGAAAATTAAAGAGGTATCGTCAGCAAATAATACTATATCGTGATTGTCCCCTACAAGATAAGGTTAGTCATTAATATAGATTAAAACAGGAATGGGCCAAGAATCGAGCCCTGAGGAACGCCCATTGATACTACCGATCCGGAGGAACCTTTACCATTGATCACAACTTTTTGAGTTCTGTTACTTAAATATGAAGTAATAAGTCTAAGCTCCAAATTTTTTACACCGTAATGTTGTAGTTTCCTGATTAATGTCTCATGATGAACATAATCGAAAGCCTTGGAAAGATCACAGAAAATACCTAAGGCATCTTGTGAATTCTCCCAGGCATTAAAAATATATTTCATAAGCTCAACACCGGCGTCCGACATCGAGCGACCCCTTGTAAAACCAAATTGGTTTTTATGAAGTAATTTATTTGTATTAAAAAAAATTAACAATTGATCCAAAATTACTTTTAAAATTTTTTACTGAGAGTTGGTAGTACAGAAATAGGTCTAAAATTAGCGGGGTCCAATGTACTACCAGATTTAAATAAAGGTATTACTTTACTATACTTCCTTAAATCAGGAAACACATCAGAATCGATACAAGTATTAAAAATAATAGCAAGATGAGGTGCAATTAAATCTATTATGGACGCAATAACTGTAACGGAAATCCCCCAGAAATCTGCGGTTTTCTTTACATCAATGGTTTTGAAGTATTTTACAATATCTTGCGGTAATACTTTTTCAAATCTAAATTCTTTTAAACAGGTCTTAACATTCTGTGTGTGTAATGACTCGGCGACAGTTGGAGAAGTATTCAATGACTCTGTTGTCAAGATAGGAATATCAGTGAAATATTTCTCAAACACCGCTGCGACTTCTTGATTTGATTTAGTCAATTCATTATTAATTTATAATTGATAGTTTGAGTTACGAGGTTTCTCTTTACCGGTTTCGCTGTTAATTATACTCCACGTCATTTTAATTTTATTCTTAGCTGTCTTAATTTTGTTGCTAATTATGTAACGATTTGGCTGTGGAGCAAACTCTTTTAAACATTTTAGAATAATTTTTGACATACTAAAAATATCATTTCCTATTTATTAACTCGCTGTTCCCCGTGACTTCGCCCGCATGTAATTTATTATGATTGAATTTCATGGGTTTTTTTTGCGCGGAAGCCTAATCCTTTTTCTAAATTAAAAGTAGCCTAAGTTCCTCCATATGCAAACCAAACACCCATGGCCACGTCCCACGTTTGATCTAGGACTGTTGATAAAATATCGATATATCGAAAAATTTATTTTATTCTTTAGAAATATCGATATTTATTTTTAATATTTTTGGACGACATATATTGAAATATAAGTTTGATATTTAATACTATACGACAGTCGATATATTTTTTAAATAATTTAATTTTTATTTTTTCACGTAAATCATTTAATCTACAACACCATCGTAAACTTAAATCCTAATCCTTGATGGACCCAATCTACTATACTTTATTTATACTATATTATGTTTTTCATTTTTCCCCAGTTTATTTATTTGCTTATTATCTTAAAAAAGAAATGTAATTTTGTAAAGTATATCTCTGTGATATTAAAATCACTATAATCTATGAAACTTAGTACTACTTTACTTACTGTGAGTTTTGGCAGGAGCTTGACCATCGACGGATGGTTGCTCCTGTTTTATCGTTTAAATAATCATTTGAAGTGGATTTTTATCAAAGTGATGCGATTATGTGTATTAAGTGTCTGAGCATGTGAGCTATTAGAGAAAACGACGAAATAAGTGCTTCGATATTGGTATAAGCCTCAAGTTATTTTAATCGCTTAGGCGTCTTATGATTTACTTCCGTGCTATCAGAAATAGCTGTTAAATATTTGATTTCTTCAGCTACATCCGTAGCATCTGAACGAATTACTTCTACAATCAATCTTTTAGTGCCCAATAATCGCAGTATTGAAATAACTGAACATATAAAACAACGAGTATTTTTGAAAACTCTTACTGACAAATATTGGTAAGCATAATTGTCTTATTTAAATTAAACAATAGTTAAAGATAAAGTTACTGCTTATATATGTCCCAATGCTGGGCACTCCTCAGCTGGGCAGGCCTCTCCTAATTTCTGAGAGGGTTTTAGGGCAACGTCCGCCGTGCTGCCCCAATGCGTGTTGGCGAAATTCACGTTTTTTGACATTTTTATTTTATTTCTCAGACATGCAGGTTTCCTCACGATGTTTTCCTTCATCGCCGAGCACGTGGTAAAACAGCACTTAAAATTGCAATTAACAATTTCATTGGTGCCGGCGGGGATCGAACCCGGGTTGCTCGCGTACTGTGAAATTTACAGCGAGCGCTAACCATCTGAGCTACCACGGCTCGTTAATAATGACTAAGAACTATAACCTAACATTTTCATACATTTATAATTTAATTTGTTTAATGAATATACTAAATTATAAACTGTGTAAATAATTTTTAAGCAATAAGCATCGATATATCGCTTATGTTTTCAATATATAAAACTCAGATATTTATATATTTATAATTATCGATATACTGAAAATCCGATATTTTAAAAATATCAACAGTCTTAGTTTGAACTGATCAGTTGGAATGATCAGTCGAACTGACCGTGTGTGTCGAATTTGTTTTGGATTAAATCCGTTTGAAATGATCAGTTGAACTGATGTCAGTTTAACTGACCGTGAGTGGGAACCATAAGAGTACCTGTGTTCGGCAGTGCATAATGGAATACTACTTGTAATGTTTAATAAAAATTATTTTATTCTATTCCATACTACACATATTATGTATAGTATGGAATAGAACGTATATTATGTTACAACGAATTTTTCTTTCAACACACGAACACGCTGAATAACTTTCAAAACTTTATAAAATGTTACGTCTATACGCGAACACGCTCCGTGATTTGTGGCATTTCTTGGTTGATGGAGGCCTATGTTAATCGGTGGCAATGAAACGTGGTGTCTCACTAGTACATGTTATAATACTAATGTAATAAGAAGAACGATCCATTAAACACTTTTTTTATAGCATAGGTTGACAAACAAGCACACAGTCCACCTGATGCTAAGCTGTTGTGACCCATAGACATCTACATCATCCTTAATAAAGAATCAAAATGCAAATGCGTTGTCACCCGTGAGGACTAAGATGGAAAGCCTCTTTTCCAGTAAAAAGGGTCTCCGGTTCTCTACATTCACTTTTACTATACGAAACACAGCAGCATTAAGCTGGTATTTTACGCTGGTATTCTGTGAGAGCGTGGTCCTTCCCCGGTCGAACCGAACCATTCGTGCTGCAACTATACTACTAATATAGCTGCAGCATGGCGCCTTAGAATAACCTATTCTAAGCATGGCGCTGCCACGTAAAATACGCGAAGTACCGTATACTAAACAATTATATTCATAATAACGAAAAATTATCTTCCGATTGTTTGTACAATAATTGTCTATTTAAACAACAAGTACATAATTATCTGTAGCTATAGCAAATAAATTAAAATATTTTTTATAGAACAGAGTGATAAACGAGCACTTAGTCCACCTGATGGTAAATGGTTGCTGTGACCCATAGACTATCTATCTATCTTCAATAAAGAATCTAAATGCAGATGCGTTGTCACTCGTGAGGACTAAGATGGAATGCCTCTTTTTCAGTAAAAAGGATCTCCTGTTCTCTACACTCCCCATAAGTACCCCCTTAACACAGCAATGTTAAGCTGCTATTTTACGCTGGTATTCTGTGAGAGCGTGGTCCCCCGGTCGAGCCGACCCTTTCCTGCTATAGCTATACTATTAATATATCTGCAGCATGATTCTACCACCTATAAAAGTATAATAGATGGAAAATTAGATTGTATCTGTGTCGCAAATGTAACTTAGGCACATATATTATGTAAAGCTCTTAAAAAGTATGAAAATATCATTACGCATGTACTAAAAATATGTACCGTGTTAATCGTGCTTTATTTCTGTTTTCATTTTATTTTAATTGTTTAATTTCTTTGTTGTCGTAGTGTTGTGGTTATGATAAAGTCCAGATAAGATTAACTTTTAATTACATCTCGTTTTAACGTTCATGTCACTCCAATTCTGGTAGTTTTATGAGATAGAGTCACACTGCTATAGTGTAGCTGCAGCACGAATGGGTGAGCTCAAGCGGGTCCAACCCCGGCTGAACCGACCCACATACGTTTTCACAGAATACCAAAACAGCATTATCTACTGTCCGCAGCATCCACTTACCATAGCAGCGTGCGCTGTGCAGCCATCATGCGAGAATAAGACGATCGCTAGCAAGCTGTTTCTAATTTTTTTTTTATAGTTGTCGGTACCACATACATTGGAAATTATTAAAGTCTAGCTGAGTTTCTTGTTGGCTCTCTTTTTTCTGAATAAAAGGTAAAAGCTATGCTTTTCATTAAGTACTTATACCTACTGAAGAAATAAAAAAGGATTACATGTATATTTTTTCTTTCTTCGGAAATGAAATGGTACTGTTAGACTTTAAGAAATTATCGTTTATAATAATTTATTCAAAAATGTCTTAACAATAAGTTGAAGTTTCACATAGCGAAATTTTTGGGAGATATTGACGCCAGCAGAAAGTCGATGACGGTAGTGTCTCAAGGCGCTTTAACAGACACCTTATCTTGAGGCGCACATCAAGATCGAAGCACTTGTTTCATCGTTTCCGCTAATGGTTCACATGCGCAGACATTTAATAAACTAAATCACACAAGTTTTACGTATAAAACTAGACTTCGAACCATTATATAAACGATAAAACAGCAACTGCGATTCGCCGGTATCAAGATCCCGCCAAAAAGCCTACGTTTAATTTATCTTGTTTAAGGGTTTAAGGTATATAAAATTTAATTTTTGTTTGTCCGTATTTTATGCGCCGCCATACCGTCCATCAGATTGCGCTAAACATTTGTCAACTTATTCCTTGCACTTCCGCGAAGGTTATAAGCATAATACAATTAACTTACAGTAGATGGCGCGCATATCTTACCGACGTTATATAATATCATTAAATTAAATAAATGTATTATCATTCCTAACGATATTTCCACAAGTTAATATTTTTTCTGCGGAAGCAACGCGTCGGGTACCAGCACGTATTTAATAAAAATTATTCTATAAGTACATGGTGATTCAAGCGATGACACTTACCTCCCATCGTGGCCCACTGATACCATGCTGCCACTGATGCTGTTGATGTTTACCTTATCCTTTTTCTTCATGATTCTGTAACAAGATTAAAAATTATAGTTTAGAATTCAGTTTCATTAGACGTGGATCATGACGCATACATAAAATCTATAGAAGTCGTAAAGTGACCTTATCCGTATTTAATATATTTTTTGTACTATACTGGTAGATCTACATGTATAAGAGTACGCCTTATTAGGGTGGATACCCCTATTACTAGCCTTTTAATGACAATTTCAACTTCAAAAATTCGTGCTTTTTAAATAAGAGCACAGTATTTTAAAACACTAGTTTTCAACGATAGATTATTATTTATCCAAAAATGTAATTAACATTAGTTTATAATCTTAATGTGTCGAGAACGATTTCAAAAACGACGATCCGCAAAAAGAAGACGTTATGGCTCAAATTCCAGCCACCCTGTACCGAATGTATTCCTTTCGTGTACCTAATGCCAGCATAGGGTTGTGCCCTTTGAGTTTTTGGTAGATACTTGTTGTAGGTAAGTCACATAATTAAAATAATAAGTTTTAGAGGCTTTGTAAACAACTTCTTATTTAGAATCATGCATGCCACAAGCATGAAATGTTGTGTGTCTTAATTGTAAGAAGTTCGATTTTTCTTTTATACAAAAAGTTAAAAATAAATGAAGCACATCGATTTCTCAGAAATTAATCTTCCAAGTTATCTAATAATCACTATCATTGCATCACAAGTCTAGAGCTGAACATGGATACCAATACGCCATAAATTACTGCAAATTAAGGTCCTGAGCCCTGAGCTACTATGCTTATAATTAGTACACGATGTTATAATTAATTATGATTTTTGTTGTTTTAGTCTTTCTCATAAAATAAAGAAAGCTTAAAATATATGGGGTTGTACAACAAATGTTTGGTAGAAAAGTAAATATATCTTTTTCAAAACTTTCAATTCAAAAACCAATTTTTACCATATACGAATTGTTCATACTTCCTTAGCGAGGTCGTCTAAAGTCTCAAAATAAGTTGTGTCTTAATAAATTTTATTAATTCCGGTTTATGACAACCCTAATTTTTATTACGTGGCTGGTACCTATTTCTAATTAGTTACGTCAAATCAAATAACAGCCTGCCGGCTGACATTGTGCACTCCAAACATTTCGTACATCTAATTACAGCCCCATTAATTTCCACCAAAAGAAAATAAAAAACTTGAAAATGTATACATAAATAACTGCATTACTACGTCTATAGTTATATTCATACAAATCAAATAACCTGAAGATGGGAAAATGTAAAATAAGCCTAATTTCATCGGGACCATAACTTGTCATATTAGGAGTATGCATGGAGTATGAGCATTTTTCGTTTTGTACGTGTTTTGCTTAGATTATTAATAGGTCTTCGCGCGTTCAGACTCGCTCTGAGAAGACCTATCAATAATGTAAGGTGTTTTGAGTTTTTAAATTAACACATAGATTTATAGCTGTTATAATATTTGAAATATACTTTCCCCTAGATTTTTTTTTATTTTTTTTATTATCTACCTATATTTATAATTTAAAATTGAAAATTTTGTATAGCCGACTTCAATATAGGTTATTTAAGAATAACTCAATAACCATTGGTCTGACCTTGATCAAATTCATATGGGACCACACGAGAACTATCAGCTTTCATATAAAAAAAGAATCATCGAAATCGGTTCTCCCAGTACAAAGTTATGAGGTAACACACATAAAAAAAACATACACTCGAATTGAGTACCGTCTCCTTTTTGGAAGTCGGCAGAAAAAGGCTTTTATCCTACAAGGATATGTCAGCCTTATCGTAACCTAGCTTGTTCCTGTTTCACAAATGCTATTTGGAAAGGGGCAATCAATGTGGTAAAAATATGGAACTGACTGATTTTGCTACCGCTGAGTGTGGCTCCGCAAGTATACTCAATAATTTAAAATTAAAAATTTTGTACAGCCGACTTCAATATAAGCGACTTCAATATAGGATATTTAAGAATAACTCAATAACCATTGGTCTGACCTTAATAAAATTCATATGGGACCACACGAGAACTATCAGCTTTCATATAAAAAAAGAATCATCGAAATCGGTTCGCCCAGTACCAAGTTATGAGGTAACACACATAAAAAAAACATACACTCGAATTGAGTACCGTCTCCTTTTTGGAAGTCGGCAGAAAAACCAACCCGTTTCACACAAATTGATTCCCCTAGATTCGAAAAATATTTTAGTTAACAATATGTGTAGTTTAGACCACTAGAAATCTTACTTATGAAGTAAAAAGGCGAAAAGGCTGGAATTAGGGGCGTGGCTGGTATTAGGGGCATCCACCCTATTTCGATTTTAGTAGGCATTTCAGACAGTAAAAAATAACATATAAACAATAAAAAATAAATATTTCCATACTAATATTCACCACTCATTACCTCTACAGCCAATCACAATAAAATAATAGTTTGATTTTACTTAATATTGACTTCTGGAGGGGATTTACGATATAGAATATAGATCGATACATACGAGAGAACAGAGATCTCACAAAATAGCTCCGGTCCCAATTATTTTCCTTTCAATTTATCCTGTGCGAGCTTGTCAACCTGTTCATTGCATTCAACTCCAGCACGTCTTGAACCCGGAAACCATCTCAATACGACTTCTTACCAATCATAGACAATCCGACTAATAAAGTTATTAATATATAAGACTGAGCCGTGTAGTGGTGGTGTAAGAATGTTCACTACCCCATATCGACCCATGGGTGTCGTTAGAGGTGACATAGGGAAACCAACCAGGATACGGGCAGCAGCATCTACCCAATAACAACTAAAAAATAAAAATGCGTTTGTCAACCCGTCCGCCGAGCGTGGCAACTGTGGCAAATATAATGCAATCTATGGGAGAGGCCTACGTTAAGTTAGTTGGAATTTTAATAGGCTGCAACGGTAACGGTAATTTTCCATTACTTGATATAATCATGCAAAACTTTGTGTTTATTTGAATCTTGCTGATACCCGCGACTTCGTCCGCGTTGCTTGATATAATATTAACAAAGTTTTCGTGTGTAAAATATATAAATTATCTGGGTTAGTAACGCAAGAGCAAGCGACGTACAAACCGTATGAAAAAAATACGTGAGTGTCGTTGAACACTCGGTTGGAACGAAGTTCCTTGCGTAGTATATTATTATTGATAAACGTAGGTATTATATTATTGATTAACAAATACAAATAATGAATTGCTAGCGTCAATTAAAATGAAGCGTCATTTGAAATAAAATAATATTTCGCCATAAAAGATAAGAAAAAGTGCGAGGGAGATGGATATTATTCCATCTCACTTCCTTATTTCACCGCACCGCACAAGGGGCAGTGACGAAAAAAATCTCACACTTTTTGTCGCCTAGCTCCCATCCACCAAACCCGTACCAATACCGTCGGATAAAGAACTTCGTTCCAAAACCCCGTATAAAAATCGTTGTTTCTTAAAACTAATAAGTTTATTTTAATTTCTTAATATTATTATTTAGATAAGGGTCAAGTGTCTAAGAAATAAAACTTAGAAAACCTAATTGAAATGTATCCAGTAGTTTTTCCGTAATGCGCGCACAACTGCAAAATTTTATGTGTTATAGATTTTAGATGTTATAGATTTATATTATCTTCATATGTAAATGATGTCTGTTCCGGTGAAGTTGTAAAAACCACAATACCAACGCCAGTGGCGGCGTAGAGTGGGTTGGCAGTTGGCACCCAGGGCGGTTTTCTATCAAGCACTCCCCAAAATAAAACAAAAAATGCTAAACATGCTAACAGGACTTTATTTTGCTAAAATATTCTATTATATTATCAACATTAAATTTCTTGTCCTTTTCGATAGATAAAATGAAAAGATTCGTTAGTCGCACTTGGCTCATTGTGGACCTTAAGTAAGATTTCATTAACTCGAGTTTTGAAAAGCTTCTTTCACATGAGGGTACCGAAACACAAATAGAAAAAATAAAATCTTAGACACAACGCTAGATTCGGAACAGATTCAGAATAGCCCCGTTTTACGATGAATGTGAGAAGCTCCAATAAAGTATATTAAACCGCTTCTTGGGAAGAAATGCTGGCGGCTTCCAAGTGGCCTCTCAGTCGTAAAATTTTCAAAATTATGTGTTCTGCCGAAAATTCATCGTAAATTTTTGTCAGATTTGGAACTATTACACGAAGTGCTTCTTCTGGTGACGTTAGCAGAGTGTAAAGCTGATCAACACTAAATGTTATGAGAATATCACTCATTACCTTGTACCGATGGTCTAGTTTTCGTAAAATCTGTCAAGACGTTCTAACATAGCTCTCTGCAGCTCCTCTGGCAATGTTAGTCCAACGTATCGGGCCATTTCTCCTGGCAAACGTTTTAGAAATCCACTCGTTCCTTTTCTTTCTTCAATCGAAATGTCCAAGTCCTTACATTTTTTGTTACATAGGAAATAGCTTTTTCAACTATTTCAATATGTTGGCTTTGTAGAAAAATTTTAAAGCTTTGATTTCTAAATTTTTTTATTAATTAAAAAAAATGAATTCGGTTATTACATATAGGCTTTCCAAACTCTCAGCTGATCAGGCCAATTGTATGTGGATATGGTAATCTCCGATAATTTTCTTTACTTGCCTTACGTTCACAACTACACTATTAATATTTTTCATTTATAGTTCCGTATTTCTTAATTATATTATATTACCCTATAATATATTAACCATAAATTAATTCCCGTCTTTACAAATTTATTAAATAAGTCTCTTGTATGGTCTCTTGTAGTATTTGAGTATATCATTTTCTGTCAGTGAACGAGGCTCACAATGATCACAACAAAATTGAAATAAATAAATTGAAGAAATTATTTTCTCATGTATACAAATAAGTTAAATATTTAAAACTTTATCATTTTCCCAGGAAATAATGAATTATAAAAATTAAAAGTTTATGATTGCCGACCGAAAATAAATTATTAAATTGCATATTCAAATGAATAAAACAAAGAAATAATAATGAAATAAGTCGTCATCACTATAATGGCTACCAAGAATATATAAATAAAACATTAATTTATTTAAACATCGAGAAGAACAATTTTCATTTTTAAGTAGGTTATATTAACTTAAAGGTTATTTATTATAGGTTATATATTTATATATGTTTAACTTTAAAATTGTTTTAAGGTTTTCATATCTTTAGAAAAGAAGAATAATAATTATAACTTTTATTAATAGCGATTTTTTTAAAACTCTTCAACATTATATACATTTAGATAAAAATTACTACAGAAATAAAAATTGGATTAAATTTAAAAATGTAATTGCTTTAATCCGAACCTGGTCATCCTAAAATGTAGCTAAATATAATGATTTTTTTTAATACAATACCTATTAGAAATATTATAAAATGTTAAAATGTGACAAATATTTTCACGTCACTTCTAAATGCATTATGTACTTTTTTATTTTATATAGTCTTTTTTTTATAGGATAAGGGTGAAACACGAGCACACAGTCCACCTGATGGTAAGTGGTTGCTGCGGCCCATAGACATCTACATCTATCCTCTGTTATAGATCAAAATGCAGATGCGTTTCCACCCGTGAGGACTAGGATGGAATGCCTCATTTCCAGAAAAAAGGGCCTCCGGCCACCTGCACTCACCAAGCGAAACGCAGAGGTAAACACGTTCACGCTGGTATTCTGTGAGGTCGTGGTACCACCCCGGTTCGAGCCAGCCCATTCATGCGACAGCAAAAAACATAATAAAAAAAACCGGCTAAGTGCGAGTCGGACTCGCGCACCGAGGGTTCCAAACAAATCCGTAGGTTAAAATTATTAAAAATGTTTTTATTATATCATGTTACTAAAAATTTATGTTTTTCGCAATTTTTCCTTTATCTATGCTATAATACGTTGCTTTGTATCAAATTTTAAGATTCTGAGTTCACGGGAAGTACCCTGTAGGTTTTGATTCCCTTGCGGCATAATATTTGCGGCATAAACGGCTGTATCTTTTGATTGCGTTGGTTTAGAAGTTTGATTTTTTCACAGCACCAAGGGACAGTAGACTTGAGTATTTGATATGAATTTCAGCTTGATACCTTTACGCGTTCCTGACAGACAGACAGACAGACGGACAACAAAGTGATCCTATAAGGGTTCCGTTTTTTCCTTTTGAGGTACGGAACTCTAAAAATAATTAAAATAATATGATAATAAATTAATGTGGAAGGTGTTGAATGTGTAGAATTAGTTTGTTGAATATTTAAAACCTTTTTCGAAATTGCATACATTTTATATTAATAGACTACAGAAAAAAAAACAAAGAAATAAAATAACAATGTGACACATTGTTATTTTAACCATAAATTTGGTGAAATAAAGTACGTAAATTTTTTATCTTTCATATTATTTCATAACTTTTTTTTGCAAATCAATTACTGAATAAAAGTGAATATAAAATCGTCTAGTGCCTTAATACAAATGCCACTGAAGCACTTACGTAACTTAATTTATAATTATTGTAATATGATTTTTTAAACAATAATAAAATAAATAAATCGTTAATATAAATTATCTAATAATTAATTTCAAGTTAAACATAAATGAAATACAGAATATTTAATACATAATTTTTTTTATAATAGTTAAAACTGTTTAAAGAAATGTTATAAAGAAATGACAAAAAAAGGCTGATGCGATGTTACCTCAAATTTTCTTCTTTGTTCTTTTGGCTCATATTTCATATTCTTCTAGATGAAGCTTTACTGTTACTTTCCTTTTAAAACTAATCTGCCGTTTTCTTGAATTTTGAACTTTGGTCATCATATAAAAAAAAATCCACATTTTATTTTCCTCATTCTTCGTTAGTTGTCTTCATAGTACTGTACATATTTTAAAATTTCAGTCAGCTTCTATAAATTCTTATTTTGTTATTGTGGCTTCTTCTCGGATTCATATTTATTTTTGTTTCGTCACGTCCGTTGTTACGTCCATTCCGTTATAATATTACTTTATTGTCAATAATTTTACTCATGTCTTCATTATTTAATTTAGCAATATTTATTCCCACCTTTTAATCTTTTATCTTTTAACCGCCCGGCGGTGCGCTTCCATTGCCGCAGCGCACCGCTTGGCAGGGTCGCCATGTGAAATATGAAGGGTCTTCAATGAATAAGGGACGTGTTGCTTGTACAAGAACTTTAATTATATTGTCAAACTTATTCTACCTTAACACTAATTATACGAGTATACTATCGTGGAGGCTACACCACAGTTTGTGTTTACTTTTGCGTCTGATTAACTTCTTTTAAGACTTCACTCCAAAAGGAAAGATAGCATAAAAAAACTGAAGTCACACAAAGCTGGTAAGAGTGTAGATGCTGCTTCTGTTGTATCGATGTTTTCTTTGCGAATCACATTTATATTCGAGTGTTGATACAAGTTTCTCAAAATAATTCTGCAGTGGTTTAACAGCGTCGTGATGATCACTCCATCTTGTCTCTGATAGTTTTTTTACGGATACGCCTACACTTTTAATTAAAATTTCCCATCGATGTGTGGATGATAACGTAAACTTTTTCCACTGTTCTCAAAAAAGTAAAACTTGAATTAACGCTCCCAAATGAGTGCACTCCATGTAGATTTATCGATTAGCACAAGGCGTAAACAATGCTTTGGAATTGCGTTCTTTGATACTGGCTTGTACGTCACATGAACTCCTGCCATGGTTGCAGCGTTATCATATTCCTGAGCTCGTACTTACCTTCTTCGATCGCGTTACTCACTCGACTAACCGCTACCTAACCTGTACTCATTTATTTAGGTAATTATGTTTGAAAGAAAGTCAAAATAAATTTAGATACATATTAAAATATAATATTTGTATGCAGGTAGATACTATAGTAGGTAGCTATTTATTTATTGGTATGTCTTTGCGGAGTAATTCTTATTTTTTTCTAAAAAAAACATTACCCCTACACTAGAATTTTCTTCTGTATCATGGAGGCAGTTTACAAATATAAATTGCGCAAGGACAAACATCCAGTCTCGGAAAAATTATTTCTAGGCCATACAAATACTTCTTCCGTGCGGGATTCGAATCTGCGACCCCCAGCGCAGCACTGCAACTAATTGCTAAGCCACTGCCTGCCACGGAGCCGTCTATGAATATTCCCTGGCTGTGCGAGGGAGTTATTGTTGTCACCCCTTGGTGCTTGGCACCCGGGGCGGACCCCCCCCCCCCCACGTTTACGCCGCCACTGAGCAACACCACTAGTAACTAACGTACATCTTGAAAAAAACGTGTAAAATATAAAAATCGAAGAGTTTTTAAATAACACGAGTATATTATGCATAAGGTGCATCGTTAAATAAGATGAAATAATTAACTTTAACGTACCACTTCGAAATATTTCTTAAGAAAGAAAGAAAATTACATTCACTTCACCGCGTCCTTACATCACAGAGGAAATTTATTTTATGTCGTTAAATTTTCATTTGACGTGATTTTACACAATTCTCCACAATTTTGCAATAAAGCTATAAAATCGATATAATTTCACAATACATTTGTGCACACTGATGTTAATAATTTAAAATTTAAAAAATTACAACCGACTTCAATACAAATTATTAAGAATAACTTAAAAACTATTGGTCAGGCCTTGATCAATTTGAACCACATGTGAAGCACCAGCTTTCAAATAAAAAAATAATCATCGAAATCGGTTCACCCAGTAAGAAGTTATGAGGTAACACACATAAAAAACATACAGTCGAATTGAGTACCGGCTCCTTTTTGAAGTCGGTAGAAAAGTAGGTAAGTTATAGTATTGAAAATATGGCGACCTCGTAATAGCTAAAGCAGTGTTGGGCAAACTACCACTAGTAAGTATATAATTACGACCTGACAAAACATGCAAAGAGTTGATAGATATAAAGGTCACTAGACCGTGATTTGTAGCAAAAGGTGATGCTTACGTCCGGCAGTGGACCGTAATTATAGGCCGAAATTATGTTAATGACAATGAAGATGACGATTATTGAAATTATCATAACAAATAAACTCTATGCATGACGTTATCGACGAAAGTGAATAAAGATCGCTTATGTCTCATGCTTTGGGGCCATTGACAGGAAAAGTGCAAGCTCAGTAGTGGAATTATAATAAGCTGATATGACAATAAGCTGTCACTACGGACTAAAATTATTTCTGATTAAAAACCCAAGTTCGATCTCCGCCGGCGTCAATGAAGTTGTTAAATCTTGAATGCTGATTTACGATATGTAAAAAAAAACAGAGAGACCTTTATGTCTGAAAAGTAAGAATAGCTCAAAAAAAAACGTGAAGTGCTTTTACATGAACTGGGCAGTAAGGCAGGCCATTTGCTTTTTAATGTTCTCAACAAAAGGCATGTGCCCGGCTGTAGACGTATATTGCCTGTAACTTCTTTTAACTATTATTTATTTAGCGCTATAACTTTACTTTTACTTTATATCTATCCATATTTTTTTATACTTTTATTTATATTTTTTTACACAGCCTGTGTGGACTGTGTGATAATTGAAATTATTAGTTTTAGTTTATTATAGTTTTTAATATAATATATTTCATTTACTTTATATAAAATAACTGAACAAGAAATGGCAAAGACATCGCAAGAGAAACAAAATCACCAACATTGACTTTCCTGCTTGCCATCTCAAGTGACAGTGGTGGCATAAGTTGGTCACATAAGCCGCAGAAATGGAAACCGTTAGTAGACGTTCTATGGAGTAGTTCGTCTACATCAGCATTTCTCAACCTTATTTTGACTAGGGACCAATTTTATTTCTTTGTTATCGGCAGGGACCACAAGGTGAAATAAAAAAGCTATGTTAATTTAACTATAAATCAGCTTTTAACATAATTATACAATAAACTGAAAAGAAGCATTCATTCACAGTATTATTTGTGTATTTATTTTAAAAAATTATATATTTTATAATAATAATAACTATAATAATAATAAAAAAACTAAAACTAGAAAATTAATATCATATAGTCCTACTCCTCGCGGTATCGTGCCAAGAACGCTGGCTGCATTTCCCCGCTAAACGGCTATTCTTAGCCTTCCAGCGAGAAAGGAAGCAGCCCTCTTATCAACAGCAGTAACGACGATAGCCGCGGTTGGAGTACCTTTAGGAACTTTACCGCACGTGGACCCCACGGACCGATAGTCTCTACAGCAAATGGCACAAATATGTAGGCATCTCTCAGAGACTCATATTTGCGCAACTTACTCAGTTCATCTGCCTCCGATGCCACCCCGACTCTAAACGAGGTACCCCTGAGATGAAAGGCCGCCAGTGTCTACGCAAGTAGCATGCCACACTAGGTCTTTACCTCTATCCCAAGGGACCAATGTCCGTCGGGTCTCCTGACATCGTCTCTAAATATTCTACAAGGCTCTAAAACCGAGGGAATATTTAAAGAGACAAGAGCCCTTCGGATGACATCGTTCAAAGAACTGTGTAGTGAAAATCTACCAGCACTTTTCTTACATGAAAGTCCGTGGAGCCCAAACTTGTCAAAGTTACTACCAAAGGGGTACTGATGGGGTTCACTAATCGTCGTTCCTAGTCAGATGCCTACGGCAATGCGCAATCTTTCCCCATCAAGTAATGGGCCGAGATTACTTGATGGTAAAGCGTATAACCATGGACTAGATTCCTTAGTCGAAACAGCTAGAAGGCGTGCCTTATCTTGGTCATTTTTAAAATAAATCATACATGTTTGGTAAAAAATAATAAATGTATTATTGAAAACGATTAGGTAGGTTAAATATTTAAATCTTTCGCAGACCATATTTAAGCTCTTGCGAATCACTGGTTGGGAACCACTGGTCCACATAATAAGAGCTCTTCTAATATTCTACGTTCACGTAAAGAAATAATTTTGAATTATCAATAATTATTATCTATGGATGATCCATTAGAAACTTTGTTCGCGGTTGTGTATTATGATTTTTCCTGTAGGTGCGCGCTGAATATTTTCCAAACTTTTTTTCAAAATTTCTAAAAGCCGATGGCCGCCATCAGTAACAAAGGTACTAGACGCTTATTGGTAATTACTGTAGTTGATATCAAAGTGGTGATTATAGAAAATGCTCCCAATTTTTTTATTTTATATAAAATTTTGTAGGTACATACGAGTAAGTAAGTAAGCTTATCACACGAGCGTACACTCAAAACCCAATAAAACAGGTTTAACCTTATGACGTAACGAATGATAAGAAATTTATCTAGAAACAACTGCATACAGGGCCTGCAATATTATATTAGGTCCTTACATAAATGAAATTAGCGTTTTGTCCTACTGACCAGTTTGATTTGAAATATCTACTCTTTGGTTAAGGATTCCAAATTCAAATTTATAAATTCATTTAGCTGGTACATTTGAGTTTTATAAACAGTCATTCATTTGTTTTTTCCTCATTATTTCTTTTATTGGCGTCGCTTATTACCGCACAATGGAAAACATGAAATATCGGTATATTTACGAGTACGAGTTCTACCGTGGTATCAGTGCTGCAGAAACAGATCGAAGGATTAATGATCTGTACGGCGCTGGTGTCGCAAAAGAAAGCACGGTACGTTTTTGGTTTCAACGTTTTCGTCATAGTATAAAGAGAGGCCCTTTACACTATGTTTTCGTTCTGGAAATTTCGACCTTCAGAACCTACCCCGTGGACGGCCGGAGACCAAAGTGGAAAATGAAGAATTAAAGGCTATTGTGGAAGCGTATCTATCACAAAGCACTTCAGAGATAGCTGCAGCCTTAGCGGTAAGTGATAAAACTGTATTAATCCACTTGAAGCAAATCGGAAAAGTAAAAAAAAACTTGAACGATGGATACCTCGTGAATTGAGTGAATCGAACTTGCAAACACGCGTCGACTGCAGTGTTACTTTGCTCAACCGACACAATAATGAAGGGATTTTAAATAGAATCATTACTTGTGATGAAAAGTTGATACTGTACGATAATCGGAAGTGCTTGTTGCAATGGCTGTACCCTGGAGACCAGCCAAATCCATAAACGAAAATTGACTAAGAAATAGTTACTTGTGAGTGTTTGGTGGACTAGCGCCGGTGTCGTTCACTACAGATTTCTAAAATCTGGCCAAACGATTACGGCAGATATCTATTGTCAGCAACTGCAGACCATGAGGGAAGAACTAGCTGCTAAACAACCGAGATTGGTCAATCGCTCTAGGCCACTGCTGCTTCACGACAACGCAAGACCACACACTGCACAACAAACAACCACTAAGTTAAATGAGCTACAATTGGAAGTTCTGCGACATCCACCGTACTCTCCGGACCTTACTTCAACAGATTACCATTTTTTCCGGAATTTGGATAACTTCTTACAAGGGAAAAAATTCAAATTCAACTCCGATATTTTTCTTCATCGGAATTCAGTCCAAACCGCCTTCAAAGAGTTTATTGATTCTTGCCCGTATGGGTTTTTTAGTAAAGAGATCAATGAACTACCTATGAGATATCAAAAGTGCATATAACGGTGCATACTTTAATTAGTTAAATATATTTTACAAAAAAAATTGACTTTATATTCCTCCCGTACAAAACGCCAATTTCATATGTAAGAACCTAATATTACATAATTTCCCACATAATAGCTTCTGAGGTCGGGACTTTAGTAGTTTGATACAATATGTCGTAGCAACTTAAAAAAAATACTTGAATTCATGTTTTATTTCTAATATGAATTAGGACTTTTTTCGAATGGAGCACTTTATTATCGTATGAAATTAGTTATAGGCATAATAATTCTATGGTTATAGGGTAAATGCTAAATATATGTAATTGCTTCCGACATGTAGTGTACACAATAAAGGTTCATATTATATAGGCTATCGTAGGAAGCATCAGTGGGAAACTGCAACAGGAGATGAGCAGCAGCATCTTCCTAATAACAACTAAAAAATCTGCGGTAGTCAACGCCAAGCGCCCAGCCTAGCAGGTGCACTATGACACATAATCCCCCTATGAGGCAAATGAAACAATCTTGTGGGTAGCCATATGTTCAGAAGTGGACTTTTGATAGGCTGTAATGGAACGTAACGATTTCTTATATTTATGCGAACACTACATGGAATAAAAATGCTTAGGTTTTGATTGTATTTTATTAATTATGGAACCCCAACAGATTGTAGCATCCTATTTCTAATTAATAAAATTAAATACAAAACCAAGCATACTTCTGCAAGACTTCAAGATACTGTAAGCTCAATCTACGTATATCGGACCAATAATTAATAATTAAAAGTTGAGAGTAGCCTTCGTTAACTATAACATCGGGACATCAAATATCTGAGTACTCCGTGACCATGGATGCTGGAAAGTGCCCGAAGCTTAGGGAATTAAAAAAGTTAAAATGAAACGCAACAACATTCGTAAAATTAGTTTTATTCTACGTGTATGGAACGTTTTCTACAATGCCTTACTCATTAAACATACTCGTCGTAGTCACAAGTTTTTTTTCATACACTAAGTGTACACTCGAATAGTGCGGATAAAGTGCCCGAGTACCCCCACATCGAAACTCTTCTAGTGAAGTTATAAACCGTGATCCTTACAGGATTTGCAAAAGTTTTAAGTACATACATAGTTCCAGCATGACAATATTTTAAACTATCTAAAACTGTAGAATTCTAAACTACACGACGAGTATTTTAATCAGGACACAATGTATTCACGGATAAAGTACGTATTCTTGACAATTCAACTTTAATAAAATGCAAAACTGACTTCAAAAACTAAGAAGAACATATAATTTAATAGCTTTTGAAATCGAAGGTTTTTTCTTCGAAACATTACTTCAAAAGCTATTAAATCATGTGGAATAATGTTATTATTTTTTGTTTTGAAGTCGACTATATTTTAAGTTTAATTATAAGTCAGTGATCTTAATCATATTTTTCGAAACGTCTTGAACCAAATGGCAATAAATGTGCTCTGTCACGTAAAAAACATGGCATAGAGCCATGCTGCAGCTATATTAGTAGTATAGTTATAGGACCAATGGGTCGGCTCGACCGGGGAAGGATCACACTCTCACAGAATACCAGCGTAAAATAGCAGCTTAATACTGCTGTGTTTTGTATGGTGAGTGTAGAGAACCAGAGACGCTTTTTACTGGAAAAGAGGCATTCTATCTTAGTCCTCACGGGTGACATCGCATCTGCATTTTGATTCTTTACTGAAGATAGATGTGGATGTCTATAGATCACAGCAATCACTTGCCATCGGGTGGACTGTGTGCTCGTTTGTCATCCTATAAAAAAATGTGAAATATTATTTTCCAATAATTTATCTAGTTCTAACATAGACGTTTTTATTCAAAATTTCAATCATATTTCTCCAGGAATAAAAACTATCAATACGGAATCGCTATACCTGCTAGGTGCCTTGATAGTATTAAACCTGTTTTAAAAAAAATTAATCAGTTTTAAACCACGCTGATAAATTGTATAAATTAAACTCCCACATTGCTTTTAGTATTTTTTTTTAAATATTGTCTCCTTGTTTACTTTTTTATTACTCCGCTCGAGTCCAGTCTGGAAATGTTCGGATATTTTTAAGATATTGATAAGAATCTTAAAATAGCTATAGAAAAATTCTAAATTTAACTTTAAATACAACAGCCTGGACTAAAGCTACTTTACCTATAAGATTTGGTGGCTTTGGTGTGAGAAATCTTTCTAGCATTGAAATGCCTGCTTTCCTTGCTTCCGTGCATAGTGTCAATGACTATGATTCCGTCGAAATTTGGGCAGTGCTGCAGTCCCCTCAGCGGTGTCAAGTTAACTGTCGGTATATCGAAGTGCTAAAGTGTTTGTACAGTGGAGCTACGATGGCTACAGAATCAGATTACGAAACCTATCCAACTGCAAAGAGGTATAAGACAGGGTGACGTTATTTCACCGAAACTCTTCACCGCTGTATTGTAAAACTTTTTCAAGCTAAAGGACTAGAAAGGATACAGTATTAACGTCAATGGCGAGTGCATCACTCACCTTTGATTTGTAGACAATATAGTCGTTATGGCAGAATCGCTGGAGGACCTAAGCACTACGCTCAATGACCTCAATAGTATCTCCCAACGGATAGGTCTTAATATGGACAAAACAAAAGTTATGTGTAACGTCCATGTAATACCAGTCTATGCCGGTAGTTGTTGGGGATACGAATCTCGAAGTTGTTGACGAGTATGTTTACCTGCGATAAATAGTCGGACTAGGTAAGTCCAACTTCTACCGAGAGGTCAATCGGCGGATTCAACTCGGCTGGGCAGCGTTCGGGAAATTACGGCATATCTTCTCGTCAGGTATACCTCAATACTTAAAAACTAGACTGTACAACCAGTGCGTGTGGCCAGTGATGACCTACGGAACTGAGACGTGGTACTTCACTGCTGGCCGTATGAGGAAGCTCAAGATCGCTCAGCGAACTATGGAGAGGGCTATGCTCAGGGTTTCTTTACGTTTCAACTTAGAAGTGAGGATATCCGCAGTAGAACCAGAGTTACCGACATATAGCCCAAAGAAGTAGAGTAAGTTGAAGAGGCAATAGGCCGGCCATATAGCTCGAAGAACCGACAACCGATGGGGAAAAAAGGTTCTTGAGTGGCAGCCTCGTACCGGCGGACGAAGTGTAGGGCGTCCACTCACTAGATGGAGTGACGACCTGGTAAGACTCAGTAAATCGATGGATGCAGGTGGCTCAAGATCGTGCTTTGTGGCATTCCGTGGGGGAGGCCTATGTTCAACAATGGACTTGTGAAGGGCTGTAATGATGATGATGATGATGATCTATTACATTTAAGACGAAGGTATAATCAACGCAAAGAAGTCAAATTTTGAATTCATCCAATCTTAAAAATAAAATACTTAGAAGGAACATATCATATCCTATTTTAAAAGTTGGAAATGGACTCTAAATAATGTTTCAACTACTTCCACATGAACGAGGAGACATTTCATCATTTCACAAGTTAATTTCGAGCCTCGATCTCAACACGTCCCTTCTACTTCGGCGCGCACACATGCACATGGGTACAATACGTACCCAATACACATACAGTTTTACCGGCCAGCAACAAGTCATCGCCGTGTCGTCGCCGGCACCGGTAAATGGAAAAACATGCCATATATTTTATACATTTATGCTTCCCCGGCAGCCGTGCCGTTGCCATCGCCATCACCGTGCCGTTGCCGCGTCGTGCCGGTAGATGGAAAACCACGCATACTCTACGTAGATACTCGTCTGGATAGATACCACCCTCGTAAGTTATCAGCGAATTAATATAGTGTCTAATTGTCGCTGCGGATGCGGATTTACCTATATCGCCAAAGCGGTCGAGACAAACTTCTGTCGGCCTACACTACCTCCGTTGGTAAAACCGGATGGCACACTGGCGCATACGGCTAAGGAGAAAGCGGACTTGTTCGCGTCTCTCTTTGCCTACAATTCACGTCTCGACAGTGGCAACAAGGTTCTACCAAAATTACCTCACTGCGGGACCTCTATGTCAGAGATTTGTATAACGAATAAGGAGGTTCTTAAAACCTTGCGGTGTCTAGACGTGAATAAAGCTAGTGAACCAGATGGTATACCAGCTATAGTCCTAAAGCCTTGTGCACCTGAGTTGTCTCCTGTGTTGACACGCTTGCTCCGCCTCTCATTTAGTACTGGAATAGTGCCAAAATCCTGGAAGCTGGCCAACGTGCAGCCTGTTCCAAAAAAAGGCAGCCGCGCCGACCCTGCCAATTATCGGCCAATCTCAATTACCTCCATACTCTGCAAGATTATGGAGCGTATATTGGATGCCCGCTTAATTGCATACCTAGAACAGAATGACCTCCTTAGTGATCGGCAATATGGGTTTTGCCGAAATCGGTCAGCTGGGGACCTTCTAGCGTATGCCACACACGTATGGGGCGAGGCACTCAAGAACAGTGGGGAAGCACTTGCTGTTTCCCTTGATGTCTCGAAGGCCTTTGACAGAGTTTGGCACACTAGCCTTTTGGGTAAGCTTCCAGCGTACGGCTTATTTCCTGGTCTGATTGAATGGGTAAAGCACTTTCTGAGTGAACGGTCTCTCCGGGTCGTCGTCGATGGCTGCTCAATCAATCCTATGGCGACTAACGCCGGTGTTCCTCAGGGGTCCGTTCTCTCCGCAACTCTCTTCCTGCTGCATATTAATGATCTGCTTATGCCCGGTATCTATGGGTATGCAGACGATAGCACAGTTGTTGAGAGATACCAACCAAGTCCTCGGGCCAATCGGGATCAAATTCAGTCCGAAAGAGAAGCTATGATAAAGCGTGTAAATCTCACACTACAGGCAGTCTCCGATTGGGGCAATGCCAATCTTGTGAAGTTCAACGCCTCCAAAACACAAGCGTGTCTCTTCACTGCAAAAAGGAGCCAGCTCACCTTGGCTCCTTCTTTCCGAAATGTACCACTGAAATATACCGAACGCCTTCAGTTGTTAGGGTTTGAAATACCCTCAAATTTGAACTTCGGGCGGTTCATTGAGTCCAAGGCAGCAGCTGCAAGGAAGCTGGGAGTCCTTGCAAAGGTGCGGCGATACTTCAGGCCGGGACAGCTGCTTACTTTATATAAAGCGCAAGTCCGGTCGTGCATGGAGTATTGCTGCCATAATGGGCTGGTGCTGCAAAATGCCACCTAGCAGCTCTGGACTCTATGGAAAGGCGTGCTAAGAGGCTTATTGGTGACCCGAATTTGGTTAAAACCAATCTTACCAGCCTCGAACACAGACGCAAAGTAGCCAGCCTTTCGGTTTTCTACAGGATGCATTTCGGAGAGTGTGCGCAGGCATAGTTTAATTCCCCCCTCCCCCTTCCACCATTGGACAACCAGACGTTCGGCAGTCTCCACCCTTTCGTTGTTGACTTACCACGCATTCGAACCAAGCGGTTCGCCACGTCGTTCATCATGCGTACAGCAAAGGAGTGGAATAAGTTGCCAGCATCTGTCTGTCCATCCGATTATAGTGTGGGTGTCTTCAAGGCAAGAGTGAATAGGATTTTGTTAAGTCAGTGCGTTTCACCATCTTAGGCTACATCACCACTTACCATCGGGTGGGACCGTAGATAAGCGCTGGCTTAGTAGAATATAAAAAAAATAAGATCCTGTAACGTTATAATTATGCTACGTGCACTTTTTGTGGAAAAATCGTACCTAATTTGTCATTCTTCAGTGGATGTATTAACTTTGTGTTTTTAATTTAAGTATGACTTTGTTATTGTTGTCACTTTGTTATTTTGACAATGTATTTAATTGATTTTGTATTGTTAAGCAACATGTTATAAAGCAATAGGTACGTTATACACGGCATTTAAATTTCAACAAGGTAACCAAAGATTATCGATAATATAACAATTACGACCTTCTACGTATAAGGTGACTTTCGATATGCTAATTAACAGTTTCCTCCTGTCGCCCCTTACGACTACTACGGGACGTGTTACGTGGTTATTCTTACACTGCCTCTACACGGTTTTGGTACGAAATGCTAATTAATTATTTATTTAAATTTTAAAGTACCATACGCTGAGCACAGAGTAAAGAGTAAGGACGTAAATAGTAAGGACCAGAGGGGAAGCTTCTTAACAACGTCGAAAATGTATACCTATTCTGATAGGGTTGTCACGTGATTTTTCTTATTCTACTACTTCGTACGTGGTAGAGCCATGCTGCAGATATATTAATAGTATAGCTGTAGCACGACTGGGCATTCCAAAAGGGGTATTCCATCTTAGTCCTCACGGGTGAAAACGCATCTGCATTTTGATTCTTTATTGAAGATAGATGTGGATGTCTATGGGTCACAGCAACCACTTACCATCAGGTGGACTATGTGCTCGTTTGTCACCCTTTCCTATAAAAAAATTATTAATGTGAAAAATTTAAGGAAAAAATAAAAATATTGTATAGCATATGACAACATGTGCATTAATTATATTAACTTATTTTAATGTAACAACATATCTATTGCATAATATCTACTATCTAGCTATTTCGTATCGATTATTTTAAATAATAAGGAAAAAATTAAAGTATTATATACTGTATAAAACAACATGCGTATTAATTATAACTTATATTACATAATGTAACAACATAATATCTATTAATTTTCTGCCGACTTCCAAATAGGAGACGGTACTCAATTCGAGTGTATGTTTTTTTTTATGTGAGTTACCTCATAACTTTGTACTAGTCAAACCGATTTCGATGATTCTTTTTTTATATGAAAGCTAATAGTTCTCGTATGAATCTCAAATGAATTTGATCAAGGTCGGACCAATGGTTATTGAGTTATTCTGAAATAACCTATATTGAAGTCGCTTATATTGAAGTCGGCTGTACAAAATTCTTAATTTTAAATTATTCGAAATCAAGAGCTGTTGCATATCGATTAATTTTAAACAATAAGAAAAATATTAAAATATTATATAGTGTATAAAATAACATGCGTATTAATTATTACTTATGTTACATAATGTAACAACATAATATCTATTAATTGTTCGAAATCAAGAGCTGTTTCGTAACGATTAATTTTAAACAATATATATATTATTTACCTATATACATTTATAATAACTTAATTCTTAATTATTGGAGTTAAAATACTTAAATCTAATTATTGCAAAAAACTTAATAAATTAATTGATGCATAAAATTTTGAAACATTGTTGGTCTATTTATTTAAATGCGCACGACTAACAGCCCTTTCATGAATACTCTGACTGAGCCGGCGCAAACCGGTTTGTACCCCGACGGAGCGTCGGTGAGAGCTCACGCACACATCGCTGCGCTATATGTGCGTGTATTCGCAGCGAGCAGTTTGTATGTAGCTTCCCCTCTGGTCGGTTTCTTTACTCATGTGCGCTGAGCTACCTTGTGCGTCCTCATACGGCCAGCTGTGAAGGACCACGTCTCAGTTCCATAGGTCAACACTGGCAACACGCACTTGTTGTACAACGCATTTGCATTTCGATTCTTAATCGACGATAAATGTAGATGTCTATGGGGCACAGCATCCACTTACCATCAGGTGGACTGTGGCTCGTTTGTCATACTTATTTTATAAAAAATATATAAATGTTAGGTATTATCAATGTTTATGACACAACACAAAATATTTGTGGATTTAAGTAAGCACCGAGTTGTTTGATCTATAGCGTACGACCGTAGCCTTGCCAAATCCGGGTCAGGGTAGCGCTGCGACAATTCCACGGCTACGCCTATTCTTGTATTATTTTTGTACACGGATGCGACCGTTCTACTTCCTAAATTTTTGAATGATATATTAAATACCTGTCAATAGTTCACTGTTGAACATAGCTTTCCCCATAGATTGCCTCAGAGAGAGGATATTTTGTAATAGTCGCCACGTTTGGCAGGTGGCTGGGCAACCGCAGTTTTAATATTTTACTACCCACCTACTACCCTACCTACTATTTACGACCCAGTTACTGCCGCTGAAGAAATAATTGTGAAAATCTGGTTTTAAATTTGGAAGAGTTATATTGTACAACCAGTGCGTATTGCCAGTGATGACTTACGAATCTGAGACATGGTTCTCCACTGCTGGCCGTATGAGGAAGCTCAAGGTCGCTCAGCGAGCTATGGGGAGGGCTATGCTCGGGGGTAGAACCAGAGTAACCGACATAGCCCAACTGATTAGTAAGCTGAAGAGGCAGTGGGCCGGCCATATAGCTAGAAGAACCGACAACCGATGAAGAACCGATGGGGAAGAAAGGTTCTCGAGTGGCAGCCTCGTACCGGTAGGCGAAGTGTAGGGCAACCTTCCACTAGATGGAGTGACGACCTGGTAAGACATGCAGGAAGTCGATGGATGCAGGTGGCTCAGGACCGTGCTTTTTGGTATTCCTTGGGAGAGGCCTATGTTCAGCAGTGGACTTATGAAAGGATGTAATGATATTGTTTAATTAAGAATGAAAATTAATTTGATTGTATGATATATAACTTTCAAATAAATTTGTCAGTACGATAAACGCGCTACCTAAGTAAGTTAACCAATCATTTATATGTTATGGCGGCTCTTCACGTTGGCCAACACAGTGGCGAATGTGTTGGCAAAGACATTGGCCAAGAATTTGTGATCGCGTCCACACGTTGGAAGGTCGTTCAGTTTGTTTCGGTTCAGGCCAATGTGTGGACTTATTTATTAAAATGGTTATTGAGGCGCTAACGCCTGCTGCGGTTTATTTATTCACAGTATACCACTACAACGTGAATGTGTATAAGAAAAGGATTTTCTCCTGTATCGTGGAGGCAGTTTACAAACATAAATTGCATAAGGACAAACATCCAGACCCGGAGCAATTATTTGCAGGCCATACAAATATTTGTTCCGTGCGAGATTCAAACCCGCGGCCCCCAGCGCAGCAACTCATTGCTAAGCCACTCCGCCACGGAGCCGTCAAGAAATAATTTTTTTTGATCACCTTTTTCTTATACACATTCACGTTGTAGTGGTATGCTGTGAATAAATAAACCGCAGCAGGCGTTAGCGCCTCAATAACCATTTTAATAAATACGTCCACACATTGGCTTGAACCGAAACAAATTGAACGACCTTCCAACATGTGGACGCGATCAAAAATTCTTGGTCAATATTTTTGCCAACATATTCGCCACTATGTTGGCCAACGTGAAGAGCCGCCATAGCATATAAATGATTGGTAAGTTCAAGACTACTACAAGCGTGATATTATTATTTGATAAGAAATATTTTTTTTTCGTTCCTTTTTTATACACACACACAAACACTCACGTCTGTCTACTAGACTACGGACTTCCATTTGGCGCGATCCTGACACACCGCTCTTGCCTTCTTTACATCCATAAATCTACGCATACACGCTCGTCGGTTAAGGGTACTCCTAATCTGGCCCATTTTTAATGTATCGACGATTTGGTCGATAAACCTTCGTCTAGGGCGTCCCTTTCCGACGCTGCCGTTCACTTCTGAAACATAAATTTGCTTTGTCACTCTTTCTTCGTTCATTCTTTCTACGTGACCAAACCATCGAAGCATTCCTTTTTTAATCCTGGTCACAACGTCATCTTGCACACTACACTTTTCTCTTATCACACTATTTCTCACCCTGTTATTCAGATTCAGCCCTAGCATACTCCTTAATGACCGCATTTCTACAGCATTTATTCTACTTTCATGCATCTTCTGCCAGACCCAACTTTCACTACTATACATTAAAGTAGGGACTAACACAGCATTATGAATTGCCATACGTGCTTTCTTTGACACATTCTGACTCTTCATAATAGCGTGTAGAGCCCCATTTGCCTTATTTCCTGCGTTCACTCGTAGTTCTATATCCTTATCATATTTACCATCCCTGCTAAATAAGCATCCCAAATATACAAACTCATCCACTTGCTCAATCAACTCCCCTTCTATTTTTATTTCACATAACGTTTTACTTTCTTCCCTTTCAAAAACCATCACTTTCGTCTTACTTGCGTTCACTTTCATACCCCTTTCTTTCAATGACCAGTTCATTAAAGTACCCATCATTTGCAACTCGGCCGCCGACGATACAAATATGACTTGATCATCGGCGTACAAAAGGCATTTGACGGTTAACTCACCCATTCTCAACCTACATTCTTCAACTGTGAAAGCTTGCAAACAACTGTCCATAAATAGGTTAAACAGCCACGGGGAAACTACACAGCCCTGTCTGACACCTTTATGAATGCCAAACCAGTCCGAGTAGACCCCGTTGATCCTGACACAAGCACTAGAGTCCCTATAAAGAGACTTTAATGCCTGTATCAATCCAGCGCTCATTCCAAATGAGTCAGTGTTTGCCATAACACGTTCCTGTCCACTTTGTCATAAGCCTTTTCCAAGTCCATGAACGCACAAAAAATTTCTGGATTTTGGCCAAAAATTTCTCCGCAATCATGCGCATGGAAAAGACTTGATCCGTACACCCCATCCCCTTTCTGAATCCAGCTTGCACATCCCAAAATTTCTCCATCAGTTTCTTCCATAACTCTGTCAATTAACACCTTAGCATACAGTTTACCCACAATGCTAAGCAAGCTGATACCACGGTAGTTTTTACAGTCCTGCTGTGACCCCTTTCCTTTATATATTGGGACTATAACGGCTTTGCACCAGTCTTCCGGTATCCGCTTCAGTTCCCAACATAAATTAAACAAGGTGTACAGCAGGCCTGCAACTACACCCTCTCCAGCCCTTGGCATTTCGAGTGATACTCTATCATATCCGGCTGCCTTACCTGCTTTCATGCTTTTCATTGCTTTCATTATTTCATCTACATTTATCTCCTTACCTCTCTCCATTTCTCTCGGAATTTCTATTTCACTTAATTCAGACGACTCTTCACTCTTAAACACGCTTTCAAAGTATTCCTTCCATCTCTTTAAATTCGAAACTTCATCTAGGCTGTTTTTAATTTCCTCTGGCAGTTCTTACGAACTTCCAGAACATTTTAACATTTGCCTGGATGTTATCAGATATCCTTCTGTCATTCTTATCTAACCTTTCTTGCTTTTTCCTTTCAACAACTTCTTTTACTCTCTTATTTATACGTCTAAAGTCTGCCTTTTTTCTTTCAATCTCATCATTCATACCGCCAGAATTACCAGATTTGGTTGCTAGTAAATCTAGCCATGCTCTCTTCTTTGCTTCAACTTCCATCCGTACCTCATCATCCCACCACAACGTATTACTTTTCCTTTCATTCTTTCTCTTACTTACACCACATACTTCGGTGGCTGCATCCACCAAAACTTTCTTAACATTATTCTATACAATCTTCAAGTCTAAATCATTCATACATAATTCATTCAAACCACTTATATTTTCCCTCAGTCTACATTTATACTTCTCTTTCACACCTTCATCTTATAATCTCTCTATTCTTATACGCTGTAATGCAGTGGTAGACACAGATGTCCGATGCCGCCAACGCTTGAATAGACCATTAATTCGGCATAAGACCAAGTAATGATCCGTCCCTACGTTGGACGCACGGTAAACCCTTGTATCTAACACTGCTCTCCTCATTCTTTCATCCACAATTATGAAATCTATCATACTTCTATCATCCCCTCTTTCCCAAGTATACATGTGAATCCTCTTATGGCGAAAAAAAGTGTTCGCCACAAAAAGATTCCTTTCCACACATACGGTGAGGAGGTCTTCACCATTCTCATTTATTCTTTCATCGCCAAACGTTCCTAATATCCTTTCATAACCAGACCTCTTCACCCCAACCCTTCCATTAAAATCTCCTAACATAATAATATTTTCATTTTTCTTACATTTCGTCAACACCAGCCTTACCATGTCCCAAAACTGCTCTCGGATATAGGTGGGCTTAGACATATCTGGGGCGTACACCCCAAGCACGAACAACTTCTTTAAGCCCACTTTCATTCGTATCCACAGCAGCCTTGGGCTTACACATTCATACTCTTTCACACATTGACCTATTCTTTCTGAAAGGATGACACCGACTCCCTGGCATGCCCGCTCGGTCTCATCTACACCAGACCAGTAAGCGGTATACATAGCATGTGCAGTGACGACATCCCTTCCCATTCGTTTCGTCTCATTCACACATAGCACATCTATTCCTCTATCATTCATCATTTCGCATACTTCATCCATCTTATCATTAATTGCTCCAGATATATTCAGCGTAGCCAGACGGGCCTCCGCAATCCACTTTTCGCCCCTCCGGGAGACAGGACGTGATGGGTGGCGAACCTCGTCGCCGGTTTTTCTCCCGGAGATTCTTCGCACCCCATTAAAGGGGCGCCGGAAACTCGGGGCCATTTCTTTTAATTGTTGGCTCATGGTGCGAACTAAGGGGTGGTAGGTTTTACGCTGCTACCATCCGGCCAGGAGCCGAGTCTATCGTTTCGGCTTTGTCGCTCGTTTAGCACCACCCGGGGGACACGTGTAGGGTGGGCCTAGGGTTAGGTGGTCGAAGCCTACGGCCGCGAGCGACTCATCCCCTCATCCTTTTTTATGTCAAATAATAATGGCGATTTTTTGGACTATTCGCCATAGGGAATGGCAATTGATCGGTATTCGGCTATTTGCTATAACAACTATTCGCGGAATCTCTAATTTTGACCCGATTATATTCAACTTAATCGTGTAGTGGCAGTTAATGAATATCCACCACCCATACCATATCGTTAGGACCATAGACGGAAACTGAACCAGGAGATGAGCAGCAGCATCTTCCTGATAACAGCTGAATAAAGCTAGAACGAACAGGCAGGTTTCTGCTTAGAATTCAGCACAATTCACAGCACATACAAACTGTAGAACAACTAATAGAATAATAATTAAAAATTAAAAATTTTGTACAGCCGACTTCAATATAAGCGACTTCAATATAGGTTATTTAAGAATAACTCAATAACCATTGGTCTGACCTTGATCAAATTCATATGGGACCACACGAGAACTATCAGCTTTCATATAAAAAAAGAATCATCCAAATCGGTTCGCCCAGTACAAAGTTATGAGGTAACACACATAAAAAAAAAAACATACACTCGAATTGAGTACCGTCTCCTTTTTGGAAGTCGGCAGAAAAAACAATAAAAAAAACATTACATGGAGAAAGTTTTGACAACAAAAAGAAATTCTAAAAGGAAAAGACAGTATGACAATAAAACGGATATATACATTTTTTTATAGGAATGGGTGACAAACGAGCACACAGTCCACCTGATGGTGAGTGGTTTTTTTTATATATGTTTTGCTGCTTCCCTCTGACATGGAGGTCAGAGACATTGTCAGCTTGACATGGACTTAAATTCTGGTTTTTATTTACTTTGTCCTTAATTTTATAGAGGGTGTAGATGACTCCGGGTTTTCGTTCGAGAGTCCTACTACTCTTAATCTAATGCTTGTAACATTATATTATGACTTTACTTATAAATACCTCTATATTTTATACACATACAATTTGCAAATAGTGCTATCAATTTTGAATTTATATTCAGTGCATTCTCTCCGTATATAAAATTATAAACTCAAGGAAGCACCGATTGTATTTCTGAATTTAATTTTAAGTCCTAAAATTATAATTACTATATTAATAAATAATCAATAATAACAATAACAATAATTAATTATATTCGATAATAATTACGATCACATTGAAAATTTCCTCTATACTGAAATGTTCAAAATTTTAAAAATATATCACTTAATTTATCATTTTTGGTTATTTTTTACAACTTGCTGAACTATACTACCCTCACAAAATTTAATAAACCTGTTTCCCGTACATACCTTTTTCAATCAAGAGTTTATGTAAGTTTTCTTTCGTAACTTTTATATTTGTTTCGGATTCAAAGTTATACCTTGCTTTGCGAACCGAGGACACTGCAGAAATATGTGCATAACTATCTCCTCGATTTCGGGCTCACAGACACATGATGGGTTATCTTTGCAGCGAAACCGATACAGGTACTCGGAGAACCCACCATGTCCGGTCATTGCTTGAATCATCGTCGGAGACAGCACCACCTTTCCTTAACCACCTTGTGGGCTGACTCAGCGTCCGGTAGGAAGGCTTTAGTTGTTCTGGCGGTCTCTCCCTCTGTATATCTCCTGTTCCATTCTATTAGCGTCTCAGATCTAATGAGACGCTTTAAAAAAGAGATCGGACAAAGGTCATAGTCTGGGCTTCTTTTAATTCGCAGCGCAGCGTGTTTCGCCAGCTCGTTAGCTCTTTCATTTTCTGCAAGACCCGCATGGGCTTTTATCCAAAAAAGTTGGATTGTTTTTTGTTGCCCTATGATGTTCTGAATGTTTTGCGGGTCTTGACTGCTAAAGGATGTTGGGAGTCTTTGTTTACAATGGTCTCAAGAGCCGACCTAGAGTCACTGTAAACCCCGAAAGTTGTCTCCGCGCTAGAAAGGATCCGCTCAGTTGCCATGTATACGGCCAGCAATTCTGCCTGATAAACGGTGCAGTGGTCCGACAGTTTGAGCTTTAGAGTTCGGGTCTCGACAGCACTATTCCAAAAGGATAGTGGCGCTCCAACCTTTCCCTCTATTTTACTCCCGTCGGTAAATATTCGGAGACTCTGGGTTTGTTGAGTCTCGTTTCGTCCTCGTTTACCAGGCATATGAATTGCAGGTCCATATGGGATGCTGGGTGATGCAGATCCGTGAAACTCGCCTTTGTTTCCACCACTCGGTCTAACAACACTGACTGGAAGTTTCCTCTCTTTGCCTCAAAAAGGGATGCTGCTTCTTGGACCCTCAGGTCCAGAGGAAGCAAACCAGACAATGCTAGTGCCGAGTGTAGGGATACGGTCTGGTAAGCTTTAATGATTTTTTGAGCGAATCCTCTCTGCACTGTATTCAGTTGCTTACTTTTTAGCTGCTGGTGCCCACACGCTTGCCGCATACAAAACCACAGCCTCAACGACCGCCGTGTACATCGTCCTAATTACTTCAATTTTTCCAATTTTTGTGAGTACATGTCTTAGATGATACATGTATGGTTCAATGGGTATGTCCGGTTCGAGATACGGGGATATTACTCCCACCTCCCGGACACCAATTCCAATTTTAACCACCGTGAGATTGTTAGTGGTGAGATTAGGATACTGTGTGACGCTGATGTTGTTGTTGAGGACGGCAATTGCAGTCTTCACCACTCCGGATGATCTTTGGGCGCATTGATATATTCGAGCACCTCGGTAGTCCTTCATGTACCCCACTCCCTCCACATATGGTTCCTGTATTAGGGCGATACTTATTCCACTCTTACTAGCCTCGATCATCAATTCATTTGTTGCAAGCTGTTTTCTTTGAAGATTTGCTTGCACAAAGAAGATGGGTTTATTTTCAGCGATTACTCGTCTTGTTTGTTTATTGCCACTGTTCTTGACCACAACTTTACCAGTATGCCACACTTGATCTTGCTATAGCGTCCCACCTCTTACGTACCGGACATTCATTGTCAAACGCGTTGTGGTCTGCCTGATCCAACTTTGCCCTAAGACAGTTGCTGCAAGAAGGTATTTTCCCAGCAGTATAAGCTGTACATTCAGTTTTAATATGTAGGCCTCCACAATGGGAACATAGGTCTTCCGCCTACTTGCAGTGTCTTTTTCCGTGCCCATATGCAAGACACCTAGAGCATTGCACTAATGGTGACTGGTCAGCCACTACCACGCGCTGCAAGTCAACGTGCACTCGCCCACCTCCACCAGACGCTGCCGAAGCGATGGGGAGACCTGAAGGATCACGTGGTTAGTATGCGGGTTTCTGGTATTTTACCTGTATCGTACTACTAGTCGCACCTCATCACTTTTTAGTGATTCCAGGATGGAGTAAAAAATTCCATACCCTGAAGTCAGCAACAGAAATCAGCAACAGAATCAGCAACAACGCTGGGATCTTCCGGCGTGAAGCAAACCCGCCCCCAAGGGTAGGATGCAAAAAAAAAAGACCGCATCCCGTCCTAGTCGGCGACCTATAGTGCCAAACGCCGCGGCAAGTTGCAAGATCGCAACTGCGATTGAAGCGTGAGTGGCACCGTACTCCGGATCAGACAATGGTCCGAAGAGCCCAGAGGGGCATCGACTGAGACACGATATCCGTCCGGATGAGAGATCAGCAGAAGGTCCAACAGGGAAGGTACATGGTCCTCCACATCGGGAATCCGCGTAGGCGAACTAACCAGTTGTGTCAGACCATATGCCAACGCAAAGTCATAGACAGATCTACCCGCATGATCGGGTAAATGAGAACCAAGCATTCAGCGTGGTGGGCGTTAAAATCACTGAGTATCACGATCTCTGCGGATGGGACCTGTTGTAGCACGGAATCTGGAGCCATTTGGACGTGTCGATGAGTCGGTCTGTGTCGGCATTACCGCTATGGTATCTACAGAGGAGATGGTAAGTGGTTGCTGTGGCCTATAGACATCTACATCTATTCTCATTTACGAATCAAAATGCAGATGCGTTGTCACCCGCTAGGACTAAGATAGAATGCCTCTTTTCCAGTAATACATACAAAAAAAAAACAAATACAACATAGCGAGCCATAAAAAAGAGCATCGTAAATATATACAAAATACATAAAATCAAGGACGATATAAGACAAAAATCTAATGTAACAGATGCACTTACGCAAGCACTAACGTAGAACTACTTTTACGTGGTAGAGCCATGCTGCAGCTATATTACTATATTTGTAGCACGAATGGGTCGGCTTGACCGGGAAAGGATCACGCTCTCACGAAATACCAGCGTAAAATAGCAACTCAGCGCTGCTGTGTTTCATATGGTGAATGTAGAGAACTGGAGACCCTTTTGACTGACAACAAGGATTTCCATCTTAGTCCTCACGGGTGACAACGCGTCTGCATTTTGATTCGTACCTATTTGTTGTTATAAATAATTAGAGTAACATAAAAACAACAATTTATTATGAGCACGACTTCGAAGTTAGCTCTATAATTACCGACATTGTCTTAGCTCGAATGTAAAGTCTGAGCAAAGTCAAAATATGGTATAAGCCTATGGTTACTATGCTGTATACTTTTGTATATTTTATTTGTTCACATAAAATATATATTTGCGGCTGACAAATATACATAAATACATATACGGATGTCATTAAATACTTAAATACATAATTACCGATGTCATTAAAGATTTAAATACATATTTTTACGGACACGGATTTATCTCACACTGTGAAACATTTAGCGCATTGCTAACCTTGAAATTGAAACACCGCAGCGTAAACTATTGTTCAATTTTTATAGTGAATATTTAAGGTTAGAAGCTAGGGCTGTCATTTTATTCATAAAATTTATTCAAATCTATATAGAAATATCATCTTCAATTAAATCTAAGCATATAAAATAGTTGTGGAAGATAAGTTCTCGAGTGACACGTACTGGAAAGCGCGTTGTTGAGCAATCCCTCACTTTGTGTGTGTGTATATACCTAGTGACGTATATATACCTAGTCAGGTCATAAATTCTGTCACATGTTTAATATAAAATAATTGAAACAAGTTTATTCATTACGTAACCATTTATATACCAAAATGAACTTAACAAAATATAGATTCTTATGACACTAAAGTTTATTCAAAATGACCTCCGTGATTTTGAATACAGGCCTTCAATCTGCGCGGCCAGTCGTCTATCGCAGCACGAACGAGGTCCATGTCAATATCGGCGGCTGCCTTAATCAAGGATGTCTTGAGTGACTCCAAATTGGGATGAGGCTTTGAGCACGCCTTTTCCTCCAAGTGTTGCCATATCTTGTAATCTAACGGTTTCAAATCTGGACTGGAGGAGGGCCAGTCTTCGTGCCGGATAAAGTCAGCCGCCAGCCAGTCTTGTGTGCTCTTCGCTCTATGAGCTGGCGCCGAATCTTGTTGGAATCCCCAGTGCCTGTTATTGAACATGGTATGAGAAACAGGTTCCACAAGGTTCGTCAGGACTGTATTTTGATACACAACTGCATTCGTTTTTACACCTTTCTCACAAAAATGTACCTCTGTTAAGCCCCCATAAGAAACTCCCAACCATACCATGAGCGAGGATGGAAAATGACCTCGTTGGACACGCGGAATACGGTTGCTCGCTTCTTCACTACTGTGTGCGTACACCTTATCATTTTTTTTGTTGTAGCTCTATTCTACGGTAATTTTTTTTTTCATCCGAAAAAAGAATTTCCCGATATTTTTTTCCCCCGTACCGCTTCAACAAAGCGCGGCATCTCTTCAGTCTCAGGTCCATTAGACGACTATTCAAACGATGTCCTGTTTTTCTTCGATATGCCCGAAACCCCAAGTCTTCATTTAACACCCTTTTCACCGTGGTTCTGCTTAACCCCATCTGAAGGGCCAACAGTTTCTGCTTACGTTTGGGATTTCTTTGAATTCGCGCCTTCACAGCTTTTATCACTGCTGGAGTCCTAACAGACCGAGGGCGACCACTTCTTGACCTGTCATCTGCACTAGAGTCTTCATTGTATCGCTTGATAGTACGATAAACGAATCTTTTGGTTATATTCAAATTTTTCAGTATGTCAAAAATTTGAATTGACGCGTAACCGCAACGATGCAACGCAATAACTGCAACACGGTCTTCTTTAAGCGTCCACTCCATATTTAAAAATGAGTAAAATTCTAAAAAGTATACAGTTTTATTTTCATGAACAATTCAAAATTCGAATTCAATAAACTTTTTTGTGGCCAGCATTCTAAAAGAAAAGTTTTTACTGTGTGACAATACTTATGACCTGACTGTGTATATTAGGTCCTTACATATGAAATTAGCGTTTTGTCGTACTGATGAATTTGATCTGAAATATTTCCTCTTTGGTTAAAAATTCCAAATTCAAATGTATAAATTCATTTAGCTGGTACATTTGAGTTTTGAAAACAGTCATTCATTTGTTTTTTTCCTCATTATTATATTCTTTGGCGTCGCTTATTACCGCACAATGGAAAATATGAAATATCGGTGTGTTTACGAGTACGAGTTCTACCGTGGCACCAGTGCTGCAGAAACAGCTCGAAGGATTAATGATGTGTACGGCGCTGGTGTCGCAAAAGTAAGCACGGTACGTTTTTGGTTTCAACGTTTTCGTTCTTGAAATTTTGACCTTCAGAATCAACCCCGTGGACGGCCGTAAACCAAAGTAGAAAATGAAGAATTAAAGGCTATTGTGGAATTAAAGGATTTACAGTGGTAGAGCCACGCGGCAGCTTTTGCTGTCGCACGGATGGGCAGGCTCGAACCGGGGTAGTACCACGACCTCACAGAATACCAGCGTGAAGTAGAGGTTTACCTCTGCGTTGCGCTTGGTGAGTGCAGGTGGCCGGAGGACCAATCCCCCCCTTTCCCCATAAACATGGTAGCGGAATTAAATAAAAGACTACTCCAGGCGGGTACCAGCACCCCTGGAGAATTCCTCGCTGAGCATCCACGACCAAACTACTTCACTCCTGAGCGTGGCTGCTCAGGCTGCCCCGAGTATTCTGGGGGGAAGGGGGTTCAAAATACCGCTTGCTCGCGACTAATACTGCTCGGGGCAAGCAAGCAATAATACCAAGGCGACCCCTGTCACGCTATCTGTAACTTTTTGTAACATCAGGGGACTTCATTCCAACCTTAACGCTGTCCATTACCATCTAGAGACGGCGAAGCCGGCCTTGCTCACACACAAATTAGAACACTCCTTTGTGCCCCGGGCTCGACGTATACGCAAACGTCAGAGAGGACATCTGTTTTCGACTCCTCGGCAGTCTTGAAGGTACGGACCTGTCCATCCTATGGCTGCGCGTAGAAAGCGACGACCATCCCCACGCCTATGGATTCCTCTATAGGTCCCATAGCGGTAATGCCGACACAGACCGACTCATCGACCACGTCCAAATGGCTCCAGATTCCGTGCTACAACAGGTCCCATCCGCAGAGATCGTGATACTCGGTGATTTTAACGCCCACCACACTGAATGGCTTGGTTCTCGTTTAACCGATCATGCGGGTAGATCTGTCTATGACTTCGCCTTGGCATATGGTCTGACACAACTGGTTACTTCGCCTACGCGGATTCCAGATGTGGGGGATCATGTACCTTCCCTGTTGGACCTTCTGCTGATCTCTCATCCGGACGGATATCGTGTCTCCGTCGATGACCTTCTGGGCTCTTCGGACCATTGTCTGATCCGGAGTACGGTGCCACTCACGCTTCAATCGCAGTTGCGATCTTGTAACTTGCCGTGGCGTTTGGCACTCCGCATCCTACCCTTGAGGGCGGGTTTGCTTCACGCCAGAAGATCCCAGCGTTGTTGCTGATTCTGTTGCTGATTTTTGTTGCTGACTTCAGGGTATGGAATTTTTTATTCCATCCTCTGTGGTGCCCATCGGAGGCAGATCCCAGCCATGGTTTGGTCGCTCCTGTAAAATAGCATCACGCTATAAGCAGGAGTGCTACCGGGCCTGGGCTGATGCATCAACGTCTCGGGATGTAAGCACCAGCGCACTTAAAAAGAAGTACAATTCCGCCTCCAGGTTCTTCAAAAGCGTCATTGCCAAGACAAGGTCTGAGCACATCGGCAGAATTGGCAAGAAGCTAGTTCGCCTTCCTTCGGGAACCCGTGCATTCTGGTCTCTCGCCAAGGCTGTCCAAGGGACCTTCTGTCAGCTATAACTTCCATCTCCCCACAGAGAGGACGAAACACTGGCCCATGCCGCAAAGGAGAAAGCCAATCTGTTGAGCTCTCTCTTTGCGTCCAACTTGACTCTGGATGATGCGGGGAACACACCGCTGACCATCCCGCGGTGTGAGTGCTCCATGCCGGATTTACAAATCGCTCGGTTCGCAAAGCACTCTTCTCCCTGGACGTCAACAAGTCTAGTGGACCTGATGGCGTCCCTCCCATTGTGCTGAAGACATGTGCTCCGGAGTTGGCACCGGTTTTAACGCGTCTTTTCCGGTACTCCTACTCCTATGGCGTAATCCCGAATTCATGGAAGACAGCTTTGCTCCACCCGATCCCTAAAAAAGGCGACCACTCACAAACTTGTCTCCGAAGTCGAGTCTTTGCTGAACAAATTCTCGGATTGCGGGTGACTGAATCTAGTCTTCAATCCCCAGAAGACACAAGTTTGCGCGTTTGCCGCTAAAAAGAAGCCCTTTTTCGTATCTCCTCAGTTTCAAGGCACTCCCCTTGCTGCCTCAGCTAGCATCGGAATCCTCGGCATCAACATATCGAATAGTGCAGTTTCGTAGTCACTTGGAAGGGAAGGCCAAATTGGCCTTTAAAAAGCTTGGCGTGCTCAGCAGAGCGAGACAGTATTTCATGCAGGCACATCGCTTGCAACTTTACAAAGCGCAAGTTCGGCATCACATAGAATACTGTTCTCATCTCTGGGCCGGGGCACCCCAGTGCCAGCTCCTTCCACTTGACCGCATCCAGCACAGAACGGTTCGAATCGTCGACGACCGAGTTCTTTCTAATCGGCTCGATATCCTGGCACTGCGTAGGGATGTTGCATCCCTTTGCATTTTCTATCGAAATTACCTCGGGGAGTGCTCTGAGGAATTGTTCGGATTTATTCTAGCCGCCAAATTTCACGAACGCACATCGCGTCAAAAGTCACGATACCATCCTCTCCATCTGGATGCTTGGCGGTCCACGACTGTATGTTTTACTAGGAGTTTTCTTCCTCGTACAACTTCTCTGTGGAATTGTTTACCACCGGCGGTTTTTCCGGACCGATACGACTCAGGGACCTTTAAGAAAATAACTTACTCCTTTTTAAAAGGCTGGCAACGCATCTGCGATTCCCCTGGTGTTGCAGTTATTGGGCGGCGGTAGTCACTTACAATAAGGTGAGCCGCATGCTCGTTTGCCCCCTCTTCTATAAAACTGGCAAAGTGCGAGTCGGACTCGCGCACCGAGGGTTCCGAACAAATCTGTAGGTATATAAGTTTAAAATTATTAATTTTTTTTATATGATGTAACTAAAAATTTATGCTCTTTTCGCAATTTTTCTTTATCTGTGCTATAAAACGTTGCTTCGTACCAAATTTCAAGATTCTGAGTTCACGGGAAGTACCCTGTAGGTTTTGATTCCCTTGCGAATGTCGAAAATTTACGGCATAAACGGCTGTATCTTTTGAATGCGCTGGCTTAGAATTTGATTTTTTCACAGCTCTAAGACAATACACTTGACAATAGACTTGAGTATTTGATATGAATTTCAACTTGATATCTCCACGCGTTCCTGAGAAAAAGGGTCTCGACAAACAGACAGACGGACAGACAGACAGACAGACAGACAGACGGACAACAAAGTGATCCTATAAGGGTTCCGTTTTTTCCTTTTGAGGTACGGAACCCTAAAAAAAGCGGATCCATCACAAAGCACTTCAGAGATAGCTGCAAGCTTCGGGGTAAGTGGTAAAACTGTATTAATCCACTTAACGCAAATCGAGAAAGTAAAGAAACTTGAACGATGGGTACCTCATGAATTGAGTGAATCGAACTTGCAAACACGTGTCATTCAACTGCTGTGTTACTTTGCTCAACCGACACAATAATGAAGGGATTTTAAATAGAATCATTACTTGTGATGAAAAGTGGATACTGTACGATAATCGGAAGTGCTCGTCGCAATGGCTGAATCCTGGAGATCCAGCCAAATCCTGCCCTAAACGAAAATTGACTCAAAAAAAGTTACTTGTGAGTGTTTGGTCGACTAGAGTCGGTGTCGTTCACTACAGTTTTCTAAAATGTGGTCAAACGATTACGACAGATATCTTTTGTCAGCAACTACAAACTATGAAGGAAGAACTAGCTGCTAAACAACCGAGATTGATCAATCGCTCTAGGCCACTGCTGCTTCACGACAACGCAAGACCACACACTGCACAACAAACAACCACTAAGTTACATGAGCTACAATTGGAATGTCTGCGACATCCACCGTACTCCCCGGACCTTGCTCCAACATATTACCATTTTTCCGGATTCTGGACAACTTCTTACAAGGAAAAAATTCAACTCCGATGCGGCAGTCCAAATCGCCTTCAAAGAGTTTATTGATTCTTGCCCCCATGGTTTTTTTTCTAGTAAAGGGATCAATGAACTACCTATCAGATGGCAAAAGTGCATAGATAACAACAGTGCATACTTTGATTAATTAAATATATTTTACAAAAAAAAATTGACTTTATATTCCTCCCGTACAAAACGCCAATTTCATATGTAAGGACCTAATATATTATATTAGTTTTTTGAGTATACGAGTAAGGCTTCTACTTTGATTTTAATTTATCCCAAATTGAATGTGATTTATAGGTAACACTGTTTTTGCCTACCGATCGACTAACCACCAACTAAATAATGCATTAACACGCATAATGAATTTAAAAGATATAAACGACAGAATGTTTGACAAAAAATTAATTAATTTTTCTTCATCATTTGCCTATATTACTTACTTTGAACTTTCTCTGTAAATTTGGCCGGTTATTGCAGAATAACCCTGTATATATATGTATAACTAGTGAGTGTACGATATTAACAAAAAATTACTTCTAAATTTAACTTTTTTCGGATTGTACGTAGGCGAGCTATTGGTAGGTAGAAGTCCTTCATTGCCGAGGAGTCGGTCGACTCTACTTAGCTATGTCTACCGCCAAACAATGCTAGTACTGCTGTGTTCCGTTTTGAAGGGTAAAGGCTGTGATGCATTCCATGTTAGTCCTCAGAGGTGACAACGCATCTCTAGCCGTCTTTGTTTGTAGTTGGGCGCAGGTGTTCGTAGACTACAGTAGCCAGTTACCATCAGGTTGGCTGTAAGTTCGATTGACACTTCAGTTTTATAAAAAAAGTATCTACATACAATCCCAATCGATATACATGTGAATATCCATATATATGAATGTATATACATGAATGCAAAGTGAAATGTGCATCGGCCAATACTTTGTGCTCCTTTTGAATTGCGCAGACGATCTGAAATAAATCCCAATAAAGCGGTCGTCAACCTAAAGACATACCGAGCGACGTTGCTTGAATTCGATGATTATTTTAACTAGATCAGTGCCTCTTAGGGCTGTCAACCTTTTCTGCAATCATAATCAGGGCTGCCAGTAAATTTGAGTACAAAATGTGTATAATATACTTATCTTATGTTTCCTCTTTGTATAGTTCAGTATTATTTGATTTAAAAGTGAAAATGCGAATGTATAGTTAACTTTGTAAGATGTAAACGAAATAAAAACAAAAATATTGAGACTTCGGACGTTTCATATTATTAAGAAGGAGCGAACGCTCTCTGGATAGAATAAAAATAAAAATAAAAAAGCAATAATTTAATTTTTTACAGGCTATATCTCAGTTTTATGTGATAACACCGATTTATTAGTATTATTTACCTATTAGTATTATTTTGTATAATTTCAGCTACCTAGCGCAGCGGCATATAATAAGTTGCCTCTACTGGCAGGCATAATGAAGATTGCCACCTTTAAAAAAAATTAAAACAATTTTTACTTTTCTAAGATAAAAAATAAAGTACAACATTTGAAGATAATGGATCATTAACTAGCTATTTTTCCACATGATTAGCTTTTGTTGTGTTTGACAACAGCTAAGTTAGGGACATTGTTTCTTTCGTATTCTTACTTAGCATTAATCTACCAAAAGTCCTCTATGTTAATACAGTAGTGGTGGCAATGGAAAGTGAAAATGGCACGATTTCGTAAAAATCATTATTACATTGAAACCATTTTTTAATTTTTTATTATATTATTACTTTTTTATAAAATACAGGTGGCAACCCTAGCTAACTTAATAAGTACTTAAAATAATGGTGGGACAGCTATACGATCAAAGTAACAACTATAATATCATCTTAACTGTTACATTAAAAATTTCGTGCCCTATATTTGCATCCGTATAACTAGAATTTTCCCATTGACGTTAAGCCTATTAAAAGAATTATTAAAATCGGCTTGCAATGAGGGTTAATAATTTTACGCTCACCAAATGTCGCTGGTTGGGAGTGAGGTGAACTTATTTGTTACACAATTTCATTATAATTGAGAAATTGTGTTATAAATAAAAGTACCTATGTAAAGGAAGAAAGGATATCTAGTGTTAAATTAATCAAGTGTTAATTTTCTTTGTCATACTAATAGTACCTATCAGTATTTCTGTTTACCACTCTAACTACGCTGAAAATGCATGTGGTAATAGCTACTTACTGTTAGTTGGATCTCGCTCCATACTCAGTTTTAGGATGGAGCGAGATACATTAGGCTCATCCTTGTTTGGTTCATAGTATACCAAATGTGCGTGGAAGCATGGAAATTGGAAGATCACGACAACATCTTAAGTGTCTGTCTAATTTGTCGATGGGAAACAGCCATCTCAATATATAAGGTCATTGACAACTAGCCATAGGCTAAAAAAGTGAAAAATATTTTTCCTTTTGTTAGGGCCAGCTCAGCAGAGGCATAGCGTGGACTAATATAGATGTAGGCGAAGTTGCAATAGCGAAGCCCCTTTTTTTCGTTCCCAAGATCTATCCAATAGTTCTATCCTACCAAACATGCTTTGACACGACATATCCACTTATATCTATCAATTCCTGACAAGTCTCGTATTCCGTCAATCTAACTTTGAACATAGTTACAATGGACTCGCAGTCGCACTTAAGAGCGGCTTCTTGCGAGGCCCCAAACAAACACACTTTTAAAATTTACATTAGTCATCTGTGGTAAAGTTTGGGGGCATCGTATTTAAAGGGGCTTCGCGAGGCCGTGGGTGAGTGCCCACTTCGCCCACGCCTAGCTACGCCACTGCAGCCCAGTTTGAACCTACGGTTAGTTTCGCATTCCTTACTGGGAAAAATATACGAGTTTTAAATATTGCACATTATTTAGTAAAATATTTCTCACAAATATTTTTACAAAACAATCAAAGTTATGTAGTAGCATTTAATACGCAAATAAAAACTGTATGTAAATATGTTTATAATTATACCAATTTAGATAATTTGCTCTTTTTTACTGCTATTATTACTGCCTCCGTAAACACGATCTGCAAATAGATTACATTGTCTCAACTACACACTTCCACAGAACGATCGTAGCGATAAAACACCACGTTGAACTCTTATTCCTGTTCCGTTGCAAGCAACCTGTTTTGACTTTCTTTAACTAAGTATTATGAGCCAGTGCTTGACCACTATGCAACCTGATGGTAACTGGTGATGCAGCCGAAGATAGTAAAGCGCCCTGATTTATCTTAACTACGAGTAAACCCTATTCACTGTTGCCTTAAAACACTCACATTCTAATCGAATATAAAGAGAAAATCGTTGGCAAATTATTGCACTTGATTTGATGTACGCATTTTGAACGACGAAACAAACCGTGTACTTGGAATGTGTGCCGTGTCGGCAGCAAAGAGACGGAGAGTCGTCTGGTAGTTCGATGATGAAAAGTCCTCTCCCATTCATTTAAGGAATTAAATTATACAATTCCTGCGTACACTCTCCGCAATATGTCCTGTAAAACACTGAAAGTCGGGCTACATAGCGTCTGGGCTCAAGATTGGTAAGCATGATTCTAACCATATTGATGTTACCAAAAATCTTCTTAGCATGCCTTTCTGTTGAGCACAAAGATGGAATGACTCCTACTAGATGAAGTGGCTCAGGCCATACTTTGTCATACTGACATATGTCAGGTGTCTCAGGGCCGTACTTTGTGGTTTTATGGGCGAGACTCATGTTCAGCAGTAGACTTGACTGTAGAAATAATGTGATAGTGATCCAAAATATCGATATTGACAATCACGTGTCATTGTGATAGTTATCTGCTCGGCGGTGAAGGAATGCATCGTGAGAAATCCTGCTTGCCTGAGAAGTAAAAATACTTCAAGGACATTTTTGAAGTCCTTTGAAATGATAGGAGGCCTTTGCGTTGGGCAATTAAAAAAATTCAAATGGAACGTAATATATATATAGACAGCATTTAACTTTTTAACTTATATGTTATAAGTTTACGTACCTATGTAATAAGAAAAGCGATGGGAGATCAGGGACTAAGCGCATGCCGTAAATTTTATAGCGTACGCCATTAATTCGAGCTAGATTCCCACCGACACTAAGATAGAATGCCTCGTTACTAGACTCCCATGGAAAACTTGTATTTATTCACAATTTTTTTAATGTTTGTAATCAAATAAGCAAATCAATTCCACCAACAAACAATTACGCGTATAAATAGTTCTAAGCCACCTGTATATACTAAAACTAATAATTTAATTATCATACAGATAACGTCGGCTGCGTTTCCTCGCTGAATGGCTGTACTTAGCCTTTGAGCGAGAAAATAACCAGCCCTCTTATCACCTAGTTTCTTTAGGAACTTCACCGCACGTGGACCCCACGGACCGATAGTCTCTACAGCAAATGGCACAAATATGTAGTCATCTCTCAGGACTCATATTTGCGCCTCTTACTCAGTACAGCTGCCTCTGATGCCGCCCCGGCTATAAACAAGGTGCCCCTGAGATGAGAAGCCGCCAAAGTGCCTACGCAAGTAGCATGCCACACTAGGGCTTTACCTCTCTCCCAAGGGACCAGTGTTATACCGTCGGATCACTTGCCATCGTTTCTAAATATTCCACAACGCTCTAAAACTGAGGGAACATAATATATAGAGATTAATTATTCTTAGGTGGCCCCCAAGTAGTATTAGCCCAGGGCCCCACTAATTCGTGGTCCGCCCTTGTTTGTACGGATGATTTCTGGATTTCGATAACGGCGCCACCTACCGGGTCCAATTGCGAATCGTTTTAGAACATCCACTCAAACACACACAAAAAATTTCATCAAAATCGGTCCACCTTAGTTATATAGAGAAAAAGGTAGGTACTGTTGCACCTTATCTGAAATTTTAGTCGCTTTTATCACAATCAAATAGTCATTTAAATAACGTAAAGCAACGATTAGCTACGATAGATAAAAAAGAGAAGAACAGATGTTGCATATTCACATCAAATATACAACTTATTCTGTTTGTTGGTAACAGTACATACGTTTTACTATTTCACAATAATACTAGTGATCTACCCCGGCTTCGCACGGGTGATTTCTGAATCTCAACAACAACGCCACCTACCAGCTCCAATTGTAAATCTAAACCATCCACCCAATCAAACACAAAAAATTATTATATAAAAATATAATATCCGGATAGACGAAGAGATAATCTTTAATGTCTTTATTCTGTCAGCTATAAAAGTTATTAATGAACTCCTAGATCACATATCACGTTGAAAACTACTCAAGTTTGCAAGTGTATGAAGCAAAATATCAATTGTTTCAAACCACTTATAGAACAATAAACAATAATTCAATAGTATGTTTAGAATTGTCATCGGAATTTTTTAAACAACCACAACAACAATATTGATTTGAAGAATTGCATTGGCATTACATACCTGTATTCGAATAAATTGAATTTAATTAAAAAAAAAACACATTATTAATATCCTTATACTACGTCATAATTGTTGTATACTAATCATTGAAAAGAACTTATTTTACGTTTATCGATATTAGAACGTGTTCACAAAAGTTTCTGGGAATATGATCAAGATCGTCCCGTCGTTCTCGCAAAACAACATCGATTCCTATTTCGTCTCATAGATGGTGTTAGAGGCGAGAGTGGAAAATTGTTTTCTGATAGATAGCATCTCGTTTCCGTCGTTTACCTAGATCGGCATCAGGCAACAGCATTAAAAGTACGAGACGCTTGTTACTGGTTCTGCGAGTAGCTGATTGGGATAGTAATAACTTTTTTTAGCTTGAGCGACCCTATAAACCATTAGGACAGCAATACCCTGCAAACATGCACTTATTTGTCACTTTAAAAGTAACCAATATTTAAGGAACTGTCAAATTACTTTGACGATAATAAAACAATTAATTTTACCCGTTTCATAATTTCTGATATCTTACGAAACTAGATTTAAATTTTTAAGAGAGATCGCGACTAGACTATTACGTATTTACAGAAATTGGTTTAGACTTATTTTACGAAGTTGTTTTATGTACTTAGTCTACGAACAAGACCTTTAATGACCATTACAATTGCTATAAGACAAGATTTAATAATATATTATATAGATAGTTTATTCGCGATTACGGGAGAGGACAAAGCCCATAGTCCATATAGACGTTAGTTACACTCGAACCCAACAGGAGCCATTGAAATTGCTAATTGCAGTTTTAAGAGCTGATTTATCATGTAAAGAAACCTATTGATGAAACCCGCATGTGTGAGAATTAAAAATAATATTTAAAGACGTGTGAAGCCTGCCAACACGCATTAGGGTAACGCAGAGGACAATTACTTGTCCTAAAATCAGCTGAGAAATGGGAGGAAACGCACTCAGAAATGGCAATACAATATGTTTTGTATTTACCTTATTTTGTGATTTGCTGTATAGCGAATCCATAACCATATCAAGGTCAAGAAAAATTTCATGGCCACGACAAACTATACCGTGTTAGAAATAAAATAACCAATATACGTGGTAGAGCCATGCTGCAGCTTTATTAGTTGTATAGTTGTAGCAGAAATGGGTCGGCTCGACCGGGGAAGGACCAAACTCTCACAGAATACCAGCGTAAAATAGCAGCTTAACACAGCTATGTTTCGTATGGTGAGTGTAGAGAACCGGAGACCCTTTTTACTGGAAAAGAGGTATTCTATCTTAGTCCCCACGGGTGACAACGCAGATGCATTGTATATGCGTTATATAGAATAATGCAGATGCATTTTGATACTTTATTAAGGATAAATATAGATGTCTATGGGTCACAGCAACTACTAATCATCAGGTGAATTGTATGCTCAAATATCACCCGTTCCTATAAAAAAAAGCTCCAAGCCTTAGACGGCAAAATCCTAGAGAAATCTGGCACTGCGATCGCAAACATTCAGCCTACCATCCATTTCATCTATCTATCCACTACACCCTATTTTTCAACCGACTTCAAAAAAAGGAGGAGATTCTCAGTTCGACTGTATTTTTTATGGGAAGATAACCTCAGAACTTTTTTCTAGGTGAACCGATTTTGATAATTATTTTTTGGAACGAAGTTCCTTATCGGACTGTACGATTTTGGTGGATGGGAACTAGGCGACAAAAAGTGTAAAATTTTTCCTTCATGATCCCTTCTGACGTAGTGTGGACGGCCTTGGCGGCTATAAGGAAGGGAGATGGAATACTATCATCTCCCTGGCACTTTTTCTTATCTTGCCATGAAAGAAATATTATTTTATTTTAAATGACGCTTCATTTTAATACACATTAGTAATTCATTTATTTCTATTTGTTAATCAATAATATAATACGTTTATCAATTACGAAAGGAACTTTGTTCGAACCGAGTGTTCCACGACACTCAGGTTTTTTTTATTTCAAATGACGCTTCATTTTAATAGACGCTAATAATTCATTTATATGTATGTGTTAAACAATAATATAATACATATATAATATAGTCAATAGTAATATACTACGAAAAGAACTTCGTTCCAACCGACTGTTCTACGACACTCACGCATGTTTTTCTATGTGAAAGCTGGTGCTTCTCATGTGGTCCCATGTAGTTTTTTAGTTATCTGTAATAATGCGTATTTAATTGACTTCGTCTGCATTAATGATGTTCTCGTTTTATTTATATTGAAGTCGGTTGTAGAAAATTTTAAATTTTACCACATTATTATTTTTAGTTTTTATTAGGAAGATGCCGCCTCCCACTTCCCGTTTCAGTTTCCCTCTGTGTCTTACAGTGACGATATGGGGTAGTGGATATTCTTACACCGCAACCTTACGGTTTCTGCTCACGCTGACGTGTTAATTATAGTAAATCCTTTATGCAATGGAAATGACCCATGTTCAACAATAGACTGATAAAGAAAGAAAGGCCTCGAAATGTCGTCAGCTCGAGTCTTAACATAGCTTAACATTTAAATAAATAGCAGTAATTCATAATCGTAATTAGCGAAAACCCACAAGATCTGGTAAATATACTGCTCTGTATTTGTGTACGCAAAAGCTAACCTAGGGCTTCATTAAATTTAATTCGATGATTTTAGTAACATAATTTTCGTAAGCCATAGGAATATCGACATTTGTTAGAAAAATAAAATCAAAATCTTGTCTCTATACGTATAAAAATTAATTGCTGTCCGTTAGTCTCGCAAAAACTCCAAAATGTATGGATCGATTTTGATGAATTTTTTGTGTGCGTTTGAATGGTTCCATGGATGATCCAAACGATTCAAATTGGACCCGGTGTTGTCGAGATCCAGAATTCACCCGTGCGAAGCCGGGACGGATCACTAGGTATGAATAAATTTAAACATTTTGTAATGTATTTTCTTGTTCAGCTTAACCTTAATGTACGCTTTAAGTGCAGTAACATTTTATATTTAAATCTAGAATTAAAAGCGTAATAATTTTCTTGTTTTACCATGTGTACAAATCTTGTCCTGTTGGTGATCCTTAACATAAATGAAATAAAAGAAATCTTTAAAAAACTGATATACCGAGGTATTGACCCGTTTTTCTTACTTATTTACATTTAAATGCTTTACCATATCTATTCAATCTGGATCTAGATCAGCAATCAACATCACGGATAACTAAGGTCAAGACGAACACAAAGATCATCAGTGAATAAATGCATAAAATTCGCAACGCTTGACGTAATCGAATGTCATTGCTTTGAACATGATAAAATCAGGCCTTACTTACTGAAAAGATAATATTTCTAAGGATCATTTTAGATTATAAATTATAATGGTGTAACGTGAGTTTATAAACTCACCTAAAGAGCTTTGTATAATCCAATACATAGGTATGACGAGGTAGTTCGAGGTAGGTATGTAATTGAAATAAAAATTTAATATACATACAGTACTAGCAAACCAAATTTATATGAGCCTTAACAACCCGAGGGTCATTAAACAAAAAAACAATTACACTGCGCTAAGCAAACGTCGCCCAGTACCGAGTACTTCAAATTTATGTCTGAAGTCAAGTCTTTGCTGAACAAAGTCTCAGATTGGGGGCGACTATATCTAGTCCAGTTTAATCCTCAGAAGACACAAGTTTGCGCGTTTACCGCTAAAAAGAACCCCTTTGTCGTATCTCCTCAGTTTCAAGGCACTCCCCTTGTTGCCTCAGCCAGTATCGGAATCCTCGGCGTCAACATATTGAGTGACGTGCTGTTTCGTGGTCACTTGGAAGAGAAGGCCAAATTGGCCTCTAAAAACGTGCTCAGCAGAGCGGGACAGTATTTCATGCCGCCACAACGCCTGCAACTTTACAAGGCATAGGTTCGGCTTCACATGGAATACTATTCCCATCTCTGGGCTGGGGCTCCCCAGTACCAGCTCCTTCCAGCTATTTTTTGAAGATGAATGTAAAAATAAAAAAAAATTAAAAGGAAGTTGAAAGCGTGGTTACTAGATACGTGTTAGTACTATAGTCTTAATTAATAGTTAAATGTGAAATTATTAATAAGTTTAAATATGTGTAAGTTTAAATATAATTAAGCATATAGATAGTACTGCTAAGTATAAATTTAATATTTCTATTTTTTTATTGTTATTTTTTTTTCTATTTTTAGTTGTAAGATAAGATTAAGTTATTAATTACAGTAGGTACATAGAATGTAAGTGGGTGATGTATTCGCCAACAAACTGCCCTGCAGTTTGGCGAAAGTAGTGTAAGAAATAACCGAATGTATTTTTTTATAATAAACATTAAAAAAAATCCACTTGACCGCATCCAGCGCAGAGCGTCCTTTCCGATCGGCTCGATTCATTGGCGCTGCGAAGAGATATTGCATCCCTTTGCATTTTCTTTCGCATTTACCACGGGGAGTGTTCTGAGGAATTGTTCGGATTAATCCTAGCGGCCAAATTTCATAAACGCACATCGCGGCAGAACTCCCGATACCATCCACACCATCTGGATGATTGGCGGTCCACCACTGTGCGATTTAGAAGATGTTTTCTTCCTCGCACAACTTCCTTGTGGAATCGATTACCACCAGCGTTTTTTCCGGACCGATACGACTTAGGGACCTTCAAGAAAAGAGCTTACACCTTTCTAAAAGGCTGGCAAGGCATCTGCAATTCTCCTGGTTCCCCTGGTGTTGCGGTTGTTCATGGGCGGCGGTAGTCACTTACCATCAGGTGAGCCGCATGCTCGTTGGCCCTCTCTCCATAAAAAAATCCAACGAGGCAACTTGAAGTGTTCTAAATTTTCTAACTTGTTCCGGTAAGTAATCCATTCCTTGAGTATAACGTTCGGAAGTTCTTCGTCTTAATTTGCCAGTCACAATTTTTGAATTAAAATCTTTACTTTCATTATATACATGGGGCAAGCCAACCTAAGAGTCGTAAAATCTAGCTATGTCTGACAAAACTTTTCTTTTTGTTACAGGTTCTGTCTGCGGCGCAATTGACACCGTGCACTGGAATTCGTCGGTTCGTCGATTCCAAGTAAGTCCTAAAAGTTTAACTATTTCATCTATTTTTAAGTTAATCCCTTCGCGTATATCCTTTCCTTCTTCCTCTTTTTTTAACCTTTCACTACTGTGCACCTTCGTCACGAACCAGTTATTGCAGCGTTTTTACAGCCAAATATGGTGCTGAAGCGTTTCCGAATGTTAGTCGCAATGAACGATATTCCTGTATATTTGCCTTTGATTTTCTAGTAGTTTCAACATTTTCGTTATCCTCATCCTCACCATTCCACTGACCACACCATAACAACCGTTGATACTGTGTCCTCTGCGCTACTAATGACCCTTCTGATCCCCTTTTGATTTGACCTTGTATGACTTGTTCGTATACCTCTGCACCCAACAAAACATCAATTTTGTTAGGAGTGTGGTATTGTGGGTCAGCTAAGCATATGCCACTTTTATTTATCCACTCTAGTTCAATAAACTTATTACTAGGAAGAAAAGAGGTAATAGACTTGAGAATTTAAGCTTGAAAAGTTATCACTGTGAGGGAATCAAACCTAGGATGAATCTTTAACTTTACCATATAATTAACTGCAATGTTCTCATTATCTTCCAATCCGGATATACGCCCCTGTACAGGCATCTTCTTAAGACCCAAGTACTGAGCAACCGCTTCCGTGACAAATTGATCTGACTGATCGGATTAAATGACGCTCTCCGTTGGATGACTCTGCCTTAACCAGAGCTGTGGCTAACAGAATTGGACTTTGAACCGGCAAATGATTCGATGAATAGCACGTGATAATAGGGTCGCTTTCTACTGAGCTGGATGACGCCACTATCTTTTTAGTGGATGAACCCTCAACACCCTCACCAGACAGAAACGAAAACCTTACTAGACCCTTGAGCACTAGTGGACCACTAGACATCACCTGGCCTACCATAACCTTCATCATGAGACATTTTAGGATGAAGAATCGAATGATGTTTGCGTTTACAAATTCTACAGCTTAAAGTACTTTGGCATACCTTGGATGCATGTTAACCAAAACAATTGAAGCACAAACGGTTTTTCTCAATAACACTTCTACGTTTATCTACGTCTTCCTTGGCGAACCTTTTATAGATACCAATTTTGTGATTGTCAAAACAGAATTCACATTTAAGTTCAGTTGCGTGAAAAACCTTAGGTTTATTAACATTTTGTGACTGAACATTTTGAGCCTTGTATGACACTGGTAACTTAGGTTCCAGAAACTCAAAAGCGCGATAACGTTTCGTAAAGAAAGTCTTTGAATTGAGTGAACTTAGGAAGTTCGTCTAATTCACTGTTGTTGCTAATATGGATTTCCCACTCTTTTTAGGAATGTACGTCAAGTTTAAGGGTTAACAAAAGTGTATAATAAGTATATCCCAGAAGCGCACATCGACTCCTATGTTTTAACGCACTTAAAAAGTTAGTGGTGGTGTCAATCAATCCCTTTAGCATTTGCGCAGACTCACTACATCGACTACATATAATTTTTATCAATATGGAATAAATCCAGGGAAGTAATCTGATAATATTTCATTTATAGTGCAAAATGCTTTTATTTAGGTTGTAAATGATTGTGTTTCAGTGAAATATTCGGGGTACAGCACATTTGAAATCAATATGAAGCTTGTAATATAAAGAATTTTGAGTGCTGTAGAGATCTGTTTAGATTTCTTAAAGAATAAAAAAAAAGATTTCCTACAGTGTCAAAATTGTAACGACAGTAGGCTGTTTAAATGTAAAAGGGGATTAATATACCTACATATTAAACGATGCCATAGGAAAAGTATTTCGGCTTCACAGCCTACCGCAGAAATTCATAACTCAATTAGTAATTCCTCCAATGCTACAAATTTTTCCCTTTTTTCGGAGCAAATTTACAATTATCATCGTAATGTACCAGTGGTTAAAAGAATTCCTAGAGATTCGCGGATGCAGCTTGCTAAAGCATTGTCATGCACTGTTCAAAATTGTTTCTCTAATAGTGAAAAGAGCTGGCAAAAATTATTTACTTTCGCGTATTCCCATTTTTATTTTGATAAAACAATAAATATGTCAATTACAAGACGTTCACGTCTCAACTAAAAGAGACATCTTTTCAAAATTTAGATTACCCAATTAATACAGATTTATAAAAACCTCGTCCTAAATTTGATTTAAAAAAATAAAGTCGAAAGTAATGGATGGCGACTTAAAAAATGCATCCCATATTTTATTCTCAGACGACATCCTGGCTCCTCGTAATGTCGAAACTCTTGAAGGTCTTCGTCAGAAGCATCCTTCGATCAATAATGACTTAATTTTTTTATTTCAAAAATGAAATCAATAATTATTTCATTTTTGAATAATTTTTAATGTTGTACTATTTTGACATTTTAATTAAATGGGCCAATTTTGTAAAACAACTTGCCTGTGGTAATATAACACATATTTTTTTAAAGACAGGACATCAAAGTTATGTGTCAAAACGTTTTTAATCATGACTTTATTTCTTTGTACTAAACTCACAATGATAACTTACGGAACTGAGACGTGGTCCTTCACTGCTGGCCGTATGAGGAAGCTCAAGGTCGCTCAGCGAGCTATGGAGAGGGCTATGCTCGGAGTTTCTCTGCGTGATAAACTTAGGAATAAGGATATCCGCAGTAGAACCAGAGTAACCGACATAGCCTAACGGATTAGTAAGCTGAAGTGGTAGTGGGCTGGCCATATAGCTCGAAGAACCGACAACCGATGGGGAAGAAAGGTTCTCGAGTGGCAGCCTCGTACCGGTAGGCGAAGTGTAGGGCGTCCCCCCACGAGATGGAGAGACGACCTGGTAAGACATGCAGGAAGTCGATGGATGCAGGTGGCTCAGGACCGTGCTTTGTGGCATTCTTTGGGGGAGGCCTATGTTCAGCAGTGGACTTGTGAAGGGCTGTAATGATGATGATGATGATGATACTCACAATATTAATTATTGGACACTTAACCAAGTTAAATGGATTTATTTTGCTAGAACTGGTATAACCTTGCTTATTGCCCCGTATCCGCTTGACGTTGAGTTTTTGGATATCCCCTGTACAGGGTTATAAATATATATAGATACATATATACGCCCGTAAAATCTGTAACAATACTAGTTTCTATCAATGTGTAGTGTTCACGTAAATATAAGATTTCTATTAAGCTCAAGAGATTAATAGCATGCTATTAAGACATAAACCGATTGTAGTAAAACGTGGTGAACAGAAAGTAATGCCAGGAGTTATCCAGGGTATATTTTATCCGAAAATATTTGATTACATAATTAAAAAAAACGACGGGTTGCACTCCAGGAGTGCCGGCAGAAGTGCAAAACTTGAATATTAACGTTGTGCATTTTTGATATTTTGGAATGGCGGAGATTATTTATTATTATCTTATTTCATTTATTTTCATTCGAAATTATTTGTTTGGTAAACCTACACCGCACATGTGCTTATTGTGATGTTATGAAAATATAGGTTAATGCTATAAAGTATAAACATATTACAAATATTACATCTATAATGTGTAAGTACATATGTATCTATATTAATAATTTCGTCAAGCAGTACAGTAGACTCGATCGAAACCTAATCTTAATAATAAAATTTTATTAATTAATAAAAGAAAATTAATTAAACCTAACTTACTTCCACTTCTACGCCGCGCCGGCTGTCTACTCTCCGTCCGTCTTACGAATTTTCGATCAGGACACGTGACCTGACGCGAGGTTAACATTTTTTACCCATTAGAAAAAAAGTGCACAACGCCGCTAAAGAAGTTTTCACTTCAAAAATTGATAAATTAAATAATTTTAGTAGTTTATCTTAATTCTAAATGACTCCACATGAAGAAATCCGTGGCGGGTCGCTAGTTTTATATAAAATTATATATCGTAATAAAATTTCTTAAAATATATATAAGTCAGCTCCGTGGCGCAATGGCTTAGCAATGAGTTGTTGCGCTGGGGACCGCGGATTCGAATCCCGCACGGAACAAGTATTTGTATGGCCTACAAATAATTGTTCCGGGTCTGGATGTTTGTCCTTGTAAAATTTGTGTATGTAAACTGCCCCCACGATACAGGAGAAAATCCTATTGTGGAGGTAACGTACTTAAAAAAATAAAACAAAATATTGTTGGTAATGAGGGTAAAAAAATAAAAGGAAATACGAACAAATGAAGGTAGAATGGTAATCTCCCACTTGTTTTAGCAGTATAAAAAATCGCACAGGCGTCAAGAGGCATCAGTCTGTAATTCTACGAGTCTCATTGTCCTTACTATGCCCGCTGAGGTATTCGACTAGTGTAGACAAGAAGATCGTGTTGTTGAGAGGCTGCCCTGTGTTACATTGAGATGGGTAGTGATGCTGTTGGTTTGCATACTTTGGTGTTGTCATGTAATAGGTTCCTGATGGTAAGCAGGGTTTGTTACCGAGTAGTTTTCTTTTATTTAAATAATTTTGAGAATATTTTTTAACATCAGAAGTGGACTAGTTTCTTACAATATGTTATATTAAACCTTTAAGAAATGGAATTTGTGCTCCGAGCCCGTAATTGTACTAGTTGTCATATTCTTCAGAACAACACTACAATGGCTGCGCTGTTACATGGCGCCGAAATAGTATAGAACCTAAACCTACAGATCTTTAGGCGAGAAAATACTACCTAGGAATCGACCACAGAACACCCTACCCATCCGCCACAATGACCACAGTTTTAGCAAATCGTAAAACGATTTCGTTATCTGATGCATTCTTAGGAAAACCAATTTAATTGAAGGCTTTAACCAACCCCCCCGAACGGGTTCCCGCCTTGTCGTGGCGGGGGGGCTTAGTAGCCGTGGCTTGGTCAACCGCGGTGAACGAAGAGGAACCCCTTGGCTGGCCCGAGGTGTAGGGTCGGCCCGAGGTGGCCACTCCGAGTGGGCTTGACGAGCCCACTTCGGATGTGTGTTGGTGGGCTGCGGTTAGAGGGGTGTTCGCTCCCTCTACCGCTGCAGCCGAGGTGGAGTCGCGGAGGAAGAGGAGTGCTGGTATGGCGATGCGCCACTCACCCTATCCTCCGCGACTCAGACGGGGCCGCACCGTCAATTGATGCGGTGGTGGTGGGGCTGCGGAGGGAGAGGAGTGTCGGAATTGCGAGGCGCCGCTCTCCCTACCCTCCGCAGCCGAATCTTGGTTGGCGGCGGAGCCATAGACCAGATCCGCCGCTGGGGTCAGGAAGGCTGGTGCTTCTGAGTGCTAGTTTTTCCTGGCCCCATGGCCTTCGCGCATCGGACACGGGGGCGTCCGTTGCGCATGTGAAATTGAAGGCCGAGGAGGAGGGCGCGCCATGTGTTCTGGTGCGCCTTACCTGAGAGGCAGATGGGGGAGGAGTAGTGCTCTCCCGAGGAGGGGCCGCCATGGGGCGGCCAGCGCAAGTGGGGCCGCGGAAGTGTGCGAAAGCGTTCCCGTGGCCCTGCCAATATGCGACGAGAGTGGAACACCATGGGGTTTTAGTCGGTGCGAGTCCGACATAACCCGTCCTTGCCCCCGCGAGGCGGGTATGCGTAGGCATTTCCCCATGTAAAAAAAAAAAAAAAAAAAAAAAAAGGCTTTAACCAAAACTTGTAGGGTAAGTTGAATAAATAAGAATAGAAGACTTGTGGCCAAACTCTGACAGGATAGGATTTATATCTATTTTATAAATACCCATTCCTATCCTATTTAACATCATCAAGAAAATTTTATTTTATATTTACCTACATAAATCGAACATCGCTCTAAATGCATTAACATTATTTTTCATTACAGTTCGATATGTAAATGATTGACAGATAAGAAAATCTCTAGTAAGATGGATTTCAATATCAGCGAAAAATTTCTTTATCTTATCACAGACACTTCAGTTTACTATTGGTGTAGATGTCGCAGTCAATAGAATTTTAATGAAATGTTGTCCATCAGTGGAATACCTAAAAACTAGGATCAATCACGTAACACTACAATTGATTATAAAGAAGTAAGGTGACAAAAGAGCATAAATCCTACCTGATGGTAAGTGGATGGTGTTCCACGGAACACGTAATACTCTCTACCGAGAGCTGTTACCCCATAAACATCTACCTACATCTATAGTCGATTAAGACGCATCGTCAACCCTAAAGACACTACATCGTCAATTTACACAGTTTATGTTTACCGCTTATGTCATGTAAGTATTAGCTAAAACAAGACAACCATGTAATACATCCAAGATGAAATCAATAAACCAGTATTTTTCAAAATCATCATCAGTATCATCATAATCACAAGTCTACTGCTTCCCCAAAACCTACCACAAAACACGGGCTTAAACTACTAGAATTCATCGACTCCCTGGATGTCTTAACAGATCGTTTAGTTATTCAAAGACATCGTCAAGACCAATTATAGACTCGTTGAAAGTCGCTGAAATTTATGTTGTCTACATTAACCCAGTCACGCTAGCAAGACCGGTTATAAGTAGATATAAATAAATTGAATAACATTCAAGATTTTTGTTAATTATTTATTGACGATCTTCAAAGTAGTTTCTTATTCTTGGAGAATTTTTAAGCAACAAAAAAATTAAGTCATTACCTATTAGGAATCTTCAATTTTTTATAGCTGCTTATCAGGGGCCTGTTTCAAAAAATTTGCATTACCTTAAATATATGCCATATATGCTATTAACAAACATTTAATTCGGCAACCCAAATTGACGAGGCTCAAATATTCAACCGAGGAAATTTGTTTGACATTTATATTAATATTTGATAGGTATGATCAGGCCCAAAATTAATTGGGCATCAAATCATTAAATCCATCCGCGGCTGGTCGTGGCTGTTAGTGATAAGAGGGCTGGTGCTTTTCTCGCTCAAAGGCGAAGTATAGCCATTCAGCGGAGAAACGCAGCCAGCGTTCTTGGCACGATACCGCGGGGAGTAGGACTGTATAATAATTAAGTTACTAGTTTTAGTTTTTTTTTAATTATAGTTTTTAATATTGTATATTTGCTTTTCTTTCGAGAAATTCTCAGTAGCAGTCCGGAGCGTTGATTTTAACGATGGTTCATCCATGTGCCTCAGAAAACATTTCAAACCGTTGGTTTTGCGTCAGATCTCTTTATATTTGTGTCGGATTACCGTCCTGTCGGACTATGAGAGTGAGGGAATAGTAAGTGCACCTATGCTTACGCAAACACTCGTGATTCAAAATCGTGTCTTATCCTGCGCCATTTACTTAAGTAAAATGTACTCCCCTCGGTACTTACTTACGTATTATAGAATACTATTACGTACTCTTTGGTTCGTACATAATATCTCAATATCCTGCATAAATGGCTAGTCTCCGTTGAGACTGGCCGCCATGACTGTAATTCAGCCTAAAAAGTTTGATGCTTTATGGTTTGATGGGTATGTTTATAACAGTAAGAACATAAAAAATTTAAAAGTATTCAGCGCTCAAACCACTTAAATACACAAAAACAGAAATAATTAATATTAGATATTGAAACAGGCGTGCCGCACGGCGGAATACTTTCTCCTATAATGTTTTCTCTATTTATAAAATCGATCACTTCAGTTCTCAACTGTTCGTATGAAGATCTTCAGCTTTATGTGCAATCTAGTTTTAACGACCTTAACGATAATATTAATGAACTAAACTACAACCTTGATGCCATAAAAAATTGTTCGTACGGACATGGTGTTTCGGTTAATCATTCCAAATGGTAATGGTTAAGTATAGGTATTAGCAAAATTAATAACGATGGTCTTTCTCCCGTGTGTTACTATGGAACATTGTTACCATTTTGTAAATCTGTAAAAAATCTTGGCTTACATATGGACCATTATTTAGGCTGGGGAGTTCAAGTTGCTGAAATTAGCCGCAAAAGTTACTGCCATCTTACGTTATCTTTGTCGTCTCAAAAACTTTCTGCCTTTTAAAACTAAACTTCTATTTATCCAGACTTTGGTATTGCTGTCCACTCCATTGCACTCTAGGCACAGAAAACGGTTTGTATTTCGAGCTGAAAAGTTTCGGGATTCTGGATCAGAGCACGAGGGGGACTGAGCGTTGACTTCATTAGACGACACATCTCCAACTTAACGTTTAGGTTCAGTGTACCTCTAACCATTCGATGATCGCTACCAGTTTTTTACCCTCGCGATCACTGAGACATAATGAAGTCAATCTCATTTTTTGTCGAACCGTCGGAGCTCATCATAAAGAGCCTCACCTCTTTCTCCATAAAGTCGGACAGCAGCTGGCCCCTTGGGTTCCGTTGCCCTATTCCAAGTTTCCCTACCCTTAGCTCACCATTCTCTCTTGTGCCTAGTTTTGCGTAGAAGTCTCCCATTAACACCGTATAGTGGGTTTCGGAGGAATGCATGGCTTTAGAGATATCCTCATACATATCCTGCACCTCCTCATCGGGATGAGTCAAGATTGGTGCGTAGACCTGTAAGAATTTCCGTAGCAAAAAATAATATAAATTAATACATGCACTGTATTTTCTACCGACTTCAAAAAGGAGCCGGTACTCAATTCGACTGTATGTTTTTTTATGTGTGTTACCTCATAACTTTTTACTGGGTTAACCGATGTCCATGATTCTTTTTTTATTTGAAAGCTGGTACTTCACATGTGCTTTCATATAAATTTGATGAAGGTCAGATCAATAGTTTTTGAGTTATTCTTAATAACTTATATTGAAATCGGTAGTACAACATTTTTAATTTTTAATTATTAAATCCAAATTTTAAAATTAAGTAAAGAGAACAAATGCGTCAGGGCAGCACGTCAAAAGCATCGTAATATACTCTTCCCTTCCCAACAAAACCCTCTTAACAATCTGAGAAAGCATATACTCAGCCGTTGGCCATATTTGGGCTTTTAGTTTACTTTTCAATTGCACTCTTTACTCTGTTTGCACATTTTGTTTGCAATAGATAGGCGCTATTAAATAAACTCTATATAAGAACGCATTTATAGTAAACATATTCTAATAAAGTTAACAATGTAGGACAGGTAGAATTTTAAATTATAAACGTATGTAAATACTACGCCATTACTGATGCCGCACTCGATTTCTTATCGTCATGTCTCTCAAACCGAGAATAAAAGGTTGCAATCAATGGTTTAGTGTTATCGGGACGTGTGATAAAAGTAAGTGTGGCTCAGGAATCGATACTTAGCGCACTCTTGTTCTTGGTCTACATAAATGACAATGAATGTAAAATGTCTGATATAGTTCTGTTTGCTGAATGATACTTCATTTTATTCAAAGTTAACAGAAACTACTATTTTAAATTATAACGACCCAACCAAATAGTGTATATTATTTCTAGAAAGCGATTTGCAACAGAAACTAACAGAATATCTAAAATTTACCGTGCCTAACTCGCCGCAGAATGTTGTAGTTAATTTTATTAATTTATATTTTGATATTTCGACTGTCTTTCTTAGAAATTCTATTGATTCAAAGTTCCACTTAGAAGCACATACTGCCAAACTAGCTTCGTAATTTTTGCTTTTAAGGAACTGAGAGCTGGGAGATGAAGCAACAGCTAGATTAGTTTACTTTCCTTATTTTCACAGTATCATGTACTACAATTAAGTAAAGTAACTTATTACGGTTATAAATGAAACCGCCTACTACTCCCGCTTGTTGCTTTTAGCTTTTCGTAAATTAGTTACTAACGGCAGCTAAGTATCTGCATCCGCCCAATTTTTAAATAAAACATCTTCCTTGTGGCATTTACGAAATTATTCTCACAATGCGTCATAATTTTAAATTGATGTTATTTATGTACCTATTGTAAAATGTTCATAAAATTGTGTTCTACTATTTTATCTACATTAATTTGTACTACAATGTTTACTACAATTAATTGAGATCACTTAGTACTGGTTTGTTATAATATAATTATTATTTTTTAATATATAATAATATGTTCTAAATACTTTAGAAAATCGTTATATCTAGGGATGTTGGAATCTCTGGCATTGCATTAGTAGCTGATGTCCGGGGCCGTCCGAATCCAAACCACCGACCGTCCCCCTTTATTTATTGAAAGACAAGTACCGTAAAATGGGGTGAATAGAATTTAAGGGGGGAATAGAAAAAAAAGCGAAACTTTGTTCTTTGCATTATTGCTCTCATAGTGCTCAATGAAATTAGCTACATTTGAATTTTTTATATACGGCAACATTGATTTTGTTATGGCAACATCGTCATGATAGTGAAGTCGTTCATAAATGCGAAAAATAATGTCTCAAAGTGATCAAGTAACGGTTGTGAATTTAAGAAGCGTAAATCTTTTATTTCTGTTCGTTACTACGATTGAATTCAGCCATCAATACGAATTTATGCAAAGTGTTAGTTACTTAACTATTGAGAAAACTCAAAGGTAAGTCAAATTGAGCATGATTTCTGTTCTAAATAAGTCCAAAAGTTATGTTACCTATAAATTGAATAAGTTTGGGGTGAATAGAAGACGCCTGAGGGGTGGATAGAATCGAGGTCTGGGGTAAATAGAAGCGCGTAAAGTCTGAATAGAAGTGCACGAGGGGTGAGTAGCAATACGACTGGGGTGATTAGAATTGTCATTGCTAGGGCTGCTACACAAAATTATACCTGATACTTTTTTGTACTTATAGAAGATTGTAGGTTAGTGACTGTAGTTTTATGAAATAGTTAGTTAATGTTTATATTTTCATTCGTATTGAAAATGTTTATTTTGTTTGTTCAGATTATTTTGGACAATGCCGCGCATTTATAAACCTGAACCTGGAGGCAAGCGCTACAAAAGGTATGACGAAAATGTTCTTAAGCAAGCGGTAGAAGATTATTTAATGGGTAATGATTCGATAAAAACAGTAGCTATCAAACACAATATACACCCATCGGTGTTGTATCGCCACAGCAAAGGACTAGTAAAATCGCAAGGTGGGCAAAGGGCACTTTCGTTGACAACAGAAGAATATATCATCAAATATATAAACGTTTGTGCAGAATGGGGCTATCCACTGGACTCACTAGACTTAAGATATATTGTTAAAATGTATCTGGATAAGATTGGGATTACTCATAAGCGATTCAAAAATAATTTCCCTGGGCCTGATTTCATCCAATGTTTTTTAAATAGACATAAAGATAAAATTTCTCAACGAATATGCCAAAATATTAAGAGATCTCGAGCTGCCGTGTCAGCAGAAATCATAGCAAAATATTTTGAAGAACTACAAATATCTTTGGCCGATGTTCCAGCGGCAAATATCGTCAATTATGACGAGACAAATCTCGCTGACGATCCAGGGCGCAGAAAAATTATTACGAAACGCGGCACTAAGTATCCAGAACGTGTCATGAACCACACAAAGGCCAGTGTTTCCTTAATGATAGCTGGGTCAGCAGAGGGTCAGATTTTACCACCATACGTGGTATACAAAGCACAAAATTTATACAATACATGGATTTCTCACGGGCCTAAAGGTGCAAGGTATAATCGTTCGGCATCAGGATGGTTCGATGGTACAATTTTTGAAGATTGGGTGCAATCTATTGTCATTCCCTTCTTTGCTGATAAGCCGGGAAAAAAGCTGCTAATAGGTGATAATTTATCTTCACATTTGTCGGTCGATATGATAAAACTTTGCAAAGAACAGCAAATTGATTTTGTATTTTTACCAAGTAATTCAACACACATAACTCAACCTCTTGATGTAGCCTTTTTTAGGCCCATGAAGGCAGCCTGGCGGCAAATACTTCTTAAGTGGAAAAAAACAGATGGCAGCAATGAGACAAGTGTGCCAAAAGGTTGCTTCCCTAAACTACTGAAGAAATTAATGGAGGTAATACAAGAAAATGCTGAGTCTAATTTAAAAGCTGGTTTTAAAAAAACTGGTATCTGTCCTTTAGACCCTACACAAGTGCTATCTCGAATACCAACACAATCGAACGATAGCAGTAGACATAGGGAAGCAGTGGATGAGTCTGTACTAACTTTATTAAATGACATGCGATATGGTACTATGGGCGTAAAAGAATTAAAAAGAAAGCGAAAACTCGACGTGGTGGCAGGAAAGAGTGTTAGCGAATCTACTGAGGATTATGTTGACTCCGAAGTAACACCAGGTCCGAGTACATCAAAACCACAAAGAAAAATAAAAAAGCCAGATAATTCAGTGGAAAAAGAAAATGTATTGCCTAAAGAAACAACAAACTTAAACAAAAGTATTAAAGGAAAAGGGATCGGTAAAAAGACAAAAAGAAAGGCAAGCATCTTGATGGAGGAGTTATATGATATCAGAGAGGAAAATGTGGGCACAGGCAATGCATTTACAGACAAACTAAATGATAATATAGACCTCAATGACAGTGTTTTAGATATGCCTGTATATTTTGAAAATGACTTGGAATATGGAGGAGAACTAACTATTGAAAACTGTCCACTAAGTGATATAATAATAATAAACTCTACAGCAGAAGCTGAAAATACAGAAACCGGTCTAAACAACGTCAGTCAGTCTGATCATGCTGGTGAATCAAACTGTCCATTAGGAAATAACGAAGAAGAATATTCTGCGGCAAAAGTTATAACTGAAACTTTACCGAAGATGAAAAGAGAAAAAATAAAGATAATAGAAAATAAAAACTTTTTAGAAACTCGCAAGAATATTAGTTATGATCAGAAGTACAAAAAAGTTTCCCCTGAAGCGCCTTTAATAATTTTAAAGAAGACTGCAAGACCGAGCAAATATTATAAAGACGATGAGGCTATACTAAGAGACTTACTAGATGATAATATTTAAATATAAATTCGGAATGCTCCAAATAATATTATAATAATTACTTACGTACATACTATGATTAATAAAAATGTTAACTTTATTTTATGATTATTTTATTAATTCATATAGGTTTTGTTTTTAGTTGATTTTATTTAGATTCTTTTGCATTGCACAAGAACGTATATGGAAAGAATTTTTCACTTTATAAGTTCGTTATATTTAGTCCGTCAGTTAGATCATGAAAAAACGTTAGCCACGTATCTTTTGCTTCCTTAAATTAATAAAACTTGACATTGGTAAAGCGCTCTGGAGTGGGGATTTTGTTGTACTATCTTGTGACATCATCCGAAGTTTAAAAGAGTTGTATCATCCTCATTTTTTATTTAAGTGACAAATTAAAAACACGTTGTTACAATATCTTTTGATAATTTAGCTGACGTACTAAACATAATTTTTTAGTAAAATTCACTGTTATGTTTATTAAAAAATATTTTGTGTGGGTAAAAAATAAAAAAAAATAATTTACTATCCCTGTTCTATTTTTTTTAAAGTTAATGGTACTATAATAAATAATTTATAGGTATGTGTACTAGGTACATACATAAATAAATTTTGACAACCCTAGCATTTTTTTCTATTGACCCCCTTTTCGACTCCATTCACCCATATCGCGGGTAAATAGAAAACGCGCAGATATTGTTATTTATTAAATAAATGACGAGTAAATTAAGTTAATCTTTCATTGAAAACAGTTTATTACACTTTAACTCACAAGACACGATGACTGCTACCTTCGGAATTTGCTAAAAACATACTGAAATTTCGATTCAAAAGTTGAAATCCTTTCTATTCACCCCATTTTACGGTAAAAGGCCAGTTACGTGGGCTAAGCCCACTCAGGACATGTTATCTTTAAAATCACTGGTCAAAGACCTTTAGATTGATATAAAATAATAAGCAAAAAGTCCAAAGTCCAAAAGTCGCATCTCAGCTACTCAGTTGTCATTGTCAATTATGTTTAGATAAATCAAACAACATCATGTATTTTGTATATTTATCCCTACACTTGACAAGTTTGCCAAGTGAGTAAATTATCTCTATTTCAGAACTTGCGATGCTACAATACTCGTAATATTTAATCAACAATATTTAGTGCCAGCTAAAAATTTCAATTTTTTGAGATTTTCAATAGCATAATTTAAAAGATTAAGATCTAACTTTCATTTCTAACATTTCACTCCTAAAATCCGATGCCACGTGGCAAACTAGCGAAGCTCTACCTCCTCCTTAATATGCTACTGGTTGTAGTCATTTTCTCAGTATTCTATAGGCCATATCATATGGTATATCAGAAATATATAAGTATAACATATGGTATATGGAGATGTGCCCTGGAACAACATGATTTTATTTCTCCTTCCCCTTTCCACAACCGGACAAAAAGACGCCAGGCGTGTGTTCACCCATTTGTGGTCGATATCCCACGAATTCAAACCAAAAGGTTTGCTTTACAGTAAGTAATGATAATTTAGCCTGAGAGCTGGCAACTAATTTTGGGAAGGTCCTTTGGGCAAGATGAAATTGTGAAAAAATATAACTTCGTCAATTGGCGAATCCAGTGCCGCGAGTCTGGCTGAGCGTTTGCGGTTATTTTGTTATTGTTATTGCGCAGTATATTATAACATTTGCAAAAGAAATCCTAATAAATGTTTTTTGGCAACTTGATTTCTTTTTTATCTTTTAATTTAGTTTTTATATAATTCAAAAACAATAATCCTAGACGTTTTTGTCGGTTATAAAGTATTACCAGACCTCTCCAAATATATTTTTTTTATTCCCAAAAAATATACTTTTGGCAATCTCAAATTTTAATCACGTATTTATTGAGTAATTTTAATAACACCTGCAAATCGCCAGACGAATTTAACGGTTGTAAACAATTTCCAGACGTGAATAAAGTTTACCAAACCAAAAAGTCTTATGCGTAGCCATAAGTGCGAGAAAGATAGCTTATCGATGCATGCCGGCAGCGGATGGAGGCCTAAGTTCCTCGCGCTGTGATTGGTTATTAATATTTTTTTAAGATTTAAAGATTAAATTCTTGTTTTGGGATTTAGCGGGTAGGTATGTATGCGCTTACTTTATTTACTCCGCGCTCAAATACCGTCGGGAGCGGTGATTATACTTAATTTTTTAAGTACATAGTTTCAATACACACAAATTTTCAGTAATAAACTTATAACTATACTTCCGATTTTCTGATATCTTTATGTCAAACTACAATTTAAAAAAAATTGGATAATCCAAAAGTGCACGACTCACAATGCCCAATGATAGTGAAAAAATTAAAAAAAATTGTAAATTGTAGTTCTATTCGTCAATGCGTTCCAGTATCAGTCAACGAAGTACACCTTGAAGTCATTCCGTCAAGTCCAGAGGTACGGTATATTCTATATATCTATTATATTCTATAACTAACAAAACGAAGCTAAACTCGGCCCATCTAGTTCTGCTCGTCGAGGAGTTCCAGTAGCAGTCATCAAAGTACACTTTCAAGTCACTCTATCAAGTTCGGAGGTAAAGTCTCATCATAACTAACAAAAAGAGCCGAAGCTCGGCACATCTAGTACTCCTCGTCGAGGAATTCCAGTAGCAGATACTGACATACCTGCAGGTCTATAAAGTCCAAGACGTATAAGTAATATATATATATATATATATATATATATATATATATGTGTGTGTGTGTATATATATTTTTTTTTTGGAGAGGTCTGGTAATACTTTATAACCGACAAAAACGTTTGGGATTATTTGTTTTGAATTATATAAAAACTAAATTAAAAGATAAAAAAGAAATCAAGTTGCGAAAAAAACATTTTTTAGGATTTTATTTTGCAAATGTTATATACTGCGCAGTAACAAAATAACCGCAAACGCTCTGCCAGACTCGCGGCACTGGATTCGCCAATTGACGAAATTATATTTTTTCTAGTGACCGACCGAAGATTCAGTTTCGGTTTCGGTTTCGGCAAAGTTTCGGCAAAAAATCTAGTTTCGGTAAAAGTTTCGGTTTCGGCAAAAAACCTGCCGAACCTTCGGCGGCGCCGAACCTCAGTGTTCGTGAATTATCGTGCGTCGTTCGGATGAGTTCGTGATTCGTAAATTATTCATAATTATACAGAAACAGAAACAGAATCTTTTTTACTCAATATAGATTTTAAATAATACTTATTGAAAGTCACTCTTTTGTTTAATTACCACTGGTTCGAAAAAAAACCTCTGTCCTTGGAAGAACCAGCAAGAAACCCAGCGGGACTTTTTTTTTAAATAACAGCTTCAATCAGAGGCGTAGCCTGGACTAAGATAAACATGCGCGACGTTGCATCAGCAAGGCCCCTTTTCTTTCGTTCTATGGGTCTACCGAATAGATCTATGCCATCAAAAACATAACTTGTAAAAAAAGCCAAGTCTCGCAACTCAGTTCTTCTACCGTAAAAAGTTGTGAGATCCATGTAATACCAAGTCGGTTAATTTATTCAGTCCATAGATTGATACATAGATTGACTTGGCAATCGCATGAAAACACAATATATCTCACAAGTAATACATATTATATTAAATTAGATTGTTTAGTGCGATTGCCAAGTCAATCTATGTATCAATCTATGGACTGAAAAAATTAACCGACTTGGTATTACATGGATCTCACAACTTTTTACGGTAGAACTGAGTTGCGAGACTTGGCTTTTTTCAAGTTATGTTTTTGATGGCATTTCATTTCTTTTTGTAGATAGTTATATCTAGGTAGCTATTTACACCTATTATTCTATTATACATATATAGGTACACTGATTCATTCACTGCAAATGTAACTTTGTAATGCTATATGTTTATATGGGATTACAAAGTTATTTATGCAGTTGGTGTATCTCGAAAACTGAACCGAAATTGTAAAATATTTTAATTTTTCCTTAATTTATATATTAAACAATAATTGCATTCCAAATTTGAAGTTTCTATGTCTGCTAGAAGTGCCTTAGAGTTTTGATGATCGGTCAGTCAGTGAGTGACAAAATTAAGAAACTTTGACTAGTTATAATTCTTAAACTACTGGTTTAAATTTAATAAAATTTGATATATACCGAGTTTATACATTGCCTACTTAATTAGTAAAAATTCAAACTTCTAGTTTTATCCATAACGAAGTTATAGAGTTTCGGAAATGCCCTGAACTGCTTCGAGAAAAGGATGGTACGGTCGTGGCACTTTTTTGCTCGACTTGGCGGGGGCACTGCCGTGCCCCCAAATCCTACCTAACATGCATTGACATGACATACGAGGGCGACACTGAAAGTTTTTAGAACTGGGCACTTGTAAACGATATAATAAAAAAATAAATTAAATTTTTTAAAATGGAACTCTTTGCCAATATTGTTGTGTATTAATTTGTCATTTGTTTACGATTTGGCGCCAAATTGAAAATTGTCTGTGTCACATCAGCATGAATTTAACGCGAGAAAATTTTCGTACACTGATTTTTTATGAATTTCGATGTTATTTAAGTCAACAAGAAATATATGATTGACTTCGGTTGGCCTTTCACGATGCAGTCCCATCTCGTGCCACTGTTTATAACTGGTTTAATGAGTTTAACCGTGGTCGCACTAGTCTCACCGATGATCTGCGTGAGGGACGGCCATTGATTTAGTCTTGTGTAACTCAATGGGAACGGCCTTCTACGGCGACCACTGAAGATAACATCAGTGTCGTGCGGCGTGTGATAGAGACTGACAAAAAGTGACTTTTCAGCAGATTCGGATAAGATAAGGCATCGGTATGAGTCAAATCCACAAAATCCTCTATGAATATTTAGCAGTCATGAAGGTTTGTGCCCGGTGGATATCTCATAACTTGACAGAAGCCCAAAAACTCCGTCGTGTTGATTGGTGTCGTGAAATGATTCAAACTAAATGCTTGTCCATTAAATATGGAGGTGACTCAAATTCTGTGTTTTATACGTGGTAGAGCCATGCTGCAGCTATATTATGGTTGTAGCACGAATGGGTCGGCTCGACCGGGGAAAGACCACGCTCTCACAGAATACCAGCGTAAAATAGCAGGTTAACGCTGCTGTGTTTCGTATGGTGAGTGTAGAGAACTGGAGACCCTTTTTACTGGAAACGAGGCATTCCATCTTAGTCCTCACGGGTGACAACGCATCTGTATTTTGATTCGTAATACAAGAAAGATGTAGATGTCTATGGGTCACAGCAACCACTAACCATCAGGTGGACTCTGTGCTCGTTTGTCACCCTTATTCTATAAAAAAATATACTTACAAGTGACGAAAGCTGGTTTTATTGTTATGATCCCGAAACTAAAAGACAGTCTGCTGTCTGTGTGTTTCCTTCCGAGGAGTTGCCAACTAAAGTAAAGAGAAGTCGAAGCGTGGAGAAAAAAGATGGTGGCCTCGTTCTTCGGAAGGATAGGTCATTACGCAACAATGGTTTTAGCGGATTGAAAAACAGTTACTGCAGAGTGCTACACTAACAATTGTTTGCTATTTGTCTTAGAAAAAGTTCGGGAGAAACGACCTCGCAGTAGGATCCTCCTTCACTACGACAACACCTCGTCGCACAATGCCAAGCAAACAATCGACTACTTGGCAACGTCAGACGTGGAATTACAGGGTCACCTGCCCTATAGCACCGACCTCGCACTTTGCGATTTTTATTTATTTCCGAAAATAAAAGAAAACTTCTTAAAAAAGATGTATATGGACACTATTCTGAAAAGATATAATAAGAGTAATAACTTGCTAGTTTGTTCAGTTTTTGATTTTTTAAGAACGTTAAGTGTTACCCTCGTACCTACTCGTCGTTCCAAGGATCTTACCCAATAGATCCTACCAAACATGGTTTGACATGACATAACTACTCATATCTATTAATTTCTGACAAGTTTCGTATTCCGTCAAAGTAACAGTCGCGGTCTTTGAAGCTAATTACAACGGCCTCGCAGTCGCATTTAAGGGGGGCTTCTTGCGAGGCCCCAAACAAACACACTTTCACTTTTTCAAGGGTAAAAGAGATCAAATTAATTAGCCATCTGTGGTAGTCTGGGGGCATCGCATTTTAGGGGGTCTCGCGAGGCCCCTTTAAGTGCGAGGCCGTGGGCGAGGGCCCACTTCGCCCACACGTAGTTACGCCACTCTTACAATCATATATGTAACACAATTAACAACAAAAAAGAAATTAGAAATAGCTTGGTTGTGATCACCATATGGTTATTATCATCCATAAATTTCTTGATATTATAATAACCCTTTTTATACAAACTTAGTTTATTAAAGTTTTTGACATTTGAGCAGGTTTTGTATATTTTCTGGAATTTTGTTAAGGTGTGAGTATGTATATTGTGTGTGAGTGTGATATATTAAGTAAATGCTCTCATTGAATAATATTAACAATATTGTGAACACAATAAAATATGTTCTCAATTAGCGAGCAACTTTTTATGCGGTAAGTGTTGATCTTTTTTACAAAATTGCCTTAAAAAAGTATTTCTTAACGTTAAATTGTTGATTTTTACTTGAAAATAAATAAATATATTGTTGCTTGAATATTACAGTTACTGTTTTTCATTAACATGCATTATCTATCTGTACATATATAAAAATATAGCAGATTCCAAAATACAATAAAAAAATGAACATGTCTAAATAAGGTTCGGTTTCGGTTTCGGTTTCGGCCGAAACTGACACCCAGACCGAAGGTTCGTTTTCGGTTTCGGTTTCGGTTGAAAATCCTGTTTCGGTCGGACACTAATTTTTTCACAATTTCAACTTGCCCAAAGGACCTTCCCAAAATTCGTCGCCATCTCTCAGGCTTATTAATTACTTTACTTTTATGACAAATCAATAAATCTGAAATTGTATAAAAAGCGCGGGCCAAGGCTAAGCGGGGCGGGTGCAGAGCGTGTGCGGGGCGAGCGCGGGGCCAGCGCGGAGCGGGAAAGAGCCGGGCGCGTGGCGTATGCGAGGCGTGTGTGGTTGAACGTCGATAAATGCAATTTCAGATTTATTGATTTGTCATAAGACTCAAATTATATGCAACAAATTACAAAGCGAGTGAGACGCGCGTGGCGTTCGCGTAACGGGTGCATGTCGTCGGAACGCGGCCTTATAGGTAGTGAAATAAATCTTATCATTTAATCTATTTAATTTTATATTTTATATTTTTTACGTGGTAGACCCAAGCTACAGCTATTTATAGCTGCGGCACGAATAGGTCGGCTTGACCAGGGTATAACATTACGCTCTCACGGAATACCAGCATAAAACAGCAGAAAATTGCTGCAGTGTTTCGTATGGTGAGTGTAGTGAAATGAAGACCCTTTTAACTGTTATTATATTTCACGCGAGGTATTCCATCTTAGGCCTCGGAGGTGTCAACACATCTGTATTTTGATTATTAATCGAGGGTAGTTGTAGATGTCTATGGGCCGAAATATCCACTTACCATCAAGCGGACTGTGTGCCCGCTTGTCAAAAAAATTGCCAGCGTCTTTCTTTCCATCCGATTACAAGAGAGAAAATAAGCTTGTTACGCTAACGCAGTGCTACTTACCATTATAGCTATCCGCCTGATGAGATTGTTGAAAGCACTAGCTTATGAGCAAAAAAATTTATATGCCACTTAAAGATATCTTTTATGTCTGGAATTTATTAACTATTATTAAACAATTTTACTGGTGTCGGCGGTGATTTGACTCGGGTGGCTCGCGATGTATACAGCGAACGCTTCGCTACCACGGCTATTTTTTATTTAAAATTAACAAAGTTAAATTTACGCGTGGAAGCGGTAAAAACGAATCTTTGAGCAACACCACGCCTTCTAGGCCAGTTAGCCTTGGCGCAGAACCGCTCGAACGCCTCTTGCATTTTGTTTTAAATGCTATGAGCTAGCGACCTTACCTTATAAATGTAACTTTTTATATTCCCGCACTGTGTTAACGAAATAAATAAAATGAAACCTTTTACTTTTTAGAATAACTGCAAAAAACATATTTAGTATGCTAAAAATATAAAATTCGCTCAGTGCTAAGCAAAAATGAAATAAAAAAGCCTAGAGAAGTAATTTTCATATAAAAAGGTTTATGCAAAGGAGACACAATCTCACATAAACTATATACATAGTTATGCTCAAACATAGTTACAGAATACTGAAACATACTATGTGTGTTTAGACTGATACCGAGCAAAGAAGACAAACGTTAATGATATTTTAGATTTATAGATATCTTAATCATGTCTGAGCATAAAACAAAGATATAATATATCTATCTAATGAGACAAAAATAGCTGTGCTTCTAGAAAATAGAACCAAAATCCAAAATATATATTACACCTTATTATATATATTACCACCTTATATGTAATATAAAGAACACAGTTTTGTAAATTTTCCATAATATAAATAAATAATTTATGTATATTATGTCTGGGGAGTGGCACCATATGCTGAAACACAGGTTTTGGCCTAGTTCGCCAATGGATGCTATTTTTCATGTTATAAGATTAAATATTCCTTTGTAGTTTTATAAATAGACATATTGTTAACTGATATATATATATACGGAAAATAAATATTATATTACAGCATATTATAAGCCCACTGCTAAACATATGCCTCTCCCCTAGATTACGCTATAGGGGGGATATCTGCCATAGTATCAACGCCTGCTGGGTCGGCAACCGAAGGATTTCTATATCCTTATAGCAATAATAATAAGGCATCTTTATTCCTTACCCCTACATTTTTGCATTTCCAATGTTTTTTAGTAGCTTAGATCTACTAATTTATTTTAGTTATACTATCAACTATATATGAATATGATATCGATCTAATTTTGGGTAAATCTAGTGATGAGTCTCCCCCAATATTCTCTGTTTTTACTTTTACTCGTTCAGTCTTTCCCTGCATACTGTATTAATTCATTAGACCACCGTTTATGTGGGCTTCCAACTTTTCTTTTGTTAGATACCAGTCCCTTCCATCATATGGTTTGTATTGTCCACCTATTTATCTGAATATCGTGAGGTTTTTTGTTTAGAGGATAAAGGTGACAAACGAGTACATAGTCCACCTAATGGTAAGTGATTGCTGTGGCCCATAGACATCTACATCTGTCCTCGATTACGAATCAAAATGCAGATGCGTTGTCACTAGTCAGGACTAAGATGGAAAGCATCGTTGCCAGTAAAAAGGGTCTCCGGTTCTCTACACTCATCATACGAAACACAGCAGCGTTACGTGCTATTTTACGCTGGTTTCTGTGAGAGCGTGGTCCTTTCCCGCTTGAGCCGACCCATTCGTGCTACAAATATAGTAATATAGCTGCAGCATGCCACATACGAGTAGTTCTACGTTAGTGCTTGCGTAAACGCATCTGTTACTTTTGTTTTTTGTCTTATTATATCGTCCTCAAGGACGCGATTTTATGTATTTTATTTATATTTCAGATGCTCCTTTTCATGGCGCGCTATGTTGTATTTATTTTCTGATTGTATGTATAAGTCCACGTCTTTATCGTCATAATGTATTTTCCTTTTAGAATTTCTCTTTGTTGTCAAAACTTTCTCCATGTAATGTTTTTTATTTTCATTGTATTTTTCTATTAGTTGTTCTACAGTTTGTCTGTGCTGTCAATTGTGCTGAATCCCAACCAGAAATCTGCATATTCTAGCTTTATACAGCTGTTATCAGAAGGATGCTGCTGCCCATCCCCTTTTCCAGTTTCCCTCTATGGTCCTAACGACATGGTAGGGTGTAGTGGATACTCATAAACTACCACTACACGATTAAGATAAATATAGTTGAGTCAAAATTAGAGATGAATTAAATTAATCTCCATTCCCTATGGCGAATAGTCGATAAATCGCTATTATTACTCGACATAAAAAAGGAACATAAATAAATAATTTATTTTTCATCAAATAATAATATCACGCTTGTCGTAGTATTGAACTTACCAGTAATTTATATTAATATGTTATTGTAATATAAAAATATTCAAGGTTATGAGAAAAGAAAACCATGAAGTTAAAGAAATCAGTTTTTATTATACTGATTTTACATTTTTAAATGCTGGCAACTCTTTTCTTGTAACTATATTAAGGCGGCTCTTCACGTTGGCCAACATAGTGGCTAATGTTGTGTCGTGAACCACTTCTAACACAAGCATTTTAAGCTTACCAGAAGTGGTTAAAGGGAATATTGGTAATTTTTAATAGCATTACTAGTATTTAATTACAGAGGCGTTGCCAGCCTTTTAGAAAGGTGTAAGCTCTTTTCTTGAAGGTCCCTAAGTCGTATCGGTCCGGAAAAAGCGCCGGTGGTAAACAATTCCACAGAAAAGTTGTACGAGGAAGAAAACTCCTAGTAAACGCACAGTCGTGGAATGCCAAGCATCCAGATGGTGAGGATGGTATCGTGAATTTAGAGGCGATGTGGGTTCGTGAAATTTAGCGGCTGGAATTAATCCGAACAATTCCTCAGAGCACTCACCGTGGTAGATTCGACAGAAAATGCACAGGGATGCAACATCGCTACGCAGCGCCAGTGTATCGAGCCGATCGGAAAGAACTCGGTCGTCGACGATTCGAACCGCTCTGCGCTGGATGCGGTCAAGTGGAAGGAACTGGCACTGGGGTGCCCCGGCCCAGAGATGAGAACATTATTCCATGTGAAGCCGAACTTGCGTTTTATAAATTTGCAATCGATGTGCCGGCATAAAATACTGTCTCGCTCTCCTGAGCACACCAATTGTATGTATTAGACTGATGGCCCACAAGCTGGCGCGAGATCCGTGTGGTGTCAGTTTTTTTAAAAGATCGAAGGATTGTGACAGAAATTGGCTGCCGCGTCCATGTTGTTGGGTGCGCGACTCATGTTTAGTTTACTACGATACCCTATATAGTATAATATCTATGCTACGAGTTCTCAGAGTGATCGCACGCACCTGGTTTAAATGTTATATTTTCGAGTCGTAACTAGTGTCTACAAAATAGCAGTAATAATGACCAATGACGAAATTTTTCGCTGCATAGAGCTCTACCAAGCCGAAAATTGTTTGAAATACCAAAGAAATTAAATTTCTTTTTTTTTCATTTCTTTTTGATCGCCCTTTTCTTATACACATTCACGTAGTTGCGGTATGCTGTGAATAAATAAACCGCAGCAGGTGTTAGCGCCTCAATACCCATTTTAATAAATTCGTGCACACATTGGCCTTAACCGAAGCAAGCTGAACGACCTTCCAGCGTATGGACGCCATCATAAACTCTTGGCTAATATCTTTGCCAACACATTCGCTACTATGTTGGCCACCCTGAAGACCCGCCTTTACGGGCAATACCCCGTTTTGAATAACCCAGCTGTACTGTAGGGGATTTCCCGCCCAATCGATTTCGCTTTTGTTTAGGTTGGGTTGGACTCACTTTCTAAATATTATTTAAAAAGCCTATCTAATTAACTTCAACATGACGTGATGATTTTCGGCTAACTTTTTGTATTAATAATAATAATTAATACTAAGTGTGTTTCATGTTTAGGATATCCCACAGAAGTGGGATATTATTAAAAAAAAACAGTCACGATATGCCCCAAGAAAATAGGAAAAAAGAACTTAATAAGGACTTCAAAAATATGGTGGCAATTAATAATAAAAACTTACAGCTTTTTGGGTTACAACATTCAACAATATACAATTCGACCAGAACATATACCTAGAGAAAAATGTATTTTAAATCTATGACATATCATTTTGCGCATGTGTGATTACAGCAATTAAACATTTACTATAGATAAAATGATAATAAAGGAGCACGTCATCTCTGATTGTTTGGTGCTTTCTAACTCCGAGTATCTGCACAGGCTCAACCTCCGTGAGCTCAACCTAGTAGCCGCGATTCTACATCAAGAGATCGCTTTGAAGCACGGTCTCGTTTAGTTGAAGATTACTATATTATAAGTACTTACCAGAAGACGTGCTCAGAAATGACCGCCACAGGACTATTCATGCAAATATGTCTGACAATAATATGTTGATGGACTAAGCACAGTCAAAAATATTTTTGTTAATTAGATTTTTATTTTTATCTGTACAAATAAATAAAATTGAAGTGGCTGTTTGTAATGTTAAAATAACAGCTTTTTACTAAATGCATATCTAAAAATTGTGTTTTTGTTATAAGTACATACCGTACATAACAAACCGTGTATAACAAAAACACAAAACGATTTTGACGAGACTTTCACTGACAAATAGCTAATGTTATAAGGAGTAACTTAGGCTAATTTTATTTTAGAAAAAGAATTAGGGTTTCGCGCAAAAGAATTAAAACCCACGAAATCCAATCGTAATAAATTACACGAGGATGAAGTAGCGGGGAACAGATAGTTTTAAATAAAACCTTAATGACAATGACATACAGTGACTTTAGGCGAATGTATGTTTAGGAAGAAATGAGCCTGGTCCGAAAACAAGATGTTGATTATTTTGCTAACGACTTGAATCCTATAACTGGTAATCTAAGGCTTAATTCCTTGCATCAATTGGATTTTATAAGGTTGCAGCTTAACGTATTTCTGCAGAATTCGGAGAATGATGATCTATGCACATTCAAGGAACTAGAGCGCTTACGAATGCAGAGGTTCGGATTGTCACGAGCAGACCGATTTACCCTCTAAATGGATTCATCTGTTCTTAATCACTATGGTCACAAAAATTTTGACTTATCCAGTGTGAACCGCTCTGCTCAAGCTTTTGGTTAATTTCCGAATAAGGGTCATATTTGGCGCATCTTTTAAAATACATATATCACCTGCCCCCCCCCCCCCTCCCCCAGATTTTTGCGTTTGCGCAGTTAACTTTTCAAACATAAGCTTTCTTTCGAAACAACTTGTATTTTAGACGTCTGGAAGTGACTGAAAATTAAATTACAAAATTTCATAACATTCATATGATGTAGGTACAAGTCAATTTAATATAAAGCGAGTAATAAAAACCGATATAATTTTGCGATCGTGGTGTATGAATATAAAATAATGTAAATATTTTAGCCTTGAAGACATATTATGAATACTGCTTATGATATTTTTTTACTAGAACGACCTTAAGTTCTGTAGGCTCGGCGAGCATAGAGTATCTAAATTAGTGATCGACCGACTAAACTATTGTCCAGCTTCAACATAGGTGTTTTAAGCGCGCATGGAAACTAATGAAACGGCTCGTTTTTAACCCCCGACGCAAAAAGAGGGATGTTATAAATTTGACCGCTATGTGGTTTGTATGCTGTCTGTCTGTGGCACCGTAACTCTTAAACGAGTCGACTGATTTGGCTGCGGCTTTTTTCTATTTAAAAACAGGTTTTCTAGCGGTGGTTCTTAGACATGTTTTATCAAAATCCGTTTAGGCGTTTGAAGATCATCAGCTCTTTTTTGTTCACGGATTTTTTTAAAATTTTCAATTTAAGTTATTAAATCTGATGAGACACGAAATTCCGGTCTGTTTCGCAGTCAGCGGATGGCGCAATTCTTTATAGCACAAATAAAGAGAGCTACTTTTACGATTGAGCTTGAGCCCTGTTGCTAGGTTAACTTGTTACTTATTGGTGGGCCGACGCCCTGGTTAGTTATATTAGGTTAGTTATACTGGTTAGTATAATCTATGGCTGGTCGCATTGTCCGCACTCATTTAATTTTACCATGAAATGGATAAAATCGGCATCAATTCGGAAAAAATAATGCCTTTGGTTGAATCCTAGTTTTGAAGAGTTGTGATGCATAGTTTTTGTAGGACCGGACAATATTCATTCAGCGTTGGCTGTCCTGTACATTATTGCGGGTGTCGTAAGAGGCACAAAGGGGAAAGAAATCAGGAGTTGAGCAACAGCATCTTCCTAATAACAACCAATAATATTTTAAAAAAGGACTGCTGCTGCCAACCCGCCTGCCCAGCATGGCTATGGCTAAATATACCGTATGATACAATCTAGGTTTAGCCGTGGACTATTATAGGCTGTAATAAATGGGACTTCAGTTTACCTCTGTCGCATCTTATGACAAACGAGTAAAGTTCAGTGTAAGTACGTGATAGAGTTAAGGATCTTCCTTATTCGCCTCCGTCCTTGACCAAGTGTTTTCCTTAAAGAGTTGTCCTAGACTACTCAACTCGGCAGTTGGCAGTACTAAACTTCACAGATAATTTAAACTGCAGCAATACGGTAACAGATATAATGTTTTTTTTTTATAGGATAAGGGTGACAAACGAGCACACAGTCTACCTTATGGTAGGTGGATACTGTGGCCCATAAACATCTATATCGAACCTCGATTAAGAATCAGAATGCAGATGCGCTGTCACCCATGAGGACTAAGATGGAATATTTCGTTTCCAGGAAAAAGGGTCTCCGGTTCTCTACACTCACCATACGAAACACAGCTGCGTTAAGCTGCTATTTTACGCTGGTATTCTGTGAGAGCGAGGTCCTTCCCCGGTCGAGCCGACCAATTCGTGTTACAACTATACTACAAATGGCTGCAGCATGGCTTTCCCACGTTAGAAATGCATTTTCCGATTCCTGCAAGAGACGTGTAATTAGTTGAGGGAAGTAATAAAAGAGGCAGCAAAGAAAAGATTGGCACGTTATAAATTGATTTTATGATATTTATAACATATTTTAGAGAAGTTTCAAAAAAATGTAATATTTTTTTCACAAAACTAACCATCATATTCCTTTACCCTCGCCAACAAATCATTTTTACAGTTTTTAATGGACCGTTAGCTAATGTATATTAGCACCTACTGAATACTCAGACGATTTCGTTTTCCAACTGACGACTAATGTTTGGTTTCTTTAGAAAAACGTTTCGTTTTCCCTTACGTCCCGTCCCGTCCCACAAGGCAAAAAGTACACGAAATATATTTTTTGAAAACAAAAAACTTGTTTCGTTAATACTTGTTTTTGTATTGTTTATAATAATCTTTATTTGCACAAAACATGGTAAATACCCAAAAGGTTTAGTTGTATTCTACACACACATGCTTTGCTATTACAATTTATAGCATGTAAATGAGTACAACAATAGAACATTTTAAACAATAACATAACCTAAATGATATTTAACAAGTTAAAGTTTATTTTTTTTAATTCAAATTACATTTTAATTCTTAATTTTAATTAGCTAGTAGTACTACTGTTATTTATTCTGTGGTGTTATTTGTTTATTCATAGTAGTCATAAACATATATTAATGACATAAAAAAAATTCAAATTAACGAATGATACCTCCAGCACAGATTAAATTAATAATGTTAGGTACTAAGCCTGCAGTCTCTTTTTAAATAGATTCATATTAGGTAGTGTTTTAATTTCGTCGGGTAGGTATTATGATATACATACGGACGCATATTCATAAACAGTTTCTGCTATATTTTTTTAATAGAACAAGGGTGACAAACGAGCACACACAGTCCACCTGATGGTAAGTGGTTGTTGTGGCCCATAGACATCTACATTTATCCTCAATTAAGAATCAAAATGCAGATGCGTTGTCACCCCTGAGGACTGAGATGGATTGACTCGTTTCCAGTAAAAAAGGTCTCCGGTTCTCTACACTCACCATACGCACCACAGCAGCATTAAACTGCTATTTTACGCTGGTATTCTGTGAGACCGTGGTCCTACCCCGGTCGAGCCGACCCATTCGTGCTGCAACCACAATATAGCTGCAGTATGGCTCTACCACGTAAAAATGCTTGACTTGAAGTTGAACAGTTGATTCGGAACTTCACCTGGAACTAATCTATCGAATCTGTTTATTGCCGAACATAATATTTCGAACAAATACTGTTTTTAACATGCGACCATCGTTGACTTATATATTACTAGGACACGTTTCTTGGGCTTAGAAATCGGGCATAGATAATCGCTTGGTGTTTAAACTAAATTTCATCTTTAATCAAACTTAGAACAACTTTGTAGTTGTAGCTCATGTGGTTTAAGGTCATGTCATTTATTTACAACTAGCTGTTCCCCGCGACTTCGCTCGCGTGAAATTTAGGGTTTTAATTTTTTTTCGAGGAACCTTATTTCTTTTTTTTAAATAAAAGTAGCCTAAGTTATTCCTTACGACATCAACTATCTGGCAGTGAAAGTCCCGTCATAATCGGTCCAGCCTTTTCGGAGATTAGCCGGAACAAACCGACAGACAAACAAAAAAAAATTAAATTATTTTTTTATAAGTACCGTATATATTTTCATATGCATTGAGTAAAAAGCTGTAATTTTGACATTACAAACAGACGCTTCAATTTTATTTATTTGTATAGATGATAAATCCAACAATGGAACTGCCCTTTGTCCAGCTGTAGTTTATTAAGGACCGATGAGCCGGAGTCAGCATTTGTAGAAGCCACAAATAGTTGTTTTTAGTCTGTATTATGGAGTGTTAAATCGTTTAATTATTTTTTTAATTGTTTGCTTACGAAGCGAGAAGAATAGGCCAATCTACGTAAATCTGAATGCAACTAAGAATTTTGAAGGACACCACTTGGCCATAAAACATTGCCTGAGAAAATGTCAGATCTGGATACAATTCAGGATTGACATTTTATTTTTTGGTGTCGAACCCATCTACATGTACTTAATTGTACAACATATTGTAGTATTTAAAAAAAGTCCCGCTACGTTCCTTCCTGGTCCTTCCCAGTTCGGGGGTTTTTCTGAACCAGAGGTAAAAAAATAATTTTAACGGGTAAAACATTATTCTATTTAAGTTTGTACTATGTGTACTTATAGTAGTAGAGCCAACTGTCGTACAAAAATTCAGTTTAATCGAGGAAGACCCACGGTAAAATAGTGTAGCTGTGCTTCGTGAGTGACGAGAACCGATAATAACCATTTTTACGAAACGCTAGTCAATTCATTTTAGTCCCTAGGGAGGACAACGCATCTGCATTTTGATTTTGTATAATTTAAAACGATACAAAAATAATAATAATATATTTTTATTAAATGTAAAAAAAAATAAAGGATTATCAAATCCTCAATTATTTACTTAACTCTCTCATAGGCTGTTTTAACTGTTAACTTATACGTGGTTATTACGATCAGTGGCAGAGATGCACACACAGTGTAATGAGAAACATCGACTCATATATCAAACGTGCTATACACGTATATCTATAAATATACACGTATACGTATATCTATAAATATAAAAATACACATTTAGGGTTTCATCTAAGATAACTACGCAAAATAATTTTTATCGACGATACATCATCACGAGGCGCATCATCCACATGCCACAAGGGGAACTGTGTGCTCGTTGGTCTCCCGCCAAAATATCAAGCTTTTGAATATGTGGCTACCGCAGCTCACGGAAACCTGCAGCCAATTTTAAACAAAGAAGACTACAGATGCAAGGTCGATGTCCATGGGTTAACATGGAATTCTTAACAACCAGTAATCATACTGGCTCTCCACATCCATATCGGAACGCAACAGTGCAAGCATTGCTATTTTGTGGTACAAATAGGTAAGAGGATGTTAGGCTTGAGCAAAAATATCGATACATATATCGTCGATATTTTTAACCGCGATATATCGATATTTATTTTAGAGTATCGAATTCGTATCAATTTCGATATATTTAAAAATTTTGTATTAATGGACAAAACAATACGGTTTTTTCGTCGTCCAACCGTCAGTAATATAAAATTTTGGTCTTTATATAAATGATGACGATATATAGATATATCGATACTTATCACGCGATATATATCGATACTGTTTGAAAACATCGATTTGATATAATATATCGATATATTTTTCCCCTGCCCATGCTTAGAGGATGGTACCGAGCCAGACGGATACTTAGGCGGAAATGGAGTCCTAATTACGTAGTAAAAAAAGGTTTTTTTTATAGGATAAGGGTGACAAACGAGCACACAGTCCATCTGATGGTAAGTGGTTGCTGCGGCCTATAGACATCTACATCTATCCTCTATTACAAATCAAAATGTAGATGCGTTGTCACCCGTGAGGACTAAGATGGAATGCCTCATTTCCAGTAAAAAGGGCTTCCGGCCACCTGCACTCACCAAGCGAAACGCAGAGGTAAACCTCTACTTCACGCTGGTATTCTGTGAGGTCGTGGTACCACCCCGGTTCGAGCCGGCCCATCCGTGCGACAGCTAAAGCTGCCGCGTGGCTCTACCACTGTTAAATACAATTTAAAGTTAAAATAGAGGTTATTTTTAATACAGCAAAATACAGTAAATTTTACCCACGTTATTTAAAACTCTATCTCAATAAATATATATTATATACTAATAAGATTATAATAACATGTAATTGTATTTTAATATTTTTAATGGATTGTTAAGTCTACTAACACGGTCAAAGAAAACAATCGCTATAAGAAAGTCAAAAATATATTACGCTCAGCGATATACGCATAGTAAATGAAAATTTGCCGTTTAGCTGAAAAAGTGCCATCAACTTGCCCCATTTCTCAAGTTGGAGGCGAGTTTGATAAATACAAGGAAAATCTCACGGTTTTCAATAAATAACGGTATCTAAAATAATTATCATTTAATAATCATTTATGAAAGTTATTAACTGTTTAACCCAAGAATGTGGAAAAACACGTTTCCTAATTCTTTCTTCGTATAAGTTACAATACAATATATAAGGTACGTTTTTTTTATAGGATAGGGTGACGAACGAGCACACAGTCCACCTAAGTGGTTGCTATGGCCCATAGACATCTACATCTATCCTCGTTTGCGAATCAAAATGCAGATGCGTTGTCACCCGTGTGGACTAAGATAGAATGCCTCTTTTCCAGTAAAAAGGGTCTCCGGTTCTCTACACTCACCATACGAAATACAGCAGTGTTAAGCTGCTATTTTACGTTGGTATTCTGTGAGAGCGTGGTCCATCCCCGATCGAGCCGACCCATTCGTGCTACAACTATACTACTATAGTTTCAGCATGGCTCTACCACGTTAAAAACGTGAGGGTAATATGGTCACCTTAAGCTTAGCCGCCCTATAAAACCAAAGTTAGGAGGAGGACAGAGACAAAAACATACCATCAAAAACATAACTTGTAAAAAAAGCCAAGTCTCGCAACTCAGTTCTTCTACCGTAAAAAGTTGTGAGATCCATGTAATACCAAGTCGGTTAATTTATTCAGTCCACAGATTGATACATAGATTAACTTGGCAATCGCATGAAAACACAATATATCTCACAAGTAATACATATTATATTAAATTTGATTGTTTTGTGCGATTGCCAAGTCAATCTATGTATCAATCTATGGATTGAATAAATTAACCGACTTGGTATTACATGGATCTCACAACTTTTTACGGTAGAAGAACTGAGTTGCGAGACTTGGCTTTTTTTACAAGTTATGTTTTTGATGGTATCCCATTTCTTTTTGTAGATAGTTATATCTAGGTAGCTATTTACACCTATTATTCTGTTATACATATTTAGGTACACTGATTCATTCACTGCAAATGTAACTTTGTAATACTATATGTTTATATGGGATTACAAAGTTATTTATTCAGTTGGTGTATCTCGAAAACTGGACCGAAATTGTAAAATATTTTAATTTTTCCATGATTAACATATTAAACAAAAATTGTATTCCAAATTTGAAGTTTCTATGTCTGCTAGAAGTGCCTCAGAGTTTTGATGATCGGTCAATCAGTGAGTGACAAAATTAAGAAACTTTGACTTGTTATAATTCTTAAACTACTGGTTCAAATTTAATGAAATTTGATATATACCGAGTTTATACAATGTATACTAAATTCACGCTTCTAGCTTTATCCATAACGAAGTTATAGAGTTTCGGAAATGGCCTGAACTGCTTCGAGAAAAGGATGGCACGGCCGTGCCGCTTTTTTGCTCGACTTGGCGGGGGCACTGCCGTGCCCCCAGATAATGTCGTATACTATAACTAATATATTAAGAAAAACATAGCAAAGGAACACTTCGGAAAATCTACTTAAAAATACTAACTACACTACTCAAGATTCGATTAGTCGTCGTAGTTAATAGTAAATTTTAGGACTAAAATATTTTCTGTAATATCAACTGTCAAAATGAGGTCGATAAAGCGGCACCCTTTTGAACCTTTATTATTTGAACGATTGATGAAGAGCTATCGTAACACAAAGCCACCTATGCAATTATGGCTGTAGTTTTTGATTTATAAGAAAGTGACTATATTAACCGGATGATTACAGTAACAACACTTATAATGTTTATTGATTTAAACTTCACTTTGGGGTTTCCGTAATTTGGGGGGCTTCATAATGTTATAGGACATTTCATTATTAATTATAATTTTATAATAATACTAGCAATCGGGCCCTGCTTCGTATGGATGTTTGAATCTAAACCATTTTCGAATCAACTTAATCACACACAAAATTTCATCAAAATCAGTTAGTTTAGGAGGATATCAATCACATACACACGGACATATATGATAAATATTAATAAAAAAATTATAATTATCTACAAAAACGATTAGCTAACTTGTTGTCGCCGATAGCTTTCTGAGCTGGACAGTGTCCTTTCCAATAAATGTACCAGATGGCAAGCTTAGTGAGAGCGGAAGCGACACCGTCGCACTAACAGTTCTGGCCGCCAATCTTAGGGCTTGATTTGCCAATTGCCATTCTTGGAACAAATTCGCCGCAAGCCAGTCGCTAGAACCTCGTTCGGTCAGTAGGTGTAAATGAAGTATACATTTTGGTTAAAAAAGAATCGAATATGATTACCTCTACTCTTATCAGCACGAGACAATGTTATGCGTTTCTTTTCACAAAGAATACGGATCAACCGAAACGAAAATATTTTATAAATTCCACTTAATTAGTAATAATAGTTATTTATAAAATTATTATTTAATAAAGTTTAATCATTTACGCTCAGCTCATAATGCAGTTAACTTTTTGTTGAATTAAAAAAACTCACCTAAATTTGCACGGGAACTGCAATACTAATTAAATATTTATCGGTCGTTTTCGCGCTCGCGATCTGTGCGCGTCTACTCCGCGCTGTCTGTAGGCGAACTGTTGTAGGTGGGTACTGATTTCACAGTATCCTGCAGTCAGATGCTGTATGAAGTGTTAATATTTACGTACTAACATATTATACAGCCGCATCTGATATAGAGCCTCGCGTTGACCGATGAAAGGCTAAGGAGGCAATTCAAACGCTTAATGTATCAATGACAAAATTTTCCAATGTCGATTATCTTAGTTATAGGCATAGTACAATTAACTTACGGTAGGTGACGCACGTAACGTACCAATTTTTATTTGAAAGTAATTTGTCATCATCATTATAATTCCTTGTTTAACAACATAACTCATCCAAATTTAAAATCATATTTCCACAATTACTTTTCCTGCGGCTGCAACGTGCCGGGTACCAGATAGATAATAATATCCAATGTATTAATAATATAATTAATATATTGGATAATTATATTATTAACTACTACATATACAATACATATACATATACGTAGTATATAGTTGGTAGTGCAGTGCGTGCAGTGTTGTGTTCCGATCTGAAAGGTATAGGGAGCCAGAACAATCACAGGCTGAGATGCTTTCCATCAGCGGTGTCAACGCATCTGATTTTATTTAAAGTTGGTTGCAGGTGATCGTGGGCTGTAGCTTGTAGTAACCACTCATCATCAGGTAGACCGTTAGTCCGCTTAACACAATAATTTAAAAAAAATAGTCTACAAATTTTAGTTTAAAACTTTGAAGATATAGATTATCAAATGTATTTAAATGACGTTTGAAAATTTAAAGAACAATCCTCATTCATGATTCCTTCAGTTAAAATTTTAACTATGAAAATCTCGTTTTATTTCTGGAAAGAATTAGGACCACAATAAATTACACTATATAAATTTATATAAATATAAGTGATACATATTTCATGAACTTACATTATTGTTTACTACAACCAGTTCAAGATATATACATTCATAAAGTGTGCAGAGTTATGCTATGTGATAAAACTATCACTGTTTGCTATTAAAAGATACTACCTTAAAATATTTTTAATTAAGAACACTCATGCCCAAATACTCAAACACTACTTAATTTTAAGATGCGGTTAAGTCTCGTGATGTCTCTAATACTTTAAGTCAAAGTGACTGAGACACCACGAGATGACTTAACGACATCTTAAAATTGAGTAGCGTTTAAATATTTGGCCTTGAGACTTATATTCCATCACCATACAGACATCTCTGGTATGCCTGACAGGTGTTTCACCTCATGTTTGGATTTATTGCTATTACTCCATCCACTGCTGTTTCCAGCTGGTTCCACATCCACCATTACCACCTCAACCGCCTTGCCTATTTGACCATTTTCCTTGGTTTCAGTTGCCTTTATTATTATTCCAAATATGACCCCCTTGACCTTGATACGATGATGGAGGTGGACCGTTTTGACCCCAATTTTGATTGCCATTCCAATATTTGCCTGAATTGCCGTGTGGAGGTCCACCCCACCTTACCAGTTTTTAGGTCCAGAATACCTAAACCGCATAATAACCCACCACATCCAGCTTGATTAAGGGCCGCAGCAACAAGACTTATTGGTAAATTAAAATTAGCTGGTGGTCCTCCACCATTTGGATTAATCCCCAAATTTTGCATGTTTAGAGTATTAATGTTACTATTACCTCCATCGCTAGAGCCCCCAGAAGGACCTGATCTATTTCCACCTCAGTTTGGTCCATAAGAGTCATCTTTCCAATTCTGATTAGACTTGCTTTTGATTTTAGGTACTGCACTTGAAACTGATACTGAAGTACCTTTGATTACATGATCTTCACCACAGACTTTGTGCCAGTTCTGGATCTAGAAATGTAACAAAAGCAAATGCCCTAAATAGTCGGGGTGCAAAAATATCTTGTAACTTCTACAAATTTAGAAAAGTATTCTCGAAGATCATCGGCATTTGATACCCCGTGTAGTGGCGGGTGAGAATACCCACTACCCCATATCTTTTCGTGGGTGTCGTAAAAGGCGACAGAGTGAAATTGAGACAGAAAATGGGCAGCAGCATCTTTCTGATTACAGCAAATAACAATAAAAAACTGCCGTTGCCAACCTGCTTGCCAAGCGTGGCAACTACTGCCATAGTTATATATACCCCTCATGGCAAAAGTTACAAAAATACGGCCCCAGACCTCGGTGGCCCCACTATTCCTGACTACGGCGGCGGCTATGGTAACGGCGGGGCAGGGGGTGGTAAGAATCTCCGGTTGAGGTTCGGTTACCACCTAAGACGATTCGACCTGGCAACATACAACGCACGCACTCTGAGGACTGACGAGAAGATGGTGGAGCTGGAAGAAGAAACAAGTTGTGCTGCGATATTATAGGATTATCTGAGGTCCCAAGAAAGGGGGAGGACACGGTAATCCTCGAATCCGGTAACTTGTTCTATCACCGGCAGGGCGACCATCTGTCCCAAGGAGATGTCGGATTTATCGTCTCACGTTGACAACGTAGTAAAGATTGTGAGTGTGTCGACGAGGGATGTGTACCTTATACTCAGAATCACCAAATGGTATTCGTTGAAGGTCATATAGGTTTACGCACCAACCTCGGCACACCCCGAAGAGGAGGTGGAGGAAATGTATGAGGATATCTCTAAAACCATGCATTCCTCAAAAACCCACTATACGGTGTTAATGGGAGACTTCAACGCAAAAGTAGGCACAAGAGAGAACGGCGAGATGAGAGTAGGGAAATTTGGAATATTTTTTTATAGGATAGGGTGACAAACAAGCACACAGTCCACCTGATGGTAAGTAGTTGCTGTGGCCCATAGACATCTACATCTATCCTCGTTTGCGAATCAAAATGCAGATGCGTTGTCACCCGTGAGGACTAAGATGGAATGCCTCGTTTCCAGTAAAAAGGGCCTCCGGTGCAATACACTCACCATACGAAACACAGCTGCGTTAAGCTGCTATTTTACGCATGTATTCTATGAGAGCGTGGTCCATCCCCGGTCGAGCCGACCCATTCGTGCTACAACTATACTACTAATATAGCCGCAGCATGGCTCTACCACGTATGAAATGGGCAACGGAACCCAAAGGACCAGCAGCTGCCGACTTCATGGAGAAAGAGGGACTCTTTATGATGAACTCTTTCTTCTAGAAGCTGCCCCACAGGATGTGGACCTGGTTGAGCCCCGACGATTCGACGAAAAATGAAATTGACTTCATTACGACGACTAAACGGCAGCTGTTCAGTGATGTCTCAGTGATCGCGAGAGTGAAAACTGGTAGCGATAACCGAACTGTTGGTAGCACGCTGAACCTAAATGTTAAGTTGGAGAGGTATCGTATAATGAACGCTCCGTCGTGCTCTAATCCAGGGTACTCGAGTTACAAAACCGTTTTCAGTGCCTAGAAGATTGCAATGCAGTGGACGATATCAATGACAAGCTCGTGGAAACTGGCCATGCAATCGGAGCTAAATTTTGCAAAACCTGCTGCAAAAGAACACAAAAACTTTCCGATCATACTCTTAATCTCATGGTTGTTAGACGGAAAATGAAGCTGCAGCCTTTAGTGGATTTTACAGCATACAGGTAACTGAACAGACAGATCTCCAACAAATGCATTTTGTATTTATACGTAACTTTCATACTGCTCGTATTGAAGAAGTAATTGAGCGGAAGGGCTCCAAAGTCTTTGCCAGAGATCTGCCTGCCAAAAAGAGCTGACTGTCGAAGCTGAAAACCGAATGTGGCAGCATCGTTTCAGAGACACCTGAGATTTTGAGTGAGATTGGGGGGTTCTATGGGGAACTGTACACATCATCGTTGGAGCCACACACAAGTGTGAGTAACGATCCAAGATTAAGTCTTATCCGACACTATTCCTATGAAATCCAGGAAGTTAGTCTGAGCGAGATTAGAATGGCTCTCCAGCACCTTAACAACGACAAGTTCCCGGGCGAGGATGGAATTACAGCGGAGCTTCTGAAAGCGAGTGGAAAACAGGTACTTGAAGTCTTTCAGAAGCTCTTTAATTCCGTCCTCTATGGTGGCATTACACCGGAGCGTGGAGCAGAAGTGCGGTGGTCTTGTTCTTTAAGAAAGTTGACAATGCTCTCTTGAAGAACTATAGACCGATTCCCCTTCTGAGCCGCGTCTACGTGCTGTTTTAAATAGTAATTACGAATCGTCTCGCACGCAGACTCGACGACTTCCAGCCTCCTAAACAAGCAGGTTTTCGAAAAGGCTTTAGTACCATAGACAACATACATACGCTTCGGCGAATTGTACAGAAGACCGAGGAGTACAATTTGCAACTATGTCATGCGTATGTGGATTATGAGAAAGCCTTTGACTCCGTCGAAATTTGGGCAGTGCTGCAGTCCCTTCACCGGTGCCAAGTTGACTGTCAGTATATCGAAGTGCTGAAGTGTTTGTACAGTAGGGCTACGATGGCTATCCGAGTACAGAACCAGAGTACGAATCCTATGCATCTGCAGAGAGGTGTAAGACAGGGTGACGTTATATCCCCGAAACTCTTCATCGCTGCATTGGTAGACGTTTTCAAGCTACTGGAATCGAAAAGATATGGTATTAACGTCAATAAAAAAACAATAACATACATTTAAGCAAACAAATTTAATGAGAGCGTTGGCTTTGCATGGTTTTAGAAAGGAGACGGTCCGTTTCTGGCCCAGTCTATGTACAGTATACCGTAAAAAACAGAAAAACTCAGGGATTTTGTTAAAAATAAAATGAGAGAATAAATCAAACTAAATAACTTGCAAAAAATAAAAATGCAATCCCAAGTTTTTAATGGTTTTACAAGATGGTGCGTTTCCAGTAAAAATATTCATAAAAAAGTAAAAAAGACACGGGTATTAGTCAAATGTCATTTATGTCAAATGATATTTTTATTTATTCCGAACTTGTTCTGAACTCGTGAATGTGTTTAATTATGGATTTCTTTGGCGATTTGGTTTTTGTTTGGACTTTGGATTACTAGTTTTTGACTCTGCTTTTGTTTTATGATTGTGTGTGTGTGTGTGTGAGTGAGACTTCGATTTCGTTGATATCGGACATCTGTATTCTGTAGAATCACATTTGGAATCAGTAAGCAGGTATGTACGAAAGAAAGATGTTTCCTTAAGCTATTAAACGCATTTGAATGACATACTTCTATCTGTAGTCTGTTAATAATTATTAATTTCTACATAAGTTCGTAATGGCTGCAAAATCTTAATATAAAGGTTTATTCATAAACACGGTCTTACAAATATATATATACCATGGTAGACTTCTTCTATTGAACGCATAATGCGCCCGTATCAGAGGTAAGCCCCTCTTCCATATCATACAATATGATGTAATTATCTTTCAGTTCAACTGTTAAAACATGTTGCACTGTTTAAAATGCGTTTCTGCAATTAAGATAGTTTATTAAAGTAAGATTGTTTTGTTCTAGATGGATGAAAATTCACCAATATGTTCACAATGTTTTGCAAACGTATTACAAGAATTATCTGTCGGCACAAATCATGACAATGAGCTCCAGCACCCTAGTGCCAATATTATCAGTATATTGTATGTTTGATGTCAACGAAGACTGGGTAGCAGATAAGTTAACCCAATTAATATCACCCCAACAAGACTCTGTTTTAATAAGCGGCCGTATAAAATCTCACCATCACTCGGACAGAGCTTATTATACATATATACTGTTGGCGAGACAAGGAACAAGTTCGGATGAGATGATTGCAGGTTATTATTGCAGTTGCACTTCTGGACAACAGACAGTGGGTTGCTGTGCCCACATAATGACCGCTGTCTGGTATTTGTGTTGGGCTCGGTATCAAAATTCCATAACCGCACCGGCCTCAATTCTGGATGGCATTTTAGTAAGAGAGGATTTTGAAGTAGGATAAATAAATAAAAAAAATTAAAAATTAAGCTGTTTTATTTATATTACCTTAAGTATCTAAAATTTGATTGACCTAATGTTTCACTTTCTATAATTCATAGGACTGTTAACCTTTGTTATGACATTATCCAGGCTTTAAATGTCTGTCAAGGCTTAAGGCATACTCTGACACGCTGAGGACCTGTTATATGAAAATATTTGTACGCCGGAAACCTATTTAGGATGCGAATTCTTTTGTAACAACTGTAATGTATCATATTATAACAAATTATATTATCTATGATTGTACTCTAGCACTTCAGCAGCCGAGATAGACACATATACCTGAACAGAAATTAGTATTCAGGATTATTCTGTTTATCCACCTTAAAACAGCCACTCTAAAGTAAAATGAGTTAAATATATTCTTTATTATTAGTGCAATAAAGTAGTATCTCAGGGTGAATATTTTAGGGTAGAGAAACGGAGTTACCCGCTATTCACATATAATCTCGGCTTTGAGCTATCTGGCACAAAATTTTTGTAAAAGCTAACAAAACACTTAGTAGTTTAGTCCCCATGTAAAACAAAAAAAAGTCCTGGATGCCCCTGGCACTGAAGTGTGCATTAGTACACACTAATAAATGCAATTAAATAATTTTGTGTGTAGACACCGTTGATTTATCTCAACAATCTTCTTGTCTGGAATTAGTTAGTACATTTTACATTTGTTTTACAAATATCAACAAGAACGTTAGTTGTTTTAAGATCAAAAAAGCACATACACAACCTTATTACACGTTATTCGTGTTTTGATCAAAAAATACAACTTTTTTGCCTTACTTTCCTACTAGTGTCGAGACGTTTTAGCTATTTTACATAATAAATCTACCTGATAGGCTATAGGTGATATCATAGATATCAGAGATGACAGCTAACGTCAAATCAAAACGGCTTCAATTCGCCATTAGTGTTGCAGTTTTTGGTGAGAATAAAACATAATACCACTGAAATTAAGGCAAATTCGTGGATTTGAATGATCAAAAGTGGTTTAATATTTTATTTTAATTTATTTCCATACTAGTACATAAACTAGGCCTACGCTTCATACAATTTTGGACCGTCTCCTTTGGATAAGTTTGCCTCATAACTTGTTGTTTTAAGTTTCAAACACTACTCTGAACTTTAATTTCAAGTTGGCTTCTTACTTTACTTTTAATTATGTTCATGCAGGAGAACACTTGCTCGCATGAATATATCGATCCGAAGATAGTCAGCACTCCAAATGCCAATTTCTTCACTTCACTGTAGCAATCTGGAAGACTATTCCACGCGTCGAATATAAGTGCCTCAACTCGCGGCATTTCTTTTAAAGCTGTTTATTTTTGTTGCGTTACGTACATACATTTCTGGACCTTCAACTCTTTAAACTCTGTAAATTTTCAACTCCACAAAGCTATACTTTTTAAATTGATCAGTTGCATTTCTAGAAATCCAGTATCAACTCCAAATGGCTCAGTATGGATCGATTTTTAAATGATTTTTTTTTATAAAATAAATAATATTTGCGTATGAAACTAAAGAGCCGCGTGTGGCTCGCGAGCCGCAGGTTGCCGACCCTTGCTCCAGACCGAATTTCGGTCACAGCGGATAGTCTCAAGTGCACGAGTGTGCGCGCAAACACCGGTGCACTCTGTATTACCTCACTTTCATAACACGATAAAACGGCAATCAACACGACCGGAGTAAGATCAGGAGCAGGCCTGCTTTAGGCGGGCAACTTTGTGACACTGGAATGCTACTGCGAATTTTTTGAATGAAAAACCCAATATTTCGCTAGACCTGGGTTGCAATTACTATGAATAGAATAACATGATCAGCAGGCGCACTTACGATCGCTAGACCAAGGATGAAGTCAATTCTCTATAATAATACAAAGTCTATATTTTAGATACATATATAAATTTTCCTGTCTGTCTGTCTGTCCAAATCCTGGGAATGGCTGAACCAACTGTAATTAAACTTCACGAACTGATTGGGAGCAATGTCAGGAGTGATCTAGGACATATTTTATCCGTAAACTTGGACGTATTCGAAAACAAAAAATACGAAAAATGAATAAAATAAATGGTATTATACTTCAAATGATTTTAGATACATATGAGTTCGTCCGGCGTTTTTTTTTTTATAGGATAGGGTGACAAACGAGCACACAGTCCACCTGATGGTAAGTGGTTGCTGTGGCCCATAGACATCTACATCTATCCTCGTTTGCGAATCAAAATGTAGATGCGTTGTCACCCGTGAGGACTAAAATGGAATGCCTCTTTTCCAGTAAAAAGGGTCTCCGGTTCTTTACACTCACCATACGAAACACAGCAGTGTTAAGCTGCTATTTTACGCTGGTACTGTGTGAGAGCTTGGTCTTTCCCCGGTAGAGCCAACCCATTCGCGCTACAACTATACTACTAATAAGGTGGCTCCGCCTAAAAAGGGCCGGTTACAAATAAGGTCCATCTCTTCAAACTTATCGGAATTAATACTTAAACCAAAATTGATACTGCGCTGCCACTCACCAGTAACCAATTATTTAAGTACACCGGCGTTCATTGCTTTCGCGATGGCCATTTGTTTAGTGGCTCTGGGTATAACTTCAGAGGCGATCGACGTGACTCAATCTATAAAATATTCTGTAATGTTATGTAATAATTCTGCAATAGTAATGTTAAAATACTTTCAGAAGGTGGATTGACGAGGTAAGTTTCCAAAATTATTGCTTTTTTATCACGATTTTGTTAGATTTTCTAAGGACATATCTAAGTGCTTAACAAGGTCCACTTTTAGTCTCAAAATAAGGGCCGAACCTTATTAAGGGCAAGAAGCTTTAAAATAGGCGTGATCAGTTACTTAAATGAATTATATAAGTGTAAATAAGGAGTTGGCCTGGCAAGTGGCACCTTTGTGCGGTGATAACGACAGATCACCACGCTAGACCATAGCTATCGCATAAAAATGCCACATGTCTAGACACCTTTCCTTCCTTGCACTTCAACTAATATTGAGAAAAATCATCCAGACGCTTTCGAGTTTTATACTTAAGAATACATTTACCCATTCATTTTTACGTAGTTTTATAAGCTTTTATTTACGCAAATCAACAGCAGCTTTTGAGATAAGTATTGTTCATACATAATATAAGTATATTGTTTTCAGTAAAGACAAAAATCGAACCTTCGCAAAAAAGAAAACGATTCTCAGGATGGTCTCTAACTGATCTTCAGGATGCTCTAGATGATATGAAAAAACAGCCAAATGTCTAAGCGTGCAGCAGCTTTAAAATACCATATACTACGGCGAACGTTGAAAAATCACATAAAATCTGGAAGCGTGGTGAAAAGGATGATAAGGAAAGCTGTTTTTACCGACACACAGGAAAAGGAATTGGTAGAGAGAATTAAGAAGTTTTCAAATATTGCCTTTGCCTGATACCTTTAACACCAAAGTAAAACGTAAACAAATTTACTTATTTTGTGGAAAAAACAACATAAAAAATCCTTTTAGTGGCAAAAAAATCTACTATTATTACAGAAGTGTAATACCTAATAAGGTCCAAGTACTAAAATTGAAAAAATGACTGATTATTAACATTTAGTGATTTTCTTTACTAGAGTTAATAAAAATCTGCACACAACTCCAATTTGTTTCATTTATAACTATAAAATAAATTAGTTATAACTTATATTCATTTCCTAATACTTTATAAGGACCACGACACTAATTCATATGAATTTCTGTTTCATTATACGCGAAAGCCACGAATTTAATAGTAGTTTAAAGCCATTGCTTTATAAAGGTGTGATTTTTCTGGTATATAACGCCTAAAATCTTGCAGTTCAATTATGGAGCTTATTTAGAGCCCTATTGCCGTATAGGGGCCATAGACAAGCTTATAAAAACTTATTTTGTAAGTACTTCGACCTTGGTACCTTGTTTATGTATAATATGTTCTCTTCAAATATAAACAGTTTATTTGATCATGATGTTTTACAAATTAAAAGACTTCGCTAAATTGATTTATAAGGATTTCCAAAAACCCAGCCCTTATTAGATGCAATTACTTATAGCTACAGCATAGCTCTACCGCGTGAGTCTTATGGCGCGTCTCCACCAGTTTTCAACATTTGTCAACACGTGTTGCCGACAAATGTTTCTGTAATCGCCTAGTTTTAGCAACAAAACGAAACAATGTCGGGAATCGTGTTTCCATTTTCGGCGGCAACATCAAAGGAATACGCTTGTTGCCGACATTTGTTCCCTCGGTGGAGAGGAGACGCTTCTTGCAACATTTTGAAACAAATGTCGTCAACTTTTGTTGATTTGTCAACAGTCGGAAACATAAATGTTGTCAACATTTTTGGAGGAGACGCGCCTTTACATTACGTTACTTGGTTTCAACGTTACTTAAATGTTCACAGCGTTCTCCTGTCTACCTTTCCTTCTTTAAAATTTTTCGAATTTATCTTTGTCTCCTGAAGATGCAAATATTATAATAACTATGTTAATTAACATTGTTAGTATAATTACTATTGTATATGTATCTATTTGCTAACTTGATGGAGTACTTTTGTCAAGTCAAGTTGAGACTTCCTTAACTCTTCACTGGTTTTCTGTTTTAATTTATTTATTTGTTTTTATTTATTAAGAGAAGTATATAGCTTAACTTCTTACGCATTTTACAATAAGAAAATGATCTGCGTAAATTCGTTACTAAAGAAAAATCTTGCAAGATAAAATTATACATCCCGCAGTGTAAAAAGCCGATAACACAATTCTTGTAAAAGTTAACATGTAAACTTTGCAGGCTAATCTTTGACTAAGATTTATTCAACGTGATTTCGGTCCAATGACCAAAGCTATTATTAAGTAATTATTTCGGTTCTTCACTATAATTCAACATCCATCTGTCATTAATATTCTTCTTCATAATAACTGGCTTTACGGCTCTGGGATCTAGCCCTTCTGAGCCTGAAGTTACAATATATTATAATAATTATCCTTCATAGTATACTGCTTCACAATATGTTGATGCATCACATTGTGCAGCCCTTGGGAGATTTTGACGGCAACTTAAGCCAGCAGACGGCTGACGGTTGGCGATGGTATCTCAAGGCGCCTAAGAAGACAGACACCTTATTTTGAGAATCACATCACCATCAGAGCACTTGTTTTACAGTTTTCACTAATAGCTCACATGCGCAGACACTTAATACACAAAATCGCACCACTTTTACATATCAAAATCCACTTCAAACCATTATTTAAACAATAATACAGGAGCAGCAAACCGCCGCCGGTCAATTTCCCGCCAAAACTCCTGTCATAAATATGATATGAATTAACCTTAGAGTAATTACCATACTGCTAGTGAGATTATCTATAGAGTATAATAAGTACTTATATACAGAAAGAATTATACCCTAGTCTAAGATATGAATTGCAGGGTAATTGACGTAAATATGAAAATAATTTGTAATAATTTGTTTGTATTTTAGGTATGAGAAAGCTCTCTGCCTCTACCCATCTGTATGGGCATTACTTTTTTGTTAAATACTTAGAGAGTTCAAGAGTGGTCCTATATAAATTTGCAGAAAAAAGCCGAACAGGGGTCAAAGTTTTAATGTGCCTGAATATTTAGACGACATTCTAAACGCTACCTTGAACTTGGTCCACTAAACTGTAACTAGGTACTAAAGTAATAAACTAATTTTCACATTATAGCGTATGAAATCGAGGCATTACCTACTTTTCGATACGCTATATTTTATCACCGATTCCAAAAGCTATTATGTGGAAATTATTTTATATTTTTAGTTTTTGAAGTGGGTTATTCATTTATTTTTATGTTTAAGTTTTTTGATTATTTAAGATTGTTGCAATAAAAATGTGTATTGAAGTGGATACGATCTATTAGTTCCCATTTGCGCACGCCTTTCGATCTTTCGCCTCGCGTTACCTTATCAGAATGGTGTCCGGGTATTTCTTTAGTAATCTGCGGCATGAATACATGGTCGCCGAGTGGGCGAGGGTGGGGGGGAGGGAGTTGTAGAGTCACCCCCCACTTCCATTTCCTGCCGGAAATGCTTAGTTTTTTTTTATAAATTTTAAAAATCTCATTTTGAGGTTATGTTTTCGTGATGTTTTTGAGAATATAAACCTGATTTGTGGGGGGAGAGAGTTGGGGGAGGGTAGCCCAACGCTACTCAACGTGGCGCAGTCGCGGGAAGCTCGATCGACGGAGCCCCGCTTTGTGTAGCTCCTGTTTCTGGATGGTTTATAAAAAAATAACCACGAAGGGGATGGAGGGGTCTGTTCGCTCGCTCACTCGACCCCGCCATCCGCTTCTAACCTAACCTGTCTGAGTCGGGTGCCCCAAGTCCCGAGCTCGCTTCGCTCGCTCTAGCACCAAATAAAACACCAGAATGTTAACTTTTATAATTACTTTAATAAATAAACATATTTTATTACTTTCACCATTTGCAAAAACGTCGTAAAATAGCAAGCTATCGGTCTCCAGAAGGGTAGCGAAGTCGTCGAAAAACAGGAGGCAGATAATAACAATAAGGAAATAAGGAATACATTCACGTAAACTTGGAAGCAACGGAATCACGCTTATGACGCGAGTCGCGACGTCGAAAATAAACGTAAAACGTAGTGATTATATTCTCTTTCGTCGAGTATATCTGTGACTGTCGATGTCAAAAGTTCAGTTTCAGGTGTTAATTAGTGATTTATGGATATTTTTAGAAAATAATTTTAAATATTTCGACGCAGCTCCGGCAGTTAACATTGCATAGGGGTGCTTGAGATAAGCCCCTTTGACCTCCCCACAGTGACAGACTCTTTCTAATAATTAAATTGTTATTTCGTTTTCGTATCATTTTTAAATGGATATAACCTAAAAATTATAATTATCGATATCTCGAAAACTAAAGATTTCCGGCATAAAAAGCAGCTAGATGGTAATCAATAGCATCATTGCCTATCACCTAAAGCTAAAATGATCACTTAAATCGTGCGGCAGATTACTAAAGCCCACCCGGTGTCCGTTTTACTCATCTGGCGATGTACAGTACACTTCACTTTACACTTGAGTACTATTCAATTGAGGGCGAACGCAGCTGAGCCAATGATAGGATCCTCATGTTAATTACAATGAGATGTTGTTTTTGTCGTGAGTAAAAAAAAAACTCGGAACACAATCTTATTGAAACTCCCTAAAAACTGCTATATTCGTGTTGTTGATCAGCCAGTTGAAGTCCAGCGCAGGACATAGACTTCTCTCGTCCTACGAAGGTTTTAGGAATTATTAGTCACGATTAGCAGGTGGATAGACGATCGAAATACCAGCCGTTTCGCATCTTTGATTCTGCTTCCCTAGTACATCAAATCAATCAATTTATTAAAATTTATTGAGCATTCTGGCAAATGTCATCCTTTTACCACATATTTTTTCTTGTCTTTTTTTCCTCCACACTAGGATTTTCTCGTGTATTGCGGGGACAGTTTACAAACGTAAATTTCATAAGGACAAACATCCAGACCCGGAACAATTATTTGTATGGCCTACAAATAATTGATCCGGGTCTGGATGTTTGTCCTTGCAATATGAACCCGCGGCTTTCAGCTCCACAACTCACTCATTGCTAAGCTACTGCGCCACGGAGCCGTCGATCCCGAAACGTGGTAATGATTTTTTTTTATGCCGCGATCTCGTATATGCTGGAAGCTCATTATACAGGCATATGAAAAGGAACGACAATAAATATAATTATTATTTAATATTAATCATTTAATTATTATAAGAAGTAACTTGATCACATATACAATACACGATGCACCCACGAATAACAGAAACATAGAAACACCATGTAAAGCATAAATAATTAAAAATCTCAACGTTTTCCGAGCGATAAACTTGCAAACATTAGCTGCTATGTCCCAGTTTAAATCGTTTTCTAAAGCAATCCAGGGCTAGGAGCGGTCCCTAAGTGTGTCAACTTGCCTTCTTCGTATCAGCCTACTCGTTTGAAATAAGTTGATACAAATAATGGAGAACATTACGGTAAAAAATTATAAAGATTTGAAATATTTGTTTACAACTTTTGACTGTTATAAGCATACTATTAACATGTAAGAGTACGAGATATCACGTAGTGTGGGGGTTAAGCATTACTAATTCAAGCATTCTAGATAGCAATGTATGAAAAATTGGCAAAATTAATGGAGTACTTCTATCAAAGAGATTTTATTAATTAATTTATGTTATTTTTATTTTTAATTAAATGAGATTTTATTATAACTCTCTCACACAGGAAACTTTTATCTATCGGCATATGTACGTTATAGAGCGAAGTTAGACGTTAAATTTTGTCTACTCTCTCTCCCCTCCCGGGTGAGCGTCCCAGAAACTGTCCCGAAGCGCGGTTTCTTCCAGTTTTAAAGGAATCTGTATACTCATCATCATCACCATCATCAATAAAACGCCATTACTTGATTAATCATACTCTTTTTATTTAAATTTAGCCAATTTTTTAACTTAATATTATTAAAAATAAATCATATCTTCGTCGTAATATAATACATATTCAACAGGGTTTTCCGATATTTGAAGTTTTATGTGTGTTTTACAATGTTTAATGTTATGTTTTATGTTATGTTTTACAATGAAATCTCTGGGTACCGTGTCCTTATCCTCAATTTGTTTCCAATTTGTTTACGGAACTTTAATTTGTCTTTTTTACCGATAGTTTTAAAAAAGATATTGTGTATAATGTTTCTGCTACATTGATATGTTAGTATAGTATAGCTAGTACCTCTTTATCTGTCTCACCAATCCGAATTTCATCCTGCTCTTCATCATTCTTAATCTGTAACTCTTCCTCTGTCCCATTAATTTTCATGAACTCACCTTTTACATAGTTGAGAAGAAGTCGTGTCTAAGCAAGACGTTTGTATGGGAGCGACATCGAACATGCTGCCGACAAAATGACTAGCGTGCGCGTGTCTAATGCGACATAAGAAAAAAAATCTTATAATATGTGTGGTCTCATATAACAACCAATGCGACTGAATTTCTTATAAGACATTTCTCATAAGACACAAGAAATTTTTTCATCATCCTCATCATTACAGCCCTTCACAAGTCCATTGCTGAATATAGGCCTCCCCCAAGGAATGCCACAAAGCACGGTCCTGAGCCACCCGTATCCATCGACTTCCTGCATGTCGTACCAGGTCGTCACTCCATCTAGTGGGGGACGCCCTACACTTCGTCCGCCGGTACGAAGCCGCCACTCGAGAACTTTTTTCCCCATCGGTCGTCGGTTCTTCGAGCTATATGGCCGGCCCATTGCCAATTCAGCATACTAATCCGTTGGGCTATGTCGGACACTCTGGTTCTACTGCGGATATCCTCATTTCTAAGTTTATCACGCAGTAACCGTATACTATAAATTCTCTTAAATAAATTCAATTAAAAAATATCATTCTTGATAAATTTGCTATCAACCTCTTATATATAGAAAACCGATATCCCTTATATTTCCCGCGCAATCTGCCACGAAATATGAACATTTTTATTTCAAGAGGCATGCCAAAATAAGTTGGATAAATTCAGTCTTTACTCATTTGTTTGATTCTGACAAGTTATACATTATCGCAAAGGCCGTATATTTACTAATACATTTATAAAAAACATTTATTTTTTCGAATGATTTTAAATTTAAAATGTTTTTTCTTAAAAATCTGGTTCTGGCGGGTCTGTTATCGCGCTATGATCTAATACTACGACTATTTATAAAAAGAGCTAATGTCCCAAGGATGTTTTTATATTTGGCTAAATTTTTGTTCAAGAATAATAATTTTTATTCGTTTTTCTAAACTCAAATGAGGAAGTTGAGAAGTTTATATATATTAAGCGTATCTTATTCAAACCGGAGAATGCTCTAGTATATAATTTAAAGTTTGCCATATAATTTTCAATTCTCACCTTACCTCATCACATGTCACCTCGCCGGTGGGTAATATTTTTATGAACGTTAGATCCTTAAGTAATTATGCGATATTAAAAAGAAAACAGAAAAATTATGAGTTAAAATGTACTCGTAAGTTTAATGACCCGGATATAACAGATTGCAACAAGTAACTAACTTAATTTTGCAGCGTAAAAACTTGTTCTTTTCACTTGACATTTGTAAGGTGACAATAAAATTTCAAAAAGGGGACGCGCTCTACTCTAAGCCCCACAAATAAAATTAAATACGGAATGTTTCTTCTTACCACTCATAACTCGATAGCACCCGAGGATGTTGGGTGCTGTTTGTAGTTTGGTTGATTAATTACTACAATGTTTACTAAGACCGTGTATGATCGCCAGCATAGTATTATCTACTTTTATTTACATATGAAAGTAAAGTAAAACTAATACGTATCCAAGCTGGGCCCACATTTCCTCTCATTTCTGAGATGCAATGGAGCAATTATTTCACCGCGCTGCACCAGTTCGTGTAAGTGGACTTCATATACCCGCGGACTATTTTATTCCGCAGCCATATAGGCTGACAATGTTTTCCTTTGCTAGTGCCTTCACCTTCATTAGTACCACCTTGGATAGAACCAGGGTTACTCACGTACTGTGATTTTTTTTAAAATATAAAATGGAAGCCACAATCAAATTTACAGTCCACCTGATAATAAGTGATATGAACGTTTTTTTTTTATTTAGAAGGGGCAAACGAGTATGCGGCTTAACTGATGGTAAGTATTATTATTAAATAATTAGTATTATGAATTATTAAAATAATATATTTTATCGTTTTGTTTTATATTATTATTTTCTTAATTACAAATATAAATTAGATTATAAGTCATTGTATTGTCATAATAATTATCATAGATAATTTTCTGTTTATTTTTAATTTCGAATTTGAGAGATTTGTAAAGAATATTATACAAGTAATTTCATTTCCTAAACAACTGTAATTAATTGACTTATCAGTAATATTTATGACAGTGGTTTACTTATTTCCATATTATAAAATTATTTGGATTGTATAATTCTTACACATATAGATAGGTAGTAGGAATAGCTACCACCATTGTGATATTATTTAAAAGATTGCAGTAATGATTGAGGTGCTTCTTCGTGCTGTAGAAGTAGTAAAGGAAACAACTAACAATCAGGTGTATTATTATTCCTTTCTGTGACTCCTGTAATATAAGTGAACAACTGCAACACCAGAGGAACCAGGGGAATTGCAGATGCGTTGCCGGCCTTTAAAACGTAAACGTACGTGGACACGATGCAGCTATATCATGGTTGTAGCACGAATGGGATGGCTCGATCGGGGAAGGACCACGCTCTCAAAGAGTATCAGGATGTTTTTCAAAATAATTTTACGTAATGAAATTGTAGTTACGAAAAAAGTAACGAAATCGTTGTAATTGTTACTAAATTGTAACTAATAAGCCACGTGTACACTGACTACTGAACTATTCCGAATTACAAATAACCCTATTACGTATAGATACTCATCATCATTATCATCATCATTACAGCCCTTCACAAGTCCACTGCTGAACATAGGCCTCCCCCAAGGAATGCCACAAAGCACTGTCCCGAGCCACCTGCATCCATCGACTTCCTGCATGTCTTACCAGGTCGTCACTCCATCTTGTGGGGGACGCCCTACACTTCGTCCGCCGATACGAGGCCTCCACTCGAGAAACTTTTTTCCCATCGGTTGCCGGTTCTTCGAGCTATATGTCCGGCCCATTGTCACTTCAGCTTACTAATCCGTTAGACTATGTCGGTGACTCTGGTTCTACTGCGGATATCCTCATTTCTAAGTTTATCACGCTTAGAAACTCCAAGCATAGCCCTTTCCATAGCTCGCTGAGTGACCTTGAACTTCCTCATCCGGCCAGCAGTGAAGGACCACGTCTCAGTACCATATGTCATCACTGGCAACACGCACTGGTTGTACGGTCTCGTTTTCAAGTTTCAAGTTAGGTATACCTGACTAGAAGATGTGCCGTAATTTCCAGCTGAGAACGCTGCCCAGCCGAGTCGAATCTCTCGATTGACCTCTCGGTCGAAGTTGGACTTACCTAGTCAGACTATTTGTCCCAGGTAAACATAATCGTCAACAACTTCGAGCTTAGTGCTCCCAACAACTACCGGCATAGGTGTGACATGGACATTAAACATGATCTTTGTTTTGTCCATATTCATCTTCAGACCTATCCGTTGGGAAACACTATTGAGGTAATTAAGCATAGTGCTTAGGTCCTCCGGCGATTCTGCCATAAGGACTATATCGTCGGCAAATCGAAGGTGAGTGATGTACTCGCCATTGATATTAATACCGTATCCTTTCCAGTCCAGAAGCTTGAAAACGTCTTCCAATGCAGCGGTGAAGAGTTTCGGGGATATAACGTCACCCTGTCTTACACCTCTCTGCAATTGGATAGGTTTCGTACTCTGGTTCTGTACTCGGATAGCCATCGTAGTCCTACTGTACAAGCACTTCAACACTTCGATATACCGACAGTCAACTTGGCATCGCATCATCGACTGCAGCACCGCCCATATTTCGACGGAATCAAAGGCTTTCTCATAGTCCACATACGCCAGACATAGTGGCAAATTGTACTCTTCGGACTTCTGTACAATTTGCCGTAGGGTATGTATGTGGTCTATGGTGCTAAAGCCCTTTCGGAAACCGGCTTGTTCGGGAGGCTGGAAGTCGTCAAGTCTGCGCGTGAGACGATTCGTAATGACTCTCGAAAACAGCATGTAGACGCGGCTCAGAAGGGAAATCGGTCTGTAGTTCTTCAAGAGAGCGTTGTCACCTTTCTTGAAGAACAAGACCACCGCACTTCTGCTCCACGCCTCCGGTGTAATGCCACCATGGAGGACGGAATTAAAGAGCTTCTGAAAGACTTCAAGTACCGGTCTTCCACCCGCTTTCAGTAGCTCCGCTGTAATTCCATCCTCGCCTGGGGCCTTGCCGTTTTAAGGTGCTGGAGAGCCATTCTAATCTCGCTCAGACTGACGTCCGGGATATCTTCGGAATAGTGTCGAATAAGACTCGCTCTTGGATCGTTACTCACACTTGCGTGTGGCTCCAACGATGACGTGTACAGCTGCCCATAGAACCTCTCAATCTTACTCAAAATCTCAGGTGCCCTGGAAACGATGCTGCCACATTCGGTCTTCAGCTTTGACAGTTGGCTCTTTCTGGCAGACAGATCTCTGGCAAAGACTTTGGAGCCTTGGTTCCGCTCGATCGCTTCTTCAATACGAGCTGTATTGAAGTTGCGTAAGTCTCGCCGCATGCATTTGGAGATCTGTCTGTTCAGTTGCCTGTATGCTGTCAAATCTGTTGAAGAATGTAGCCTCATCTCCCGTCTAACAGCCATGAGATTAAGAGTGTGATCGGAGAGTTTTTGTGTTCTTCTGCGGCGGGTCTTGCAGAACTTAGCTCCGACCGCATGGACAGTTTCCACGAGCTTGTCATTGATATCGCCCACTTCATTGCAGTCTTCTAGGCACTGAAAACGGTTTTGTAACTCGAGCTGAAAGGTTTCGGGACATTGGATTAGAGCACGAGGGGGACGGAGCGTTGACTTCATCAGACGAGACCTCTCCAACTTAACATTTAGGTTCAGTGTGCCTCTAACCATTCGGTGATCGCTGCCGGTTTTCACCCTCGCGATCACTGAGACATCACTGAACAGTTGTCGTCTGGTCGTCATAATGAAGTCAATCATGACGTTTCTGGAAAGATTAGAAAACACTTTTGTATACTTATATCACAACTTCTGGTTTCGTTATTTAATACAAGTAAAGGAACGAGAACTGATTGAGAAACGTTTTGGTAGTAAGATCCCAGATCTGCAGGATTTAGGGAAAAACTGCTCACTTATGATGGTGAACACATTCCACGCATTGAATGGGGTGAGACCTACTGTGCCAGGTGTGATTGAAGTTGGCGGTATGCATTTGGATCACACAAGGAAAATTATACCTGAGTACATCGAGCGGTTCCTGAATGAATCGGAACACGGTGTTATCCTGCTGAGCTTCGGGTCTTTGATCAAGACAGCGACGATACCGAAGTACAAAGAAGACATCATAGTAAACGCACTCTCTAAACTGAAGCAGAGGGTCATCTGGAAGTATGAGAACAGCGGAGAAGAGGGCACGCTTACTGGAAATATCCTGCGGGTAAAATGGCTTCCGCAGTATGAACTCCTGCAACACAATAAGATAATTGCGTTCATAGCACACGGTGGTCTACTGGGCATGACGGAAGCGGTATCAGCGGGCAAACCCATGGTGGTCGTACCATTCTTCGGGGATCAGCCGGCTAACGGCGCGGCCGCAGGTGCGGCTGGCTTCGCGAAGGTCGTATCATATATGGAGCTCACTGAGAAGGCCCTGACTGAAGCTCTTGATTTTGTACTCAGCGCTGAGACTCGAGTGAAGGCACGTCTTGTGTCGAGCATTTGGCGGGACCGACAAGCTGACCCTCTAGAAACTGCTGTTTACTGGACTGAAAGAGTTATACGCTGGGGCCACGCCGCTCCTCTTCATTCGGCTTCAGGAGACATGCCGTTTTATCAGCTGGCATTACTCGATGTCATTGCTGCATTTACAGTCGCCATTTTGATTTTGGTGACATTATTGTGGTTTATTTTATCTGCGGTATACCGTCTAGTATTCAGTAAAGAGAATAAATTAAAAATGCATTAGTGTATAATAAAATAGCAGACTAGTAAAATTATTATTAATATAATTTAAGACGTTACTACGTTTATTACTATTATTATTATTAAAGTTTGGTTAGAATGAGCCTCTGAAAGATATACCGTATATCAATGTGCATTCGATGATTAGTTCGATTTATTAAACATTTAATTCGTTTGTTTTGACCCAATTAATCATGTTGTAATGAGGCTACCATTACTTCACACCACAATAGCGCAAACAGACTGTGCAACAAGGGAAGCCTAATGCTGAAGTTTCCAAACACCAGGAAATTAAAGAATAAGTTACGTATAAACGAAATTACGTTGGCCACTCCCCGGGCTTGAAATACCTTGCGCGGCGGAAATCTTCCCTTTTCCTTCCACTTACAAAAATTTAATAAATATTTGATTATGTTACGGTAAGTTTATTACTTTCAGAATGTTTAGAAAAAATCCTAGTGTAGTGGTAATGTTCAGAAATGAAATAAATATATATTACGTAACGTTCTACTGCTAGGTATAGTAACTAGCTAAAAAATATCCTACCGCTGGCATTTGTCTAATCTGATGAAACACCAATACATCTCGTTGGTGGAATGATATAATGACTATATTTTTATCAAAAATTTCACGGCTATGTGGCTTGCCAAAAACATATTAGAATAAAGTCGAAGAATAACTTTCAATTAAGATTTGTATGACCTAAGTAGATACTGTAAAATGAAGATAATTTACTTGCCGTGTAGTGGCGGTCAAGAATATCCACTACCCCATATCCTCCCGTGGGTGTCGTAAAAGGCGACAAAGGGAAACAGGCGGGAGATGGGCAGCAGCATCTTCCTGATAATAGCCAAAATTACAATAAAAAAAACTGCGGTTGCCAACCCGCTCGCCAAGCGTGGCAACTATGGCATAAACCCCCCAATGATCAAAACAACACAGACGGCCCCCAGTCCCCGGCGGCCCCGCTATTCCTGGCTACGGTGGCGACCATGGTAACGGCGGGGCAGGGGGTGCTAAGAATCTCCGGTGGAGGTTCGGTTGCCACCTACGACGACTCGACCTGGCAACGTACAACGCACGCACCCTGAGGACTGACGAGAAGATCGTGGAGCTGGAAGAAGAGATAGACAAGTTGCGCTGGCATATTATAGGATTATCCGAAGTCCGAAGAGAGGGGAAGGACACGGTAATCCTCGAATCCGGCAACTTGCTCTATCACCGGGAGGGCGACCATCTGTCCCAAGGAGGTGTCGGATTTATCGTCCACAAGTCTCTCGTTAACAACGTTGTAAAGATCGGGAGTGTGTCGACGAGGGTTGCGTACCTTATACTCAGAATCACCAAACGGTATTCGCTAAAGGTCATACAGGTTTACGCACCAACCTCGGCACACCCCGATGAGGAGGTGGAGGAAATGTATGAGGATATCTCTAGAGCCATGCATTCCTCCAAAACCCAATATACGGTGTTAATGGGAGACTTCAATGCAAAACTAGTATAGATACTACGTATAGATAAATACTCCAAAAATTATATTGTCAATTTGTGGTCAAGTGACATTATGTGTATGCGTGTGAAATGTGAATTATGACTAACATAACTCCCAAATTATCAATAAAACACCATTACTTGATTAATCATACTCTTTTTATTTAAATTTAACCAATTTTTTAACTTAATATTATTAAAAATAAATCATATCTTCGTCGTAATATAATACATATTCAACGGGGTTTTCCGATATTTGAAGTATTTCAATATGTTTTACAATTAAATCTCAAGTAACTCTTCCTCTATTTTCATCATTCTTTATCACCTTCACACAAGACGTCTTGCTTAGACACGTCGTGTCTAAGCAAGACGTCTTGTGTAGGAGCGACATCGAACGTGCAGCCAACAAAATGACTAGAGTGCGTGTGTCTGATGCGACATAAGAAAAAATATGTGATAATATGTATAGTCACATATAACAACCAATGCGACTGAATTTCTTATAAGACATTTTTCATAAGACACAAGACTTTTTTTCATCATCATCATCATTACAGCCTTTCATAAGTCCACTGCTGTACATAGGCCTCCCCCAAGGAATGCCACAAAGCACGGTCCTGAGCCACCTGCATCCATCGACTTCCTACATGTCTTACCAGGTCGTCACTCCATCTCGTGGAGGGTTACCCTACACTTCGCCTACCGGTATCGGTTGTCGGTACTTCGAGCTATATGGCCGGCCCACTGCCACTTCAGCTTACTAATCCGTTGGGCTATGCCGTTTACTCTGGTTATACTGCGGATATCCTCATTTCTAAGTTTATCACGCAGAGAAACTCCAAGCATAGCCCTCTCATAGCTCTCTGAGCGACGTTGAGCTTCCTCATACGGCCAACAGTGAAGGACCACGTCTCAGATCCGTAAGTCGGTTGTACAATTTCGTTTTAAGGTAAGATGTGTCGTAGTTTCCCGAACACTGCCCAGCCGATTTGAATCCGTCGATTGACCTCTCGGTCGAAGTTGGACTTAGCTAGTCGGACTATTTGTCCCAGGTAAACATACTCGTCAACAACTTCGAGCTTAGTGCTCCCAACAACTACCGGCATAGGTGTGACATGGTCATTAAACATGATCTTTGTTTTGTCCATGTTCATCTTAAAACCTATTCGCTGGGAGACACTATTCAGGTTATTGAGCATGGTGCTTAGGTCCTCCAGTGATTCTGCCATAAGGACTATAATATCGTCGGCAAATCAAAGTTGAGTGGTATACTCGCCATTGATGTTAATACTGTATCCTTTCCAGTCCAGAAGCTTGGAAACGTCCTCTAAATAAAGAGTTTCGGGGATATAACATCACCCTTTCTTACACCTCTGCAATTGGATAGGTTTCGTACTCTGGTTCTGTACTCACATAGCCATCGTAGCCCTACTGTACAAGCACTTCAGCACTTCGACATACCGACAGTCAACTTGGCACCGCTGAAGGGACTGCAGCACCGCCCAAATTTCAACGGAATCAAAGGCTTTCTCATAGTCCACATACGCCAGACATAGTGGCAAATTGTACTCCTCGGACTTCTGTAAAATTTGCCAAAGGGTATGTATGTGGTCTATGGTGCTAAAGCCCTTTCGGAAACCGGCTTGTTCGGGAGGCTGGAAGTCGTCAAGTCTGCGCACGAGACGATTCGTAATGACTCTCGAAAACAGCACGTAAACGCGGCTCAGAACGGAAATCGGTTTTTAGTTCTTCAAGAGAGCGTTGTCACCTTTCTTGAAGAATCAGACCACCGCACTTCTGCTCCACGCATCCGGTGTAATGCCACCATGGAGGACGGAATTAAAGAGCTTTTGAAGGACTTCAAGTACCGGTTTTCCACCCGCTTTCAAAAGCTCCGCTGTAATTCCATCCTCGCCCGGGGACTTGCCGTTTTTAAGATGCTGGAGAGCCATTCTAATCTCGCTCAGAGTGACGTCCGGGATATCTTCGGAATAGTGTCGGATAAGACTCGCTCTTGGATCGTTACTCACACTTGCGTGTGGCTCCAACGATGACGTGTACAGCTGTCCATAGAACCTCTCAATCTCACTCATAATGTCCCGGAAACGATGCTGCCGCATTCGGTCTTCAGCTTTGACAGTAAGCTCTTTCTGGCAGACAGGTCTCTGGCAAAGACTTTGGAGCCTTGGTTCCGCTCGATCGCTTCTTCAATACAAGCTGTATTGAAGTTGCGTAAGTCCCGCCGCATACATTTGGAGATCTGTCTGTTCATTTGCCTGTATGCTGTCAAATCTGTTGAAGAATGTAGCTTCATCTCCCGTCTAACAGCCATGAGATTAAGAGTGTGATTGGAGAGTTTTTGTGTTCTTCTGCGGCGGGTCTTGCAGAACTTAGCTCCGACCGCATGGACAGTTTCCACGAGCTTGTCATTGATATCGCCCACTTCATTGCAGTCTTCTAGGCACTGAAAACGGTTTTGTAACTCGAGCTGAAAGATTTCGGGACTTTGAAACAGAGCACGAGGGGGACGGAGCGTTGACTTCATTAGACGAGACCTCTCCAACTTAACGTTTAGGTTGAGTGTGCCTCTAACCATTCGGTGATCGCTACCAGTTTTCACCCTCGCGATCACGGAGACATCACTGAACAGTTGTCGTCTGGTCGTCATAATGAAGTCAATCTCATTTTTTGTGGAATCGTCGGGGCTGGACCAGGTCCACTTCCTGTGGGGCCGCTTCTGGAAGAAAGAATACATTATAAAGAGTCCCTCTTTCCCCATGAAGTCGGCCAGGTGCTGGCCCCTTGGGTTCCGTTGCCCTATTCCAAATTTCCCTACTTTCAGCTCACCGTTCTCTCTTCTGCCTAGTTTTGCATTGAAGTTTCCCATTAACACCGTATATTGGAGTTTGGAGGAATGCATGGCTCTAGAGATATCCTCATACATTTCCTCCACCTCCTCTTCGGGGTGTGCCGAGGTTGGTGCGTAAACCTGTATGACCTTCAGCGAATACCATTTGGTGATTCTGAGTATAAGGTATGCAACCCTCGTCGACACACTCTCAATCTGTACAATGTTGTTAACGGGACACTTGTGGACGATAATTCCGATACCTCCTTCGGACAGATGGTCGCCCTCCCGGTGATAGAGCAAGTTGCCGGATTCGAGGATTACCGTGTCCTCCCCCTCTCTTCGGACCTCCGATAATCCTATAATATGCCAGCGTTACTTGTCTATCTCTTCTTCCAGCTCCACGATCTTCTCGTCAGTCCTCAGGGTGCGTGCGTAGTATGTCGCCAGGTCGAGTCGTCTTAAGTGGTAACCGAATCTCCACCGGAGGTTCTTAGCACCCCCTGTCCCGCCGTTATCATGGTCGCCATCGTGGCCAGAAATAGCGGGGCCGCCGGGGACTGGGGGCCATTTCTTTTTTACTATCATCATAGGGTGTTATTTGCCATAGTTGCCACGCTTGGCGAGCGGGTCGGCAACCGCAGTTTTTTTTATTGTAATTTTGTTGTTTTCAGGAAGATGCTGCTGCCCGTCTCCTGCCCGTTTCCCTTTGTCGCCTTTTACGACACCCACGGGAAGATATGGGTTAGTGGATATTCTTACACCGCCACTACACGGCACTACAAGAATTTTTTTATAATGTGCAAAAGAGCTTAATTTACTCGCCTACCTAGTAATGCTTATCACTACTACACCAGTGTTTACGTTACTTAAGACTATACAATTTCGTAACATAACGAAAAGTTACGAAATTGTTAGTACAAAGTAACGTTAAATTAGTTTTTACATCAACCCGTCAAGTTTATCGTTTACATGAAAGCATATGTTACGATATATCAGTCTGTTCAACATATGAAGCATTAAATATATTTAAAAAAATTACCCATAAGGAAAGACAACCGTTACTAAATTGTTAGAATATTATTTAAGCACAACGCGTAAGCCTCGTGTCTTATTTTCTTTTATATTTAATATGGCAGCTACAGCTAAAAATTGACTAATCAGAGATGGCCGAGTGTTAGTAGTGTATTAAAATCACAATGCGTTCAGAAAGTGAATACACGATCGAGCAATTAGTGTTACTAAGCTTGTATAACGAAATTGTAAAAAAGTCGTGACACGTTATTATTGCAATTTCTTGTTTTATTTATTAGTATATCTAAAAAATGTATGATTATACCGAATAGATTAGAATTTACTATAAAAGATGAATATTGTAAAAAATAAAACAACGTAACAGAACTTTATGTGGTGAGGCGGGAATCTTCTGGGGAGTAGCAGTGACATTTCATATTTGTATGAAGGTTAAAAGGCAAAGCGTAAAAAAAAATGTTAATAAATAATTAGGACGAATTAGAACATTCTAATATCGTTGTGATAATGAATGAAGGGCTACGCTATTTTTATTGATAAGAAAAACTGGAAGACCACTGCCAAAAATACTCATCAACGTAAAATGACAGCTTAATACTGCTGTGTTTTGAATAGTGAGTGTAGATTACCGGATACCTTTTTTACTGGAAACGAGGCAGTCCATCTTAGTCTTTAGGGGTGACAGCGCATCTGCATTGTGATTCTTAAGCGAAGATAGATGTGGGTATCTATAGCTATAGGCCACAAGACCCACTTATCATTAGGTGGACTGTGTGCCCGTTTGTGACCCTTATTCTATTAAAAATCTAGCTACTACAGTTCAGGGACACCTACAGCCAACTTCGAGCAAAGAACACTAAACATGCGTTGTATACTGGCTCTCTTAAACCTTCAGACCGTAATGACGCGTCTCCACCAAAGTTTTGTCGTCAACACAACATTTGTCAACACGTTTTGTCAACAAATGTTTCTGTAATCACCTAGTTTTAGCAACAAAACGAAACAATGTCGGGAATCGTGTTTCCATTTTCGGCGGCAACATCAAAGGAATACGCTTGTTGCCGACATTTGTTCCCTCGGTGGAGACGCTTCTTGCAACATTTTGAAACATTTCGAAAACAAATGTCGTCAACTTTTGTTGATTTGTCAACAATTGGAAACATAAATGTTCTCAACATTTTTGGTGGAGACGCGCCTTTACACAGCAGTGCAAGCACCTACCTAAACGGGCTCTGAGGCTGAAAGGGGGTCCTAGTAGAACCTAGTAGACTTCGGGTGAGTGCGTAGCCCCCCGAGCAACATATTCATAAAACCGACATCTTTCTGGTATTTCCAATAACGCTACTAAGAAACCAATGGGACGACGATGTAACTAGTATATTTTTATGTCACCACCAATTAGCATACAAAGATTGTAATGTAGAGTAGCCCACACGACTTATATATTAATGTTAATTGTAGTTATTAAGCGTAGTCCAATTAGTCTTAGTACGAAGAATACCTCTCTCTTCATTGACACCTTTCCATGTGCCATCACAACGATATTGGTTGATTTGCGTTAAACCTTATTGTACTAATATTTATTCTGTGTTTAAACTTGGAAAATAATGGCGAATAGTGGTAACGTTTAAACTTACTGAAAGAAAACATTAACTCCGCAGAGAGTTAAAATTTCTTTGGCACCAACATCGAGAACTTAACTCTGTCCTCGAGATAGATGCTCCCGTACTACAGACTATAAAAATTAGGTCAAGTGTCCCTACCTGTACGTAATTTTTATTTATAATAGGTCGGGGAAAAGTTTCTTTGGTTGAAGAAAAATCTCTTCGGTTGTAATGTTTGTATCTGGCTGGTTTTAGTCAGTGGCGTAGCGTGCCTTCGATGGGCCCTGTATCAATATTTGTTGGGGGGCCCCCAATGAAGAGTAAAAATTTCATAAAAGGAACAAAAACGCTTGCATTGAATTCAAATTAATATATATTGATTTTAAGTTATTCATCATCATCATTACAGCCCTTCATAAGTCCACTGCTGAACATAGGCCTTCCCCAAGGAATGCCACAAAGCACGGGCCTGAGCCACCTGCATCCATCGACTTCCTGCATATCTTACCAGGTCGTCACTCCATCTAGTGAGGGGATGCCCTATACTTCGTCCGCCGATACGAGGCCGCCACTCGAGAAACTTTTTTTCCCATCGGTTGCCGGTTCTTCGAGCTACATGTCCGGCCCATTGTCACTTCAGCTTACTAATCCGTTGGACTATGTCGGTGACTCTGGTTCTACTGCGGATATCCTCATTTCTAAGTTTATCACGCTTAGAAACTCCAAGCATAGCCCTCTCCATAGCTCGCTGAGTGACCTTGAACTTCCTCATCCGGCCAGCAGTGAAGGACCACGTCTCAGTACCATATGTCATCACTGGCAACACGCATTGGTTGTACGGTCTCGTTTTCAAGTTTCAAGTTAGGTATACCTGACTAGAAGATGTGCCGTAATTTCCCGAACGCTGCCCAGCCGAGTCGAATCTCTCGATTGACCTCTCGGTCGAAGTTGGACTAACCTAGTCAGACTATTTGTCCCAGGTAAACATAATCGTCAACAACTTCGAGCTTAGTGCTCCCAACAACTACCGGCATAGGTGTGACATGGACATTAAACATGATCTTTGTTTTGTCCATGTTCATCTTCAGACCTATCCGTTGGGAAACACTATTGAGGTAATTAAGCATAGTGCTTAGGTCCTCCGGCGATTCTGCCATAAGGACTATATCGTCGGCAAATCGAAGGTGAGTGATGTACTCGCCATTGATGTTAATACCGTATCCTTTCCAGTCCAGAAGCTTGAAAACATCTTCCAATGCAGCGGTGAAGAGTATCGGGGATATAACGTCACCCTGTCTTACACCTCTCTGCAATTGGATAGGTTTCGTACTCTGGTTCTTTACTCGGATAGCCATCGTAGTCCTACTGTACAAGCACTTCAGCACTTCGATATACCGACAGTCAACTTGGCATCGCTGCATCGACTGCAGCACCGCCCATATTTCGACGGAATCAAAGGCTTTCTCATAGTCCACATACGCCAGACATAGTGGCAAATTGTACTCCTCGGACTTCTGTACAATTTGCCGAAGGGTATGTATGTGGTCTATGGTGCTAAAGCCTTTTCGAAAACCGGCTTGTTCGGGAATAATGACTCTCGAAAACAGCACGTAGACGCGGCTCAGAAGGGAACTTGTTCTGTAGTTCTTCAAGAGAGCGTTGTCACCTTTCTTGAAGAACAAGACCACCGCACTTCTGCTCCACGCCTCCGGTGTAATGCCACCATGGAGGGCGGAATTAAAGAGCTTCTGAAGGACTTCAAGTACCGGTTTTTCACCCGCTTTCAGAAGCTCCGCTATAATTTCATCCTCGTCTGGGGCCTTGCCGTTTTTAAGATGCTGAAGAGCCATTCTAATCTCGCTTAGACTGACATCCGGTATATCATCGGAACAGTGTCGGATAAGACTCGCTCTTGGATCGTTACTCACACTTACGTATGGCTCCAACGATGATGTGTACAGATGCCGATAGAACCTCTCAAACTCACTCAAAACCTCAGGTGTCCCAGAAACGACGCTGCCACACTCGGTCTTTAGTTCCGACAGTTGGCTCATTCTGGCAGACAGATCTCTTGCAAAGACTTTGGAGCCCTGGTTTCGCTGGATCGTTTCTTTAATACGAGCAGTATTAAAATTGCGTAAGTCCCGCAGCATACATTTGGAGATCTGTCTGTTCAGTTGCCTGTATGCTGTTAAATCTACTGAAGACTGCAGCTTCAAATCCCGTCTAACAGCCATGAGATTAAGAGTGTGATCGGAGAGTTTTTGTGTTCTTCTGCGGCTGTTCTTACAAAATTTAGCTCCGCCCGCATGGACAGTTTCCACGAGCTTATCATTCATATCGTCCACTGCATTGCAATCTTCTAGGCACTGAAAACGGTTTCGTAGCTCGAGCTGAAAGGTTTCGGGACTTTGGATTAGAGCATGAGGGGGACGGAGCGTTGACTTCATCAGACGTGTCCTCTCCAACTTAACGTTTAGGTTCAGTGTGCCTCTAACCATTCGGTGATCGCTGCCGGTTTTCACCCTCGCGGTCACTGAGACATCACTGAACAGTTGTCGTCTGGTCGTCATAATCTAATTTTTTGTCGAACCGTCGGGGCTCGACCAGGTCCACTTCCTGTGAGGCCGCTTCTGGAAGAAAGAGTTCATCATAAAGAGTCCCTCTTTCTCCATGAAGTGGGCCAGCTGCTGGCCCCTTGGGTTCCGTTGCCCTATTCCGAATTTCCATACTTTCTGCTCACCGTTCTCTCTTGTGCCTAGTTTTGCATTGAAGTCTTCCATTAATACCGTATTTTTTTATAGGATAAGGGTGACAAACGAGCACACAGTCCACCTGATGGTAAATGGTTGCTGCGGCCCATAGACATCTACATCTATCCTCGTTTGCGAATCAAAATGCAGATGCGTTGTCACCCGTGAGGACTAAGTTGGAATGCCTCATTTCCAGTAAAAAGGGCCTCCGCCAACCTGCACTCACCAAGCGAAACGCAGAGGTAAACCTCTGCTTCACGCTGGTATTCTGTGACGTCGTGGTACTACCCCGGTTCGAGCCGGCCCATCCGAGAGACAGCAAAAGCTGTCGCGTGGCTCTACCACTGTCAAAAAAATATAGTATAGTGGGTTTTGGAGGAATGCATGGCTCTAGAGATATCCTCATACATTTCTTCCACCTCCTCATCGGCGTGTGCCGAGGTTGGTGCGTAAACCTGTATGACCAGTGAATACCGTTTGGTACCGAGTATAAGGTACGCAACCCTCGTCGACACACTCCCAATCTTTACAACGTTGTTAACGAGATACTTGTGGACGATAAATCCGACACCTCCTTGGGACAGATAGTCGCCCTCCTGGTGATAGAACAAATTGCCGGATTTGAGGATTACCGTGTTCTCCCCTATCATCAGACTTCGGATAATCCTATGACATTCCAGCGCAACTTGTATATCTCTTCTTCCAGCTCCAGGATCTTCTTCTCAGCTTTCAGGGTGCGTTCGTTATAAGTTGCCAGGTCGAGTCGCCGTAGGTGGCAACAGAACCTCCACCGGAGATTCTTAGCACCCCCTGCCCCGCCGTTACCATGGTTGCCACCTTAGCCAGAAATAGCGGGGCCGCCGGAGACTGGGGGCCGTATTTTCGTAACTTTTTTTCATTCGGGTGTATATTGCCATAGTTGCCACGCTTGGCGAGCGGGTCGGCAATCGCAGTTATTTTTATTGGTAAATTGCTGTTATCAAGAAGATGCTGCTGCCCATCTCCTGCATGTTTCGTAGTATAGCGGGGCTGCCGGGGACTGGGGGCCATCTCTTCGTTACTTTTATGGGGGGTATATTGCCATAGTTGCCACGCTTGGAGAACGGGTTGGCAACCGCAGTTTTTTTATTATTATTTTTCTGTTATCAGAAATATGCTGCTGCCCATCCTCTACCTCAGTTTCCCTCTGTCGCCTTTTAGGACACCCACGGGAAGATATGGGGTAGTGAGTATTCTTATCCGCCACTACACGGGTTTTTGAGTTATTACTTACAATTAATACTCCTAGGAACTAAGCTAGCCAAACAATTCAAATCAAATATACACTTTTCGTGCCTTTTGTTCGGCGACCATAGCTGAAGATGATTCGGCTGCATTCACAGCTGAAGACGATTTCAGTTTTACTAAATGCTATACTTCTATAGACTATAGTGATAGCCTTTTCTGTCCCATAGAAGTCCTTGGAATTTTTGCTCACACACGTTCGGGGTCCCTGTAGCCCGGGGCCCCGTATCATTGATACGGCTGATACGGCGGTAGCTACGCCCCTGGTTTTAGTATCAATACATACAGGACATTAAGAAAAACAAAAATAAGAAGTAAAAAACACTTTCCCGCCATTTTTCAATTGTTTTTTGTCCGCCAAAATAAGTGAACCTAACGAAGAAATTAGATACATTCTGAAGTATTATTATAAAAAAAGGGAAAAATGCGATTCACTCCGTGAAACAAATTTGTTACGTTTATGGACCTGATACAGTGTCAGTAAGAGCGCAAAGTTGGTTCAAGCGTTGTCAGTCCGCAAAATTTCGATGTCAGAGATGCAGCTCGCTCTGTTCGCCCTCATACGGTTAAAGTAGATGCCATTTTTAAAAAGTGGAGCTAGATCGGTATATTAGTAGTTACAACATAGTCGAGAAATTGAGGATTGACCAAAAAACATTTTTGACCTATTTGATAAAGTCTACCATTTGAGTTATTGAGTTATATGTACTACGTATGTATGATATGTACTACGTATGTAGTACATATAACTCAATAACGGCACAGTATAGGCGCCTTTTCCAAAAAAATCAATATTTGGGTATCACACGAGCTCACTAAAAGAAACCTAATGAATCGTGTACCTACTCATTTGTGATTCTCTATTGAAACGTCATGAAACTAAACTATTTTTGAAAAGATTGATCACTGGTGATAAAGAGAAAGAGAGATGAAGAAAGCTTGGTTGAGAAGTGTTAATGCTTCCATCATATAGTCCTTACCTTGTACATTTAGATTTTCACGTGTTTCAGTATCTTCAGAATTCTTTGGGTAGTGTTAGGTTAACATCAAGAGACAACTGTCAAAACTACTTGTCGCATTTTTTTAATCAAAAATCTCAAGATTTCTACTGCAGTGGGATTACTTGTCACTGCCTACAATATGGCAACAAGTTATCGCATAAAATGGTATATTCTAATACATAAAATTCTCTTGTGTGGTGTTTGTTACCAAACTCCTCCGAAACGGCTGAATCGATTTGTATGAAATTTTGTGTACATATCGGGTAGGTCCGAGGATCGGCCAACATCTATTTTTCAAACCCCTAAATGATAAGGGTGGCCCACCCCTAAATATTCTATTTTATTTTTTTGACAAAATTTAAATTTAAATTTAAATTTTATTATGTTTTAGCATTGAAAAATAGAAGTACGTGAGGGTAATATGGCCATCCAGTTAATATGGTCACTTTCTTATAACTCAAAAACTACAGCCTAATTTGCATTGATGGCTTTTTGATACGATAGCTCTTCATCAGTCATTCAAATAATAAAGGGTCAAAAGCCCGCCGCTTTATCGACGCCATTTTGACAGTTGATATTATAGTAAGTACGTGAGGGTAATATGGTTACCTTAAGCTTTATCGCCCTATAAAACCAAAATTAGGAGGAGAACAGAGACAAAAACACAAAGTCGTATACTATAACTAATATAGCAAGAAAAAAAATAGCAAACAAGCTTTGGAAGTAATTATGAACACTTCGAAAAATTTACTTAAAAAAAACTAACTACACTACACAATACAAAAATGGACTAAAATATTTACAATAATATAAACTGTCAAAATGGCGTTGATAAAGGATCGCCTTTCTGACCCTTTATTATTTGATAGACTGATCAAGAGCTATCGTATTACAGAGCGTTCTATGCAAACGACGCTGTAGTTTTTGAGTTATAAGAAAGTGACCATATTAACCGGATGACCATATTACCCTCACGTACTATGGTTAGTTCTTTTTAAGTTGATTTTTCGAAGTGTTGCTAATTATTGCCAAGGCTTGTTTGTTATTTTTTTCTATATTAGTTATAGTATACGACATTGTGTATTTGTCTCTGTCCTCCTCCTAGTTTTGGTTTTATAAGGCGGCAAATCTTAAGGTGACTATATTACCCTCACGTACCTTACATAAAACTTCAAATTTTCACCCTTCTAGGATCAACCCGTTTTTAATCGCGATTTTTAAAACTAAAAAATATTTCCTAGACATAATGTATATGGCAAAACAACTTTTTCCGGGTCAGCTAGTAATATATATTATAATTAAATGTAATTAAACTTTGAAAAAAATGTCTTGAATTTGTATATAAAATACGAAGAAAGTTTTTCCCTGAAGAAATATATTGTTGTCTTAAGTCCGCTAGCTTCACAAATTGATTATATACTTCATTATAGGTTTTATATTAAATATTTTTAAATCTTTTTTTAAAACAATATTTAGTGGGTTAACTTAATGCTTTAAAGTAATATGTACGACGGCTGCACTAAAAGTATTGGGAATGGAATATTGCCACTGTTCCTGTCATATTAAAATCTTTTTAATTGAAAACTCCTTGGTTTTAAAAATCGAATACCATTTATTTATTTAAAAAAAGATTATCGGTCTTGTCCAAAGTTTTGTCAAACTTGTTTAGTCGTTGATTGATTTATTATGACTTTCGAAGTGGTTTAACACGAAAACAGTGTGTTGACCGGATGATTTCTGCATTTGGTGATGAAGCCCCATCCAAAACCACAATTTATCGCTGGTTTGCTGAATTTCAACGTGGACGTGTCAAGCTCAGTGATGATGCCCGTCAAGGTCGTCCAAAAACTGCAGTCACCCAAGAAAACGTTGATGCTGTGCGTAAGCTGATTGAGGAAGATCAACATGTGACATACCGCGATATTCAGGCAACGTTGGACATTGGCATAAGTCAAATACAAATAATCTTGCATGAACAATTAGGTGTAAAAAAGTTGTTTTCCCGATGGATACCGCATTCGCTCTGTGAAGAGCAAAAAGCGGCTCGCGTTACTTGGTGCGTCAGAACTCTCGAAAGATTCCACGCAGGATCCTCAAATGCTGTATACAACATCGTATCAGGTGACGAATCCTGGATATACGCGTACGAATCCGAAAAAAAAACCAGTCACGAGTTTGGGTGTTCGAAAATGAGTTAAAGCCAACAAAAATTGTTCGTTCACGGAGTGTTGCAAAAAAAATGGTGGCTACGTTTTTCTCCAAAACCGGCCATGTTACGACTATTCCTCTTGAGGAACAAAGAACGATTAATGCAGAATGGTATGCTAGCATTTGTTTGCCACAGGACGTTACTGAACTCCGTAAAGAGAACTGCAACCGCCGCATCATCCTCCATCACGACAATGCGAGTTCTCACACCGCACACAGAACAAAAGAGTTTTTAGAGCAAGAAAACATAGAATTATTAGACCATCCGCCGTACAGCCCCGACCTAAGCCCTGATGATTTCTATACTTTCCCTAAAATAAAGAATAAATTGCGTGGACAGAGATTTTCATCACCTGAAGAAGCTGTGGACGCCTACAAAACGGCCATTTTGGAGACCCCAAATTCCGAATGGAATGGTTGCTTCAATGATTGGTTCCATCGTATGGAAAAAAGGTGTCAAATTTCGCGGAGAATACTTCGAAAAGCAATAAATACATTTTTAAATAGTAATGTTGTGTCACTTCCTTGATTCCCGAAATTTTCAGTGCCGCCCTCGTACTAAACAATAATAAGGTACGCCGAAAAACCTAAACAGGTTCTATTCAATTAGTTAAATTAAAATTGAAATTGAATATTAATATTCCCCGGGAGTTGTACAGTTACATTTTTAAAATTCCACATTTATTCGAATTGTACGGCCTAAATTGAATAAATAACAACTATACAGAATTTTATACAGATATGCTCAGCGAATTAAGCCCGGAATGTAGTATGCATGCGGAAACGTTTCATTGGATAATACAGTGCGTAGGCAGTAGGAAATAAGATTGAAATAGACACTAAGGATCTGGAGAGAAATAAATTGTGATCCTTGGTAAAGGTAAAAGTTTTATTTTAAGTTACAAAATCATTTAATATATCAATAAAGGCAGCGTTTGATATAATTTAAATCTAAAAAGTCATTTAATTTAAAAATGTGTAACAAAAATGTTACGCCAAGCCCACAGACTAGTAAGAGGATACTGCGCATGGCAAAGCCTCATCTCTTGCATCTTTTGTATTCATCTTGAAGATGTATATTTTATGTCTATCGTAGATATAATATTAAATGACATTTGATTCTTCTAAAAAACATCACACCTGTAAATATTCTGTTTTGAGTAGAGTATATATGACGGGACCTGCACCATTGCACCTGCGGTGGCGCCCGTTTTGCTTGTATAAAACGGCCGGCGTGGCCGCCGTTAAGACAGTCTTGGCTCTGACGTGAAACGGTACGCTTGTCGTATTCCGTTACTAGTTTGTCCTCGACTCGTTGGATAATTAATTCGTTTACACGATTATTCCTAACTACAAAGTTAGTCCCTGTACTATACTCAATTACCCTTTCTACATCAGAAGTAGGATAAAGTCCCCATTTTTGCCCACATTTAATCTTCGAATAGTATGAGGATTATTACATTTGTGGAAGACTGTAATGCATTCCGCATTGATGAAATTGTTTTATGTTAAATACCGTAATGAAATTTGCTATGCTACTTACGATATTTTCGTATCATTAAAGTGTAGAGAAAAGATAAAGTGAAATTATTTAAGCCAATTTTTTTAATTTGTTCGATTTGTATTAAAAGTACCCCGCAAGTATTTTCATTATTTCTTGATGTACCTAAATATCTTAACAAATGTCGAAAGAAGTTGGAGGCTTTCTAATTAACTTATTCAAGTTATGTTGTAATTTGATAGTTCACGCGAAACATGATTATCATTTGCTGTATTTTGAAGTTCAAAACGTTTAAGGGATGTACCAAAATAAAGGATTAACTTTTACACGCTATGAATTGAAAATAATAAGTGACATTTTTGTGTTCTAATGTGTTGATCAGTGTTGCAGTTTGCTCCGAATATTGTGTCGTCGACAAGATTGGGGTTTGATGTCGAGGGATTCGTAGAAGTCTCTACAACAATGATCAATGAGGAAGATGTTGTGACGGCTAATCGAACATGGTCAGGTACGGCCGAGCGCTGGTAAGATTGAGCCTACACCGCCACAGACGGTAACTTATCGGCTGATCTTACGGCAGGGCAATTTAAGCGGCCGCCGAACAAATGGTGCTTTGGCGCTGTAAATGGACGTCTGAGGTTGGCTTTCGTAGATTTTGCGCAGTTACCTCCTTCCCTTTGAAATGTTGTGGTATTTGCCTCTACACATAGTTTCTGTTATTTTTTGCAATGTTTTCAAATGTCATACTGTTGCCGTTTCTTAAGAGAATATGTGATGAATTTTGAAAGCTCAGAATTCCATGGTTCGCAATACATTTATCTCGATTTCTTCTAATTTTGCAAAGCAGTACGACGATTCGCTAGCGCTAGTACGGCGCGACGGCTCACTGGCGCGAATGTGGCACAAACTCAGCGGAACGGAAAGATGGAGAGCGTTTGCCTGGAGGTAGCCATATTGGTGCGTCGATGACTTAAATGAAGTCTGGTATGGTCGACCGTTGTAATATTTAACAAGAGTTAATATCTGTTAGCAGGTGGTGATAACTGATAGACCGTATGCTGTTCACTGTCAACCGCACGAGGACGTGCGACAGTCAGAGGTAGCCGTGTCTGTGCATCTAGAAAATACTAGAGACGTTGCAACACTCTAGCGAAGTAATTATTCTAGTGCAGGAAAGGGACATGGAGTTGCAGGGAGGCTGGTCTGTGCTGCACTGGGATGTGTCGTGTTGCTGTTGGTTTACATACTTAGGTGTTATCATGTCACTACGTCCCTCACGATACACTTTTGTGTGATTGTGACAGGAACATGTTTGCGGTATGGTTTGTCTGTACCTGTTCTATACTGAATTGAAAAAAAAGAGAGTAAGAAAAAAAGTGGTTCTTACTATCATTGCAGGGCGTTTGCCGGTCCAATGATATAGCTACAGGGAATAGTGATTCCGGACTAACAAATAGTACTTGAAAAAAAAGAGTAAGAAAAAAAAATAGTTCTTACTATCATTGCAGGGTTTTGTGTCGGTCCAATGATATGACTATAGGGAATAGTGATTACGGACTAGCGAAAACAGTACTTGAAAAAAAAAAGAGAAAATAGAAAAGCTACAGACTAATCATTCCGATCTCGCATAAAGTTGATTAAAGTTTTGTAGGGCTTACAGCCGGATCAAAACTGATTGTCACCCAAGTCTGAAGGGTCAATATAGACCGGACCAGACGCTGTTATGTCAGGTTAGTCGAACGATGTTTTTTTGTCTACAGATAACTAAAATTGTGATGGGGCGCGTGCGAGGACGCACGCATGTCAGTATGGCCGTGACGGGACCAGCACCATTGCGCGTGCTGCGCGGTAGCCGTCGGTGCAGTAGACAGAATTCTTGTAAATAACACGTGTTCCGCACACCTGCACCATTGCACCTGCGGGGGCGCCCGTTTTGCTTGTATAAAACGGCCGGCGTGGCCGCCGTTAAGACAGTCTTGGCTCTGACGTGAAACGGTACGCTTGTCGTATTCCGTTACTAGTTTATCCTCGACTCGTTGGATAATTAATTCGTTTACACGATTATTCCTAACTACAAAATTAGTCCCTGTACTATACTTAATTACCCTTTCTACATATACATTGTCGACATCCATTGATTTTAAAACTTCAGTACGCCTTGCGACTATTAAAATATGGATACATTAATGTAAGATCTTTTAAATCGATCTAAGAATCAAACCCAGAACTCTATGAATCGAACCAAATCGGGCCGATCGATTCATGTAACCGACGTGTCGCCATTACCTATGTATGATAGAAAGAAAGTTTGAGAGAGACATGCTTAGGCAATTTTTTTTTCGATATCCATTCGCATGTTATGTTATTCTTAGGTTAAATTGAACTTATCTGCACCACAGCTAGGATAGGCTTGTTTGATATTTTTATGATTATGGTTAAACATTTTTTTTTTTGCAAAAGAAAAGAAAGTAATAATTGTTTGTTACTCCTAACATGACTTCATACATACACGCACACGCACATGCAAAAGCATACGCACACGCACAAACGCACATACACATGCACACAGTATTCAGAGAAACATGTTTAAATAAAGAAAGCTCTTTAGCTTCTTTTCTTTAAAAGTTAAGTAGCAACGGGCTAGTCACCTTTGTCACAGAACCGAAAACCGATGGAGTAGACGTCTAATAGAGTGGAGACCGCGCTTAGGTTAACTAATAATAAGTATGCGTGAAATCGAAGATCGGGAGAAGTAGCGCGCTTCGGGAGAGACCTGATTTCAGCAGTAGACTGCCGCAGGCTGATGATGATGATGACGATGATATATCTAGATGATGATATGCCAGGTACAAGGGCCTGTCCTTTATTATTTTAATGGAAATAGCCACTTTAATTCAAGGAGGTGAAACAATGGTATTCACATTTAGTATATGCCTTTCATATTTTCACTTTTAGGACAATTTAGTATGTCAATCTTAGCTGAAAATCTTTACTTACGACAATTTCAATTCTAAGGTTCTGGTGGACAGGTGTATCTAGAGGACTAGGAATGAAGTAAAGCGTTTCCAACTATTTCAGAATAAAAAGAATACACATATAGGCCAGTGATGGAAAACCTATGATCTGCGAGTCACACTGATCCAAACAAGCTTTTTTAAATAACTCACTTCATTATTTTACGTGTTAGAGCCACGCTGCAGCTTCGTGCCGCAGTCATATGCTCGTCAGATGCTATAGGACCACGCTCTCACAGAATACCAGCGTGAAACAGAGGAATAATGCTTGTGTTTCGTGTAGTCAGTGTTGAGAACTGAGAACCGAAGCTCCTTTTTACTGGTTACGAGGCATACTTCTTACCTAATCCTCAAGGTCAATTGATTCTTGATTGAGATAAAATAAAATTATCACTGTTTTTCTTAAACGTTACACTAGAATTTTCTCCTGATAATTTCCGTCTGTCACCCAGACAATTTGTAAGCTATGCAAATAATTGTTCCGTGCGGAATTCGAATCTGCGATCCACAGAACCGCAACTCAGGCCCGTATTAATAAACGTTACTCGGCTCAAGTACACGCACTTGAGTACAATCTTGAGGTTAAGATCTTATTAATAAACATATCTAAGATGCGGTTTAGGTTTACGATATCAGCTGAGTGCCACACTGATTAATAAACGAACCTCGACTCTCAAGTGTGTGTACTTGAGTGCAATTCACAGAACAGTATTCCTAAGTTCAGTGTTTTAAGATACTGTTTTTATGTGTTTATTAATTAGCAACGATCTTGAGATGCTGATATTGTAATGAGGGCGTATCAAATGGTTACGCACTTGAGTTCGTCGTTGAGCAACGTTTATTAATACGGGCCTTAATGCGCCACGGAGCCGTCTAAATGTAAGTGTGTGGACAACAGCTTCCAATCACCATCGAGTACAGCGATATTTGCCAACCATAATAAAAAAGTTCACTTCATCGGTTTCCGGTTAGGTTTTTGGCTTTATCTAGTTTGGTCAAGTAAAGCAGATGAGTTGTTGGTTATGAATCTATCAATTATATATTAATTCCTTTTTTCATTAATATCTTAAATTTTAGAGTGTATAAGTTTTTACTAAGCAAGTCATGTTGCTTTATTATAATGGACAGCATCAATACTTACCATCACGTGGTATATTCAAGCAAGGTCAAGCACTGGCTTGTAAAAGTTTAAGAAACGTGGCTCTACCAACAGTTGTTTTCTCCATAATTACTAAAATAAAAAACATAACAATTTTTATGTTTCTAATTGTTATAATCGTATTCTACCTAAGCTAACAAACGTCTTCAGTAAGTGTGATAAGGTTCCTGTTCCTGCTCATTAGCAATTGGCAGTAACAGATTATATACTTCTTAATTACTATGGAGGGTAGAAAGTAAAGAGAACCATCTCAGTGTATACAAATTAATTATTGAAACTAAGTTGAGGTAGTGTTGCTGAGTCATAAATAAACAATGTCCTCCAGAGCAAACTTCGGTAACGGCGGCAGTCTCAACGGAAATTAGCCAGCGTAAGTGTTCACATAAGCTAGGGTGCACTCTTTACTCCTTCACCCTCATAATCCAATGTGACGGCAATCCGACACGGCCGGAATGAAAACATGTGTAATATTAACGACTTTGCGTGCTGTGCAACTACCTGACTACGGGCTGCTATTTCTTGACCGAAAGACCCTAAAATCCCAAAAATAACTGATTTTGCCCCGCATTTGAACCCGGGACCGCACGATCAGCAGCCGCGCTTACGACCACTAGACCAAAGACGCAGTCAAATGACTACTGTGCCATAAGATCTAAATTAAAAGGAAACTGCCAAAAGTTGTTGTACGACATAATAATAAAATATGTTTTATTTTAAATCATTAAAACTGTTTATATAGGTAATTAATTTTAAAAATGCCTACAAACTGCGTATGATAACCATTGCACCAAATTAATGAACAATATTTTCTTAATTTAGATATGTCTATATTATAACAAAATATACAAAGGGGTTAAACACTATGCAGATAGTTTATATAATTACACAAGCAATAAATGTAAGTCATTTAATTAAACATTAGGCTATTTCGATAGTCTGTGCCTATAAGGATAAAGTGTAATTATTTCGTATATGATTATTAGATTTGAAAAAAAAATATACACATTTCTTATAATATATTTAATTACATAAAATTCTAATGTTTATTACTAATATGAAAAAATATTCAACTTGATTATATGCAGAAATTATTACTGTATAATTTAAACATATTATCTCAATACGATGGGCATACAATCAGATATAATATATTTCAGCACGACCACTCCACCTAACCCTAAAATAGTACAGTATGTATATGCTTTGTACATTTACAATTCAAAACAATGGTGACGAAAAAAAAACGAGAACTTGGTGATGAAAAACTATATAATACTTTAATCTTAAATATATAAGCACATTAGGAAGTACATACTCTTTATGATCGAAATAAAATAAAAAAAAACTAAATATAATATACTTAAATATTAATCAATTAGATCGGCTTCATCCGAGAGGTCCTGAAAAGAAAAATATATATACATATAAAAAATACTAAATAATTTCACAGTCCATTTAGGATTAGACATGGCATGATATATTGAGATTGGTAGAGCCACACTGCAGATATATTATGGTTCTAGCACGAATGGGTTGGCTTGACAGAGGTAGGACGTGTATTATCTATGGGTAGGACCGCGAGGTATTCTTATATCTTAGTCCTCGGGGGTGACACCGCATCTGCTTTTTGATTTTTTATCAGATGTAAATGTAGATGTCTATAGGCCACAGTGTCCACTTATCATCAGGATTTTATATAGAACAGGGCAAACGAGCACACAGTCCACCTGATGAAGGATGACTGTGTGACTGTTTATTGTCTTTATTCTATTAAACAAAACTAGCCTAAAAGTTCCAATCTTTTAGAAAAATGGAAAATTTCAAGTGACCACTGACACTTGATACTTGCAAAACACAAAAGAACGAATGCAAGCAAATAAAAGAAACAAAATCATTAAATATTTAGTTCATTCAAGTACAACATGTACCATGTTATGTTGGATGATCGTGGCACAATTATGCAGAATGTGCAGTGCAGAATCCATGGCTAGGGATCTCTTAGTAAGGGACTAAACAGTTTTATTCCTCACCAGTGCCAATCAATCCTTAAAATGCAATTTAGGCATATTTACCACGTACACGGCGGTGAAAAGACATCGTGAGGAAACCTACATATCTGGAAAAATTTAAATATCTTTAGGTAATAAATTCTGGTTGTGATGCATCCCATTTTGGTTCTAAGTGTCACCTATTAGGACCAAAATGAGATCGAACGCATCTGCATTCCTCTTGATTTGAAGTTGACCCTAGATGTCTATGGTCTGAACTAGAACACTTACCTCGCCGCAGATTTTTATAAAAAAAATTAATGACATACCAGGCTATCAACTGCATCCTCCATTACGATGCCATCAATTTCTCTATCAATCTCTTCCATGATGTCCAAGGAGTCTTTTCGCTTATTTGTAGGTTCTTGTGGCAGCTCCGGATCTTTGCTTGTGGACTCTCTATTTGAAGGATTTGAACTACGAGAAAGAGAAATCATATATTAAATAATTCATATATGTAATTATATTTACAGATAATATAGATAAGTGGTGAAATGAATCTCAGATGAAGGTCAGGTTAAAAGTTAAAGGAAAAATTTCGAAATCGTTTGGAGATTCTAAGCCTTATTTTGCTATTTCTATCAAAAAAGCATGAATTGCCGTTTATTTCACCCTCCAAGGAACAATATAATTGTCTATGAAATGAGGCCAGTATCTAGTGTTTGTTGTCATACAATACTATCAATACATATTGCACTTTATAGACAACTATCACTGGTCATCATTTCAACATCTTGGTTTTGTTTATAAATACCAATATATCTTGGCCTGATTTCCAATTTCATTAATTCACAAAAACGCAAGGGGCGTCAACGAGATCATTTAATATACATACAAATTTTTTTGCTTTTTTGTTGTCTTAGTATTATGAAAAATCCATAAAATTATATAAAAATATTTGAGAAATTTGATAAATTAACTTTATCATAATTCTGTTATGTAAAATATTCTAAAATAAAAAGAATAAAACTATTCGTAAATCGAAACATTTACGAAAAATATTTAGTCTAATAGTACTACACTAGACTTAACTATGAATAAAAACTTATAATTTGCTTGTTAGTGTACAGTTATTTGAACAACAATAATAGTATACCACTTTTAAATTTTTCAATGTGCCGTTTGTTTAAAAATTGTTATATATGGTTATATAATTTTAATTACAAATGAATTACATATTTTAGCAATAATGACACTGAATTTTTTTATCAATTTCTTACCTTTCGGCCGATTTTGATGGACTCCATTTGCCCATTTTCTCCATATTGGCCTTCTCCTCTGTCAAGTTACGGTCGACATTACATATTTTAGAATCAGGCTCCAAATTGTCCAGTTGACAGCTGTATTCAAACCCAAACTGCCGCTGGAATGTTTCTAATTCTAGTGACTCCTGTTAAAATAAAATTGTACTGTTACAAAATAAAAATTAGACCATCTGTAAGTAATTTCAATATCCAAGAATTTGTTTAAAAATCATAAGATTGAAAACATACTAAGATTATTAAATTATTGTGGGTAAAATTTAAATATAAGATGACAAGGCTTTTCCTGAATATCTCACATAGGTATATTATCCTCTAACCTCTTACTACCGCAAAACAGTAGTGCATACGTTATCGTATTCCGGTCTGAACACTATTATTTACAGGCTGTGAGAAATGTCATCTTAGTTCTCCAAGATGACGACTATGCAATTCTGTAAATGGTTCCAAGTATCTATAGGCTGCAATAACTACTTACTATCGGGTTAAACAATTAGCTCATCTGTTATTTTTATGTTATAAAGAAAACGATGAATAAATTTGTTTTCACAATAGTCTAATACTTGAATTTTATTTTCTACTAGCGATCCGCTCCGGCTTCGCACGGGTGATTTCTGGATTTAGACAACAGCACCACCTACCCGGGTTTAATTGCGAATCGCTTAACTCATCCAGGGACCCAATCAGACTCAATTTTTTTAATCAAAATTGGTCCAGCCGTTTTCGAGTTTATGCGAGACTTAACGGACAGCAATTTATTTTGATATATATAGAGAAAGATTATATTACACGTAAACGAAGTTGTACCAAAACCTACCGCAAACTCTGGGAATAGATTTTCGTATTGTTCGGGGTCGGCAAGTGACTGTCCGGACTTTTTGTTTGTGACTCCAACTGCATCACGCCATTGTTTCACAACCTCGCAGACCTTTGATGGAATGTATGATCTAAAATAATAAAAACGCTACATTTAACAAGTCTATACAGTCAAATATTACTAAATACACAGAGGAAAACGAAATAGAAGATGAACAGCAACATCTTCTTGGTAACAGCTTAAAATAATAAAAAAACTACAGTTGCCAGCAAGTCTGTCCAGCATGGCAACTGGCAAATATCTTGCTATGAGGATATGTAGGTGTGAACTTTAATAATATAATATAATAAATAAATAATATAATAAATGAATTAATTAATAGATAATGGAAGACTGTGCTACCAATTATAAAATATTAGCATACTGTCATATTAGTATGGTGAGTGACAACACCCGGAGACCTTCTAACTGAGTCATTCCATCTTGGTCCGCTGAAGATACAATGCAATCAGCATTTCGATTCTCAATCAATAATATACCTAGGTATTAGATGGTTTGTGTTCTAGCTTTTGACGGCAATAAAATATCATCCTTGTATCATGATTATTTACGAAATAGAATAAGTTTCAATGTCAATCTACGCTCAATGCATAAAACTATTCTTTATCTAGGTATCCACATTTAGTTTGTAAAATAGATAATATTTAATACCCCTAATTTAATTTATAATAATATTAAATGTAACTTCCGTTTTGTAATGTAGTGTAATGTCTAGATTAGAATATTGTGTATCTAATGTCGACAGCAGTTTATGCTTACACCAACTTTTTGTTATATATATATATATATATATATATATATATATATATATATATATATATATATATATATATATATATATATATATATATATTCACAAAAGCTAAATGGCGGCTCAGGGGCTTGAAGTTTGGCTTAAATTTCATAGTGTAAAAACAACATCAAACCACTGTGTATTTACCACGATGTGCACAGCAATGAAGTAAAATATCGCGTGGAATCCTGTATGTCTAAGTCTATCAAACAAAAGTAGCACTACGCCCACGTAACGGTCACAAAAACTGTCTTGAATTAACAAATACTACATTACATTTACATTCAACTTATTTATAATAACCTGGCAAAGAAAGCGGCTTCAGGTAACTTGTTGCGCTTGATGAGCAGCTGTAGACATGATTCTAACTCATTGAGAGTGAAATACGCAACAAATGCTATATTGTCGTCTCCTTCTTCTGCGGCCATCTGTGCAACATCTTCTAAAAGCTTTTTATCCCCTGAAAATAAATTGCCGTGTATCAGTTCATGGTTTATAGCTGAAGTGAAACTCTCTCTAAACGATAGTTTTGGTCTGGATCAGACGAAAAGTGAAATGCTTCCCTTTCTACAACTACAATAAGCAGTTGAAAGGACAGAGCGGAAGAATAGTTTCTACTCTCTGTAGTACACGTCGTAAACAGTTTTCATGCATGCTCTACGTGTTGTGTGTTAATATCTGACATAGGTATAGTAGTAGACTCTTGTTTATTATACTGTACATTAGTTGAATTAATTTTTTTTAAGTTTGAAAGTTATTTATAAGTTCCTGTTGTAACGTCTGAGTCTCACTAATATTCAGAACATTCATTTTAGATATTAATTACTTCAAAAAGCCTCAGCATGCAATTATAACGATTACAAGCTGGTTCGTTAGTTCGGTGCAATTGGGATTTCATAAAAGAGCACCAGCACATGCTGTTTTTATGCTTTTCTTCTTCAAATGCATCAAAAGACATGCCGAAAAAAATACAATGAGCATCCATTATTATGTGAAAAATTAGAGGGGCAAATTATTTCACCTATTTTGGCGTAAAATTCGAAGCGTGTGACTTAATTGAAGGCAATCGGCCAACACACATAACAACAACAATTAGTTAATAATTAGTTAATTTTTTTTTAATTTATCACCACCATACATATGTACTTACTTTAATTTCGATATAATGTTTTATATGTATCTTGCTTATTGTGCTAAGCCCATTATTATACTAAAGTTCTAACCACCTCAGGTTCCTATTGTTTTTACAAAATACTGTAGTAAATATATGCATAAAAAACAGAGTTTAAAATAAATATTGTGCTTTGAAATGATCAGCATTGGGCTTTTCTCACAATTTGTTATTGCAACAGTTTTTTTTCATCTTGTTGGTTAGGTCGTCAAAATATTTACCTGCTCTATTTTTGTCAAATTCGTTTTTTTTAAATTTCTTATATAATTTCGGTCCAACACTTTCAAAGCAACTAGATGTGCGCCTTGTGGAGAATATGATTTTATTTTGAAATAATGTCGGTAAAATGCAATGGCATACAATGTCGCAATAGGTTGAGTTGAATTTTTTTAATGTATAGTCAATACTATTTATATAAAATGTGTAGATATATATAATAACTTATTATAATAACTGCAATTGTGGGGGCTAAATATACAGTTATTCTTTTGGAACGTTATTTGAAATTATATATGTAATCAGTGAGTGCAGATTGACATTTGTTAAAATGCAGACTTCTTAAAACGACTTCAGCAACTTATTCAGCCAATTGTCAAAAGTAACTCTATGAGAGTAGTTTACTCACCAGTACTAGCTGCAAACAGTAATAATGAACTGTAATCATGGGCATTTTGGTAGCAGATCTTGGTAAGTTCCGTATCAGCTGCAGCGGCTGCCGCAGACCCTAGCCTTGACCAGCGTGCCGCTGAGGAACGCGAGGGTTCGCCTTCAGCAGCAGTCGCCTCTTCAGCCAACTGCTTCGCGCGTCTCAACTCGCCAAGGGACAGCGCCAATTCGAATTGATGCTCCGGTTCTGTTGACACAGCGAGGGCTTGTTGCTTGAAGCCCTAGGAGAAAAGATATTTGTAAATATTGTTAAAATTATTCGTCATCAACTTATTCATTTTATTTAAATTATCCGCCGTGTAGCGGTTTCTTAAATAATCCACTACATTATAGCATTGTAAGTATCGTAGAGGCGACTGGAACAGGAGGTGGGCAGCAGCTTCTTCTGGATAACAACTCAAGTAATGAAAAACTGCAGTTGCCAACCAGCCCGCTAAACCTGCAGTTGACTTCGATATGCTGTAATGATGAATGACTTTTTAAGTCCATTAAGGATGTTTTGAATGCCTTGTCTTATCTTGTTCTTGTCGATGGCGTCCTTGGTCAATATGTAAATACAATTTATATAAAAAAATACTATTTTGACAACTTATAGGAAGTATTGACCTAAGTGTATTAACTCCTTTGTTAGGAGACATATCCCCATATTATGATAAGAAAAAAATTCTACCATATCAATCCAATCTTAATTATAATCAAACACCTAAAAACATATAGAGCCATGGTAGCTCAGATGGTTAGCGCTCACTGTAAATTTCACAGTATGCGACGCAACCTGGGTTCAATCTCCACCTACACCAATGATTGAATTGTTAATTGCAATTTTAAGTGCTGATTTACCATGTGCTTGGCGGTGAAGGAAAGCAGCGTGAAGAAACCGGCATGTCTGAGAAATAAGAAAAAAAAATTCGAAAACATGTTGTGAAGTTCCCCAACATCCATTGGGGAACAGCGGCGGACATTTTCTTGCTCTAAGACCCGCTCATAAATTAGGGGAGGCCTGTGCCCAACAATGTGACGCATATAGGCTGTAAATTTGTAACCTAAAAACATTGGTGTAACTGAAGACAAATCGATCTCACATATCCACTTATCATATAGTGGGTTTTAAGCTCATTTGACACCCTACTTATTCTTCTTTTCTTTCTTCTTTGTCGCTCTGTAAGAGTCTACTGCTGCGCACGAGCCTTTCTCGTTGTAGGAAAGATTTGCCTTAAACGTGATGACGCTTGGCTTTGCCTTTGACATCGCCGCCGTCCTGGTCTTTGTATTTTAAGTAATGTCAATGTGATGATTATACCATCATCTATTAGAAGCTGTAAGCCATATTCTCACTCTTACTTATAAAAAAAACATTAAAACAAGACACAATACCTGTTTTTCAAGGAAATGGGCCACTCTGGTTCGATGGTCGTATGGAATTGTGGGAAGTACTCTGTCGGCGGTTTCGAAGTCACCGCGCATCACTGCTGTCTGGTACTCCAGTACCGGCAGCAGCAATGAATATGACACTATGTTTAGCTCTTTGTCATTTAGATACAATCTGAAATAGTAAGCTTAATTTAACAAGTTTCTCTAATGTTTATTTTATAAAATTGTGTAATGTATATGAGCACTAATGAATTACTATTAAAGGATTACTAGTGTCTCAGATCTTGATTGATGTAACATTATAAACTCGTTAAAGTTTTATTTTTTACTTAAAGGATCTAACCAAGAAAAGACTACTTTTGAAATATTGACGTTTGAAATCTACTAAAAGAAGTTTCGTAATAAATATATCATGTATAAACTTTTAGTTATAAACTGTCTTCCTCTCTATTGACTAAGATTTGATTTTCTTATGTTCTATGGAAGAATAGATGCCAAACCCTTATTTTTGAATAACAACTAATTTTTGGCTCGACTATGAGTTGGATCCTTTTTGTGTAACTGTGTATAATTGTTATGCCACATAGGCATCAAAAAACTAACCCGTCAACTTCTGATATTGCCATACAATCTCTGTAAAGTTATGTTTTGACATCTTATAAAAAGTGTTTCAATTGACTGTGTCAACTACCGTATGAATGCAACTGAAGACAAAAATACGGGTAAAGAAATCAACTTGCTAGATGATGTTGTTCGATACTTTTATTATTTACCATTTATTTTACTATGGCAACTTTAATCAAAACTAATAAAAGATATATGTAATGTTCTTATAGTTTCTCCTTTACCTGTTTTCCTTTGCAACATATCCGAGAATGTACATGGTGTGGTCCAAATGTGAGATAGTGACAATCTCGCCACCAACATAGTAGTTGATACGGTTGACGGAGTTTGTGTAAATGAAGCAATCCCCGATCCATAATCCAGTCTTCACTGTCTCATTTACTTCACCAACAACCTAAAATTTTGAGTTTTATTTAGTCTTTGGACCATTGGATATTAAACATGTAGACAAAATTTTGAATTAAAATAATAATATTCTAATTAGGGCAGGAAAGTCTAATAGCATTTTCAAAAATAATTATAAAATGCAATATTTTTTCAATGCTAAATAAAACTGATGATTTTTCATCTATCATGCTGCAGCTATATTATTAGTATGTTTGTAGCATGAATGAGTCGGCTCGACCGGGGAAGGACCACACTCGCACAGAATACCAGCATAAAATAGCATCTAAATGCTGCTGTGTTTCGTATGGTGAGTGTAGAGAATCAGAGATTCACACTATTTACTGGAAATGAGGCATTCATCTTGGTCCTCATGGGTGACAACACATCTGCATTTTAATTCGTAGTTGAGGATAGATGTAGATGTCTATGAGCCACAGCAACCACTTACCATCAGGTGGACTGTGTGCCCGTTTTTTATCCTTATCTTATAAAAAAATATGTTTTGAGTACTTGGTCTCTTATTACTTTTTATATTTAAACTATAACATTCCACATTTGTTCTAAATAATCTTAACCTTCGTTAGGTAAACATATTTTTAGATATATGTTAAAATATTCACTAATTCATTACAGCTTATCAAAAGTTTATGTGTATAACATAGACATTCCTGATAGAATTCCTCGCAAGAAGGATATTTGCCATAGTTGCCACGCTTGGCAGGAAGATTGGCAACCGCAAGTTATTCATGATTTTGAATTGTTGTCATCAGGCATTTTAAGTTCTTATCAGCTGCTGCTCATATCCTCTTTCATTTCCTCCTTTCGCATCTTACGAAATATGATGATACGATGATGTGGGGTAGTAGATTATCTAACTCCGCCACCACAAGCTTCAATGAAATAAGTATTAATAATGAAAAAAGAAAACATGAAAACTATTATATCAACACTATTGAAATAAAAAATAGACCTATTTGAAAGATTATTAGTAAAATTGTGACTAATAACATTAGCTTGAGTTAAAATGTTGATAAGCAAGGTTCTTATCAGACACACTTCATATTATACATTATTGCAACAAGGACTACAATACGATAATAATTAAAAGCATTGAAATTGACTTCAAAGTATTATATATCACCACATAAATTTAATTCTTTTGTTTGCCGAAAAGAATATGTCTTTGTGACAAAATAAAGAAATCAGACAAAATTTTATAACATTCATGAACTTCCTTATACGTGGTAGAGTCATGCTTCAGCTATATTATAGTTGCAACACGAATAGTTGCAACACTTAGATTGGTTTGACCGGGGAAGGACCACACTCTCACAAAATATTAGCGCTTATTGCTACTGTTTGACACTAATATTTTTTACTGGAAACGTGGCATTCCATTTTAGTCCTCAGGAGTGATGACGCATCCGCATTTTGATTCCTAATAGAGGATAAATTTAGATGTCTATGGCCAATGCATGTACTTACCATCAGTTGGTCTATATACTAGTATGTAACCCATTTTCTATAAAAAAAGCTTCCATAACAAAATGATTTAATGCTGGTTAAAATTATCTATTTAAGCTACAAAATGATGTATCTACAAATATTCAAAACTGTTATAAGTTTGTGGATGTATGCACATCATGCTTAAGACTTAGCTCGAGTTCATCAGACATAGTTTCAGTTTGCACAAACAGTTACTTTATCAACACTAACAAAAGATCAATAAAGTTCAACTATCAATTAATTTTTTTATTATACCACAATTCTTTATTATAGTTCTTAAAAAAAATCGTCCCAGTTTTGAAGAAAACGGTATGATGATTTCGTCTATTTTTCATAGGTATAATCAGTCTGTGCTGCAGTTGTCTCTCTTGGTTATCCGGCTCGGTTGTTTGAGTATAGCGGGTTAACTATAGATCTAAATATACTCATTATTCAAATTTCTTGCATCTCTGGTATCCTCTTAACATACTGAAATATCCAATGAGAGACCCATAGAAGCTTTCCATTAAACGTGGAACGATGGAATTCTTAGTCCCACAAACAATAAATCAATGGCCACTCATTAAAAAAGATATTTGCAAAATACTTCTATTTCTACTCCTACATTTTTCAATAAAGATTTTAACCAATTTTACATTCAAATATTTTGAAAACATTTGGAAGTAATTAGGAAAAAACAGAGCATTGCATTAAATATCAAATTTATCTTTAAAATGAAAAATTACTTAAAGACCTTTATGACATTTGTAACTAGAGAATGAATAGATATTGATTTATTTTTAAAAAATACCGCAAAGGACAGAACTATTAGTCAAGATTTTTTACTGTGGGACCATCGAAATGTCAAACATTCACTTCAGTTCATTATTCTATGACAAAGACAAACCAAAGTACATGTTCATGAGAAATCGCAATCAGTATATTCTTTTATGTCATAATGGTATTATTATCACTAAATGTAATCTATGTCGTGAAACATATTACTTCAATTCCTATGACCTCCAAAAAAAGTAAAATGACCGCATATAGACGTTCCACTGGCACTGGCCTCTTATCATTTCTGAGAGGCTCTTAGGAGCTTTTAGTCAACTACGTTACTCCAATGCCTGATGGCGGACTGTAATATTTTATTCCACAAACATGCAGATTTCCCCATGATATTATATTTCACGTGGCAAGAAAGCATTTAAAATTACAATAATGATACCAGCTGACAATAACCAGGTAGCACATACACTGTGAAATTTACTGCTGAGCGTTTAGACGACTTGAACGACGCCTACACGATGTCGGAAAACAACAGATAAGCAAACACTAAGATCACACATTTTAGAACTCTAAAGCAGCCCTCATTCTAAAGCAGTTGGGTAAAACAAAAAGTTGAATCAGCCCACCTCGAAAGCGTCCTCTACGCCATCCTCGGTGATGTTAGAATTAGTTTCCCGCGCGCGGGTCACCACTGCTGCGTTGTACCTCAGTACAAAATAGGCTTCGTCGGTTGCAAGGCACACCAAGTTTCCGCTTTCCGACCAGTACACGTGCCTTGGCTGTATCTCGATTCTGGAACACAGGATTGTGGGTATTTTTAATTTCTAAATTATTTTACAACTTATCTTTATGTACTGTCTAAATTTCCGTTCCGTACCGTGTGACGTAAGAGGCAACTATGAGTTATGACATGCTTCTTCATTTGATGGCTTCAGATAGATAGCGATTTGCGTCTCTTTTCTTGGACGTAAAATAACCAGACTAAGGCTGCGATTCCACCAACCAGTGTTTGTTAAGAACCAATAGAATCACTTCATTTATCTAGCCTCGCTCAGCACATCTCTAGTGGAAATGGCTCAACGGAGTAAGGTTTTTGTACGTACAAAACAAGGTAAGGATATGTGCGAGGGATGTGTGCGAGGGTTTCGCTCCTACCACACCTCACCCCGCCCGCATCTGTAACGAGCCCGCAACACATTCTCGCACCGCTCATCTGCGCACCGTTTCACATCGTCACTACGCATCCTCGCACCGCTCAGTGGCTTTGGTGGAAACGCTCTCAACGTTCCACAGCCTCGCTACTCATCCTCTAGCACCGCCAAGCTACTACGCACATCTCTGGTGAAAACGCAACCTAACAGACTGGGCAGCATCTTCAAAAGTGTTGTGATTGTTAATTATCTGCCCGCCAAACATGACCAGCAAGCAGAAGCCAGCAGCAAGAAGAAGCTCATGGTGAGTAATAGACCTCAGTTTTACGGGCTCAAGAGGAAGGAACGCTTATGTAATAAGTTTCATGAGATCGCACTAATAAACATACTTTAATATACAATGTTGTCTAAGAAGGATACAATATACACAACTTATTATCAATTTTAAAGAAATCCTAATCACAAGGATTCTGAATGATTCTAAATTAGTTCAATAAATAGTGAAAGCCGACTTAAAGAAGAATGAAAAAAATTAAATAATTTCCACAATAGCTTTACAAGTCTAAAAGAAATAAAGCCCTTTTAACTACATTGAAATGTTAATCATTTTTTAATATAGTACAAGGTGGAACAAAATAGTAGTCAACTTGTTATTTCAATTTTTTCAGGGAAATTTTACTGCAATAAGCATTTATAAATAGCTTTACGCAAAGTAATCGTTTATCAAAATATACCAGTTTCGCCTAGTTATATAATTATAGTAAGAGGACAATACAATATTACATTCTAAGCGTTGGCAACTTTAATGCTAAGAATACCTCCAATCTTATTGCATGTGTTCCATCAGACTTGGGTAAATTAGGACTTAGGATTATATCTCTTTCATAGACTGCTTCTGGTTATTTACAAAGACGCCGTATGCAAAACTTAACGAGCAACAAACTCAGAAAACGCTTAAATCATCATCATCATCATCATAAATTAAATCTACGCAATTTTATCAACTATACAGCATATTATCGCTACAGCATGATTTTGACAGCATGAACTTATTTCACTGGTAACAGAGCATTTCATTACATCTTTATGTAATTATTCAGTCATCTGGGGCATCACGTCTGTATTTTCATTCTTAATCTAAGATAAATGAAGGTATCTATGAGCCACACCATCCATTTGCCATCAGGTGTAATAGCTCACGTGTCACCCTTTCTTGGTAAAAGAAATATTTTCCTATTGCACTTGATCGCTTTTTTCGGTCATATATTTTTAGAGTTAAGTGTTAGTATATTCTTACAACTGCAATAGTATAACCTTCGCAATTAGACGTTCACATTATTTAAAAATAGCAGTGGTACATATATCATGAGATAAACACTCGCAGTGCGTTTTATAGTACGCTAGTAATCCTAATTCAATTCCAACTGGAAGCGTGTTGTGCTTTTTTTTTAATTGAAATGACAAACAACCATCCAGTCCACATAATGGTAAGTGGTTACTGCAGTCTCCATGGACTGCAACTGAATTCAAAGAAAGTGAGTTGTCACCCCTGAGGACTAAGATGGAATACGTCACAGCATGTAATTATACTTTTTTCTGTAATATTACTTCAGACCTGATCACAGCTTAGCAAGCGCTGCTGTTTGCGGCAGAAACAGGTAAGCGTGACTTGTCTGTGCTCGGTAGTTAAGGAAAACAGTGTGGGGAAGCCTGCATGTATAAGAAATAAAACACTTTGTAGACAGGCTAAATCTGACAACATGCACTGGAGCAATGCAGATGGTTAATGACTCCGTAACGGTCTCAATAATGAGAGGAAGCCTGTACCTAGCAGTGGGATGTATTTTGCTTGGAACTTAAATTTTTACTATTTTTTTATAGGTTGAGGGTGACAAATGAGCACACAGTCCACCTGATATGGTATGGATGGTAAATGATTGCTGTGGCCCATAGACTTTTACATCTATAAAAATGCAGATGCGTTATCACCTCTGAGGGATAAGATAAAATGCCTCTCTTCGGACCGATGCGGAGCTTCTTCACAAGATTATAGGGAACTGAAAACTGACTTTTGAAATTTGGAAAATCGAACCGGCAACAACAACTTTTAAATGGGAAATTAATAAATTAAATTTTCTTAGGTTTCAACATATTCTTGCATATTCCTTTTGCCAAAATTTCAAGATCGACATTCCCAAACAATTAAAATATAAAAATGTTTAATTACAAATTCGCTAGTGCTCGATGCTATCAATATACAAAATATAATATTATATACAAACAAACTTGTTCTTGATGACAAGATTGATTTATGTGAAAGTTTGCACTTGATATTCAGCGAGGGGTATACCCTATGGAGGGAAAACTATGAAAGTATTTTCTCATACTTAGTAATGAACTGAAGTCAATGCCTGGGGCAGAGATGCCAATTCGTTGCTAGGGAATTATTAAGGTAATCACATTTGCTCTTTTACTACTATCAACATTTTAAAAATTTGCTGCAGAACAAAAACCCAACAACACATTCCTTTTTCTTTCTGTGGATACAGTTAAAATCTGATAAAGGATAAACGACAAGGAGCACATCCAATGGGTGGCGACTGTTGACCTCGTAATATCCCAACTACAAAGAGGCCCCTGCTTATTAGTATATAGGCTTATAGACTAATGACATTTTAAATAATTAACATTTGCAATGCAACCACTGAACTGTAATGTGTGCTTAGATCTAAAAACGCAAGCAACATTATATATATATATATATATATATATATATATATATATATATATATATAAGTATCATTTTAGCTTATATTTCCTATATTAAATAATAAATATCACATTATTAGCACTGCATAAACACCAACACGCCATATATTATGAGCATTTGCACCACCATATCAATTAAGAGTTCATTGGAAATATATAATATAATAATACAATAATTAAGAAATATAATTTAATAATGACACAGAAATATACATAGAAAAATATTCCCACTGCATATATGATTCAACAACTTGTACCTATCATTTCTTTATTTAAATGCAATAAATAGTTATCTATCTATCCATAATTTCTTTAACCTCCGCCACATAATTGTTATTAATATACATAGATGCTTTAGCTAAAGTAAAAAAATAAATATCACAAAATAAAAACATATCATATCATAGAACTACAACAATAGAATTTTCTATTGTTGTAGTTTTATGATTTATGATATGTTAAGAGAAACAAAAGACAATGAAAATAAGACATGTTTTATGTAGTACAAGTTTCGATTTCCAACTGTTCAAACAAAAGTAAAAGATACAAACCTTCTAACCAACTCCAAGTGCTCCCAGTCATAGAAGGAAAATGCTACGCCACTAATTGATTTCACACCCAGCATATAACCACCGAAGATGCCTGCAAATATATTACAAATAAATTTTATAATCTATACAAGGTGGTAGGACTTCCCTTTTGCCTAGGAATCTGTCTAGGTGGGTACCACCCTACTACCGCTGTCTGCCGTCTAGAGGATATAGACAGCCAGTACAATTACAAGCTTTGAGACTTTCCATTTAATTCTTCAAAAATGACAATGCAACTTTAGCCTTTTTTATTTGAAGTTGGCTGCAAGTGTCCATAGGCTACAGCAGCCACTTACCATCAGGTGAACTGTAAGTTCATTTGTTTTTGTTTATATGACAGTTTTAATTACATCAAACACTACATAAATATTTTTACCTTCAGCGCCATATTCTGGTTTAAAACTTTTTCTCTCTTTGAAATTCTTAAAAACCTTCACTGTACTGGAGTTTTCTAATGTTGCATATTCCGAACTATCAAAAGCCCAGACAAATTCTTGGGCGGTGCCAAAAGCCTTATTTCTTAACGCCATTGCAGTGTAAATTATGTATTCACCATCACCACAAACTACTACAAAACGCCCATTAGGATTATGGGCAATTGTTTGAGGATAGATCTCACAGGAGCCCATGTCTTTTGCAACAACTGGCACACATTCACCATCTTTTATTTCCGTACCTGCAAAACAAACCTCCTTAATAAAAATTTGTGTACAACATTAATTACAAATTAAAACAATTTAATTAATTTTGTAACCATAAACATAAAGACAAACCTTCCGGCAAGGCTTTTAGATTGACCTGCTGCATCTCTGAATGCTTGGCCCAAATAATTTTGCCTCCATTTACATCCATAGAAATGGCAGGTTCTTCCCTGCCTATTTTTATCATAATCGTACCCTCATCATACCTGTTACAAATACACATCAGTTACACATTAAAAACATCTATAAAACATATTATCACTTAAAAAGGCTTCATTTCATAATTTGCATAATGCATCAAATTACAATTATATTAAGAATAAAACGAAATCAATCTTACCCAAGAGCAACATTGTTAGATCCATGCATAGATGAAATAGTCCAGACCCTTTCAAAACCATAGTTCAATGATGATTCAAGCCTGTAGGTTCCAGCATGCCAAATTCGCACGGTGCCATCTTCAGAGCCAGTAAGCAGGACTGGCAGCTCGGGATGGAATGATACCGCAGTTACATTTTGGGCATGACCTTTGAACATTGTTATACATAAAAACCAAATTCTTAGAGAAAATTTAGAAAGATGATGATAGATGTGTGGTAATACCACCACAATACCACAATAAAGGTTAGTACCACCATAATAAAGTTTTTAAGGGGTATTTAAATGAACTAAGTATAAATTTTAGCTCTAAAACACATGGTAATGTTTTAAATTAATATTTAAATTAAGTAAATTTTTAGTTAGTTTCTAATAGCTGAAAAAACACAAACAATATTTATTTGTTTCTACATTATCTTTAATAATGAAAGTGTTATACTTACTACATATTCAAAAAGTCTTAACTTACCTTCCAAAGTCTGAACACAAGTTTTATTTTGATAGTCCCATATCTTTACAAGACGGTCATCGGCACCACTGATTAAGTATGGCTTATCACCACCATGGTAATAGTCTACACAGTTGACTCCCTTGTCGTGCCCTTCTAGTGTGAAGTTTGAAATAGAGGAACCTAGCTGCCAAACCTGTACAAAGAAAAACAAATATTAATCTGTTCTGATTGCTTTTATTGGTATGATAAATAAATTGAGTGACTAATAAATTGTTTTCAATCCAGTGATTTAAAAATAAACATTATAATAAATATATTAAAGAATAATTAACCTTAACAGTAGTGTCAAGACTTGCACTAGCAAATGTGTTATTGTCCTTTGGGTTGATTACTATTTGCATCACATAATGAGTGTGGCCTTCAAACACTTGTTGACATGCCCAACTGCGATCCCAGTTCCACAGTTTTATTAGCAGATCATCTATAAATTAAATTAACACTTGTTTAATCTCAAAGCATAATTAAAGATTATCCAATATAAAAATTATAACACATACTTATTGATTTATGTAATGGTGTTTCGGATAAAATAGATGATTAATATTCCTTTTTTTTTACTATTTTTAATGCCTAGCCTAATTACTATTCTAATGCCACTTGAAATTACAAACATAATATAATAGAGTTAAGAAACACCATTTATTAAAGCATTAATGTTAAAATAAGAAAGTCACCAAAATAAAAATAAGTTAGATTAATCCAAAATCATAACACATACCACTGCTAGTCAGAATGTAAGGTTGTGTGGGGTGAATCGCAATACATCTGACATAATCCGAGTGAGCTTCAAAGGAATGGACTCTTTCTAAAGTATTATAATTGAACACTCTAATTTGCATATCATCTGAACCTGTGATCACCCAGTTCTTCCTGGAGACAAACTTGGCAGCTCTTACCGGTAAGTCACACACCTGCAAAAGAGGACAATGCATAATAACAAAATAAAAAAATTATATAAAAAGCCTAATGAGAATAACGTTCTAAGTACTAGTGCAATGTGCAGATTACATGTACTTATACATTGTGCACTACATTGTACTTAATAAAATCAATGAAACAAGTGTCTCCAATAAGGATAAAATTGAAACTCTTGCTGTGAAAAAGTAGGAAATACTCGAGGAATTACTTTATGTATTCTTGCAACAGTGCAGATACAATGATGTACTGAAGTAAGTACCCCTATGGTTTTTTAAAATAAACTGTGACCATTGTATCACCTCAAATCTCTTGACTTGTATATGCGTCTCGTAGTTCCATATGTTGACATCCCCGCTGTACAGTGAGCAGAGAAGCCATGGTTCTGTAGGATGTTGATCTACACATTTTACTCGGTCACTCCTCGCAGTCAGCTTTCTCTTGATATCCAGGCGCAACGGCTTAGTGAACATAACAAAACACATTAGAATTACACTATATTACACCGACATCAAAAAACAAAATACATAGTCGTCACGAAGACGGGATGCCGACATATCATGAATGATGACACCACCGACATATTGAACTATATGGCCGTAGTGGCATCAGTTGCGGATTGCAGTATGAATGAGCACTTTATATTGCGTATTATTATGTTATAAGAATAATTCTTACCATTCTTATAAGTTAAAACATGAAAAATTGTCATGCAGAACCAATGTAACCGTGGAAGTTTGACAGGGTGGGTGGACGTGTCACTTTATTTTTTTTTCTGTATTTTGTTGATTCGGATACACGCACCGAAACGCATATTCACTAAAAAAGAACACTATCCATAAATAGGGGTAATGAGGCGCATTTACAATATGTATTAACGTGGGTAGACGGTAACAGCCAATAAATTAGGTTTAATATGATGATATTTAATATAAGCTATTTTATACTTTTAATACCATAGACTTAGAATATATTGGCGTATAGACGACCAGGCGACCTGACACCCTGACAGCCCAAAATAGCGTGACTAATTTTGATTTGTCATTGTGAGCGTTAGCTAGTGATGTACATTTTACTAACAAGAACTATCAAAAAATGATTGTTAGGATAGCGGTAAAAAGAAAAAAATATAGTTTAGTGTACAAAGTCAAATAACTACAAAATTAACTGAATTTTTACCATGATAGTTCTAAAATAATTAAAAAATATTCATATAACATGTTCCTGGGAATAAGCTGAACATACCTCCCTTTTGTTGGATTTTAATCAGCTTACTCTACCTATAAACTTAAAAAAAAACTCCCCAAGAATCAGATCAGAAAATTGTATTTTCGAGTTATGATCTTTGGAGAAAAATATTGTTACGCGCCACTATTAATGTCTTGTACATGGCAACACTAGTTACACTAGCGCCCTCTAGTGTCGAGTAAAAGAGTGTTGCGCGCCTTGTACATGGCAACACTAGTTACACTAGCACCCTCTAGTGTCGAGTAGCAGAACTAGGAGATTCGAGATCCTTCCAGAAATGTCGGGACCGATATGTACTCGAACATTCTAGATGTCGCTACAGTAGAAGGTTCTAGAAACTATCTGAGGCCCTATATAAGGCCGGTATAGACCACGACCGAGGCAGTATTGAATTGGCGATACAAGAGAATACTTCGAAGCTAAATATCGGCGAACTGTGTTTTATTATTAGTGTGATTTTAAGTTGTAATTAGTGTTGTGTAATTAAATAGTCAATTTTGGTAATTAAATCGGCAGTTTTGTAATTGTCTCGAACCCCAAGCTCATAACAATATTTACAGCCATGGACAATTTTCCGGGAGTTTTTTTAATATATTGTTAAGAATTTAACAGAGTATATAGTTATATACTCAGTTAAGGTAATTAACTGAGTATATACCTATTTATATGAAATGTTTTGATGGGAAAATGAATAACGGAGACACGGAGTGTTCGTGGAGTTTTATATGTTTTGTTTTTATTTTAATTTTTTAAGTAATTGTAAAGAATAAAAAAGACAGATGTCACGAATATTGAAGAAACAAGAGAATGTTTTCTATAAATGTATATGTAGCAGGGTGAGGCAACTTTGTATGAAAGCTGAAAAATCTGCACACAATCATGGTTTTGTCAATATACGTGTTGGGCTTGTAAAAATAAAGCGAAATAAAATATCGCTGTCTCTTTATTTAATGTTGTTTTAGATTGCCATTTTAAAAATTAGATAAACAAATTTATATTATATGGGAAGAAAATAAAAATGTTAATTCGATGTTAAACTTTTATTGGTTTGCTCTTTAAAGTATAATTACATACATATTGAAATTATGAATTAATAGAAGACGAAAACATGACATTTGTTTGTCAAAGTCTTTCATATTGAAAATATTTTCTGAAATTTATTAATATTTATTTCATAGGTTTAGTTTTTAATATTTATTAATCATTTGTGCTTAAATTCAGTTAGATGGACTTCATTTTCGTATATACGCGAATATACAGTCATAATATCGTCGTGAATGTACAGTAAAGATTTTTGTGAGATGTTAATTCTGTATAAGATATTGACTATAAATGAATCCATTATTTCAAAGTTTTATGCACGATTTCTGGTCATTATCGAAAATAAGTTAAGTGTTGTGCAAATAAAAAGCACAAAATCATCTGATCACTTTCTGCAAGTTTCATATGATAGGAAGAGAAAATCTTATGACAATATTGTGGTAAGGCTATAAACATTTCGAACTTTTTGGCCATTATTTGTAGAGTTTATTACTATTTTGACTCCAATTGTATCTGTTTCAGATCACGTATTTGGACTGAGTTAAATTTTCATCATGAGAATTTTGCTGATTTAAATTACAATTTACGTTAATATTCTGTGAAGAATAACTCTCTGACAATAATATGTTATATATCAGTAATGAGCGTGGAAATATTATGTGCATAAGCAATATAAAACATCAATAACAATGTGTAGTTTATAAAACAACCTGTCTTCCAGAAAATAAAATTACATAACTATACTTATTTATAGTTTTATTTTATCACACATATTAATCTATAGTATTTTCGAGTAATTTTGGTGCAACCTCTCAAATATATGGGAATTTGCCCCATAGATTTGTGAGGCTTGAGCCAAAATTACTCGAATAAGCTTCAAATAAAAAGTTTAAAGTTACAGAATATAAAGGTTTAAAATTCCCTCTAAAAAGTTTTATATGGGCATCCACCGTAGCGCTTTTCGTATACACACATAAACATGTGTTTCCGTTTTTTAGTATGAAGTTGGCGTTCTTCTCTTGATAAAGAGTAATTGTGTTCTGTGATATATAGCGTTTTTCTCTTAAATTGTATCACTTCATATAATTATGTTATCAAAGTACGATATTATAATTTATATATTATGAAGACGAAGATTTTTATTTAAAAACTGCATCCTAACTAGTGGTAGTTAGGATGCAGTTTTTAAATAAAAATCTACATCTACATGCGTTCTGCGCATGATCATTGGTGACCCCGACGTGATTATCCAAAGAAGAAGTAATATGAAGAAGTAAGCTTTGGACAAGCCAACACAAATTGTAATTGCCGAGAGCACCTGCAACGAGAGCCAGCTGCACAGCAACAAAATCAGGGAAGTGACCGCTCCTATAATACTTTTATAACCTACTTACCCTGTGCGTCCTTCTCACAACTTGACTTTAGGTTGCCGGCCGGCCATTTCTTTATATATCGCAGTGAACCTAATTTTCATGTCTTATTTATCTAAGGCTGTTCATTGCATAAATAAAAGTTTCATCGGTAAATTACATCAAAATTGTTCAAGGCCAATTAATTTTACTTACTTCAATTAATAAGCTAAAACTAAATCTACCTAAACATTCTTTACGCACACGTGGCGTAACTTGCAAAGAATTGTAAATCACCATAAAAGTTGGTTAATTTATACTAATATTTCATAAGATAATATTTTACTTTATATATCAATTTGAATTTTAGGCTCCCAAATACTTTTTCCATACTAAGCTACTTAAAACTAAGCCTAATAACTTTTTAAGCTACTACTACTACTCGCCTGTTGCTACAGGGGACTGTCTCCTGCTGCTGCACTCCTCTTCTCTTCACGTCCTCTGACCGTGGACCGCTGTTGCGCCGCGCTTAAGTCGCAAGTTACGTTTATTTTATGCCTTTAATTTGAGAGTCATCGTAGGAAATTCTTAGAAATTTCAACTTTTCATACTAACTTACTATTATTCAAATAATTTTACGGATTAATACCTATCTTGATTTTTAATTTGTTTTCTTCATTTCTCTTCACAACGCCTAAAAAGGGTACAAATATAGATGAGCTCATGACTAAACGGGCTAACGTTGAGCAAAGAGTAAAGTTATTTAAAATTTTTGTAAATGATTTAATTGAAATTAAGAATCCTACACAAAGTCAACTGACTGTCAACGTACTGAGCTCTCTGTACGGTTAGAAAAATTTGAAGGTTTATTTGAATATTTTAAAGACTTGCAGATGGAAATTGAGGTTCGTGATACCTCCCAATTTGAAGTAAGGGACAAAATGGAACGTAGCTTTTATACGCTATGACATTGGCTAAGGATTTATTATCATCATTTAAAAAGATAGACATCATTCTTCAGACTCAGGCCAGCCTAATCTTAAGATTCAGCTAGGGTTCCGCTTACCAGAAATTAGCTATTATATATGGCTTGAATTTAAGGAAATGTATGTCTCCTTAATACATGATAATGAAACTATAAATTTTATACATAAATTTCACTATCTTTCATCTTACCTGCAAGGTGAGGCAGCCCAAGTTATTAGTAATTTGGAAGTAACTGAATGTAACTACAATGTGGCTTGGGCCCTTCTCTGCGAGAGATATGACAATAAAAACAGCTGGTCTCACAACACATGAATGCACTATTTAATATGCCTCCTATTTCTCAGACAGCTAAGTCTTTGCGTAACACTGTGGATCATGTTTCAAAAAATCTTAGAGCCCTTAACACTTTAGGTGTTCCCACTACTAATTGGGCTCCAATAATCATTCATATGATTGTCCCTAAGCTTGATGGAAATTCTAGACTAAAATAGGAAGAATACAAATCTTCATTAAATTGTGATTTACATTCGTTAGATAATTTCTTTAAATTTTTGAAGGCTCGAGCTGATATTCTCGAAAGTGTGAATAATAATAATCAGGAAAAGGGCGAAACATTCAACAAATTTAGCAACAGAAATTACCCTTAAAATCTCATACTATTTCAATGGAACCCAGCTCGTCTATGTGTGGTGTCTTGTCATATACTGCGAGCAGTTCCAGTGGAGCGGCGGGTGCGGCGGGTGGGGCGGCGGCGTTCGTATACTGCGGCGGGCTGCACCGCGTCTACGGCTGCTTTTCTTTCTTGTCAAAATTTATCGAGGAGCGTATCACCGAGGCGGCCAGTTTGAAATTATGCTTAAATTGCCTACGTAAAGGACCTACGCGGCTATGCAAGTTAAGCCCTTGTTTTACTTGTAAGCGGCGACACAATACGCTTATACACCACGAGGATCCTCAGGCAAGCAATGCATCCGTAAATATGACTGCAAATAAGACTGAGCCAGCAAATGAAACCCCTGAGGTCATTGACACTACAGTCAATGTATAATGTATGTATCCGTCTCCAGTAACAACCACGTCTTGCTATCCACTGCCCTTGTAGATATGTACAATCCCATTACTAACAAGTATGCGACGGCGCGCGCCTTATTAGACAGTGGCAGTCAGGCTTCCATACTAACTGAAAATTTGAAACGCAAACTTTGCTTGCCCACTGAATAAACAAACACAAATATAATAGGCGTAGGTGACAAACCACTTACCTCAGGCTTGACGCCTGAGGTAAGTGGTTGCTCCGTCCGTATTAAGTCTAAATCTATTCACTACACACTTACCTTATCTTGCTTAGTGCTACCTAAAATATCTGGCAATCTACCTCATGTCCAACTTGATATATTTCAATTAAACTTACTTATGAATGTTAACCTTGCCGATCCTAACTTCATTCAGCCTGCTCCTGTAGATCTACTTATTGGAGCTGATGTATTTTGGCAATTAATATTAGGCCAACAGATCACTCTAGGCTGTAACAAACCTATAGTCACAGATACAAGGTTTGGTTGGATATTATCTGGCCCAATTTCTTCAAAGTCTGTTAGCAAGACTAATGTTCATGGCGTTTTTTGTACTCACTTGTCCCTTGAAGAGCAAATTACTAAATTTTGGCAGGTTGAGGATATCCCTGAATCTAATAAGATATTGTCCAGTTTTGACATGGAATGCGAGAAGCACTTTTTAGAAACTACTCGTCGCATGGACGATGGTAGGTTTTGTGTTCGATTACCACTTATTTCTGAACCTGGTTGTTTAGACGATTCTTATCAGTTAGCTAACAGGCGCCTCCTAGGGTTAGAAAGACGTTTTAAAAAAATCCAGATTTAAAATTAATGTATTCTGATTTTATACGTCAATATTCAGATCTTGGACATCTTTCAGAAGCTACTGAGGTTATTTCATCTCCAGCTTATTTCATCCCGCACCATGCGCTGATAAAACCAGACAGTAAGTCGACAAAACTTCGCTTTGTCTTCGTCGGCAGCGCCCCCTCTACCTCAGGTTTCTCTATTAATGACCTCCAAATGGTGGGGCCTCCTACTCAGGATTCCTTATTTAATATTATACTCGGGTTTAGTCTTTATAAATATGTACTCTCCGGAGTCCTAGAAAAAATGGCCCTGATAAGATTTAATAGATTTCGATTCTTACTCATCTCTTACTAAACTAGAACGCATTTTCGCTTATGTCTTAAGTTTCATAACCTGTTGTAAAAATTGAATTAAATTTACCAATGTGCTGCAGCCTGAGGAACTTACTCGATCATTTGAAAAACTAGCATATCTCTCTCAGCGTGAATCTTTTCCTGACTAATTAAAATGATTACAAAATAATAAGCCGTTACACTCTAAAAATAGTATTTTACCTTTAAGTCCGTTTCTACGCGATGGTTTTATCCGATGGGCCGCCTCGATGAATCCTCTTGCTCGTTCGAAAAACGACATCCTATCTTAGTCCACGGCAAGCATCGCTTCACTCGGGTGTTTTTCGAGCGTGAGCACCTGCGCCTGCTGCATGCCGCGCCGCTGCTGCTGCAGTCGTCCGTCCGTCGCACTGTGTGGCCCGTCACTGGCAGAAATGTCGCTCGTTCTGTCTATCATCAGTGTGTCAGATGTTGTAAATTTGCTACTAAACCAGTAACCCCTAAAATGGGAAACTTACCTTCCGTTCGCGTAGACGCTGGATTTCCTTTTATTAGTACTGGCGTAGACTTTGCGGGACCATTTTCTATGGTTAATCGTAAAGGTAGAGGCTGTAAAATCGTAACTAAATGCTGCTTATGTTTATTTATTTGTATGAAATATAAATGCCTTCACTTAGAAGCGGTGAGTGATCTCAGCAAAGATGCGTTTGTACTAGCTTTACGTCGGTTTATATCTCGCAGAGGAAAACCGTCAGATATCTATTGTGACAACGGCATGAATTTCGTGGCAGCCTCGAAAGAACTAGGCAATTTTTTAAACACGAATTCGCGTTCCATTTCCGATTTTGCTTCAAACGAAGGCATAAAATTTCATTTCTCCCCGGCTTATGCGCCGCACTTTGGTGGTCCATGGGAGGCGGGCGTAAAATCCGCTAAATTTCATATTAAACGAACCCTTGGTTCTACACATTTAACTTTTGAAGAGCTGGCAACTTTATTTAGTCAAGTTGAATCCATCCTGAACAGTCGCCCTCTATATCCTATGTCGCCCTCTCCTAATGATTTCCATCCACTCACTCACTCAGGTCATTTCCTCATCGGACGTGCTCTAGATACTATACCATCACCTGATCATACTTCGAGTTTCAACCGGCTTAACAGATTTAAACAACTAGAAAAATACCGTCAGCATTTTGGAATAAATGGAAGCTGGATTATATATCTGAATTGCAATAGCGACATAAATGGTGAGTACCAGCTCGAGAATTACGGATTGGAGAATTGGTTTTACTCAAGGATGACAACACTCCTCCACTATAGTGGAAACTCGGACGTATCATACAGTTTTACCCCGGACCAGATGGAATAAATCGTCTGGCAGACGTTCTGACGTCCACCGGAGTCCTCAAACGTGGTATTAAATACCTGTATCCTCTACTGGATCTTCCGGGGGGGCGGAGTATGTTCGTGGAGTTTTTATATGTTTTGTTTTTATTTTAATTTTTTAAATAATTGTAAAGAATATAAAACACAGATGTCACGAATATTGGAGAAACAAGAGAATGTTTTCTGTAAATGTATATATAGCGTTTTTCTCTTAAATTGTATCATTTCATTTAATTTTGTTATCCAAGTACGATATTATAATTTATATATTATGAAGACGAAGATTTTTATTTAAAAACTGCATCCTAACTACCACGCGTCCTGCGCGTGATCACGGAGTACATAATGGCTGCTTTATTGTTCATATAAGTACCTACTACTTTTGATAGAATAGAATAATTTTTTATACAATATTGATTATTACATAATACTTATTGAAAGTCATTTTTTATTTACCACTGGTTCGGAAAATACCTATGTCCTGGAAAGAACCAGCAAGAAACCCAGCAGGACTTTACTTCAAACATATTTCACACAACAATAATTTAATTTATACAATTTTTAAATGATTTTTCATAGAACCAGCATGGTGGCGATCACCTTATTTTCAAGGGTTATTTTCATTCATGTATTCCTTGATATTATAATAACCTTTTATGTACAGTTTTTCTTTAATAAAACTTTTAAACTTGTTTATTGACGAACTTTGAATATGTTCTGGGATTTTGTTGTAAAAGCGTATACATTGCCCCATAAACGAATTACTGATTCTGTGGAGTATAGTAACTTGCATTACAAGCTTATGTTTGTTCCTAGTGTTTAAAGTATGCACATCCTTATTAGTACAAACGTGTAATAATTACATACATTATAGAAGTTTATTTTAACATTCGACTTAAATATGAATGTAAACTTAAAAATTTATGTAAAGAAACTTGCAAGAATCAGTTAAATAAGTTTGCTCTGTTTATAGGCCAATATGTTTATGAGGCTTCATCATGCTTCATGTTTATATTCTTTCATCTGTCCCTGAAAAGTATGAAGTAATAAAAAACTTATTATCATTTTAGCTACATGAACTTTAAAAACATAATAATCTTAAGAGAGTAAAGTGCATCAAGTGTCCGAGGATATAGATGCACACTCTATTCTTTCACTCTCGGTATGTTAAGAAAACGGTCACTCATTAATGGACTGACCGCGACAAGTGCAACTTAATCTTGCAGATATATTGATCCGTGCAACTATTACATAAACACGAGTTCCTCTTCTCTACGACTAACGCTGTAGGCGATGAACCATGACATTTAAGCCCTCGGCACAATGTCGTTGCCCATCAAGCATGAATCGGGCATCGAGCATTGTGAGTATTGAATACTCTGGAATTTCTACTATCCTGGCATATTTAACCGCGCGTCTCATGCGCGGGCATCTAGTGGCGCTTCAAGAGCATTACTAAATATATTATATCTAACTACGCTAAAAGTTTTATCATTGTGACTTGGGAATAAAATCCGAAGCTCCGCGTAACCCCTTGTGGAAAATAGAATAATGCTATGAATATTGAATTAGTGTGACCGTGAGGTGCGGGTGGTGAAGTAAAGTCGCGTCTTGTCATGCTTGGTAGGGAGGTTGACAACCACAGCTACTATTATTTTGATCTGTTGTCAAGAAGATGATGCAGTCCATGCCATCTCCAGTTTGTTTTCCAATGTCACCTCTTACGACGGGACGATATGAGGTGGTGGATTTTCTTTCACCGCCACAACAGGGCGAACATTTTTCTACTCCCCTTCATGAGTGTAGTGATCCTCACGTTCACTGTGAATAATATTTATAAGGAATAAAACTAATTCTATGATCCAGGATCCAGGATTCTATCGCGTTTGATTTTAACTTTTTAAATTCCCGATGTTTTGGGCACTTGGGACACTGGGCGGGAGAACTGAAGTTTTCGACGACCTTATGTCGTAGTTAAAATAGAATAGAATAAATGCAGAAATAGTTTGAATTTAATTTTATTAATTATGGGGTCCTAAGCAGATGGTAGCACTCAGCGATCTTCCCTATTAAAATTAGGACATTTTTAATTTCAATAGCCTTGTGAATCATCATTAGTAGCATTCGCAAGATAGATATGATATATATTTGCAAGGATTTGTTGTCTATCAGATCCGATTTAATGGTTGGGACGATACTAAACATGTTGACATACTTTAGACTTCCCGGAGCTTCGGGGCTTCACATCAACGATATGTTCTTTTACTCGGAACTTTCATCCAAGATGCATAAAAAAACCCGTAACACAAGTTTAAATCCATGTGTAGTATTCATTATTATAGAACTGTATTTATGAAATTTTCAAGTCTACACGAAGTAAAAAATTATCTACATCTATTTTATGGTGCCAATCAATATTAAATAGGACCAATGATATGAATAAAATGTCTCAAATAAACATTATATTACTTTGTTAAAACTAAATTAACTTTAACTATGAATAAATGTAAGGAGTAAAATGTAAATAATAATGATACATTTTGATTTCAAGACTATTTACCTTTCTTATGGATACATCGGAATCGGAAGACACGCCCTATATAAAAAATAGTAGGTGTTTCTAGACATATATATATATTCACGTGTTTCTGTAGCATGTTACCTTTTTCTTATATCTATGATGTTATCACCAATCATCTACGTCTAATAGTATTTTAGAATGAAAAATAAGTCTTTGACAGACATAGAGACATAGACACCGAAGTGACTCTAAACTATGGAGTGTAGAGAGAAGGAGGAACATCTTCATATATGAAAAGTGTCCCTAAAAACGTGTCCAATAAGGGTGGCGCAGCAGTAGCATAGGATAAATACAAAAAAATAGCGCCAATACGTAGAGGGAGTATGTACAATAGAGTAGTCATTGCCGTATACCTAAGCGGGATAGCAATAGTTTAAGGTTAGTGTTGCCGATGATTATCTATTGATATTTTCTTGATTTTTGGGAAAAGTAAATTCTTTTTACTATTTATAGGTAGAATCAATACAGTGTTTCAAAAATATGTAAGTAATTCATTAACCACCTAAGATATATATTAAAAGGTTAATGTACTAGATTGAAAAATAAAACGAATTTTTGTATTATATTTGAAATCGCTTTATTTTGCGTTTTGTCTTTTCCTTGTTTTATAATCAGCTTTCTTTTATATAATGTTTTGCTATGTATAACAGATTACGCAAAAACACACAAAAAACTATAATATACTTGAAATTAAATAGTTTAGAAAACTTACCTTTGGAGATATTATTATCTACCGATTTTTTTATCGGTAAATAATAAATAATATATCCACAGGTATGTATTCAATTTCGAATGAAACAACAGAAATAATGCAAAATATTTATATGAATATTATTTAAATAAAACAAATAATTGAAACAGCACTAGGAAATTTTTTGTACACCTTTATAGTTTTCGGTTTGGTAACACATGCTTGAAAACTAAAGGGTTAAGTTCAGAGTCTGTAATCCTAAAAAAGAACGGACAAGAAACTTTAGGAAACTGTTTACAATCAGCTGATCGGAGCATCAAGGTCGTAGTAGACGGTGCATGCTCTGATCTCAAGCCTATCAACGCTGGTGTTCCACAAGGCTGCGTGCTATCACCAACGCTGTTTCTCCTGCATATCAATGATATGTTGCTAACTGGTAGCATTCATTGCTATGCAGACGACAGCACTGGTGATGCCTTATATACCGGCCGTGCCAATATTTCTCGGGAAAACGTCGCCGAGTACCGGGACAAACTTGTGTCTGAAGTCGAGTCTTTGCTTAACAAAGTCTTGGATTGGGGCCGACTAAATCTAGTCCAGTTCAATCCCCAGAACACAAGTTTGCGTGTTTACCGCTAATAAAAACATAATTTAAAATTAAAAATTTTGTACAGCCGACTTCAATATAAGCGACTTCAAGACAGGTTATTTAAGAATAACTCAATAACCATTGGTCTGACCTTGATCAAATTATCTTGATCATATGGGACCACACGAGAACTATCAGCTTTCATATAAAAAAAGAATCATCGAAATCGGTTCGCCCAGTACAAAGTTATGAGGTAACACACATAAAAAAAAAAGCAAAAAAAAAACATACACTCGAATTGAGTACCGTCTCCTTTTTGGAAGTCGGCAGAAAAGAACCCCTTTGTCGTATCTCCTCAGTTTCAAGGCACTCCCCTTGCTGCCTCAGCCAGTATCGGAATCCTTGGCGTCAACATATCGAATAGTGTGCAGTTTCGTGGTCACTTGAAAGGGAAGGCCAAATTGGCCTCTAAAAAGCTTGGCGTGCTCAGCAGAGCGAGACAGTATTTCATGCCGGCACATCGCTTGCAACTTTACAAAGCGTAAGTTCGGCCCCACATGGAATACTGTTCTCATCTCTGGGCCGGGGCACCCCAGTGCCAGCTCCTTCCACTTGACCGCATCCAGCGCAGAGCAGTTCGAATCTTCGACGACCGAGTTATTTCTGATCGGCTCGATACACTGGCACTGCGTAGAGATGTTGCATCTCTTTGCGTATTTTATCGCATCTATCACGGGGAGTGCTCTGAGGAATTGTTCGGTCTAATTCCAGCCGCTCAATTTCACCATCGCACATCGCGACAAAACTTGCGTTACCATCCATACCAACTGGATGATTGGCGGTCCACCACTGTGCGATTTAGAAGAAGTTTTCTCCCTTGCAAGGGATGCACAGTGTGACGCAGACATTTAAAGCGTGGCGCCCAACCACAGAACACAATTACTCTTTATCGCCCAACTAAGTAACGTAACGCGTGATTTGACGCGTAACTTGTCACTCGCCTCAACATTCAAACTTCAAAGCGATTTATATTGTATATTATCTATGGTAGCGCCTATTCGCGTGGCGTGACCAAAGAGTATAATAACTGTCCTATACAGGAAGGCGTGATGCTGCGTGACCTGACGTGCCATTCTGCTTGTTACTAGTGACGCATTGAAATGGCGCGTAACACGAAACTTGTAGTGACTTTTCTATCCAAAATGAAAGGCGACCTAACTTTTATCATTATTTCATTGAGTTAGTTCATGAAAGATCATGTTTATATGATTATACTAGACCCGATTACAGTAACTATAAATAGCTTGACAATAAATCTAACTTACCTGCGAGTATAAATGGTGTGCACGAACCAAAGTCAATTGCTGACTTGTTTTCGCACCAGTTCAAAGTTGATCCCTTGCCAACTAGAAATATACAGCAGTATGTTGCTATGCCCGTTGATATTAAAAGTACTGAGGAAGGTACCTCCTTATTCACACCGGAAGTTGTAGAAAAAGTGGTTCAAAAAATGAAAACGGGTAAAGCTCCAGGTTTTGATGGATTGAGTTTAGAACATATTTTATTTGCAGGTTTGGACATTTATAGTATTTTGTCAGAATTATTTACGTTTTGTGTCAATCCTGGATATTTGCCGAAAAATCTCATGCGAACGATGGTGGTTCCAATCCCTAAAAATAAATCCAGTGACCTTTCTAGTCTTAAAAACTACCGGCCGATTTCTTCAGGGACTATTATAGGTAAAATTTTGGAAAAGCTATTATACCCGAGTATAAGAAACAACATTAGGATTGACGACACGCAGTTTGGTTTTCGTTCTGGACTTTCAACGGACTCTGCAATCTTCAGTCTTAAATCGACAGTTAACTACTATACAAATAGAGGTACACCTGTGTATGCTTGCTTTTTAGTTTAGTCGTGCCTTTGATCTAATTAACTATCAGCGACTATGGCATAAACTAATAGCATCAAGTGTACCCAGAAATACTGTGGATCTGTTGAGATACTGGTGCTGGGACCAGACAAACTTTGTGAAATGGGGCGACGCCATTTCTAATGATTATTCATTAGAGTGTGGTGTACGTCTTGGTGCCAGTGATGACTTACGGAACTGAGACGTGGTCCTTCACTGCTGGCCGTATGAGGAAGCTCAAGGTCGCTCAGCGAGCTATGGAGAGGGCTATGCTCGGAGTTTCTCTGCGTGATAAACTTAGGAATAAGGATATCCGCAGTAGAACCAGAGTAACCGACATAGCCCAACGGATTAGTAAGCTGAAGTGGCAGTGGGCCGGCCATATAGCTCGAAGAACCGACAACCGATGGGGAAGAAAGGTTCTCGAGTGGCAGCCTCGTACCGGTAGGCGAAGTGTAGGGCGTCCCCCCACGAGATGGAGTGACGACCTGGTAAGACATGCAGGAAGTCGATGGATGCAGGTGGCTCAGGACCGTGCTTTGTGGCATTCTTTGGGGGAGGCCTATGTTCAGCAGTGGACTTGTGAAGGGCTGTAATGATGATGATGTACGTCTAGGTCGGCTGACCTCTCCGGATCTATTTAGCTTATACGTAAAAGACCTGATTGAGGAACTTAGAAGTACAAAAGTTGGTTGTCATATGGGTACAATTTGTCTAAATAATCTCAGCTACGCTGACAACAAGGTGCTACTGAGTCCCTCAATCAGGGGACTTAAAAAGTTATTAGCCATATGCGAGCATTATGCGCGGGATCATGGCCTGAAGTATAATGTTAATAAAACGCAGATGATGGTGTTTCGCTCGGGCAGAGGCCCGGAGAGGATTCCGTTAGCATTCCTGGACGGTGAATCTGTTGCAAGAGTGAGTCTATTCAGGTACCTGGGGCATATCCTGACAGGATTTGCGTGATAACCTCGATATAAAACGTGAAAGGAGGGCTCTGGCTGTTCGGTGTAATATGCTTGCACGCCGGTTTGCGCGGTGCAGTCCCAAGGCAAGGCTGACCCTGTTTAGAGCATATTGTCAATGCTTCTATCTATACTTGTCAGCTTTGATTGGACAGTACCAAAAATGCACGTAGCAGCATTAGAGTGCAGTATAATAATGCATTCCGCATTCTTATGAAACGCCTAAACACTGCAGTGCGTCGAGCATAATTGCCAACGTTTGGTCCCGCATCCGTAATTCCGAGAATGAGATCCTCAGGGTGTGGCTACGAGTGCCCAGAGAATCCTATACTACAATATTGGCGTGTCGTGCATCACGACAATAACTAAATAGATAGAACGAACTTCCTTTTGGGAGCAATTTTATTATTATAGAGCAGCAATCCGCCGCCGGCCAAGTTTCCGCCAAAACTCTGAAAAAGCGACAACAGCTTATAGTTACAGATGACTGCAAATAAGTCCTAGCTTTGAATCCGCCATTCGACAACTGTGTGACTAGTCTCCTCACAGAACACTAATACCCTGAGTCTCCTACATGCTTAAGTCACTCGGATAAGTTTTGAGATGCTCGAAATTTAAAAATGGAACGCACCCGTGTTATGTTTCTAAAAAGCAAATTTATTTAAAAATAGAACAAACAAAGTTCTATTAATTTTCCTGCAACGCTTCCCGCGCTTTTCATTAACCGTGAACATTTGCGCGCTATGATATATTATTATGATTTTAAATTTGGTTCAATCGAACAATTACGTTTACAACGGTTACCATCAGAATTAGGGGACTCAGCTCCATCACGCGCAACAATTTTTAGGTGGTTTGCTGAATTCAAAAGGGGTAAAATTAATCTTAAAGATGACCAAAGAACCGGGGCTCAGAAAACTGCAGTAACGCCAGAAAATGTATGGAATACTAGAATGTTGGTGCGAGAAGACCCACGAATCACATAATATACGGACATCGAAAAAATTGTAGGCATTAGTACAGTAAGCATTCACACCACCCTACATCAACATCTTGGACGTGGAAAGCTTTGTTGTCGATGGATCCCTCGTTTGCTCTCCAAAAGCGAAAAAAGACTCGTGTGAATTGGTGCCATGAAATGCGTCTACGTTTTGAAAACGGGGCATCTAGGCGTGTTTCAGAAATCGTTACTGGTGACGAGAAATGGATCTATCAATATGATCCGGAAAATAAAAGGCAATCATCGGTATGGGTCTACTCAGAAGGACAGTAACCGACAAAACTGCAAAGACCTCGCAACGTCAGCAAAAAAATGGTGGCTAGATTTTTTTTTGCGGAGCGGACATTTGTCGACGTCAATGCTGGAAAATTGTAGGTCAGTCAACTCTGAATGGTATACTACAGTTGCATTACCCAAAGCTTTTCAAGCTGTGCGGGAGAGAAGACCAAAGACCGGGCTTCGGGGAATCATGCTGCATCACGATAACGCCTCTTCACATACCTCCCTTAGACCAAAAGCATTTATTGAGGAATCTGGTGTTAAAACTAAGTCACCCACCTTACAGCCCTGACTTAGCTCTTTGTTCCCAAGAGTCAAAGAAAAAATACCAAGGGATTTTCGACCTGTCAGATCAAAACTGGCAAAACTGTTTTCAGAGTTGGTTTAGCCGAATGGAACTTTGTATAGAGCACGGTGGAGAATATTTTGAAAAGATTTAAAATGTAAAATAAATATTAATAGTATCTAGAATACTTTTGACCTACGTATTCAGCCTTAGTAGGAGTAGGCTAACTAATAAAGGTTAATTAGTGGTGTATTAAAACATTGTTTTTCTTTATGTTGTAATTCTTTTAGAAAATGAAAAGGAAATTCTTTTCATAGCAAGTTATTTGGGTAGCGTCGTTTAGGAGAAATCAGCTTGCTAGAGTTAGAGTAAGAGGCTTAATATGGTCTGCATCGCAGTTGCGCAATTTATGAATTTTCTCACGTGATTAAAGCCTAAAGCCACTAAAGCCTGACCTATTAGTCTCCCCCGAACGTGTTACCGCCTTGTTGTGTCGGGGGCTTAGTAGCCGTGGCGTGGCTTGATCACCCGCAGTGAATAAAGAGGAACCCCTTGGCTGGCCCGTGGTGTAGGACCGTCCCGAGGTGGCCATTCCGACTGGGCTTGGCGAGCCCAGTTCGGATGTGTCGGAGGTCTGCGATGGAAGAGGAGTGTTGGTATGGCGATGCGTCAAGTCAACTCAAGTCGCCCTATTCTCCGCGACTGTGACGGCGTCGCACCGTTGATGCGGTGATGGTGGGGGTGGGTGCGGGGGGAGAGAAGTGTCGGTATTGCGAGGCGCCGCTCTCCCTGCCCTCCGCGGCCGAAACTTCGCTGGCGGCGGAGCCGGAGACCAGATCCGCCGCTGGGGTTGGGAAAGCGGGTGATACCGAGCGCTATATTTTCCTGATGAATGCTCTAAGTATACCACGACAGCCGGCTGTCGTGGTTATGTGGGACTCATTGCGAAAACTTAAATGCCTATTCACTAAATACCACCTGTGAGACTGGCATATGATTTTGTGGCCTTTCTGCCGAATGGGAAGCGGCCCTCAAAAGGGGGCGCAGAGCGGCCAAGAGCTGGAGCTATTCTATATATACTGTTTTTACTTCGAAACTTTGATAGCGCGAGTTAAGTTTGTTTCGCTTGTACGACTACGACAGCGCCGCCACAGGCCTAAAAGGTCACACTATGATGAAATTTGACGCGACGCGGCACTAACTTTAAAAAAAATAAAAACAGAATATATTGAAAACTTGTTTAATATAGGATAGGTACATATTATAATGTTTTGCTTGTCCCCAGACTATAGTAACATCTGAAATTTAGAATGGTGGGAGAAAATTGTTCACATACCTCCTTAGGGCGAAAAGTTCATTAGAATATTTGAGATGATTATAAGTAAAATATTAGAATTTTTTATTAAAGTAGTAAATTTGAGAACGTCTCATAATAATTGTATAAAGACCTTACCAGAAAGAGACATACTTTGGAACCTCTAGCTTGCTTTTTTTTACACTGCACGGACCAATTATTTAAATAATGTTGGGCATGGTCAAACAAATAAAAGTTAATAGAAATTAACAATACAAAATTTGCAGCCATTTGAAAATGTAACAACAATAGGCCTTACATAAAATGTTGGGAAAAATAAGGCATTATGAATAATTTTAGTTACTTTGGTAGTTTGTACTTGGTGTGAGGAAACTTGTAAAAATTAAGGACTATTTTCAAAAAATGTTTTTAATAAAAAGGACTATATACACAATTTTACATTTAAATGAACAACATTTTGAAGCTGAATCACATTTGACAGAATACTAAAATCTTAATTTAATATATTTAATGTATACCGTAATCTTAAATTTATATTTACAATAATTCATAAATAATAACATTTCATCTACAAAAAAGTAACAATCTACTTTCAACTATTTTGGAAATTCAGCAACATTTTTTGTTAGAGTCATAAAAGTTAATAGTACAAACTTAAATTGCAAAAATAATAAACAATAGAGTAACTAATCATTTAAATCGAAAATATTTGAGAGGCAATAAAACAAATGAGGGAGTTGAAAAGAAATATACGATCCATCGAAATATCAACAGACCTCGCAGACTGATGGGGAGTTGCTCCCAGCACTGTACCATGCTCCGAGTTCTCCTGTTCCCTTCAGTCTATTTGCATGACGTTAATTGTCAGCTCTTCCAATGTCCAAGCTAATCTCCATGTGATCACTGCTAATTAACGAGTGCCTGGCATTGGCGGTACATAGAATCGAAAATGCTAAAACTAAATAATGGGAATTGTCATTGGTATCGGCGGTACGCTGGATGAACAATTCACCTGTCAAGTGTGATGTGAGGACAAATCTTTTATAAAATGCTAGCCAAAGTACATTCTTGAAAAGGCTTTTATCCAGCAATAGTATAGAAAGGCGGTTAAAGATGAAGATTTCCTAGATAAATAATTATTAACCAACTCTGTATTAATAGAAATATAATAACAATACTTCATGCTCGAAAATGTTATATAATGTTTGTGAATGGCACAACTAACCTCATATCACGTAGAAAAATATTATTTTCTGTTATAGATGTGATCAGTGACTTGCTTGAGGGTTGGTTAGACCAATTATAACCATAAAAAATGCGCCGTAAGTTGTCAAATTACAAGTCATACACAATATTAGTTTACACTCCACTACAACAACCATACACTTTACTGTACAATGGAAGCAAATATATATGCTCGAAATTAAACTACGCTAATATATATTTTAAAATTGCTTTTGGTTGAAATTACCGACTCTTAAAATTTATCTCATTTGTTAAGTATAACCTAATTATTACATTTATTACCACCTACTTTAAACAATGTATTATTTACCGTTAGTTCAATGTATTATTTTATGATAAAGATAAATATTTTCTAAATAGTAACAAATTTCTATATGACCTTCAACAAGTTGAACTTCACATAGTTGATATAATAATTAAAAAAGTGTTACAGTAAGAAATAATTTATTCACAAATAAATATATACCATAGCATTTTTCAAAATAGATAACAGTTTAGTATGCAATGATGGAGAGGCTTACAATTAATTTTAGTGAATTTAAGGAAAGAAATAGTTTTCTATATACATAATTTAAAATGACATCTATAAATAAATAACGATCGGGTAGTCCACTTTCGAAACATGCTCTCACTCAAAATGTACATCATAAAAACATTGCATTTTTGTGTGACGAAAATCTAAGACACAGTAACTGGTAACAAAACGTTTAATATGAATCAGTAAAAGAACCAGCAGGGTAGTTAATCCTTAACATACAAACTGAAATAAGGTAATCAATGTCACCATATCGTGTTTCTCTTAATATTTGTTTAACACTTCCTCCGTGAATAGTATACAGACTTGACTGTTTTCCAATTTACCAAGAGTACAATCTTCATGTAAATATAATCAGATCTGATTATATACGAAGTTTGTTTATTCTTTAAAATAATTCATTTGCTTGTAGAAATAATAATAATAAAGTGTGGTGTGAACACTAAACAAACCCATATTGTATATTATTTATATAGTATTGATTCATACTTTATACTAATCTTTGTATAACAAATGAATACACCTAATCCATGTACGGAAGAAAAAATAGCATTCTATAAAAATTCTACATATTTTTATAAAGAAAATATGTCTTCACCACGGAGCGGCGGCAATTTAGAAAAAAAATAATTTGTATAATAGATTAAATTGTCACCAGCATAACGTATGTGCAAAAATTCAGCTCGATCAGTTAGGTGGGGTTAAAAATCCAGTTGCAAGATTTGACCTACACATACATACTAACAAACCTTGTAAACAAGAATCCAACCTACACTTAAATAAAAAATGAGTTTTTATTTATTTATGCCAAATTCTTATTGGCGTTTAGATTGTTGTATATAGTAAAATTAGCTTGTAGTAACATTGTTAAACATCAAAGTACAAGTATTCTATGACATATTGCGTATGTATTGCATAGTTTTCAAAGTTTTGACGCACCTAAATCTAATATTGTTATATAATTATTTAAAATATATGTGATATATGTTATGTCATAATATGATCCTATACAATTGCATTTTAAGGATTTAATTATCATGATAATATATAGCAATCACACAGTTGAAACAATGACTAAACAAAAATTAATGTTATAATATTGGTGATGTAATTGACAAATTTATTTAATAGTTGAATAGGAAATCATGAACAATTCAATCTGCATTAAAAAATAATAATGAAAAATGTAATTCCCTATTACTTCCCACTGGAATGTTTATTTTAAATGACTTTGGTTAAACATTGTCAACACTAAAACAATCAACATGAGGCAGGCTGACAACTATAAAACTACGATATAAGACACACTCAGGCAGGCCCATAAAACCATTTTAGTTACAATACTTTACTTTTCTATATTTTAATTTATTCTATATAATTCCCAAAAAAGCTCCATCAAAAACTATAAAAACTAAGATTTTTATCAAGAAATCCTTACAAATATGTCAATACTAAATAGTTATTATCTAATATTTACAATTTAGTTTACAACTAAATTTTTAAACCGCAGAGATAATAAAGCACAAAATCAGTCACTACATAAAATGTAAAATTTGATCATGATAGGATTCAATTTTTTTTATACCCTTATGAGATCTTAACAAGTTGTATGTGTGTTAAAACCTAGGAAGTATTTTATTATAATAGGTACAAATGTGTTAAATTTATATTTTTGGAACAAAGTTCCTTATCGGACGGTACCAATTTGGCGGATGGGGGCTAGGCAAGAAAAAGTGTAAGATTTTTCCGTCACGACCCGTTCTGACGTAGTGTAGACATTCAGTGTACAAGTCCACTCCCTCGCACTTTTTCTTACCTTGCCATGACAGAAATATCTAATCAACACGATCAACTTTGGAAAAATCTAGTAGACTGTAGATAAGCTAGGATGACCTGCCTGAAATAAACAGTCGTCTAACCAAGGTTCTAATGACACTGAACAAGCCGCAGATCAGGATAGAACAAGTGTTATCACAAGACATGGAAACTTTAACAAACATTTATATACCATAGGTATTACGGACAGTCCCCTGTGCAAGGCATGTATGGGGGAGTAAGAAACGGCGGCCCGACGAAACGGACGTGGAGTTGCGGAAAACAGCCCGTTTATTCAATTCTATTCAAATGAAAGAAATATTATTTTATTTTAAATGACGCTAGTAATTAATTTATTTGAATTTGTTAATCAATAATATAATATGTTTATCAATAATAATGGCTACACTACGAAAGGAACTTCGTTCCAACTGAGTGTTTCACGACACTCGCGCATGTTATTTTTGTTAAGTAATATGTCAAAGCGACACTTACACTAGTGAATAATAGTTTACTGTGAATTATATCAAGCATAGCCCTAAACATTCAATATATTCACCACGAGTCTCTGTCACTTTTTCCTGTACTACGAGCACACTTTTTTATCAGATTCCAATCCTTATCCAATTTTTCACAATCTCACAAACATTTTAAGTGTTATGATAAATTATTTTCAACCTCCAGGGCAGAAGCTTCTAGCTTGGGTCACTTTAAATAACTACGGAAAAGCATTGCTGAGTGTGCCGTTTCCCGTTCTTGCTCCAAAAGGAAAACCATGTCGCGATGATTTATTCGTTTAATGCGCGTTCTAAGAGCCAGCTGACTCCTTCCAGTCTAAAAAAAGGTTTTTGTAAATTAATATACTGATAGGAATAACAAATATGTGTATTGAATTAATTAAGGAAACAAAACAACACATAATGCAAGTACATATCCCTATCATTTTTGGACTTAAAACATTTTTTTAAATGTGACAAACAAACGAAGGTCATGATGGTTAGTGGATAACATAGCTCTTAGAACCCAGCTACTATCCTCATTTATGAAATAAAAAGCAAATGCATTGGTCACTCCTTTGCACTAAGAGGCGAAACCTTGTTACCTGGAAAGGGGTCTCTAATTCAGAAAATAACTAACAAATTTAAAGAGAAAGTAAAGAAAGTAAGCCTATAAATAATAACAGTAACATAATAGGTGTCTCTCAGCATGGCATTGGGTTCCTCTCTTGAAGGTTTTAATGCAAGGAAGAACTTTACTCCCACACATAAATAGGCAAGGATATAGGTTTCCTCGAGAGACTTTCTTTCATGAGCTAAAATGTGCACTTCAAACTGCAATTACAAATTTTAAATCGATTGCTTTTTTGATAGTTTTAATAAGACGTTAAACTAAATTAAAGGCGTTTTTTGACTGATGCTTTTTTTATAGAAATGTGTATGCTTTATACGAATACTTACAAAACCACTTCCGGTATGTCCACTGCCATTGGAAATTGCATCACCAGAACCCCCAGGTCCATCACCAAGACGGGGTTTTTTGCGTGGTCCAATAGCCTGGAGCGCTGTTAGATTCGCCTCACGCTGCCGTACCTCCTCCAACTCCGCGCGTTGCATTTCTTTCGCCTATTAATGCCAAATACAATTAGTATATTAATTTATTGATTATTGTCATATATCATAAAAATTTATAGGGAAATTACCTTAGCCTTTAACTTCGCCTGCTCGGGATCCTCATTCTTCGACCGTGACTTGGCAGCACGCATCAACATCTCTCTTTCGGAGTCCTCGCGTCTCTTCTTTACAACGCGATCTCTTTCTTCCAAAAATTTCAGTTGGCCCTTCACATCTTGCGTAACTTCGTAACGACTATCAGTCTGTTGGCAAAACGAAGTGATTATTAATTTACATAACACTCGGAAAAGTGTGACTTTACATTTTTATGTCTAGATTTTTTTAGAACATAAACAAAAACTGCGGTTGCCTTCCCGCTTTCCAACCGTGTCAACTATGGTAAATATCCCCCCTATGAGACAATCTATGGGGAGCCTTATTGTCAGCACTGGACTTTAATAGGCTGTAACGGTAACGGCTTTCCATCCCCGGATTTGTTCTTGTTTGTTTCGTTGTTGCCGCTTACGACACCCACAGGATGATATGGCCTATTGGATGTTCTTACACCACAAGTCCAAGTCTAATCGCGCATTTTGTGTATGGTCAGGGATTGAATATTAAGCCTGGCAAGTTCTTTATGTAACCAATGACTTCGGAGAGCAACCTCAGTGATCTGAGGTAAATGCTGATAATTCTACGACTTATTTAATTAACTTACTTGCAGATGAAGAACTCTATTTTTAATAATTGATTTAGAAATTCACGATAAGCTCGCTAGGTGGAATCAAAACTATTTTTAACACAATAATTAAAATTATAAAGCATAGTAAACGTTACAAAATGGATAAATTATTTTGTAATTTTTATATTCGCGCAGCTCTGTACCGATCTAAAAGATATAAAAAGCCAGAATAATAAAAGGTTGTGGGGCTTAATCCCTGGGGGATGTCAATGCATCTTTAGCCTTCGTTGATTGAAATAGATTGAAGAGGTTCACACGCTGCACTGACAAGTGTTATAACAAAAATAGAAAAGGTAAAACACCATAACAGAAACACATATTACACTAAATTAGTTTTATTACAAATGCAATTCGCAACGCATTTATTTCGTAGTTAAAATAATAGCATTGCTTAATAAAAAAGTTATAGTTATATTTCACTACCAGGTAATTTCATATAGTTTTCATAACATAAAACCCAGAATACAATCAATCTAAACTCACCGTAAGTTTATTATATTATAAAAATTTCGCAAGGAAAAAGAGGTTCTTTATTAACCACAGGTAAATACATATTTTAGTTCTAATGTACAAATTTCAATCTCCTTTCCAAAAAGTGGTATTTATTACGTTAAAAAACATTAAATATGGTTAAACTTAATAAATAAACATCAAATAAAACTAAGGCATAAGATGTCCAAATCTGGTTTATTTCGTGGACCATCCAACAATAGCACCCAAGTAAATAATAAATATAGTTGCCAAAAATACTCAGCTAAAAAGTGATACGGTTAAGTTAAAATTTGACCTGACCAAGTTCAAAAAATTTATTAAAGTAAGTTTATATAAAAAGTCGTATTATAATAATATTAAATAATTTATGGATGACAACAACTCCTGGAAATAAGGTGATCACTACCAAACTATTTTTAATTTGTTTTGTGTTGTTAATTTTTAAGAAACATTACCTCCACACTAGGATTTTCTCCTGTATCGTGGAGGCAGTTTACAACTATATATTGCACGAGGACAAACATCCAGACCCAGAACAGTTATTTGTAGGCCATACAAATACTTGTTCCGTACGGGATTCGAACCCGCAGCCCCCAGCGCAACAACTCTAAGCCCTCTAAGCCACTGCGCCACGGAGCCGTCAATGTGTAACATACATGATTGTAAACTGTTATTTAAAAAGTCATGCTGGGTATCTTGCTGGTTCTACCCACGACAGAAGATTTTTTCCAAACCAGTGGTAATTAAACAAAAGAGTGACTTTCAATAAGTATTATTTACAATCTATATTGAATAAAAAAAGTTTGTTTCTGTTCCAAGCCCTGTCTATAAGATTCAAGGCATACTTGTTTTAGATGCACTGAGTAATTAACAAGTTTTCTATCAGATGAAGGACTCAAAGTGAGTGCACTTTAATGTAAACTACGCCTGTCATCCATGACTAAAACTACGATATTTATTCAATTTTAATTTTATAATACACAATATGTTTGCTAAGCAATTTACTACACTGCTTCGTACGCACTGATTTGTACTAGCAATTATTGGCAGATAGTGAAACTTCTACACATAGTATTAGTTATGGATAAATATGTATATAAAAGTTTATGTGCTAATCCTATAATCAATTTATCTATGACAACAAATTGCCTACGAATATATATACATGATACTACAAATACATGATATATTTACAGAAATATTTATATTAAAGAAAAGTATAACAACCATATTGTGAAAGCTAGCTGCATGGTATAATTTATATCGCTCAGCTTTTACTACAGTCTATTAGTAAACTAATCTTCTTCTTCTTTAGACCATGAAAAATCTACTTCGAGTCCTATAGAGCCTTAAAGTAATTGCCATGTTATGCAAGCTGTTGGCAAGCAATTTGGCGAATAACAGGGGTAACAGTGATAGAGCCACGCGGCAGCTTTTGCTGTTGCACGGATGGGCCGGTTCGAACTGGGGTGGTACCACAACCTCACAGAATACCAGCGTGAAGTAGAGGTTTACCTCTGTGTTTCGCTTGGTGATTGCAGGTGGCCGGAGGCCCATTTTACTGGAAACGAGGCATTCCATCTTAGTCCTCACGGGTGACAACGCATCTGCATTTTGATTTGTAATAGAGGATAGATGTAGATGTCTATGGGCCGCAGCAACCACTACCATCAGGTGGACTGTGTGCTCGTTTGTCACCCTTAACCTATAAAAAAAAAGAATACAGGATCTGACGTATCGCACTTTTGATGATGCTTCTTGTTACTGATATATATAGTCTAAATTTGGTATGGGTGGTAGTACTGTCGTCGATCAGATCATAATTGCATTTATGATAATACATATCTGCATTTCCCAAAGTCACTTCTTACAGTAACCATGGGGCGGGATGAACTTGATGGATTCACTTTTGCAACTAAGGATCTGTCTTCCTTTTAATTATTCAAAAATATTTTATTCAATCTACTTCATTGTGCCAGTCTATCACTGGTATAGAAAGAATTTTGTGTTATACCTCCCTTACAGTTCGAGTTCTATGTAGTTTTAGTAAGTATTTAAACAGCTCATCACTTTCTCAAGATAAAATGCCCTGACCCTGATGTAATACATACTCATGACAAAGTACTAATTAATTCGTGGCATACCTTGATGAACAGGTCAATCCTGTGCTGCGCAATAACTGCCAACTTTTCCACAAGATTTTTTAGCCTCTCATGAACCGCATGGCTCACAAGGCCTGCTACTTCAGGAGAGGGTTCATCTAGACCATGTTTAAGGGTTATGGCTTTTAACCTAGCTTGCATTAAGCTCATTGGTACTAGGTACTCATCTTTGCATGACCTAAAAAGTAAAAAGTAGTTATGCCACATGAGATTCAGCCAAAAAATTATTAAATAAAATCAAGTAAATGATGATAGTGAGCACAAAACATTAATCTAACATCACCAGCTTGCCTACTTGCTACTTGCCTAATTTGTGTTCCAATCATTTCTGTAGATCCAAGAATTCTTTGCGTCTCTTCTGCCAAATTCACTCCACCCATAGCCGCAACATCATTGATATCATCATCACCAGCCATCTTGTCATCTACATAAGGCTGTGACGAAAACTGAATTGAGGATTTCTTTTCTTTCTCCTTCAAAAGGGATTTTCCTGGAGTGAGTACAGTGGAAAGTGCTGCAGATGGTAGCGCAGGACGAGTGAAATTGGCCTTACTATTCACTGTCATTGTTTTGCCTACTTTGCTCACATTTATTTTAGTGTGGACAGGTATATTCTGGAGAACAGCAATAGTGCCGCCGGGCTTTGGAACTGGTTTCTGCTGTTAAAAAAAATGATTGATACATTATATACAAGGCCTTTGAGGTTCTTCAAGGTTTTTGAGGCATTACATTAATTCAGTCATATGAGGTGCTATCAAATATGTATTGTACTGTGCAATAGCTCAGTAATACTTTTTGTTCATGCGCAATTTTACACAAGAAAATCTTAGTAATTAAGTTAAATGATGTAAATACTAAAAGTTAAATACCAACAGTTGTGTTGAGCTGATATTTATAAGCTCTTCTCCACATGTTAGAAATGTCCTATTAATATGTATAATGTCTAGTGTAGTAATAGTTCACGATTACGAAATATGGTTGTATAATTTACATGACACTAGTCTTAAGCTTGGATATAATTGGCTACATGTGTATTTTTGTGCTTAATGCTTAACATTAGAGCAAAATGGCCGATAATATGGATAACATGTTGTTTGTGTATATGTTTTTTTTTTAAATAATTACGGTCATGCCAAGATTATTCTACCAAAAATATTTGTCTTATTATCTGGCATTACATTGATATGAATTTTCGTCGCTTGTAAGTAACAAGTGACGAAAATTTATATCAAGATTATAATTATAGCTTTCGGTAACTTTTAATAAATTTCAATGCTAGATCCATGATTCAATTCCTCCCTCCCCTTTATATGCTTTGTTTTGCTTTAGTTTTTTTTGTAATGCTTACAACAAAACTTAAAGTGGAAACAATACATACAATATTTTTCCAGATCCTAATAAAAAAAAGTCTATATATATTTCAAACAGCCACAATATACTACTTGAATGCAATTTATGTAAATTCTTATCAGTATGTTCGAAATGTTAACCCATTAAATCACTCTTCAAACTAGTTTAGAAACCATAAGCAATTATGCACCTTAATCCTCCAACAAAGTAAGAACCTAATTTTGAAGTAGACTAGATATAAAAATTAGTATAAAAAACTATAAAATGCACAAAAATGTATAATGAAGACAAACTTTTTATGTATTGAAAATATAAAAGTAGTCATTGAATTGAATTAAAAATTGAATACAGACATAATAATCAAAGATTTATGCACAATTTATAACTGAAATTAACTTACCAATTGCACGTTGGATGCAGTTATCACCTGTTGTGTAGGCGCAGGAATTGTGGAAAAAGCCACATGAGGCGTAGGTGGGTTTATTCCTTCAATCACTAGTTCTTTGGTAATTAAGGACTGTCTCAGCAGTGGTAAACTTTTCTGAAAATTATTGTCATTAAGATCACATTTCACATTTTGACTAAGTTTATATTTTTTTTACGTGGTATTCAATTATTTATTTAGAACTTAATGACTAACCTTTAAGAACCCAATAAGGCATGGTTGAGGGCTCGCATTTAGCAACCGTTCAAGCCTATCGCAGAATTCTTCCGGCTCAACCTGTGCATCTATAAGCTCTTGGATGAGGTTTCTAACGTTCCTCTCAACAGACTTTGGCTCTTTGCTGGAGAGGTCGAGCAGGTTCGCGAGGAAGTTGCGGCACTTTTCTTTCGTGTTGTCCGATGGTTTCTAGTGATACAATCACAGCTATAGAACAAGCAATTTACATCATTTGGCAATTGCCAGTCATAAAATTGGTGATTCTTTACGGTGGAAGATCACTTTATCTATATTATTATTCTTTAAATTGGTACTCAATCATCACATAAATTTATACGTATACCCATATGTACAAAAACTTTTACATTCAAAAGATGAAATTATTTTTTTTACCTAGTTTATAAATAGTTGGAAAATCCAAAAGTGTATGTGTCATGAGCATTTTTATTTTTTTTATAATTTAAATAACTGCTGATATATAACTTTTAAAGAGTGTTGAGTTCAATAACAAAAATCAATAGGGATATCTATTGCTTACATTTCTATTAAGCGAGAAGACTCATCAATGCACAGAACCAATGGCTGGCAGTCCATATATTTTATCAATTAAATTTTTTATGTAACCTAAAGTGAATCAATTAGAAAATAAACTAATCTTATAATTCAATGTCTGTAGTTTTTGTTACGTTAATAATAATAATATGGATTCGATGTCTAACTAAAAATATAAGAACGATTTTATGTAGCGAAATTTCAGTATGGCCACATATCGAGAGTACAGCACTCCTTCACTCTGTGAGGTGTGCAATAAATTTGCTTCGTTATCTCTATTTTAGGATAGGATATTAGTTAAGTAGTTAATTAGTTAAGTAGTAATAAATTAGTAGTAAATTAATAAAGTTAGTTGTCAAATTCTATGTAATACAATATAGATAACACTTTCTATAAGAATAAATGTGCTTATTATTAATTACTGTATTTAAAATAATATTGTAATAACTTTTTTGCAATCTTTAGTCATTATTTATATGTTATGTATGATTCCTTTATAAACAACACTGTTCATTTACAGCCTCATATTAATGATTGAAAGTTAATGTAACATGTTTATAAAACATTTTATCAAAATCTCCAACATGCAAACTGAAGGTTTCTCAGCTTAATAAACAATAAAAATGTTGCAAATTTTAATGAACGAGGGTGCAAAATGCTTAATGAACAAATTATTAATTACTTGAGTTGTTACAGTAGGTGGTTGTGGCGCCGGAATGGCAGTTGGCATACTAGTAGAAACAGCTACTGGTGTGGCCACTGGACCCGATGGCATTTGTCCAGGCATTGGTCCTGGTGCTGCAACACTTGTGGAAACCGTCGCTACGCCGGGATGCTGTGGATAGAATTATTGTATAGTACTGAGAAATCAGTATGCAATAAATTATCAAAAATCACACAAAAATGTCACCCAATACATGCAAGGAAAAGTCTATGCACACTGAAGTACCCTTATTATGTTTTGTATAATTCAATGTGTAACTAGGGATGGAACAAATAAAATAATAATATTAAGGACAAACCACATACTTCTAGTCTGTAATATTTTATTGATTATCTATTCTTCATATTGATTGAACTACTTCTACACATGTTTACTACAAAACCTTGAACTTGTAATAAAAAGTAAAAGCTAACTTCAAACAACAAAACAGAAAAATAAAATCAGTTCTGTCTGAAGATGGTGCTAGGACAGTGTACAGAAGAATTATAGCCACGACTTCAAAATATAAAATTATGTATTCTTTTTAGTTCTTCGAAATATGCTTCTACATATTATTAAAAGTTTATTTTTTGACCTTTTTGAGTGGACAATGGGATATCACAAGCTTAAAATTGGTGATTCTTTATGGTGGAAGATCACTTTATCTATATTATTATTCTTTAAATTGGTAAGGTACAGTAGATAGTTACAATAAGAACTTTATCCCCTAATAAGGTTGAATTTTTTTCAAATTTATTTAATTAAAAAAGATTCATCAATCTTGGTTCACAATTTACGAAAAGTTTTACGTTAATTTAAAAAAAAATATTATTATTACGTCCGTTCAAAATTGACAGAGGTTTCCACAAATATAAAAAAGATTTGATGGAAAAAATTCTTTAAATTTTTACTATTATTGAAAGACTACAATTATTAAGTTTTTATCATCCTTCATAAAAACAATTGATTTTATGTAGTGAGCATAGGCTTTTCATGTATTATTTAAGCATTGTACATTGCATAAAAAGCTAAGACCCCGGAATAACCGGATGGGTGTTAGGTTCTGCATGCATATTTTTCAAGGCATTACATTAGCACGAACATTTGTAATACTAAATGAAATGTTATGTTAGTATGAAATAGAAAGTTATTGATATATATATATATATATATATATATATATATATATATATATATATATATATATATATATATATATATAACAAATCAATTACCAGGAATGTTAAATTTATGTTTTACGCCATTTTCATTTTGTAAGAAATTATGGAGGATTGCAAATGCTCATGCTACAATTTTTTTAAGTTAAATAAATATCAATCTGTTGATAAATACACAACAAACATTTTAAGCATGATCCAACTAAATTCTTACCTTGTTAATTACCTGAAAACATGCACCAACCACCTTGATAACACATGCATGATTAGTTGAAATTGGACAATTTCTGTACTGACACCTTAGTATATGGACAGGAGATATAAGTAAGTGCTTGTCCAATTTCAAAGTTGCTGTTGAATTGTGGAGCAGTGCCTACTTACTGCCGGCACGGTTGACAGCCGGAGGGTCTGTGGCTGCGGCGCCGTAAGGTTGCTGGCAGCGGGAGCCGGACCAACCCTCAACAGTTGATATTGACCATTCTCAGTCTTTAACAACAAATGACCCTGCTGCCCTTGCTGTAGACTTTGCAGTGTTTGCAGCGTTATCTAAAAATGAACGCCCTATTTCAATTTCACAGAGCTAAATCTATGCTGTTTTATAAGTAATAATCTGAGTCTCTTTGCAGGTCATTTGTTAAGTTAACATATAGTTGGTTACAGAAAAAAATAAAGGGTGCAACATCAATGCATGGGTAGGTTGCAGATTTTGTGTATATAGATAGTGTAGTGGTGGTCACTCAAGTGTTTATAATATGAATAAGATTTTTTTTATAGAATATATATAGATATATAGAATATAAATATAACAGAAGTGACTTCATTTAAATAGAACCTACTAATAAGTGATATACAGCCTAATTAAGATAAAAAAAATTGCTATACTGGCACAATTAGTTCTCACTAATTCTTCATAATTTTTTGTGATTTTGCAATAATATAGTAATGCTAAAATACTCAAATGCTGCTCAATTTAAATATGCCATTAAGTCTTGTGCTGTCTCTATCACTAAATCAAAGTGACTAGACACCAGGAGACACCAACATCTTACAATTGAGTAGCATTTGAGTACTTGGCCATTAGAATAATAAAATCTAGAAGTAAATTTAAAAACACACCTTATATATTGTTGAAGTTTTTACACTTTTTCTTACACTCATTTACCTTTTTAAATCAATCCCCATAGCTAAAATTCAAATTTTAAGTCATATAACTATCTTTCTTTTAAATTAGTAATGTGATGATAATTTTGCATGAAATATTTTTTTATAGAATAAGGGTGACAAATAAGCACACAGTCCACCTAATGGTAAGTGGATGCTGTGGCACATAGACATCATGTGTTGTTACACCTGAGGACTATGATGGGATGCCTCATTTCCAGTAAAAAGGATTTCTGGTTTTCTACACTCACCATACGAAACATAGCAGCATTAAGCTGCAATTTTATACTGGTATTCTGTGAGTGTGGTTCTTCGTCAGTCGAGCCAACCCATTCGTACTACAAACATAATATAGCTGCAGCATGGCTCTACCATGTATATAAATATTACAAATAATCTAAAAATTAAATATTACAAATATACCTACACACATTCACGTGTAGTAAATTAAGAGTTGATGTTGTCATTTTGACACATCTTTATTTCTTATTATTTATCTATTTTAATAATAACACATGCACGCAGTGATAAAGTTTTATTTGGCTTGCGTGCACAATTTATCTAATTATTAATAATTATGTAGGCTAATAAAACATCGGCAGGCAGTTCACATCAAAGTAGTGCACCTTCTGTGTGTAGTACTTATTATTATTTTATTATTATTATATTATTTATTCTGTACTAATATGAAATAACATTTCTGAACATCAAATACTTTGTAAATCTTGAAAGTTTGATTAAAGATAACTTTGTTAAACTACCTGATATATTCAAATGTGTTCAAAAACAACTTGTAACTTTGTAAGGTGTAGTAAGTAAGCACAACTACAGAAGTTGCATCAAAGTTTAGTCTGATAACACTGTGTGACTTTAGTGAAACACTTGATGCTGGTAAAACCCATTGGTAGCTGTTAACTAGGGAAAAGAATGAACAAGAGTGTCTTAGCAATGGTAAGTGAATAATCTTTGTTGCTCAGGTCATTAGATAAGGCCATTAAAACAACTAAGCATCAGAAAACAAAATACAATTGGATCTATCAGTCAAGCACAATTTATTGTCATATGCATTTTTACAACAATACATAGTGTAAAGAATTTTTTCAAAACACTATATTATTGAATACTTCAAAGGTATTGTCAATGTTTACTGATATGTCTTTGGTTGAGCTATAGAAAACCTAGAAATATTGGCATGTGTACATAACTTATTGATCTATGACATATTTGAAAAATCTATATAATAGCAGCATTGATGTTCTCATTGTTCATGTTGTACTGTGAACTCTGGGTATTACTATCACACTGAAGTCCCAGATCACTAGTGAAATACTACCGTTTTGAGGCTCTGATAATTTATAATCGGTCTCACTTAGTTTTTTACTGTTAAATGGGACTGATTCATTAATTTTCTTAAGTAGCTTCACTTGTAAATTTAGTAGCGCTCCAGGCTATAAATGTGATAAGGTTTTTGTGGATAAACATTATTTTTAAATTCTAATTCACCATTAGTCATGTCAGAGAGGCAAAATTATGATGATAAGTAAGCTTTCGTAAATTTAACAGCACACAAAGCTTCATAATGTGAGAGGTTCTCTCACAGATTCACAATGACCAATGGACTGGTACACTATGTTTTGAACAATAATTATCCAGAGGCTTTGTGTCTATTTGCAATATACATTTGAATTGCCTATGTTATAGTAATGGCCTGTCTCCAAATAATTTTTTAGTATAGAATAAGGGTAACAAAATAGCACACAGTCCACCTGATGGTAAGTGGTTGCTGTAGCCCATAGACATCGAAATCTATCTTTGTTTGTGAATTAAATGCAGATGCATTGTCAGCCGTGAGGACTAAGATAGAATGCTACTTTACATACAGCATTAAGCTGCTATTTTACAGTGGTATTTTGTGAGAGCGTGGTTTTTCCCCAGTCCAGCCGACCCATTCATGCTACAACTATACTATTAATATAGCTGTAGCATGGCTCTACCACGTAAAAGTCGACCCATTTGTGCTACAACTATACTATTAATATAGCTGCAGCATGGCAAAATTACTATCTATATAATATGCAAGAGTGTGCTCTCCTATATATAATGAACAAAAGTTTAGCCCATCGGCATACTTTGCTTTTTGTAGCTTTAATATTGCACTTGTATTGACATGGTACTATGTAGTCTTTTTTTTAATTGAAGACATAGTGTAGCCCAACATTTATATTTTGACATCTCAAAATCATAAATCACTAAATATTATATATATATATAAAAATATGTTAAAATAGGATTTTCACAAATTATTTATGAGTGGTATGAAATAATTTTAATAGTGAGAATGAGGAGGGATCAAAGTGAATATTAATAATATAAATGTACAAAACTAACATCTTAATTTTAGTCAAGAATCAAAAATAATGTTACACATAAAATTAGATATTTGTGTATAATAGTTCAGGGTAACAAATGCACCAGTCATGCAAAATGGATTGGTTACATGAATGAGATATTCTTATGCTAGTACCATCGGATCTTCAAATGATGATTTTGATATTTCAGAGGTAATTACACTTCTAGTATAACAGCTAAAGGCTTAGCTAAACATTGATTTACATAGGCAATGCAACAGAAATTAGATTTACAGTAGAAGAGATATTGCACATTATAAATTAATACTTGCAACACATAAATTTAAAAAAAAACTGCCAGTCGTAGGACTGCACGTCAGAAGTGAAAACTTCTTAAGAACTTCAGAAGTTACATCTACATATATGTATCTGAGCTTGATGGTCACGCAAGTTCAGTGCTTTTTCCCCATCCTAAAAGCTATATATTATGTTATAATATATTATATACACACACACACACCCACACACACATCTGTATATATGCATGTGAACATGACGGTTACATGAGTTCAGTGCTTTTTCCCATCCCAAGTGTCTAGTGAAGTTTTCACTTCAAAAATTAGTAATTGTAAAACGGGCCGTTTCTAATTAGCCACAGGATTGTTAATAAGGTAAATACGGTACGACTTTTCATTGACTCCCATCGAGTTTGGTGTTGATACATATTTTTACAGAAAGGTTACGTTTTTATAAACACACACACAATGTTTAAATATGCAGATACACATACTTTTTGAGAAATAAATTTAATAAAAATCACTTATTTTAACAAAATTTTGTTGTTTTTTTAATTGGCTTTACGGCTCTGGGTTCTAGCCCTTTTGAGCCTATTTTATTACGAATTCCCATTGACATTCGTCGAATTGTGGGGGAGGGGGTGGGGAGTGGGTGTAGGGGGACTAATTCAGAGGGATTTCTCTATCTATTTTGAGACTGCAACGTCTCCGGCGCTGCAGTAAGAGGAACCCCCATTGCTTTTGTGTAACAAATCGCAGGCATCCCTCCTTGCCTCTGCAGCTTCGCCTTGTTAGTCGCCTTTGGCGACCAGCCTCAGCCACTCCGGCTTGTCAGCAGGCGGAAGCTGCTCCCCCTACGCGCCTCCGGTTCTATATAACCACCCTAGGGGTAGGACAGACTCGTACCATGTGGAGTCGGGATCAATAAATTTGGTTCTATGACATAAGTAGAACCTAACCTATTTTATTTATTATCTGCCCTAATAGGTACTGTTAAAACTGATTTTACTGATAAGAGATCATTTTTTGTATTATCTTTCCTTTTTTCCATAAGAAATAATTTATTATGGTATCTTATAAATGCTATATTTTAGAAATACATTTTTTGTGATATCACGACAGCTTACGATTCGAATCGATTTAAAAATCCATCTTTTTCGGAAAGAATCGACATCCGTACTGACGACGACAATGACATTACAAAATGGCGCCAGTTTTACTCTAGGAATGTAACATAAACATTGTAAAATAATTAATTTACAAATAATGTTTTTTTCTCAAAAAGTATGCATTTCCGCATATTGAAACTTTATGTGTGTGCTTATAATAGTGTAACTTTTCTGTAAAACTATGTATCAACCCCCAACTTGATGGGAGTCAATGGAAAGCTAAGCCGGTAAATACAATTTGGCTAAGAATATGTGCAATACGCTCTCTACGTTAAAAATCTATACTCTCTAAACATTTTAAACCATTTTACATTACTTTTGGAGCAATTTTAACAATACAAATCCATAAAATACAACAATGATTCCATAATCAATAAATACAATCACTCCACAAGTAACTGAAAAACATTTTCATTTAAATATCATAGCATAAATATTTTGAAGAGAGGTCTTAGAATATTATTACAATTATTGTACTATATTTAAGTGCAAATATATATATGTGAAATGATAAATACAACTTACACCAGGTGCCGCTGGCCTTGTTCCAACTACTTGCTGTGTTCCAATCACAACCCTGGGTGACACTGTTGCTACAGATTTCTGTGCCGCTACAGTAGGAGCTCCAGGTCTCATATTTAATATTTGTACATTGGGTAAAATCGTAGGTTGACCAGATCCTAAATTCTGAGTGGTAACCACAACGTTTTGTCCAGGTTTATTGATTGTCATAACATTGGGTATGGAAGTAGGCATACTAGAGTTAACTGTCATGGGTACTGTAACCATTCCAGGTTGCATACCCACTTGTCCTGTAGTCGTTCCCTGTTTAATTACTAATGGAGGCTGCATGGTTAGCGTTTTTGCTCCCGACTGTGGAACACTACTTTGCGAAATTGTGTGGATAATATGATTTTGAGGCGATGACAAACTAAGGCACCCGTTCGATATAGATTGAGCAGGAAAAGTCACTCTACTTGTAGAATTAGGCAATGTATGTGTCTGAGAGTATTTCACTTTTAATTGCTCACTAGCGTTCGAATTTGTTTGAGTCAAGTTTTGCGACACAAAATTTGATTGAGAAGATTGCACGATACTGTAAGATAAACTGTTAGAACCAGATGAATGAAAGTTTACACTCTCTACTTCACCATCACTGACACGGCCTGTGATGTATTTCTGCACACCAATAATAGAACTTGCACTAGAAGTAATGTTAACTTGGCCAGGAATAACATTTACTATATTGTTCTGTGATGGTACTGACGGGACGGACGTCACTAATTGATTTTCTAGCGAACCAACGATCGCGTTAACTGCGTTCTCATCAACGTCTGTAGACAAAGCTTGCTCTAAGAACTCGGCTGACGCCATTTTATACAAATCGGCGGAAGTGGTTAGTGACGTACAATATACCGGTTTTTACCGGTTCCTATCAAAATAATTACATCAGCTCATATTATTTTTTTGTTATTATTTTACTACCTTTTCCTTTATTTCTTTTTATATTTATTATATATATATATATATATATATATATATATATTTTAATATAAAATAGTTATTTAACAAAAAGTTTCTTTTGGCTCTAAAACATCTCAGTGAAGTGCTAAATGCAGCAAAAGAACCTCTACATAACCTAGTAATGCATCCTCTACACTACTCGCGTAAAGTAACTTCGACGAAGTGCTCGTACCTCTCTACACTATTCGCCTCGTCCAACTTCGATCTACTTCACGAGTAGTCGTGGCATTACACTACTCACCAAGTAGATCGAAGTTGGACGAGGCGAATAGTGTAGAGGTACTTCGATTCACTTCGTGCAACCTCGCTTCGCCTCGGGCGACTTCCGATCGCTGTCGGTTTTTAGCGCCAGAGTCAAAGGGCTTCGCGAAGTACCTCGAAGTTACACGAAGCGTCTCACCACACTACTCGGCTTACGCCAGTTATTAATATTTTTTTATATATATATATATATAAATATTAAATATATAGCTTTCTACATAATAATTTATTTAGTTAACGCATTGACGTCGTTCTGTTCACACAATTAGGTACATAAAGCAGCTGCCTCTTGAACGTCATTCATGTTAACGGTGCGGGAGACTCAAGACGACTGAGCTCTTCACGAAGTAGCACGAGTGTATGGTCACGTTCTTCGGATTGCGATCGACTTCGACGAGCACTTCGTCGAAGTTACTTCGCGAGTAGTGTAGAGGAAGCATAAATATAGCCAGATAGAAGAGGATAGCAAATCTCATGATCATGACTGTGACTGATTTTGAAATACAGGTCGGCACATGTCAGCACTCAAGGAATGAGCTCCTAGGTATTTTGGATATTTTCAGTATAATAGTGGTTATTTTTAGTGAATATTCGTCTTCAACGGTTACTTGTACTGTGATTGACTGCGGTGTCAATATTTCCACTTTACAGGTTGTGAAATTTTAAATGAAAAACTTGTAATTATTAGAATCGACTAGAATGAGTAAAAAGAGTAGAATGAGTAGAATAATTTATTGTAAAAATTTAATTCCTTATATACTAACTAGCTCGCCAGGCAAACTTTGTTCTGCCCTTTTCGACGACCCTTCATATAAAAAATCCTTAAATTCGCAAAAAAAAAAATATATGAGGGTGATTTATCGATATAATAACTATCCTATCTTTCAAGTTGGACTAAAATGCACACAGTGTGCAAAATTTCATTGACATCAGTTCAGTAGTTTAGGAGTCCATCGCGGACAAACAACGTGACACGTAATTTTTATATATAAAGATTACTAACAATTAACAAAATATACAAAGTTATTGATCAATCAAAATGTATACATTAAAATGTTTACAGTCTTAAAGTTACAACATCGAATAAAATTTTATTATTATACATGTGTTTGGTCGTAAAATATCAGCGAAAGGAATTTTTGTATTGTTGATTTCTTGGACTTGCGTTTAGAGCGCGCGGCAGAGGTATAAAAACCCGTAACTTAGTACGAGCCATCATAGGACCGCGCCCCCCTTCGCTAAGGGGTGTCACTTCCGATGCGGCAAAGAGGCTATTCAGGCCAAAGCTAGTCCCACAGGTGGTGTTTAGTGGGAAGGCACTTCATTGTGAGTCCCAAATAACTATGCTATGAACATCTACAACTTCCCTCCCCCGCTTCCGGAAGGTAGCCTTGCTTTGGGCGCAATAAAACGAGTCATCCCATTTCTTCTCATCGCTGGCGTGGGACGGATCTGTATACCTGCTGCGAGTATTAATAAATTCGTAAAACAGCTTCTTATAAAGGAATATTATGTTTCATGCTAAGATAAATAATAAATAAATAAAATAATATCTCTTTTCAGAGCTGATTGTTCTATGTTTCACGAGACGTCAAGTGTAGCTACAATAGAAATAATCTTGATGATTGCACATTTCACGGGTAAATTCTCAAGACTTACTCACTGTTATGATAATTATAATTTTGGTTAAAATTTATGTTATATACTGTTTAAAATATAGAACATATTCAATTATTTTGTTAATTTTTTTATGTTTTCCAAGACAAGTCACCTTGTTGATAATTTGCATAATTTTAGTGAATACATTTTTCATCAAAATATTGCATGCCGAGCGCAAAGCGCGTGGGTATGTTCTACTAACGCCTAAAAATCAAAATTCCACCGTTTTGTCGCATGAAATCGTATCCAGCAATCATATTATACATATAAATGATATAAAAAGCACATTGTTAGAAAGATAAATGATTGTTGAACTTATTAATATATTTTTTAAATTGATTAATTGCTATTTTTATATAAAAAAGGGGTTTTAGTGGCTTATGGTGTGGATTTATCATGTCCCCAAGGCTTGTAAACACTATAACTTTTGTAAATATCAATTGTTTAACTCAATCTATTTATTAATCTCTTCATCTATCATGTGGGAAGCCACTGAATGTAAATGGCAGTGTAATTTTGTTTTGTTTAGCTATAATTATTTTTTTTCGGCTCGAAAATGGCGAAATTTTCGTTGATTTGGTAGCCTTGTATAGAATTATTTCTGTAAATGGGGAGCTGCAGCCACAGAGTAGTTTACTCACTAACTCAGTTGGCCATCGCCATAAATTACTGTATATATATCAGTTCGCCGCATTAGCTTGCTACATTTATATTTATCTATGGTTCGCCGTCAGTCGCCGTCGTGAGTGGACATTATTTCGGTTGTTTGCAGCGGCTTAAAAAGATCGCTGTACAAATACACAATATTCGAATAACCAAATTTCTTAAATAATTGATTATAATAATAATAACAGATTTTTTTATTACAATATTTTAAAAGCACAGAATAAATAATAGTAGTACGTACTAATAGTAAGTAGTATAAATTTTTTTGTCATGGGTGAAATTTTTATGGTTTTCGGGGGTGTTGAAACCGATAGGGTTGTCGAAATGTAAATCCAAGATGGCGGCCGCAATATATATCAATTTTTCATCATGGGTGTCTTTTTCATGGTTTTCGAGAATGTTGAAGCCGACAGTGCTGTCGAAATGTAAATCCAAGATGGCGGCTGAAGTAGGTACCAATTTTTTCATCATGGGTGTCATTTTCATGGTTTTCGAGGGTGTCGAAGACGATAGTGCTGTCGAAATGTAAATCCAAGATGGCGGCTGAAGTAGATACCAATTTTTTCATCATGGGTGTAATTTTCATGGTTTTCGAGGGTGTCAAAGCCGATAGTGCTGTCGAAATGTAAATCTAAGGTGGCGGCTGCAAGGGGTATCAATTTTTTCATCATGGGTGTCATTTTCATGGGTTTTGAGGGTGTTGAAGCCGATAGTGCTGTCGAAATGTAAATCCAAGATGGCGGCTGAAGTAGGTACCAATTTTTTCATCATGGGTGTCATTTTCATGGTTTTCGAGGGTGTCGAAGACGATAGTGCTGTCGAAATGTAAATCCAAGGTGGCAGCTGCAATAGGTATAAATTTTTTCATCATGGGTGTAATTTTCATGGTTTTCGAGGGTGTCAAAGCCGATAGTGCTGTCGAAATGTAAATCTAAGGTGGCGACTGCAAGGGGTATCAATTTTTTTCATCATGGGTGTCATTTTCATGGTTTTCGAGGGTGTTGCAGCCGATAGTGCTGTCGAAATGTAAATCCAAGATGGCGGCTGAAGTAGGTACCAAATTTTTTCATCATGGATATCATTTTCATGGTTTTCGAGGGTGTTGCAGCCGATAGTGCTGTCGAAATGTAAATCCAACATGGCGGCTGCAATAGATATCTATTTTTTTATCATGGGTGTCATTTTCATGGTTTTCGAGGGTGCTGAAGCCGATAGTGCTGTCGAAATGTAAAGCCAAGATGGCGGCTGCAATTGGTATAATTTTTTTCATCATGGTGTCATTTTCATGGGTTTCGAGGGTGTTGAAGCCGATAGTGCTTTCGAAAAGTATTTAAACTGCTTTAAAAAAAATCCGTATAATCATGCTATACGTTATTTTTAATGCGAAGGCATGCTCAATTGGATTTACCAATATATTTTAAATATATACACTAGGGATTTACTCAGCTATATTGAAATCAGTGTGGATATTTATCTTGAATGCTCATTATTAATTGATAGACTTTCAGCCCATAAAACAAGAAGAGAAATCAAAATAAATGCTCGATTTGCGTTGCAAAAACGTTACTTTATTTTGATTTTTATTTTTTATATTAAACTTAATAATTTAAGTACAGAAAGGAGGGTAGGATTTTTGGGCCTAAAGTTAACTAATTAGTTTATACTTTAAAAATTGGCCATAGTTTTCTTAAGTAAAATACAACTTCTATAGTTCGGCCGTTCAGAGAATGCGTTCCTGACACCTATCAGTTAGTCATGACTAGTGATGGGAACAACATAACACTGAGTTCATTACCGTTCCTCCAAAATGAACCGCCGCGTTATTTTTAAGATTATTTTCGTTTTGAATTGGCGGAATCATTTAAAATTTATATTTTAGTAATTTAAGTGGAAACCAAAAAAACGGCGTAACCTTTTATTTGAGCCCAGATTAGCTCAATCGCGTTATATTGGCAATGATACGGTGGAATTCTCAGAACGCGATGACCGTACTCCAGAGCCAGTTCATCGATTTCGTATCGCACATTTGCCGCTTTATTTTCTTTAACTAATTTAATTAGCTCTGGTTTTAGCATTTGCATATTTGCGTCAATGCCTTTTGCTTGTAATCAAGCCACCATTTCTTCTTTTTTATTAGCTTGCGTAGGTGGTTTCTGTATTTGAACCGAGTGATAGGAGGCATTATCCATGAATATTACAGAAGGCTCTGGTAGGCTGGGCAAAAGCACGTTCTGGAACCACTCTTTAAATGTAGTGGCATACATTTCCTCGTGGTAGTCATTTGTGGTTTTTGATTGAAATGCCAGTAACGCGTTCTCCACAAAGCCGTATTTTCAGAACTTGCGTGGCATATTATCAGACGGGCCCCCTTACCCATTGGTACTTTCGACGTCGACGCTTGTGTATCATCCGTTCAAGAACGGGAAACCGTGTGATTGGCGTTTAACCATGTCTCGTCAATGAACACGCCCTTATCCCAGTTATCAATATTTTTTGCTTCTCTCAAAAAACTTATCCGTTTTAAAATTATGTTGTATCGTTCTAATAAAATTTTTCTTTTGTCTGTTTTTTTATACGAAAAACCAATATCTTTTAAGATTTTGGTTAAAGCAGTTTTACCCCCGCTAAGCAGTCCAGCTTCTCTTAACGATGCCAAAAGCTTCTTCCTGTTAAGATATTCATTTCTGGAATAGTAACCATATATATGATTTCTGGTTACATCGGCGTCAAAGGTGTCAATATCTGTCACGGGTTTAGTTCTACGTTTCTTCTTCGGAGTACGTAAAATATTATCATCCGTGCCAATAGAGCCGAACTTTTCTTTATTAATATTTGTTATCGTTCGTTTGCTAACTCCAAGCGCCTGAGAGACGCGTTCTTGTACTTGTTCGACAGGTAACAGGGGTCCGCCATTTTGCCGCTCCCGCTCAAAGTAATTTTGCAGCTTGATGATTAACTCACGGGCTCCACTTTTCAATGTTTGTCCACGTTTAGGCATTATTATGCACCAAAAGTAAAAAAAAATGCAATACAAAACACAATCGAAGTCCGATTTAGCGCCGATGTCAGTTTGAAAAGCAGAAACAGTCCATTAAACGAAAGCCGGGTAATCAAATAAAAACAGATCGAAAACACTTGAAGAACGTGGTCTATGCGCACGAAACGACAACAGACGACTGTTTTAGCGTCACAAAATGGCGGCCCATAACGACATTTGGGGTTACCATTTTCAACCTAAATATAAAAATGCTACTTTCTTTCACGCGTTCGGTTTGGTCGTAGTTTTATTTTTATATTTAATAAAAGTTATCTTATAGTCCATTATTTTCAAATTCTTAAAAAGAAAAACAAAACGTATTATTTTATAAAGTATTACTGTATAAGAACAGATTACGATACTGTTATTGCCTGTTATTGTTAGCACACCACTACAAATATAAAGCGCTGACATGACCTTGTATAGTGCGCGCAAGATAACTCTGCGCGTGGTCAAAATTGGAACTAATCGTGTGCCGCCATCTTACTGTTTATGACAGGTGTCAAAACAGATTGTTAGGTGTCGTGTTTTTATTCGTTTTTGCAGTAAATAATTGTCATCAGGCATCATCAGGCAGGGATATTACCGTGAAGGTCAAACGTGCTTGTGAAGAAGAACGAGACAATAACGGGTCTACAGTACCGTTTTCCAAAGTTAGAGCTAAATAAAGGAAAAAAATCTTAGTTAAGCTGGTAACATTAAGTACGCCATCAGTCGCGCGCAGAGTTATCTTGCGCGCACTGATGACATAACCTTGTAATAGCGCAGTATAGATTTAGAAAAATATTGTTTACCAAGTTATTTGACACTCAGTTTGGCACAAAATTATAACATTCATTAATTATTGATATAATAATGTTGTTTCAATGCTCATCAATTGTTAAAACGGTAAACAACCAGCAAAAATATTTTTATCGTAACTGCAACGCCATTACAAAGTTACGTCGTCAGTTCAATCGCGACGAGTCAGGAACGCATTCTCTGAACGGCCGAACTATACAAATATTACATCTATAATGTGTAAGTACATATGTATCTATATTAATAATTTCGTCAAGCAGTACAGTAGACTCGATGGAAACCTAATCTTAATAATAAAATTATATTAATTAATAAATGAAAATTAATTAAACCTAACTTACTTCCTCTCCTACGCAGCGCCGGCTGTCAACCCTCCGTCCGTCTTACGAATTTTCGATCAGGACACGTGACCTGACGCGAGTTTAACATTTTTTACCCATTACAAAAAAGTGCACAACGCCGCTAAAGAAGTTTTCACTTCAAAAAATAACACGTTTGAGCTGAATTTTGGCTAGTTTTCAAGAAATCTATGCCTCCCGCGCACGACACTAGCGGTCAACCATAGACGGCTTTGGCGTGCTGGACATAGTATTTGCTTAGATAAAAATCCATTTTCTTTTAGTTCAATGTTTAGTACTTGTGGCTCTAGGAGACTTGTTTTTTATACTGATATGTTGCTGGGTTATTCTTTTTTGGGGAGTGTGAAATTAAAATACCAGTAATAATTTTCCAATATCTATATTTCATATTTTTGTGGGCAGGGTTTTTTGTCAACTATAGACGTTGTTGGAGCTAAGGGCCCGCAGGTGCTGGTCAAGTATAGGCGACTTTGGCGGTCAAAAGGTTAAAGACAGCTGTTAATAATACAGTAGAAAATTAAGAGATGGTGCTATTTGAAATTTGTCATCTATGAGAGTGAATTTTATCTGTGTAATAAATAGTAACCAAGAGGTTATAATATAATATAGGGAAAGAGCGCTTGGAACATTGTAACCGTTCCTCATTTTTCTTAGAAAGATAGGCACCGAGTTTGGTATTTTATCTCCTTCTAACATTGATAAATGTTTACACAAAATAAAAAAAATTACCAACGTTTAGACAGTTATTGACTTAAAGTAATATTTTAGACATGCTAGAACGATAATCTCACATTTTTTATCGCTAATCATAGTTGGTATATTCCATATTGTATTTTAATTAAGCTTATTATTAAGTAACACGAAAAATAAACCACTAAAACACTTTAATGTATGAAAATTATGACTCCAAATATCAAACAATTAAATTCTAATGTAATTTTAAATGGAGAGAAAATGAGTCTTGTAGATACCACCATTTTTCTTGGAATCACATTAGATGCCAAGCTTCAATGGAGCGTCCATATATCAAAATTAGCAAGCAGACTTAGCTCTGCAGCATAAGCTGTGAAAAAGTTTAGAAATCTTACCAGTGTTGAAACAGCTAGACTAGTTTACTTTAGCTATTTCCATAGCATAATATCGTATGGTATTTTGCTATGGAGACACGCAGCTGACACTGAAACTATATTTGTTTTATAAAAGAGAACCATAAGAGCAATTTATGATTTAAAGCCTAAAGAGTCGCTGCGACAAAAATTTTAAAAAATTAATATATTAACTTTGGCCTCTCAATACATTTATGAAAATGTAATGTACGTACACAAAAATAAAAGTAGTTTTACAAAAATAAGTGATATTCATTCTGTAAATACTAGGAACAAACACAAGGAAGTAGAACCAGTTACTCGACTCCGTCGAGTCAGTAATTCATTCTTGGTGCGATGTATACGCTTTTACAACAAAATTCCAGAAAATATACAAAATTTGAGCTGCTCAAGTTTCAAAAACTTTAATAAACTAAGTTTGTATGGTTATTATAATATTAAAGAATTTATGGATGATAATAACCCCTGGAAATGAGGTGATTGCTACCAAGCTATTTCTAATTTGTTGTGTTGTTAATTTATATAACATACATGATTGTAAGCTGTTATTTAAAAAAAAGTTCCGCTAGGTTTCTTGCTGGTTCTTCGCAGGACAGAGGTTTTTTTTCGAACCAGTGGTAATTAAACAAAAGAGTGACTTTCAATAATTATTATTTATAATCTATATTGAGTAAAAAGTTTCTGTTTCTGTTTCTGTTACACGAATGTTCTTTCCCTAAAAACTAGGAGGTGCATTTTAAACTACAGATGACAACACTATTTTAAAATTTCACGTTGTTAAATATATTGTTGTTTTTTATAGAATAGGGTGACAAACGAGCACACAGTCCACCGGATGGTAAGTGGTTGCTGTGGCCCATAGACATCTACATCTATCCTAGTTTGCAAATCAAAATGCAGATGCGTTATCACCCGTGAGGACTAAGATGGAATGCCTATTTTCCAGTAAAAAGGGTCTCCGGTTCTCTACACTCACCATACGAAATACATCAGTGCTGAGCTGCTATTTTACGCTGGTATTCTGTGAGTGCGTGGTCCTTCCCCGGTCGAGCCGACCCATTTGTGCTACAACTATACTACTTATGTAGCTGCAGCATGGTTCTACCACGTAGAAAACGACTTGTGCTATTAATTCACTAAATCTATGTGGAGTGCACTCACTTAGGATACGTTAATTCAAGTTTTACTTTTTTCGGAACAGTAGAAAGAGTTTACAGGTTCTTTTCATTATCCACACGTCAATGGGAAACTTTAATAAAAAGTGTACGCGTATCCGTCAAAAGACTCTCAGAGACAAAATGAATAGCTCATCATGACGTTGTTAAACCACTGCAGCATAATTTAAAAAAAAACTAGTATAAGCACTCGAAGATATATATGATCCCAGCACCAACAGAGAAAACGTCGATACAAAAGAAGCAGTATCTACACTCTTAACAGCTTTGTGTGAATTCGGTTCTTATGCTATCTTTTATTTTGGTGTAAAGTCCTAATAGAAGGTAGTCAGACACAAAAGCAAATACATATAAAAGCCCAAAAATTTTTCTTCAAAGCCAACGTATTCAACTAGTGGAAAAATATATTTCCTACGTAACAAACAATGTGAGAATGTGGAGATTTCGATTGAAGGAAGAAGAGGAATGAGGAGATTTCGAAAACGTTTACCAGGAGCAATTACCCGATATGCTGCACTAACATTGAAAGAGGAGCTGCAGAGAGCTATGTTAGAATGTCTTGACAGAATTTACGAGAAAAAAGACTATCGCTACTGAGCAATGGATGATATTCTCGTAACATTTAGTGTTGTTCAACTTTACAGACTGCTGTCACCAGATGAAGATCTTCAATTAATAGTTCAAAATCTGACAAAAATCTACGATGATTTTTCTGCAGGATATAATTTTGGAGACTTCACGACTTGAAAGCTGCCAGCATTTCTTCCCAAGAAGCGGTTCAATATAACTCGTTGGAGCTTTTCTTGTAAAATTGGGCTATTCTGAATCTGTTCCGAATCTAACGCTGTGTCATGTGACAGAAGCTTATCAAAACTCAAGTTAATAAAATCTAACTTAAGGTCCACAATGAGCCAAGCGGGACTAACCAATCTTTCCATTTTGTCTGTCGAAAATGACAAGAAAATAAACTTTGATAATAAATTAGAATATTATAGCAAAATAAAGTCCCGTTAGCATGTACAGCATTTTTTGTTTTATTTTGTGTGGTGCTTGATAGAAAACCACCCTGGGTGTCAACCCACGCAACGCCGCCACTAGTTATCGTAAGGTTTGATACTGTAGCGAAGCAATCATGTAATCAAAATATTAATCGGAGTTTAATTATAACACTATTCAGCACTTTCCATATTGCATAAATACGCATTTCGTTTTCGTGATGAATATTGTCGTGAAGCGACAATTTAAAAAAAAAATAGAACCTAAACTAAGTACAACAAAACAACAAAAATAGAACAAGAAAATAATATATTTAAATTTTTAAAAAGGTATTTACAATTTTATAAAAAAATGAAATATGATGATGATGATGGATGACGTGTAATTACAATTAGATAAAAAAAAGTAAAGATAGGAGAATATTGTATTGTAGTGGAGCCTAAAGGTCGAAGTGACACACGCTGCGCTTGAAGTAGAAGTAGGCACACGCTGAGCTTGTAGTTTCTTGGCGGTGATGGCACGCAGCGCCTGGTCTGGGCACACGCAGCGTCCGGAGCCGGCGCACGTAGCGCCTGGAGTAGGTGCGCTCAGCGCTTGGAGCAAGCAGTCGCAGCGCCCAAAGGTAGCGCGGGCAGTAGGTGCACTCAGCGCCTGGAGCAAGCAGTCGTAGCGCCCAAAGGTAGCGCGGGCAGTAGGTGCACTCAGCGCCTGGAGCAAGCACTCGTAGCGCCCGGAGTAGTGTGGCCCCGCGCTTGAAGTGGACTACGCCGACGACTTCAAATGTAGATGGAGGCTTGCAGGATCCCGGGGCAATGCGGCCCCGGGATAAGGCCTTTAGTAGATGCTTCACGTTTGAAAACTTAAGCGAGACTCCCTGTATTCTCCGATTGTTCGGCTTTTATACCTTTTTAGAGAGAACGAGAAATTATTTAAATTAAAAGGAAATTTATTGTAAATGACCTGGAGCAAAAGAGTATTTATGTGGAAATATCGAAATAAGAACATCAGACTAGTGACGAATTTGAATAAAAATTACCATAACAACCATATAAATAATGGTTGTCAAAAATATAAATTTTTGGTTTTAGGTATATAATTGAAAAACAGTTACATTTAAGTAAGAAATGAGATATTATTCATATAGGAAAAACTATAGCGCGGCAGCGCGCACGAAACCTGAAATTGCAGAGTTACGGAGAACTCAATAAAAGATAGAAAAAGGTAAGACTCCATTGACAGCGATTTAAAAGGTGCTGATAGCGTGAAAACACGAAGTGAAAATGATTTGTTCTTGTGTAAAAACGTTACAGGATCCTATGGAAATAAAGGTGATGCAAAATATAAATGCAGAAAATCAAAAACAGAATAGAAAAATAGTGTAAAATGATATGTAAGTAGCATAACTGATAGCGTGAAAAGTGATGCAAAATATGAATGCAGAAAATCAAAAACAGAATGGAAAAATAGTGTAAAATGATATGTAAGTAGCATAACACTACAATATGTGATGATACTATTCTTGTATCATCACATATATCATAAATGTAGATGTATAGCATGTATACTAATAATATTCTCAAAATATTGTATCATGGACAATCTATTAGAAAGAAATGCAACGCCTAACTCGGTGCCTTTCATTCATTTCAAGGTCACTGAATTAGGAACGTTTCTCTAGTATGAAGTGCGCACTCCCTATATGTTACAACCTCCTTGATAGTAACACTTGGAAATATATGTGCTTCGTACTAAACGTAGTGATTATATTCTCTTTGCTTCGTACAATAACATAATATTAGAAAAAAAAATGTGAAAATGATAGTTGACAGAGAAAATGATCATTTTTGTTTGTGGACTGTTAAAGTGTGTGGCGTAAAATTGCTATCAAGCTTGATCAAAAATGTAAAAAGTTTTCTGTATTTATACTTTATTTCTAATGTTATTGTACATCAAACTAATCGTGAAGATATTTTCTTTAGGAAATATGTATGATTACGACAATTCGAATACGTTTACATAATATAATAATTTAATTCGAAATTTTAATCACTATACGGGATCATCATAGAATTACATAGAATTATTACGTATAGAATACTAGTACGCGCACCAAAAGTGAAGCAAGTAAAACTAACTCAAAACCGCGTAAGTTGACTCAGCGACGCGTCAGTGCGCAACGCTCCTTTAGGGTTATATGTGTTCTGTGGCGCAACGTCACGTCTTACGGAAAAGAGCTCGCGAAAAATTGTAAAAAATGACCGTTTGTGTTCTTTTTTTTATAGGATAAGGGTGACAAACGAGCACACAGTCCACCTTATGGTAAGTGGTTGCTGCGGCCCATAGACATCTACAACTATCCTCGTTTGCGAATCAAAATGCAGATGTGTTGTCACCCGTGAGGACTAAGATGGAATGCCTCATTTCCAGTAAAAAGGGCCTCCGGCCACCTGCACTCACCAAGCGAAACGCAGACGTAAACCTCTACTTCACGCTGGTATTCTGTGAGGTCGTGGTACCATTCGAGCCGGCCCATCCGTGTGACAGCAAAAGCTGCCGCGTGGCTCTACCACTGTATAAAATATCTCACAACAGTGATGATAAACATTAAAAAGTTATGATATTACATTTTACATATAAGTTCATATATATATAATTCATAATTCATAATAAGTACGTAAAACTAAAAAAATATTTACCGAAGCTATCATAATACAAATATTGGTAAATCCAATTGGGCAAACCTTAAGCGCATTAAAAAAATTACATATAACATGATTATACGGAATTATTAAAGTAGTTTAAATACATTTCGACAGCACTATCGGCTTCAACACCCTCGAAAACCATGAAAATGACACCCATGATGAAAAAATTGATACTTCTTGCAGCCGCCATCTTGGACTTACATTTCGACAGCACTATCGGCTTCAACATTCTTGAAAACCATGAAAATGACACCCATGATGAAAAAATTGGTACCAACTTCAGCCGCCATCTTGGATTTACATTTCGACAGCACTATCGGCTTCAACACCCTCGAAAACCATGAAAATGATACCCAAGATGAAAAACTTGATATCTATTGCAGCCGCCACCTTGGATTTACATTTCGACAGCACTATCGGCATCAGCACCTCCAAAAACCATGAAAATGACACCAATGATGAAAAAATTTATATCTATTGCAGCCGCCATCTTGGATTTACATTTCGATAGCACTATCGGCTTCAACAACCTCGAAAACCATGAAAATGACACCCATGATGAAAAAATTGGTACCTACTTCAGCCGCCATCTTGGATTTACATTTCGACAGCACTATCGGCTTCAACACCCTTGAAACCCATGAAAATGACACCCATGATGAAAAAATTGATACCCATTGCAGCCGCCACCTTGGATTTACATTTCGACAACCCTATCGGCTTCAACTCTCTCGAAAACCATGAAAATGACACCCATGATGAAAAAATTGATACCTATTGCAGCCGTCATCTTGGATTTACATTTCGACAGCACTATCGGTTTCAACACCCTCGAAAACCATGAAAATGACACCCAAGATGAAAAAAACCGGCCAAGTGCGAGTCGGACTCGCGCACCGAGGATTCCGAACAAATCCGTAGGTATATGAGTTTAAAATTATTAAAAATATTTTTATTATATGATGGAACTAAAAATTTATGCTTTTCGCAATTTTTCCTTTATCTGTGCTATAATATGTTACTTCATGCCAAATTTTAAGATTCTCAGTTCACGGGAAGTACCCTGTAGGTTTTGACTTTTGATTCCCTTGCGAATATCGAAAATTTGCGGCATAAACGGCTGTATCTTTAGATTGAGTTGGCTTAGAAGTTTGATTTTTTCACAGCTCCAAGGGACAGTAGACTTGAGTATTTGATATAAATTTCAGCTTGATACCTCTACGCGTTCCTGAGAAAAAGGGTCTTGACAGACAGACAGACAGACAGACAGACAGACAGACAGACAGACGGACAACAAAGTGATCCTATAAGGGTTCCGTTTTTTCCTTTTGAGGTACGGAACCCTAAAAATTGATATATTTTGCAGCCGCCATCTTGGATTTACATTTTGACAGCACTATCGGCTTCAACACCTTCGAAAACCATGAAAATGACACCTATGATGAAAAATTTTATACCTATTGCAGCCTCCACCTTGGCTTTACATTTCGACAGCACTATCGGCTTCAGCACCCTCGAAAACCATGAAAATGACACCCATGATGAAAAAATTGATACCTATTGCGGCCGCCATCTTGGATTTACATTTCGACAACCCTATCGGTTTCGACACCCTCGAAAAGCATGAAAATGTCACCCATGACAAAAAAAATTATACTACTTACTTTTAGTACGTACTATTATTTATTCTGTGCTTTTAAATATTGTAATAAAAAAATCCCTTATTATTATTATAATCAAGTATTTAAGAAATTAGGTTATTCGAATATTGTGTATTTGTACAGCGATCTTTTTGAGCCGCTGCAAACAACCGAAACAATGTCCACTCACGACGGCGACTGAAGCCGAACTAAACTTAATACAAAGGTACTCTGTGAACTAAACTACTCTGTGGCTGTAGATCCCCATTTACAGAAACAATTTATATACGAGGCAACCAAATCAACGAAAATTTCGCCATTTTGGAGCCGAAAAAAATTAATTATAGCTAAACAAAACAAAATTACACTGCCATTTACATTCAGTGGCTTCCCACATGATAGATGAAGAGATTAAAAAATAGATTGAGTTAAACAATTGATATTTTCAAAAGTTATAGTGTTTACAAGCCACAGGGACATGATAAATCCACACCATAAGCCACTAAACCCTTTTTTTTATTTAAAAATAGCAGTATTAATCGATTTAAAAAAATATTAATAAGTTCAACAATCATTTATCTTTCTAACAATGTGCTTTTTATATAATTTATATGTATAATATGATTGCTAGATACGATTTTATTCAATAAAATGTTGGAATTTTAATTTTTAGGCGATAGTAGAACATTATCTTGCGCTTTCGCTTAAGGTATGCAATATTGCTACTAGGGTAAGTGCACCAATGAATGAACACCCCCCAGTGAATGAACAAAAGTGAGTTTTTTCAATATAATAAGAAAAGTAAACATTTCTACCAAACACTGTATTTTTTTTTCGAGTGGTCTAATTTTTTTACGTAAACTGGTCACACAAACATTTGCCAGCGACCCGTAGTTACAAAATGGCGACTGCTTAAAGTGGACGCATAGAGTAGAGTAATATATGTGTTGTGTGGACGTGTTGTGTTGTGTTTCGTGATTGTATGAGCGAGAATTTAGGACTCAGGTAAGACAGTGCATTTTGGTATTAGCGTTGTTCACGTTATATGAGTGACAGTGTAAAGAAAACTGCATAATAAGATAGAACAATGATTATTTTATTCATTAGAAAACAACTTGTTTATAATTTCATGTGTTTAATAAAAATAAAGGGGTGTTCGATTACTAGATCATGAAAGTGAGAAAGTTCTAGTAAATGAACGAGTGTTCATTCACTGGTTCTGGTCTGTTTTGTTACTTTTGGCTAATTTTGCATGTTTCTGTTCTCAGAATTGGTTTATTTTTTGTAGAAAGGTTTAATTATTGATTGTCTACCTTTAGGCCAGTATTCGAACACCCTAGTGTTCATTTACTAGTTTTTAAATCTAATGAATGAACTATAGTATTGTTGCTACGTTCATTTACTGGTTTTCAAAAACCAATGAATGAACTATAGTATTATTGCTACGTTCATTTACTGGTTTTTAAAATCCAATGAATGAATAAATAAACTATTAATGTTTTGTTATATTTCAAGCAGTGATATTTAGTTTTATCTCAGTAATTAGTTACAAAAAATATTCAGACGCTTCAACTTCAATTTCTCTTTTTTTTTTTAGTTCAAAAATAATGGAATCTACTAAAAAGAAATACGCAAGATTCCGTTATACTCAACAACAGTTAGAGGAGGCTCTTACCCGTATAACAAATAACGATTTGTCTATTAATAAAGCCAGCAAAATATACGACATACCCAAATCAACGTTAAGTAATAAATTAAATAATAAAGTACCATGGCAACGAAAAATGGGTCCATTAACACAACTAACTTTCGACGAAGAAAACAAGCTAGCAAACTGGATTTTAACAAAAGCTAAACTTGGGTTTCCAATGCACCCGGAAGAAGTTTATGATACTGTGGAAATATTCTTGAAACAAAATGAGAGGGAGAATAAATTTACAAAAGGCCGACCGGGGAAAAAATGGCTTACTTTGTTTTTGCGAAGACATCCCGAAGTAACTAAAAGAAACGCTGAAATAATATCAAAAGCTAGGGCAGCGGTTACAGAAGAGGCCATCAGAAATTGGTTTACTGAATTGAACAAGTTTTTAGAGGAAGAAAATGCCTTAGACATTAAAGATGACCCGACTCGTATTTTCAATTCAGATGAAACTGGCGTCATGACTTGTCTTAAAACGGGGCTGATTTTGGGGCCCAAAAATTATAAAAATACATACGAAATCGCAAGTGGGAAAGAAAAAGAATCAATCACAGTCCTATGTACATTCTCTGCTGATGGTACTGATGTACCACCGTTTGTTTTGTATCCATATAAAAGAATGCCACCAGCCGTAATTCAAAATTTCCCAGATACTTGGTATATTGGCCGTTCCGACAGCGGGTGGATGGTATCAGTTGTATTTTTTACCTACATTAAGTTATTTTATGAATGGTTGGTAAAAAATGAAATCCGGTTGCCTGTATTGCTATTTCTGGATGGCCACAAGTCCCATATCAATCGTGACATGTTTGATTTCTGTCGTGAAAAAGGAATAATGATTTTCTGTTTATATCCCAACTCAACTCATATTTTGCAGCCCTGTGATGTAGGAATATTTGGACCGTTGAAGAAAAATTGGAAAAGGGTAGTGAGAAAGCATAAACAGGCATCCACTGTACCTATAACAAAACAAAATTTTGCTGCGTTGTTTAAAATAGCTTACGACAGAAGCATTAAGCCAACTACGATAAAAAATTCATTTAGAGTTTGTGGTTTATATCCAATGTCTCCAGATGCAGTTGACTACTCACGCTGCATAAGTAATAGAAGGCAAGAAATTGCGCAACAAAACGAAAAAGGCACCACAACCTCTAGTCTTCATGACCAAAAAGAGGATCTACGAAGTACGATCAAGGTTATAGAAGGTGAAGTTGGCCAGATGATAAGAGTTGAGTTTGTCATGTCTTACAATTTAAACCGTTCTCATCCCCATCAATATTTTGAGCTGTGGAAAAAATGTAGAAATCAACTTGAGAATAAAAAACAGAGTGACACGATAACACCGAATACCCCGATCATTCCTCTTGATCTGTCAGTATCATCTATAGAAGCGTCTACTTCAAACGAGGACGATTCCAAACTGGAATCAAGCCAGGCACTGGAAAGGAATAGTGTTCCCGAAATCGTCGAGTCTGAAATTACAAATGTGGAAACTGAAGAAATGCATGCAACTAATAGTTCAATTATAATAGATTCGGCAATCCGACTGCCATCGGATAATTCCATATTATTGGGTGAGACTAGTATTTTACCCAATTTACCACCCTTTGATACAACTGAAGATGTCATAGATTTTATTATTCAGAATGAAATAGACATACCTGATGTGATACCATTGCCATGGTATGATACTTTAGAAATAATAGTAGAAAAAGACCCCATTATTGACGCTCCTAATAAATGCTCTTCTCCTCAGAATAACGCATCATCCATACCAGCCATTCCCAGTTGCAGCAATAACACTAATCAAGCAAAAAATTCGCTTGAGTCCACAGTTGATAGTCAGACTGCAATAAAGTCTGTAATAGATCCCACTAATAGTATTAATTCATCGAATGATACAAATCCATCCAATCCACTAGAAGGATTTTTGAAAATACCGGATTTACCACAAAAGAAATTTAAAGTTACAAAAAAAAATGCCTGCACCTTATGGATTAACAGGGCTCAAATACAAAGAATATTTAAAAAATCAGGACGATGAGAAAAAAATTAAGGAGGAAGAATTAGCGAATAAAAGAAAGGAACGAGAAGAAAAAAGACTGAACAAACAAAAATCTCAAAGCAAAAAACGTGTTCAACTGAAACGCCCAAAAAATCTCCTTAAAAAGCAAGCTAAGAAAATGAAAGTAGAACATGATGATCACACACAACCTGCCGAAGATTTTATAACAACAGATAATTTAGAAGCAAGTGAAGAGACTGAAATAGAAACTAGGAGAACTACTACGACTTGTACTGAATTTAAGGACAATTTATTTGATAGATATGTACTGGTTCAATTTGAGAGTGGAAAGAGAATGCGTCATTTTGTAGGAAAAGTGATAATGGTAAATGACAATGAAAGAAAATATAAAGTAGATTTTCTTAGAAAAAAATCCGTTGTGGAAAATGTTGTCAATTTTGCAAAACCAATAGTGCCAGATATTGCAGAAGTTGATTTCGATGATATTAAACGTGTATTCGGTACACCGAATATTTCTAGGCGCGGATTAATTTGTTTTGACGATTTAGTATTTAAAGATATTGAATAATAATTGTTTTAATTCTTTTGATATTTTTTATAGTGAGAAAAAATGTACTGCTGATTACGCTTATCTCACACTTTATGGTTAGTTTTTAAATTAATAATACCATTAACCGGTTTAGTTATTTTTAGAATGTGAAGAGATTAAGGTATCATATTTTTGTTACGCTTATTGTTGATTAGTTATATTGTAAGCTTAAGGTTTAATTTGATAAGTTTCATAAAAATTGTTTTTATTTGATTTAGGTACAACATGTTTTTTAATCTTTGTTAATTATATATTTTTATAACCAATGATGATTCTAGTCCGCTATTGTTTTAATTATCTAGGTAGAACATAATCAAAGTTCTTAATTAAAAGTGATACCTAAAGCCTAATTTGTAAGAGTAAAGACTGAAATAATGTATCTACTAATGTGATTACCTAGTTGGAATTAAGAGTAGTATGTCGAATAGCATGTAACGGCTACGTTGATTATTCTGTGATTTTAATGTGCCTACAATTTAAATAAAAGTTATGTTTTCGTTTTATTCTCTTTTTATTTTTTTTATATTTCCCACTGTGTTTTTATAAATATGCCTACACCATCGCTTTCAAATTCATAGTTATATTATTCAAAGAAGTATATAAATTATAAAACCTCATTTACATTTAATAAATAATCAGAAACTTGTGATTTCTAGCTTAATTAGTATCAACAGAAAACGTTCATTCATTGGAGTTTAAAATGTTCATGCACTGGATTTTGGTGTTCATTTACTGGTGATTTTGGGTGCTTTGGCATAAAATGTCGATTATCTTAGTAATTATGTCCTTTAACGGCAGATTGCCCATATAATATTAAACTTGAATAAATTTTGAATGTAATAGAGTGGCATTATTAAAGCACAGCCACCCATATATAGATGCTTATAATTTTCAAAGTTTGAAATTGCCTTAAGGGTTCATTCATTGGTGCACTTACCCTAGTTGCGGGGAAAAAATCACATTTTTTTTTTACAAACATTTATTTTCTATTTGTGTTTAAAACGTTTAATCGCAACGCTCTGAGCAAAACTGAAATTATTATACATAGTATTAACATAATATTAACAATGGTTGCCTATTTAAAACTAATACGGAGTGATCAGCTAATCGCAATCCGTCGACGCCATTTTAAAGCAACTATTTTATATTAATTGCTTTGTTTATTGACTAAGTCGACGTTTTAGAGTATAGAATAAAAACTTTTTTTATTTACAACATCAAGAGATTATTAATAAGAACGCCTTTACTAACCAGATGTTACTGTACACCCAAACATTAACCAGATGTAACTTTACACCCAAACATATTCTATTTTTAACCGACTCCCAAAAAGAAGTGGTTATCAATTATGTAGATATGTATTTCTAAGACGATTCTAGATCAATTCGTATATACATGCTGAAATTTTAGTGTTTTTTTCCTACAGCCAAATTATACTGTCTCGATAGTAGAGTCAATTTATTAAAATATGACAATTAAAAAGGGCAGATTTACAATAGTAATACCTCACGAGCTAGTAGGACCTCCAGACTCCAGACTAGTTTATGTCGTATCACTACACTTGAGAGTTCCTGCTCTGAACATTTATTAGTGGCCCTTCACTGTGTAGGCAGCGCGGTAGCGCGTGCGATAGACGTAACACTGCGTTACGTTTTTCCAGACTTTATTATAGTAATACGGCATAAGATAGCCTGCACGCCTGACCTACTTGCTAGATATTGCTATTGGCTTGAGATCGCATTTCAGTTTTGTTTTTCTCGATTGTAAATCTGCCATTTTTGCATCCTAATAATATTTATTTTAATAAATCTATTGTACTAACAAGACAAACTCATACGACTTCGGGAAAACAACCATTCAAATTTCAGCGTGTGTATTGGATCAATCTCTGTGTATATACTTTCAAATAAAAATTGGTAAATCCAATTGGGCATGCCTTAAGGGCATTAAAAAAATTACGTATAACATGGAATACGGAACTTTTTTAAGTAGTTTTTTTTAGATACCCTGTTGCAGCCGCTATCTTTGATTTACATTTCGACAGCACTATCGGCTTCAACACCCTCGAAAACCATGAAAATGACACCCATGATGAAAAATTGGTACCTAATTCAGCCGCCATCTTGGATTTACATTTCGACAGCACTATCGGCTTCAACACCCTCGAAACCCATGAAAATGACACCCATGATGAAAAAATTGGTACCTACTTCAGCCGCCATCTTGGATTTACATTTCGACAGCACTATCGGCTTCAACACCCTTGAAACCCATGAAAATGACACCCATGATGAAAAAATTGGTACCTACTTCAGCCGCCATCTTGGATTTACATTTCGACATCACTATCGGCTTCAACACTCTCTAAACCCATGAAAATGACACCCATGATGAAAAAATTGATACCTATTGCGGCCGCCATCTTGGATTTACATTTCGACAACCCTATCGGTTTCGACACCCTCGAAAAGCATGAAAATGTCACCCATGATGAAAAAATTGGTACCTACTTCAGCCGCTATCGATTTACATTTTGACAGCACTATCGGCTTCAGCACCCTCGAAAACCATGAAAATGACACCCAAGATGAAAAAATTGATATCTATTGCAGCCGTCATCTTGGATTTACATTTCGACAGCACTATCGGCTTCAACACCCTCGAAACCCATGAAAATGACACCCAAGATGAAAAAATTGATATCTATTGCAGCCACCATCTTGGAATTACTTTTCGACAACCCTATCGGCTTGAACTCTCTCGAAAACCATGAAAATGACACACATAATGAAAAAATTGATACATATTGCAGCCGCCATCTTGGATTTACATTTCGACAGCACTATCGGCTTCAACACGCTCGAAAACCATGAAAATGACACCCAAGATGAAAAAATTGATATCTAAGGCGGCCGTCATCTTGGATTTACATTTCGACAGCACTATCGGCTTCAGCACTCTACAAAACCATGAAAATGACACCCAAGATGAAAAAATTGGTACCTACTTCAGCCGCCATCCTGGATTTACATTTGGACAGCACTATCGGCTTCAGCACCCTCGAAAACCATGAAAATGACACCCAAGATGAAAAAATTGATATCTATTGCAGCCGTCATCTTGGATTTACATTTCGACAGCACTAGAACAGAATAGAATAGAATAGTATAATTTTTATTCAATATACATTACATGTGTAATTCTTATTGAAAGTCATGTTTTACTTTACCACTGGTTCGAAAAAAAACCCTGTGTCCTAGGAAGAACCAGCAAGAAACCCAGCGGGACTTTTTTTTAAATAAATTTTACAATATAAATGATTACTTATGAACTATTTACAAAATTTATTTTAGAAACTGCTTGGAAGCGACCACCTCATTCCCAGGGGTTATTATCAACCATGTATTCATTTATACTATAATAACCCTTTTTATACAGTTTCAGCTTAATAAAACATTTAAACTTGGTAATAGAGAGAACCTGTACACTTTCCGGGACCTTGTTGTAATAGCGTATACATTGCCCCATGAATGAATTACTGACTCTGTGGAGTCGAGAAACTGGCATCACTAGCTTGTGTTTGTTCCTAGTGTTTACAGAATGTATATCACTTTTTTTACTAAAACTATCTTTGTTTTTGTGAACATACATTAAATTTTCGTAAATATACTGAGAGGCCAAAGTTAATATATTAATTTCTTTAAATTTATCTCTAAGAAACTCTCTCGTTTTGGGATTGTAAATAGCTCTAATGGCCCTCTTCTGTAAAACAAAAATAGTTTCTGAATCAGCCGCATTTCCCCATAGCAAAATCCCATAAGACATTATGCTATAGAAATAACTAAAATAAACTAATCTAACTGTCTCGACACTAGTGAGACCCCTAATCTTTTTTACAGCATAGGCTGCAGAACTTAGTCTGCTTGCTAATTTGGACATATGGGGGCCCCACTGAATCTATCGGAACTATCGGCTTCAGCACCCTCGAAAACCATGAAAATGACACCCATGATGAAAAAATTGATACTTATTGCGGCCGCCATCTTGGATTTACATTTCGACAACCCTATCGGTTTCAACACCCTCAAAAACCATGAAAATGTCACCCATGACAAAAAATTTATACTACTTACTTTTAGTACGTACTACTATTATTTAATCTGTGCTTTTAAAATATTGTAATAAAAAAATCTCTTATTATTATTATAATCAAGTATTTAAGAAATTTGGTTATTCGAATATTGTGTATTTGTACAGCGATCTTTTTGAGCCACTGCAAACAACCGAAACAATGTCCACTCACGTCGGCGACTGACGCCGAACCATTTCGGTTTATACAAAGGTACTCTGTGCGCCGAATTGAGTGAGTGAGTAAACTACTCTGTGGCTGTAACTCCCCATTTACAGATACATACAAGGCTACCAAATCAACGAAAATTTCACCATTTTGGAGCCGAAAAAATTAATTATAACTAAACAAAACAAAATTACACTACCATTTACATTCAGTAGCTTCCCACATGATAGATGAAGAGATTAAAAAATAGATTTAGTTAAACAATTGATATTTTCAAAAGTTATCGTGTTTACAAGCCTTGGGATCTTGATAAATCCACACCATAAGCCACTAAAACCCCTTTTTTATTTAAAAATAGCAATTAATCGATTTAAAAAAATATTAAGGTGGAAGCTCAAGGGTGGCCCGCGAAATTCAAATTTTCTTGCGTTTTTTGGAATTTACAGGTCAGGGTTAGGTATTTAACAAAATATGATTCGCGACTGTAGCGATTATGTGTTTATAGAATTATTATCATTAAAATAACCAATACAACCCTGTAAGTTCATATTAGCCCTTTGAATGAGGTAGGCACATTCGACTCGGGCCCACTAACATGATGACCTTGCGTCACTTTAACGTTCGTGTTTTGAACTAGACTGCGTTTCTATACGTAATAATTCTATGGTGATCATTGTTTATTGAGTATACGTTGTCAAAAATGTATTCTAATAGATTTTTTGTGTAAATAAATGCTAAACATAAAATAATGCTTCACAATTAGATGTTGCAAAAAGCGGAAAAAAATGATAACAAGAAAAGGCTATTCGTAGCAATATTTCCCTTAGATGATGAAAGTTATGTGGTGATTTCAACTTTAATTATAATATGATGTCTAATGCGAGTACATTTTTGGACTAGTCATCGTCACGTAGGACAGGTTTTTATAGTGTAAGATTGTGTGCACAAATACAAACACAGTTTCCTAAATGTGATAGTTCGATGGGATGGCAATCCGAAATGAACTACACTTATGACGCGCCTCCACTAAAGTTTTCAACATTTGTCAACACGTGTTGCCGACAAATGTCGCGTCTCCACCAAAAATGTTGACAACATTTATGCTGACGTCAACGGTTAACGAAACAAATTGTAGTGTTATGGTACTTACATATCATTTTACACTATTTTAAATTTATTTTTCCATTCTGTTTTTGATTTTCTGCATTCATATTTTGCCTCACCTTTATTTCCATAGGATCCTGTAACGTTTTTATACCATAAAACACAATAACAAAACATTTTCACTTTGTATTTTCACGCTGTCAATGGAGTCTACCTTTTTAGATCTTTTATTTAGTTCTCCGTAACTCTGCAATTTCGGGTATCGTGCGCGCTGTTGCGCTACCTTTTTTCCTATATCAATAATATCTCATTTCTTACTTAAATCTTGTTGATTTTTAATTATAAGCCTGGAACCAAAAATTGTTAGTTTTTGACATCGTTATTTATTTGGTTGTCATGGCAATTTTTATTCAAATTCGTTACCGGTCTGATGTTTTTATTTCAATATTTCCACATAAATACTCTTTTGCTCTGGGTCATTTACAAAAATTTCCTTTTAATTTAAATAATTTCCCGTTCTCTCTAAAAAGGTATAAAAGCCGAACCATCGGTGAATAAAAAAAGTCTCGCTTCAGCTTCCAAACTTGAAGCATCTCCTAAAGGCCTTATCCCGGGGCCGCACTGCCCCGGGATCCTGCAAGCCTCTATCTACACCTGAAGTCGTCGGCGTAGTCTACTCCAAGCGCGGGGCCGCACTGCTCCAGGATCCTGCAAACCTCTATCTACACCTGAAGTCGTCGGCGTAGTCTACTCCAAGCGCGGGGCCGCACTGCTCCGGGATCCTGCAAGCCTCTATCTACACCTGAAGTCGTCGGCGTAGTCTACTCCAAGCGCGGGGCCGCACTGCTCCGGGATCCTGCAAGCCTCTGTCTTCACCTGAAGTCGTCGGCGTAGCCTACTCCAAGCACGGGGCTGCACTGCTCCGGGATCCTGCAAGCCTCTGTCTTCACCCGAAGTCGTCGCCTAACCTACTCCAAGTGCGGGGCCGCATTACTCCGGGATCCTGCAAGCCTTCCTTCATCTGGAGTCGTCGCCTGCACCTCCACCTACTAATGCCCGTGCTATCTTTAGGCGCTGCGACTGTTTACTCCAGGCGCTGAGAGCGCCTACTCCAAGTGCTACGTGTGCCAACTCCAGACGCTGCGTGTGCCTAGACCAGGCACTGCGTGCCACCACCGCCAAGAAACTCCAAGCTCAGCGTGTGTCTACTCCTACTCCAAGCGCAGCAAACTTTGACCTTCAGGCTCCGCTTCAATATTTTTCTATCTAATCTATCTTTATTTTCTATCTAATTGTAATTTCACGTCACCCATCACCATCATCATACTTCATTTTTTTATATAAAATTGTAAATATCTTTTTAAAATTTTAAATATATTATTTTCTTGTTCTACTTTTGTTGTTTTGTTGTTCTTAGGTTAGGTTCTTTTTTTTTAATTGTCGCTTCACGACATTTTGGCGCCCAACGTAAAAGTTCTCTTTCTCTTTTCTTCACCTTTACTGAGCCTTGTCCATTCCCTTTTGATTTAATTGCTTTCTCTTTCGTTCTTAACTCATTATTCATCATTCATTTATTCATCCTTTTCATACCTTCCAAATTCTAAAACAAAACTTCATCTAGTTTTTCAACTTATCTGGATTATATTTAGACCTACATATAACACTTCACTTACATTCATCACTTTAATATTTTTATTCTAGATAACTTAAGGAGGTACAATTTTTAATAAAATTTTTATTTCTTAAACTTAACTTTACACTTAACTATAACAATGATTGCATTTGTATAAAGAAATTCAAATAATTTTAAATAAATTCTAGCCATCAAACTTACATATATTGTTTTCATAATTAATTATTATAATTGCTGGTTGCGTATTGTTTTCTTATTTTTTTTATTTTTATTATTATTGTTACGGCCGGCAGCTGCCTATCCCAGGAGTAGAATCCTTCGCGGCCCATAGACGAAGAAGCTACAGGCAGATGCTGGTCGGACGTCCTCACGCCACGGGTTAAAGTCTAATTACACTAAACAATCCGGGGGGAGCGTTACAATTATTGAACAGAGCTTACTTACCTCTATTCAAGGCGACTGGTCCCTCAGGATTCGGTCAGGTCTCGTGTGGGTGTATTGTGCTAGAAAGTAAAGGTCAGTGATGTGTATTTGGGTGTGGCTGGTAGTGTTATTGACCTTATTTGACCGTTCCCCCTGCAGCAGTTCGGCCCTCAGCTCCTCTCCAAGCTAAGGTCGCCTTCCGCAGTCACTTTCTTCCTTTGTTACGATTGACTCGCGAAAATGAACACAGAACGTACGGGTCAAAGGTCACCGTTATTTCTAGAATATTAACTACCAGCCACACCCAAATACACATCACATCATTTGTTTACGCAAAAGCGTTGGTGTCAGGCATCGACGTTAGATGGCTCTCGGCTCGGCTGATACGGGATGACGTTCGCGCGTGTTGAACGTCCGAGCTTACTGAACGGTGGGAGTCGAGAGCGAAAGATTAGAAGTCTTCTTCGCGTCGAAAGAGAAGGCAGTCCATTTTGTTTGGGAGCTCTTAGATCTGATTTTATGTTAGGCGCGTATAGTGAATATACCACTGGGAATGGTGGCGCGTGTTGAGAGTTTACCCGGGACTTTAGGTTTAACGCAGAATCTGTATAAGTGGATTCGACTGTATTAGTTACTAGTGCGGTAGTTAATATTCTAGAAATAACGGTGACCTTTGACCCGTACGTTCTGTGTTCATTTTCGCGAGTCAATCGTAACAAAGGAAGAAAGTGACTGCGGAAGGCGACCTTAGCTTGGAGAGGAGCTGAGGGCCGAACTGCTGCAGGGGGAACGGTCAAATAAGGTCAATAACACTACCAGCCACACCCAAATACACATCACTGACCTTTACTTCCTAGCACAATACACCCACACGAGACCTGACCGAATCCTGAGGGACCAGTCGCCTTGAATAGAGGTAAGTAAGCTCTGTTCAATAATTGTAACGCTCCCCCCGGATTATTTAGTGTAATTAGACTTTTAACCCGTGGCGTGAGGACGCCCGACCAGCATCTGCCTGTAGCTTCTTCGTCTATGGGCCGCGAAGGATTCTACTCCTGGAATAGGCAGCTGCCGGCCGTAACATTTGGTAGCAGAACGCGGTGCTGGGATCGATTCCCGGTCGATCCACCGACCATAGTATTTGATAAAAATTAAATAATTTTGGTGGCAGGGAGCGTTGGGTTGATTGGTTTAATTTTGTGTCTACAATCACGCCCGTCCGTAATACGTAAAAATATTTTTTTTTATTATATACGTAATAATAAAATTCCTTTCTTTGTTAGCTTGCTTTGTTGTTTGCGGGTAAATTTGAAAAACCACGCCCGGTTCGCGCGCAAGCGGGAGATTGCGTCATGTAGGTAGATGGTTATTTTTACGTAATCGGTTAATTATCGTTGTCGGATGGTTGTAGTGTATTACTTATCGAAGGGTCGATTTCCGAGCAAGGTATTTTTTGTTGATGTGTATCTTCGTTATGTATCTTTCGTATTGTAATTTGTATTTGAACTAAAGAGTGGTAATTTGTATTTACGTAATTTGAATTTAACTTGATTTGATCGCACTAGTATTTGTTATTGTTAATTTGATTTGCCTTTTCTTTGTACTAACTTGTGTTTGATTTAATAAATAGCGGTTCTTATTTGTGTAATTTCTATTCAACTCGATTTGATAGGAACTGCATTGGTTAGCTGTTAATTTTTTTGTATTTTTTATTTGTTATTTTTGTAATTGTGCTCGAGCGGCGTCGTAATTTGTATTTAGTAGTGATGTCCTCGCCCAAGATGCTAATCCGTTGCCTGCGGACTGAGTTACGCTGGGCCACCAGCGCCCATGCTTTGATAGGTCGACCGGATAGGGTCCATAATTTGATGAAGCGGTTCGAGCAGGTCGATGCTCGAAGGGCTGCAGTGGAGGAGGCTTACGCTGAGCTCGAGGATTCGGATGTGGAAAAGGGAATCCTGGACTCCTGCTTCGCAGACTACGAGCAGTTCTTGTGGCTCACGGACGAGTTGATCGAGGCTGAAGGCAGGTATGCCAAAGAGGCGCGTGAAGCTCGGACGAGTGGCCTGCCCGAGTCCGTTCGGAAGCAGCCTCAGCCGGAGCTGTTGGGACGACTCCCAACTCTGGACTTGCCAAAGTTCTCCGGGGTCCTTTCCGAGTGGCTGACCTTCGTTGGTATTTTCGACGGCCTAGTGGACGCCCGGAGTGACTTGACTCCGAGCCAGAAGATGGCGTACCTCTTGGCCTCACTGGAGGGGGAGGCCCTGGGCGTTGTCAGCCATTTGAGCTTGTCGGACGACGCCTACCAGACTGCTCGGGACCTCCTAGCCAGAAGATACGCCAACGTCCGGCGAATTGCGGACGAACATGTTAAGCAGCTTCTGAGCCTCCCGCTGCTGAGTGACCGGGCCAGACTACGTCCGGACCTGTTGGATCCAGTCTTGGTGGCCTGTAATATGTTGAGGCGGCTGGATTTACCAGTGGGCGAATGGGCCTTCTTGTTGCTCCGCATCGTGCTGTCCCGTCTACCTCTCGACCTTCAAATGCATTTTGAGGAGAGGTACGGCGGGGACGAGGCCTCCTATATTCCGCCCTTCTATGACCTGCTGCGGTTTTTGGAGGAGCAGTGCCGACAGATCGAGCACGCGGCGGGCACCGTCGACGACTTACGAGCCGTGCCCAGTGAGAGACGAAATCCGCCGGGCAAGTCGTCGTCAACCCCCCCCTGCTCCTATTGTCGAGCATCTGATCACCGGGTAACGTCTTGCCCAAAATTATTAAGTAAGCCGGTTCCGGCGAGGCGAACTATCGTCAAGGAGCGCCGCTGGTGCTACTCCTGTTTGGAAGGGCACCTTCAGCGAGACTGTCCGCACCAGCGGCTCTGTCTGCATTGCCAGGGCAATCACCATGCCGTACTGTGCCTGGGTGCAAACGGCGTCTCCTCTTGGGGCACTGCCAGGCCCTCGACCCCCACGGGCGGGGGCGCTCCGCCACTCCCTCTGACGGGCGACGCTCGGCGCCCGCCGGCTAGCCACCAGGCCCCTAGGTTTGAAAGGGGTCCCTCCCCCGACCAGTCGGGGGGTAATTCCCCCAGGGGCGGGGGTGTCATCACCCCCCCTCAGCGTGCGAAGAAGAACTTCACGGCCACTCATCGGTCCGCTGGACCCTTCCCACTCCCGTTAGCTGAGTGGCCGCGACTGGTGTACCACTGTACCCCATTTGATGGAGGCGGCCCTAGCTAGCTGCCGCCTTAGCTCCCACCATGGCTGCCTCTACTGAGCCTTAAGCCGTCAACAGTCCACTTGTCAAGCTGTTCTGTTGCCGACGGCCTCAGTGAGGGCGTACAACCCGAGTGGCGACCGTTAGCGGTTGCGCTCTGTCAGTATCGGGTTCACGCGGTGTGGCCTCCACTTGGTGGTGGGAAGATTAGGGCCCCCTGGAGCGTTGAATCACGCTCTCAAGGGGTATTAGATTTGGTTTGGTCGAGCACTTAGCTAAAAATTCTTTAAATTTAAATTAAAATGCTTTGAGTTTTCCGCGAAATTCATATTGTAGCGGTTGTGATTAAAATAATTGAATTTAAAATACTCCTTTAAATGCTGCTGCATATGTTTTGTAAATACATTTGATCACTGCGTTTGCTGTTGCACGGAAAATGGAGATTAAATTGTGTGCCCTTTTTGAGTGCTTGTGCGTATGCTTGTAATTGTATTTGATTGTCGCGCCTGTGCTGAAGGGAAGTTTGAATTCATTTGAAATTTGAATGGCGCTCTATTTTGAAAATTATGTATATGTTTGTGATAGTGTTTAATCATTTTGCTTTGTGATAAGGAAGGTTGAAATTAGATAACCCTGTGGTTGCCGAAGGAAATAGGAGTCAATTCTCTTTTGGTTTAGATTTTGTTGGCACTGTCTAAGATATTTATTTGAAATAAGAAATAGGGCTGTCCCTTACGTTTATTGTTTTGTTTACTTTGCCAAGTTGACCTATGTGCATCGGTGATTACTTGTTTTAATTAATTCTGTAATTGAACATTGATGCTTTTGAAAAATTAGTTGAAATATGAGCATAGGATCACCTGCTAGGGACCATCTGTGCGTTTCGTTCAGCTCTCCACAGACGACGTTCATGGGGAATTTGGGGGTGCTCTCTGCACTGAAGCTTGAAGGTCCCTCTGGGCCGCTTCGTGTCACGTCGCTGTTTGCAGACCTGTTCCGGTCGAGTTGCGGAACTAATCATAGGAGCGCAGATAGGTGTTTGAAGGAGGTCGTCTGACTTCTGTCTAGAAATAGGACTTATTTATGTGCTGCGATGACCAGGAAGGGCATCCAGTTCAACTTTCCGGCTAGCCCACGTTGGGGCTGTAATTTTGAGGCGTTGGTCAGGGTTGCAAGATCTGATTGGGTGCGTAGGGTGGCCTAGTTTGGTTGTAGATTCGATCTTGCAACTTGCCGTCGCGACCCTGTCCCGCTGACCGGTTTGCTCGCGGACCTAAATCCTTATGTCCGGGACGGGGGTTTGTTTACGCAAAAGCGTTGGTGTCAGGCATCGACGTTAGATGGCTCTCGGCTCGGCTGATACGGGATGACGTTCGCGCGTGTTGAACGTCCGAGCTTACTGAACGGTGGGAGTCGAGAGCGAAAGATTAGAAGTCTTCTTCGCGTCGAAAGAGAAGGCAGTCCATTTTGTTTGGGAGCTCTTAGATCTGATTTTATGTTAGGCGCGTATAGTGAATATACCACTGGGAATGGTGGCGCGTGTTGAGAGTTTACCCGGGACTTTAGGTTTAACGCAGAATCTGTATAAGTGGATTCGACTGTATTAGTTACTAGTGCGGTAGTTAATATTCTAGAAATAACGGTGACCTTTGACCCGTACGTTCTGTGTTCATTTTCGCGAGTCAATCGTAACAAAGGAAGAAAGTGACTGCGGAAGGCGACCTTAGCTTGGAGAGGAGCTGAGGGCCGAACTGCTGCAGGGGGAACGGTCAAATAAGGTCAATAACACTACCAGCCACACCCAAATACACATCACTGACCTTTACTTCCTAGCACAATACACCCACACGAGACCTGACCGAATCCTGAGGGACCAGTCGCCTTGAATAGAGGTAAGTAAGCTCTGTTCAATAATTGTAACGCTCCCCCCGGATTATTTAGTGTAATTAGACTTTTAACCCGTGGCGTGAGGACGCCCGACCAGCATCTGCCTGTAGCTTCTTCGTCTATGGGCCGCGAAGGATTCTACTCCTGGGATAGGCAGCTGCCGGCCGTAACAATTATTATTGCTATTTTATTTTAATATTAATGTATTTATGGACTCAGATTGTATTTTTATGATTGTTTTTTTTCTATGATATTATTGATGTATTGTTAATTAGGATATTGTAAAATAATTTTGCTATTACCTATATAATGACGAGGATGTGTAATACCGAATTGTTAATCTTATAAGCGTTTTGGATGTGTCATCTGTTAGCTTGTAAGATGAAATGAAATAAATAAATAAAATGAAAAGGGTTATTAAGTACGAATTCCTTAACAAGGCCGAACTCGAATACGAAGTGAAGATTAGATGTGAGGAACCAGCTAATACTGTTTTGCTTCTAAAAAAACCGGTTTTGCGTTTAGTTGCGAATTCTCACCCTGAAGATATTCTGACTTCTCCAATTCCGATCGAGGATGACTTGTCTCAAATTGATTCTACTTTGACCTACCTGGACTGTAAAATTAAAAAAAATTTACAAGGTGAAACCAAATACTTACGACTAATAGAAACTTTTATTAATCATGTTTTTTACAGATTAGAACGAATAGATAATGACTTATATCCAGACTTTAAAGCTAATTTCGATACTTTGAAGATGAAATTTGACGCATATTACTAAACAATTCGAATCCTTGACTCCACCTTCAACTGAAAATGACTCTCCATCACTTGACCCTCCTGTTGACCCGACTGTCATGGAACCTCCTCTTGTTTCTCAAACTTCTGTTATGATCCATACCCTGTATCCTTCACCACCACCTCAATCTTTTTCTCCAATTAACGTCTTCAAAGATCTGAAAAGACACACCTTCAATGGTAAAAGCTGTCCAAGATCCTTTCTTCAAAAACTTGAAGAATACTGCTTAGCTCGTGGCTTGTCCAAAGACTTGTTGATTTCTCAAGCGTTCGAAATTTTCACCGACAATGCTCTTCATTGGTTCAGATTTAAATATAATGAAAATCCAAACTTAACTTGGAACGAACTTTCCTCTTTATTAATCAAAGACTTTGGTGGTTTTGACTATGATCATAAACTTCCAGAAGCGATTAGGAATCGAACTCAAGGCCGTGATGAACCTATCGTCATCTATATTTCCATTATGTCTGGAATGTTCTCTCGTCTTTCGAAGAAACTTTCTGAAACAGAACAATTGGAGATTATTGTGAGGAATATTCGCCCATGTTATTCAGTCATCGTAGCTTTAAAAGACATTGACTCTATCGACTCTCTTCTGGCTACTTGCCAAAACTATGAAAAGTTCCTAGACAGAGACAAACAATTTAAAGAACCAAATGTACAACAAAGTCCTCTTATTTCTGAATTCAACTACAAGCATTCCACTTCAAGTTCAGTTGACTCTCCAAATTCTTCTAATAACTCACGACCTTCTCCTCCCTTCATGAATAAATTCACTTCATCCTACAAATACCCTTCTAGACAAGTTAATAGTCTCTCTCAAACTAAAGATCCTCAAGAAAGCTCTTTTTGTGTTCGCTGTCGTAAACAAGGTCATACTTTGAACACTTGTACTCAACCACGATTCGTGATTTGTTTCAAATGTGATCTTAAAGGTTTTAAAACTGCAGATTGCCCTACTTGTTCTCCCAAACCACATACTAGTTCAAAAAACTAACTGCTGACTTGAAAAGTAACTTAAACTTTGATAATGACGATTGGACTAGTTGGATTAAAACAATTCAAAATTTCTTTTCTTGTTACAAAATCTCTTCTACACTCTACTCCAAAGAACAAGATCTTAATCGTCCATTCGTTTATGTCAAAATTTATGACTTAACTTTATCTGGTTTACTAGATTCTGGCAGCTCAGCAACTATTCTGGGTAATAATTCTCATTTAGAAATTCTTAAACTGGGCTGTAAACTTTTCAAGTCAGATCTTATTACTGTCTCTATTGCTAATAATCAAAAAGTTAATTCCTTGGGTTATTTTGACTTACCTGTTCATTTCAATAATCAAACTCATTTGATTAAAGCTTATGTTTTCCCTGAAATATTTCCTTCGCTAATACTAGGTATTGACTTTTGGAGAAAATTTAATCTTTTACCTTAGTGTTTTATCTTCTCTTAACTTTACAGAATCTAAATGCTCTGCTATCGAAACTAAAGATATTAAAGTTTTACCTTATGAGCATTTAACTCCTAACCAAAAGAACATCGCTAACGACATCATCCAACGCTTCAAGACAATTTCTTTTGAGGAAAAAGGTATTCTGGGAAGCCCACACTTAATCACCCACAAGATTGATACTAGTAATTCTCTTCCAATCAAACAAAGATGTTATAGACTGTCTCCTGAAAAACAAAAGGCGTTAATTAATGAAGTTGACAAGATGCTGGGATGGAAGGTCATTGAACAATGCGAAAGTCCTTGGTTATCTCCAGTTCTCATCACTCCGAAGAAGAATGGTGAATGGCGTTTCTGTGTAGACAGCAGGAAGCTTAACTCAGTTACACGTCGTGATGCTTATAGTCTGCCACTAATAAGCGAAATTTTGGACAACCTGAAGAATGCCAAATACTTATCAAGCATCGACATTGCGAAAGCATTTTGGGAAATTCCCTTGAATCCTGCTGATAAAGATAAAACTGCATTTTATGTACCTGGAAGAGGTATGTTTAGATTCAAGGTAATGCCTTTTGGTCTCACCAACTCACCTGCAACTCTACAAAGATTAATGGATATGCTTTTTACTCCTGAATTTGAGAACAAGGTATTTTGCTATCTGGATGACATCGTTATTATTAGTGAGACTTTTGATGAACACATATCGCTTCTCATGAAAGTTCATGAAAAACTTTCATATGCTAATCTGACTATTAACTTTGAGAAGAGTCAATTCTTCAAGAAAGAACTGAAATACCTTGGTTTTCTAGTGGACGAGTATGGTCTACGTGCTGATCCAGATAAAATAAAAGCTATTTTAGAATATCCTGTACCTACTTGCAGAAAAGAAGTACGAAGATTCATTGGCACCTGCAGCTGGTTCAGAAGATTCATTCCAAACTTTAGCACTATTGCCTCTCCACTCAACCAACTAACCTGTTCCGGGAAGAACAATCCTAAATTTTTATGGAATCCACAAGCTGCAGCTGCTTTCCAGAAACTTAAAGAAGCTTTGGTAACTGCTCCTGTCCTTGCTTGCCCTAACTTCAAACTACCCTTCTCTGTACATTGTGATGCATCAAATTATGGCATAGGAGCAATGCTTACTCAACATCAAGATGACAAAGAAGTCGTGATTGCTTACATGAGTAAAGCACTAAACAAAATCAACAGAACTACTCAACTACTGAAAGAGAAACATTGGCTGTAATAACTGCGTTAGAACATTGGCGATGTTACCTAGACAATGGTAAAGAATTTACAATATATACTGACCATGCTGCACTTAAATGGTTTCAGAACTTATCAAATCCATTAGGAAGACTTGCTCGCTGGACTTTACGCTTATCATGCTTTAACTTTGTCCTAAAACATAAAAAAAGGAAAGGATAACGTTGTTCCAGATTTATTATCAAGACATAAGAATCAAGAACGTCCTGATACACGAGAAACTTTACCTCAAGGCGTACATCCTATTACGATTGAAGAACCACCTGATCGTAGACTTGAGCACTACAACAAGATTTTTCTCGGATGCTCCAACAACCCAGACGCATATCCCAACTACACTATCAGGGATAACAAACTACCGCTGCATCCATTCTCCCGATCGTCTAAACGATGACTTTATTTGGAAAGAAGTTCCACTACCTCAAGATAGACATGCACTTATTGAAGCTAACCATGGTTCCCCTTCAGAACTCCATCTTGGTATCTTCAAGACATTCAAGAAAATATCTTTAAAATACTATTGGCCTGGTATGTTTAAGGACATTGCCGAATTAATCTCGTTTTGTGAAACCTGCTTAACCTACAAACACCCTAATCATTCTCCCTATGGTCTTATGGGTAAACCCAAACTTTGCTCCAGACTTTTTCAAACTATATCCTTAGATCTTATGGGTCCATTGCCTATGACTCGAAGACGAAATCAGTATATTCTAGTAATTAACTGCAATTTTACTAAATATACTATGATTTTTCCCCTTAAACGTGCTACTTCAGCTAATATTATTAATGTTTTGGAAAATTCAGTTTTTCTAGTTCATGGCATTTCCCAAACTATTATAATGGACAACGCTGTTCAATTTCAGTCGCGAGAATTCCACTCATTTTTAAATTCTTATAATGTTCCTTGTATTTTTCACACAGCTTTATATTGTCCTCAGGTTAATTCTACGGATAAGTTTAATAGTACAATTATTTCAGCTCTAGCATCTCAAGTAGGAGACGATCATAGATCCTGGGACAACCATCTTGCTAAGATTCAGTACGCAATGAACAGCGCTACAAATGTAGCAACTGGTTTTACTCCAAACTTTTTAGTCTTTGGTAGGGAAACAATACCTTGTGGTTCCTTCTATACTCCAACTCAGAACCTCGAGGAATTGATATTTATGCCTCATGATATTTACGCGTCTAATGCTGGTCTCCTCTCATCTATCTTTCACAAAGTTCTAACTAAACTTCACATAGCTCACGCTAAAAATAGCGCTCGCTATGATCTTCGCCGGTCTTTTAAAGAATTTAATGTGGGAGACACTGTTTGGCGTAAAAACCATGTTTTAAGCGATGCCGGCGCATACTTTAATGCTAAACATGCCCCTAAGTTCATCAAGTGCAAAGTGATAGCTAAACTGTCACCACTAGTCTATGTGCTTGAAGACCCTAATGGAGTTAGAGGCAAGTGGCACATCAAAGATGTAAAATCATAAATTTTCTTAACTTTTATTAACTGTTAATTTGTATGTATGTATGTATAAATATCACCATCATTTTCACCTTATTATTTTTATTTCTTTTAATTTGTTTGTTTGTCTGGTGATCCAGTGTTCTTCAACACATCTTGTTTTAAGACCTCGAATTTTGGTTGGATTAATCTTCACTTTTTATTTTTGTTTCAGACATCTCGTTGGTGATGTTGCATAAGTCATAGCGACTAATGCTTGCTTAAGATTAAGTTCTTTACATTTATCTTCACTTGGGAACGGCTGACTACTCCCTTAATTTTCTTTATCTTTATCTTCACTTGGGAGCGGCTGACTACTCCCTTAATAAAAAAAAAAATTTTTTCCACGCAGGAGCGGATGACAACTCCTTAAATAAGCCTGAATGTCCTTTCGAAAACACACTTTTAGAGTGGTGTCTCTTCGACTAATTTTTTTTCCACGCAGGAGCGGATGACTACTCCTTAAATAAGCCTGAATGTCCTTTTGAAAACACACTTTTAGAGTGGTAGTCATTGAATGTGAACTCCACCCTTACCTGAATGCAGATGATGAATGTAAGAGATAGTATATCTGATTTTGCCTGTTGATGTCTGTTTCTGCAAAGCTGTGTTTTTATGGTTTATTTTAGAATGTACATGTCAAAATTTTTGCTGAGTCAGAAATTTTCCAGGGTCGGGGGGAAAATGTAGTGTTATGGTACTTACATATCATTTTACACAATTTAAATTTATTTTTCCATTCTGTTTTTGATTTTCTGCATTCATATTTTGCCTCACCTTTATTTCCATAGGATCCTGTAACGTTTTTATACCATAAAAACACAAGAACAAAACATTTTCACTTTGTATTTTCACGCTGTCAATGGAGTCTACCTTTTTCGATCTTTTATTTAGTTCTCCGTAACTCTGCAATTTCGGGTTTCGTGCGCGCTGTTTCGCTGCCTTTTTTCCTATATCAATAATATCTCATTTCTTACTTAAATCTTGTTGATTTTTAATTATAAGCCTGAAACCAAAAATTGTTAGTTTTTGACATCGTTATTTATTTGGTTGTCATGGCAATTTTTATTCAAATTCGTTACCGGTCTGATGTTTTTATTTCAATATTTCCACATAAATACTCTTTTGCTCTGGGTCATTTACAAAAATTTCCTTTTAATTTAAATAATTTCCCGTTCTCTCTAAAAAGGTATAAAAGCCGAACCATCGGTGAATAAAAAAAGTCTCGCTTCAGCTTCCAAACTTGAAGCATCTCCTAAAGGCCTTATCCCGGGGCCGCACTGCCCCGGGATCCTGCAAACCTCTATCTACACCTGAAGTCGTCGGCGTAGTCTACTCCAAGCGCGGGGCCGCACTGCTCCGGGATCCTGCAAGCCTCTATCTACACCTGAAGTCGTCGTTGTAGTCTACTCCAAGCGCGGGGCCGCACTGCTCCGGGATCCTGCAAGCCTCTGTCTTCACCTGAAGTCGTCGGCGTAGCCTACTCCAAGCACGGGGCTGCACTGCTCCGGGATCCTGCAAGCCTCTGTCTTCACCCGAAGTCGTCGCCTAACCTACTCCAAGTGCGGGGCCGCATTACTCCGGGATCCTGCAAGCCTTCCTTCATCTGGAGTCGTCGCCTGCACCTCCACCTACTAGTGCCCGTGCTATCTTTAGGCGCTGCGACTGTTTACTCCAGGCGCTGAGAGCGCCTACTCCAAGTGCTACGTGTGCCAACTCCAGACGCTGCGTGTGCCTAGACCAGGCACTGCGTGCCACCACCGCCAAGAAACTCCAAGCTCAGCGTGTGTCTACTCCTACTCCAAGCGCAGCAAACTTTGACCTTCAGGCTCCGCTTCAATATTTTTCTATCTAATCTATCTTTATTTTCTATCTAATTGTAATTTCACGTCACCCATCACCATCATCATACTTCATTTTTTTATATAAAATTGTAAATATCTTTTTAAAATTTTAAATATATTATTTTCTTGTTCTACTTTTGTTTTGTTGTTCTTAGGTTAGGTTCTTTTTTTTTTAAATTGTCGCTTCACGACAAAATGCTGCTTATTTTCGCGATATTTTTGATTTTAAAGTATTAATAAGTATTTAAAAGGTGTGATTAAGTATGGTGACGTGTGCCGTACCTGAATGCAGTTCATCCAAAAAAGAAAATGCACAAAATTATACATTTCACATGTAAGTACAATTAAAATGTTTAGCACTCTAGCTACACTATTTCACAACTAGTACAAATGTTTTATACACAAATTGACAGGGAAAAATTTCGCATTTTATTACAATAATAATCTAAATGCGTGAGAATTATATTAAAAATAATAACAAATACGTGAATTCCCGCTATTTCTGATAAAATTTTTGTAGGCATTGACCACAGAGTACTTTTTTATATAGGCATTGACACTATCACTTCTTACTAGTTTGTGGCCACAAACTATATAGTTTGTGGCAAAGAGTATAGTAACTGTCCTATACAGTATGGAGTGTAGAGTAGAAGGAGAACCATCTTATAAGGTGCGAAAGTTGAAAAAGTGTCCCACTATTTACTGAAAATAGAGGTTCCAAAACCTACCACAATAGCGCTGGCGTCTGAAAAACTACGATATGAATATAGCTGTTGTAGACGGAGTGAAGTCAGCTGAATTCAAATATTTAAAAAAAATTATGACTAGAGTAGTTAATAAAATGCCAGTATACAAAACCTCAACTATTTACGTAGTACAAAACTATGGAGTGTAGAGTAGAAGGAGGACCATCTCCTTATATGAAAAGTGTCCCTAAAAACGCGTCCAATAAGGGTGGCGCTGCAGTAGCATAGGATAAATTTAAAAAAAAGCGCCGAAATTAATTAGAATATGATGGAGAAATAAACAAGAACCGACCAATCCGCTGGGTTTTGTACTACGTAAATAGTTGAGGTTTTGTATACTGGCATTTTACTAACTACTCTAGTCATAAATTTTTTTAAATATTTAAATTCAGCTGACTTCACTCCGTCTACAACAGCTATATTCATATCGTAGTTTTTCAGACGCCAGCGCTATTGTGGTAGGTTTTGGAACCTCTATTTTCAGTATATAGTGGGACACTTTTTCAACTTTCGCACCTTATAAGATGGTTCTCCTTCTACTCTACACTCCATATACAAAACCAAGCGGATTGGTCGGTTCTTGTTTATTTCTCCATCTTATTCTAATTAATTTCGGCGCCTTTTTTTTAATTTATCCTATGCTACTGCAGCGCCACCCTTATTGGACGCGTTTTTAGGGACACTTTTCATATAAGGAGATGGTTCTCCTTCTACTCTACACTCCATACTATACAGGAATATGTATGGTTGGTGGCAGGTTGGTGGACACTATCAATATCATCTTATCGATAATATGTTTATAACAGGCAAAGGCATATCCTTAGATACAGCCTCTTGTGACTTCGTAATTTTTTTTTATTTTTTATTTTTAATTTTTTGTTTTTCGTAAAAGTAAATACTTACACATTATAGTAAATACTTTAATGAGATGATTTAAACTATTATATTGTTTCAGATTTCCAAAAAACAATAAGGTTAAACAAAAATGGTTAAAAATGATAAATAGAGAAGGATGGGTTCCTAAAAAAAATCAACTATTTGTAGGAAGCACTTTGAACAAAAATGTTTTTCTCATAGAAGTGCATGCCCGTGCGTAGTTTTTTAATTACTTATATATTTTACTGTACATATCTTAATTTCGTTTGCACATGTTTAAATGTGTACAACTTGTTGTTGTCATTCTCGTGTTGTATATTTTTTTATAAAACGAAAGTAATAAAGAAACTTACATTATCACTTGATGGTAAACGGCTACTGCAGTACATGGTCACCTACAGTCATCTTCAAATAAAGAAAGTTACGAATGTGTTTTCACCCCTGAGGACTAAGATAAAATATCTTATAGCCTATAATTATACAGGCTCTCTATACTCAACAGGCCGAAACGCGGCAGTGTAAGCACTGCTGTTTAGCGGTAGGATAAGCTCTGCTGTTTAGCGGCAGAAATAGGTAAAAGGGTGTTACTTTATTTTATTAAATTTAATCATAGATAAGTACATAATGTATACACTAATTATATTTGTTTGTTTGTAGGCTGTATTGAAGCCGGTACGCAAAGCATCCTCATATGTCTACAGAGATATATTACCAGTACCCAGTAGCTCAACTGCAAACATTTCTGCTATAGGCAATTCCCCGAGAAAGAAAAAAATGAAAAAGACTATTGATATTCTTAGGAGAAGATTAAATATGAAACAAAAAAACTGAATAATGCGAGAGCACAAAAAAACGGGCTAATGAAAAAGTGGAAAAATTGTCTCAAGTGATAAAAAACTTAGAAAGGCTTCCCTCATTTCAAAATAACATTAGTGCTGTAATGGCATCTGGTCCAAATGATTTGTTGCAGCATCTCATCGAAAGGGTGATTAAGAAAAAACAATAAAAATATATTAAACAAGAGTATGTAAGAGCATACGCAACTAAAGACATTTGCCCTACTAACTTTACACTTTCATAGTCCTCGGGCTTACAATTACATGAGAACTAAATTTGACCTGTGCCTACCACATCCTCGACCACTACGAGGTTGGTACCAAAATGTAGGCTGTAAGCCAGGCATCACTAAGGAAGCCATAGAAACCATAAAGGCATAAGTAAAGAAAAAAAAGATTTGGTTATCGCCCTTACATTCGACGAAATGTCTATCCGTGAACACATTGAATTTGACGGTCGTAATCATCATGGCTATGTAGATGTGGGTAATGGTATCCATGGAATACAAGTAGACAAGGCTAAACAGGTATTGGTAATCATAGCAGTGGTAATCAATTCTTTTTGGCAAAATTCCAATTGCTTATTTTTTTTGGAAGAGGATTTACTGCTTTACAGAAAGCAACACTTCTAAAGCAGTGTATTGCTTTATTATCAGATTTTGTAAAAGTTGCTTCTGTTACTTTTGATGGCATAGCATCTAATATAAATATGGCACAAATACTAAGAGCTAATTTGAGCACCGTTCCATTTAGACCATACTTTTACTATAGAGGGCATAAATATTACGTAATATTAGATGCGTGTCATTTATTAAAGTTGATAAGAAATACTTTTGCAGAATACAAAAATTTTTATCATCATAATGATATTATTAAATATGAATTTGTTGAAAATCTCTCCCAGCTTCAACATTGTCTCGGTTTGCATTTGGCAAATAAGGTAACTAAAAAACATTTGTAAATCACAAAATGAATGTACGATTAGCAGCGCAGCTGTTGAGTAATTCTGTTGCAACCAGCTTAGAGTTTTGCAAAGATGTATTAAAATTACCTATGTTTGAAAATAGCCAAGCGACAGCAGGTTTTATAAAACATATAAACAGCATATTTGACATTTTTAACTCCAGAAATTTACTCAGCTATTGATTTAAGAAGGCCTTAAATGCAAATAATGTTGAAAATGTTGTAGCTGAATGTGACAAAGTGTGTGAATTTATTAAAAAATTAAAATACAACAACCAAGCTTTGATAGAGAGTCGAAGAAAACTTGGTTTTATCGGTTTTATGGCGAATACAATAGCTTGTGGCTATATGTTGATTTCATAGAGTCAGGAAAATTAAAGTTTCTTCCGACCTATAAACTCTCTCAAGATCACATAGTAACTTTTTTTTAGTGCAATACGTTCTAGAGCAGGATTAACAACAATCCTACAGCCAGACAATTCACAGCAGCATACAAACGATTAATCTGCCACGTGGAAGTCCAAATCAGCGATAAAGCCAATGAGGGCTAATAATCTTCCACTCACCAGATGTCGCTAGTTGTGACTGAGGTAAAGTTTATTGTTACACAATGTCAGATAATTGAGAAATTCGTTTTAAATAATAGTTTATCATTATCTAGAGTATTATATTAATACACGACACAATGCCTCAGTAATTTTAATTTTTAATTTTTTGCATTTTATAACTCTTTTTAAAAAAATCGGCTTTTAGTTATATTTATAGTTTGGTTTATTCATTTCTAATGTAATTAATATAAAATATAACTAATAATACAGAAAGAAACTTTAAAGATTACATTTTCCTAAGAAATTATCGTCCCCGCTATGAAATCTGTCAAATATTTTACCTCACTGTACGGTGGCGCCGCCCTGGTGGCAGAAAAAGTCGTGGATGCCCTCATTGTTTGCCTTTGGAGAATATTAGTAGCTCAACATACAAAGATCGTGTACTATAGATATAATAAATACTACAACTGGCCTTAGTGCAATGACGACGCCAAACGACGATGCGGCTATTGGCCCAGGTCAAATAGATAACGAAGATTCTGATTTCATATCATCTATGCCATGGATACTTGTAGGCATACCTGATGGAATCTGTAGTTAAGTCCATTGTTCAGTACGTATGTGGTTACGTGGTGAATAAAATCGCAAAAAAATTAAATGTGAATCTTGTGTAAATGTACTTTACGGTGAAGTTAAGAAGGTTCACTAATAAACATGAAAGACGTAGGTGGCCTCGTGTATCCCTCTCAAGACGTTTATGAGATAGGTGTCTTTTCTGAACGAGTTTTCCGAAAACACGTGAAAGGAAAAATTGTAAACGAAAATATATTTCAATAATTAGTATATGAATGCCTTGTGTCCTGCAAACATTTTTGTTACGGCCAACAGCTGCCTATCCCAGGAGTAGAATACTCCGCGGCCCATAGACGGAGAAGCTACAGGCAGATGCTGGTCGGGCGTCCTAACGCCAAGGGTTAAAAGTTTCTAATTACATTAAACGATTCGGGGGGAGCGTTACACTGGTAGTGAACTGAGCTTACTTACCTCTATCCAAGGCGACTGGTCCCTCAGGATTCGGTCAGGTCGCGTGTAGATGTATAGTGCTAGGAAAGTAAGGGTCAGTGATGTGTATTTGGGTGTGGCTGGTAGTGTAATTGACCTTATTAGACCGTTCCCTCTGCAGTAGTTCGACCCTCAGCACCTCTCCAAACTACGGTCTCCTTCCGCAGTCACTTTCTTCGCTTTCTACGATGACAGTTCTTTAATTCTGTCGTACGATTAACTACCTTACAGAAGCCACTAACTCTCGTTTGTTATAACGCTTGACTCGCAAATGAACACAGAACGTACGGATCAAAGGTCACCGTTATTTCTAGAATATCAAATACCGCACTAGTAACTAATACGGTCGAATCCACTTATACAGATTCTGCGTTAAACCTAAAGTCCCGGGTAAAACTCTCAGCACGCGCTACAATTCCCAGTGGTATATTTACTATACGCGCCTATCATAAAATTAGATCTAAGAGCTCCCGACCAAAACGGGACCGCGTGCTTCTCTCTCGACGCGATGAAAAGGACTCCTAATTTTTTAGGGCTCTCTCGACTCCCACCGTTCAACAAGCTCGGACGTTCAACACGCACGAACTTCATCCCGTATCGGCCGAGCCGAGTGCCATCTAACGTCGATGCTTGACATTAGAGCTTTTGCGCGAACAAACCCCCGTCACGGACATAAGGATTTAGGTCCGCGAGCAAACCGGTCAGCGGGACAGGGTCGCGACGGCAAGTTGCAAGACCGAATCTACAACCAAACCAGGCCACCTTACGCAGCCCATCAGATCTTGCAACCCTAACCAACGCCTCAAAATTACAGCCCCAACGTGGGCTAGCCGGAGGGTCGAACTGGATGCCCTTCCTGGACATCGTAGCACATAAATAAGTCCTATTCCTAGACAGAATTCCGACGACCTCCTTCAAACACCTATCTGCGTTCCTATGATTAGTTCCGCAATCCGACCGGATCAGGTCTGCAAACAGCGACGCGACACGAAGCGGCCTAGAGTGACCTTCCAAGCTTCAGTGCAGAGAGCACCCCCAAATTCCCCATGAAAGTCGTCTGTGGAGAGCTGAACGAAACGCACAGATAGTCCCTAGTATGAATTTTCAAACAAGTAGGCATAGCCAAGCCATCCACCTATAATCATTTACCAAATGGTGCGACAGCTGATTTCCATCTGATAATCTACAAACCAGATAGCCCTTTAGGCAGGTAATCCTATGCTCATATTTTAACTAATTTTTCAAAAGCATCAATGTTCAATTACAGAATTAATTAAAACAAGTAATCACCGATGCACATAGGTCAACTTGGCAAAGTAAACATAACAATAAACGTAAGAGACAGCCCTATTTCTTATTTCAAATAAATATCTTAGACAGTGCCAACAAAATCTAAACCAAAAGAGAATTGACTCTTATTTCCTTCGGCAACAACAGGGTTATCTAATTTCAACCTTCCTTATCACAAAGCAAAATGATTAAACACTATCACAAATATATACATAGTTTTCAAAATAGCGCGCCATTCAAATTTCAAATGAATTCATACTTTCCTTTCAGCACAGACGCGACAATCAAATACAATTACAAAGCATATGCACAAGCATTAAAAAAGGGCACACAATTTAATCTCAATTTTCCGTGCAACAACAAACGCAGTGATCAAATGTATTTACAAAACATATGCAGCAGCATTTAAAGGAGTATTTTAAATTCAATTCTTTTAATCACAACCGCTACAATATGAATTTCGCGGAAAACTCAAAGCGTTTTAATTTTAATTCAAAGAATTCTTAACTAAGTGCTCGACCAAACCAAATCCAATACCCCTCGAGAGCGTGATTCAACGCTCCAGGGGGCCCTAATCTTCCCACCACCAAGTGGAGGCCACACCGCGTGAACCCGAGACTAACAGAGCGCAACCGCTAACAGTCGCCACTCGGGTTGTACGCCCTCACTGAGGCCGTCGGCAACAGAACAGCTTGACAAGTGGACTGTTGACGGCTTAAGGCTCAGTAGAGGCAGCCATGGTGGGAGCTAAGGCGGCAGCTAGCTAGGGCCGCCTCCATCAAATGGGGTACAGTGGTACACCAGTCGCGGCCACTCGGCTAACGGGAGTGAGAAGGGTCCAGCGGACCGATGAGTGGCCGTGAAGTTCCTCTTCGCACGCTGAGGGGGGGTGATGACACCCCCGCCCCTGGGGGAATTACCCCCCGACTGGTCAAGGAAAGGGACCCCTTTCAAACCTAGGGGTCTGTTGGCTAGCCGGCGGGCGCCGAGCGTCGCCCGTCAGAGGGCGTGGCGGAGCGCCCCCGCCCGTGGGGTTCGAGGGCCTGGCAGCGCCCCGAGAGGAGACGCCGTTCGCACCCAGGCACAGTACGGCATGGTGATTGCCCTGGCAATGCAAACAGGGACGCCGGTGCGGACAGTCTCGCTGGAGGTGCCCTTCCACACATGAGTAGCACCAGCGGCGCTCCTTGGCGATAGTTCGCCTCGCTGGAACCGGCTTGGGGGGGTTGACGACGACTTGCTCGGCGGATTCTGCCTCTCACGGGGCACGGCTCGTAAGTCGTCAACGGTGCCCACCGCGTTCTCAATCTGCCGGCACTGCTCCTCCAAAAACCGCAGCAGGTCATAGAAGGGCGGAATATAGGAGGCCTCGTCCCCGCCGTACCTCTCCTTCAAAAGTATTCTAAGGTCGAGAGGTAGGCGGGACAGCACGATGCGGAGCAACAAGAAGGCCCATTCGCCTACTGGTAAATCCAGCCGCCTCAACGTATTACAGGCCACCAAGACTGGATCCAATAGGTCCAGACGTAGTCTGGCACTAAGCAGCGGGAGGCTCAGAAGCTGCTTAACATGTTCGTCCGCAATTCCCCGGACGTTGGCGTATCTTCAGGCTAGGAGGTCCCGTGCAGTCTGGTAGGCGTCGTCCGACAAGCTCAAATGGCTGACAACGCCCAGGGCCTCCCCCTCCAGTGAGGCCAGGAGGTACGCCATCTTCTGTCTCGGGGTCAAGTCACTCCGGGCGTCCACTAGGCCGTCGAAAAGACCAACGAAGGTCAGCCATTCGGAAAGGACCCCGGAGAACCTTGGCAAGTCCAGAGTTGGGAGTCGTCCCAACAGCTCCGGCTGAGGCTGCTTCCGAAAGGACTCGGGCAGGCCACTCGTCCAAGCTTCACGCGCCTCCTCGGCATACCTGCCTTCAGCCTCGATCAACTCGTCCGTGAGCGAAAGGAACTGCTCATAGTCTGCGAAGTAGGAGTCCAGGACTCCCTTTTCCACATCCGAATCCTCGAGCTCAGCGTAAGCCTCCTCCACTGCAGCCCTTCGAGCAGCGACCTGCTCGAACCGCTTCATCAAGTTATGGACCCTATCCGGTCGACCTATCAAAGCATGGGCGCTGGTGGCCCAGCGTAACTCAGTCCGCAGGCAACGGATTAGCATCTTGGGCGAGGACATCACTACTAAATACAAATTATGACGCGGCTCGAGCACAATTACAAAAATAACAAATAACAAATACAAAAAAAATTAACAGCTAACAAATGCAGTTCCTATCAAATCGAGTTGAATAGAAATTAAACAAATAAGAACCGCTATTTATCAAACCAAATACGAGTTAGTACAAAAGAAAAGACAAATCAAATTAACAATAACAAATACAAGTGCGATCAAATCAAGTTAAATTCAAATTACGTAAATACAAATTACTACTCTTTAGTTCAAATACAAATTACAATACGAAAGATACATAAACGAAGATACACATCAACAAAAAATGATCAACAAAAAATGCCTATCTCGGAAATCGACCCTTCGATAAGTAATCCAGTACAACTATCCGACAACGATAATTAACCGATTACGTAAAAATAACCATCTACCTACTTGACGCAAACTCCCGCTTGTGCGCTAGCCGGGCGCGGCTTTTCAAATTTACCCGCTAACAACAAAAAAAAGCAAGCCACCAAAGAAAGGGACTTTATTATTATATATATAATAAAAAAAAAAATATTGGTAAATCCAATTGGGCATACTTAAGGTATGCCCAATTGGATTTACCCATAGATTTAGTATACTTAGATTGGCAATGTAAAAGAGAAAGGGCATAGCATATGCTTACGTTAGAACGAGATAGAATGGCTAGACCATACACGTACACGCTATCAGCCTGTATCAGCCTGACGGCAATGGTTAACGACACAAATCCCGTTTATTTTCGCGATTTTTTTTTGATTTTGAAGTATTAATAGGTATTTAAAAGGTTTGATTAAATATGGTGACGTGTACCGTACCTGAATGTAGTTCATCGAGAAAAGAAAATCCACAAAAATCCACATTTTACATGTAAGTACAATTAAAGTATTTAGCACTCCAAATTCAATATTTCAAAACTAGTACAAATGTTTTATACACAAATGGATAGGGAAAAATATCGCATTTTATTACGATAATGCTCTAAATGCGTGAGAGTAATATTAAAAATAATAACAAATACGTGAATTCCCGCTATTTCTGATCAAATTTTTGTAGGGATTGACACTATCAATATCATCTTATCGATAATATGTTTATAACAGGCAAAGGCATATCCTTGGATGCAGCCTCTTGTGACTTAGTTTTTTTTTAATTTTCTATTTTTACGTTTTAGTGTTTCGTAATAGTAAATACTTACGCATTATTGTAAATACTTTAATGAGATGATTTAAACTTATAATGTTTCAGATTTCCAAAAAATATTCAGGTTAAACAAAAATGGTTAAAAATGATAAATAGAGAAGGATGGGCTCCCAAAAAAAATTCTACTACATGTAGCAAGCACTTTGATCAAAAATGTTTTTCTCATAGAAGTACACAAAGAGTAAAGCTGCGTTTTGGATCAATACCCACATTATTTATGCCCGTGCGTATTTTCTTAATTATATTTTTTACTGTACATATGTTCATTTCGTTTGTGCATGTTCAAATGTGTACAACTTGTTGTTGTCATCCACGTAGTGTATATTTTTTATAAAACGAAAGTAACAAATGAACTTACAGTATCACTTGATAATAAACGGCTACTGCAGTACTTGGTTACCTACAGTCATCTTCAAACAAAGAAAGTTACAAATTTTTTACTTGGTAGAGCCATGCTCCAGCTATATAAATAGTATAAATGTAGCACGGATGGGCCGGCTCGAACCGGGGTGGTACCACGACCTTACAGAAAACCAGCGTGAAGGTTTACCTCTGCGTTTCGCTTGGTGAGTGCAGGTGGCCGGAGGCCCTATTTACTGGAAATGAGGCATTCCATCTTAGTCCTCACGGGTGACAACGCATCTACATTTTGAATTGTAATAGAGGATAGATGTAGATGTCTATGGGCCGCAGCAACCACTTACCATCAGGTGGACTGTGTGCTCGTTTGTCACCCTTATCCTATAAAAAAAAAAGCCGGTACGCAAAGCATCGTCATGCGTCTACAGAAATATATTGCCAGTACCCAGTAACTCAATTGCAAACGTTTCTGTTAAAGACCATTCCCCGAGAAAAAAATGAAGAAAACTATTGATATTCTTCAGAGAAGATAAGATATGAAACAAAAGAAAACTGAAAAATGTTAGAGCACAAAAAAACGGGCTAATAAAAAAGTGGAAAAGTTGTATCAAGTGATAAAAAACCTAGAAAGGCTTACCTCACTTCAAAATAACATTAGTGCTGTAAAAGCATTTAGTTCCAACGATTTGTTGCAGCATCTCATCGAAAGGGTGATTAAGAAAAAGTTTATGAGATAGGTATTCGTTCTGAACGAGTTTCTCGAAAACATGTGAAAGGAAAATTGTAAATGAAAATATGTTTCGAAAATTAGTAAGCGAATGCCTTGTGTCCTGCTAATTTTTTTTAGCATACTTGACATACATATGTACCATTCGCCAGCACTATCAAACCATAAACGCTTAATTATTAAATTAATAATCGAAACTTATTTGATTATTAGACTGAAGTATGAAGCAAAATTGCAATATACCTCTTAAGGAAAGCTTACGACATTTTTACAATAAATTAGTTATTATTGGTTGAAAATAAAAATCACAAACTTTTTGTAGTTTTATTTTTATGCCCTCAAACATAATAATATTAATTTTATGATACAGACACAGCGTTCTGTATCGATAATTGAAGTTGAGACATGGCGCAGCACTATTGTTGTCGCACACATGCACATTTCACTCACACGGGTACATTTCGTTTTTGGTCTCACCCTAATCACGCCATCGCCAATCTAATGTATACTATATCTATGGATTTACCAATATTTTTTTTAAAAATTTAAAAAATTACGTATAACATGATTATACGGAATTATTAAAGTAGTTTAAATATATTTCGACAGCACTATCGGCTTCAACATCCTCGAAAACCATGAAAATGACACCCATGATGAAAAAATTGATACCTATTGCAGCCGCCATCTTGGATTTACATTTCGACAGCACTATCGGCTTCAACACTCTTGAAAACCATGAAAATGACACCCGAGATGAAAAAATTGGCACCAACTTCAGCCGCCATCTTGGATTTACATTTCGACAGCACTATCGGATTCAACACCCTCGAAAACCATTAAAATGACACCCAAGATGAAAAACTTGATATCTATTGCAGCCGCCACCTTGGATTTACATTTCGACAGCACTATCGGCTTCAACACCCTCGAAAACCATGAAAATGACACCTATGATGAAAAAATTTGGTACCTACATCAGCCGCAATCTTGGATTTACATTTCGACAGCACTATCGGCTTCAACACCCTCGAAACCCATGAAAATGACACCCATGATGAAAAAATAATTACCCATTGCAGCCGCCACCTTGGATTTACATTTCGACAACGCTATCGGCTTCAACTCTCTCGGAAACCATGAAAATGACACCCATGATGAAAATATTGATACCTATTGCAGCCGCCATCTTAGATTTACATTTCGACAGCACTATCGGTTTCAACACCCTCGAAAACCATGAAAATGACACCCAAGATGAAAAAATTGATATATTTTGCAGCCGTCATCTTGGATTTACATTTCGACAGCACTATCGGCTTCAATACCCTCGAAACCCATGAAAATGACACCCATGATGAAAAAATTGATACCCATTGCAGCCGCCACCTTGGATTTACATTTCGACAACGCTGTCGGCTTCAACTCTCTCGGAAACCATGAAAATGACACCCATGATGAAAATATTGATACCTATTGCAGCCGCCATCTTGGATTTACATTTCGACAGCACTATCGGTTTCAACACCCTCGAAAACCATGAAAATGACACCCAAGATGAAAAAATTGATATATTTTGCAGCCGCCATCTTGGATTTACATTTCGACAGCACTACCGGCTTCAACACCCTCGAAAACCATGAAAATGACACCCATGATGAATAAATTGGTACCTAATTCAGCCGTCATCTTGGATTTACATTTCGACAGCACTATCAGCTTCAACACCCTTGAAAACCATGAAAATGACACCCATGATGAAAAAATTGATACCTATTGCGACCGCCATCTTGGATTTACATTTCGACAACCCTATCGGTTTCGACACCCTCGAAAAGCATGAAAATATCACCCATGACAAAAAAAAATTATACTACTTACTTTTAGTACGTACTACTATTATTTATTCTATGCTTTTAAATATTGTAATAAAAAAATCCCTTATTATTATTATAATCAAGTATTTAAGAAATTAGGTTATTCGAATATTGTGTATTTGTACAGCGATCTTTTTGAGCCGCTGCAAACAACCGAAACAATGTCCACTCACGACGGCGACTGAAGCCGAACTAAACTTAATACAAAGGTACTCTGTGAACTAAACTACTCTGTGGCTGTAGATCCCCATTTACAGAAACAATTTATATACGAGGCAAACAAATCAACGAAAATTTCGCCATTTTGGAGCCGAAAAAAATTAATTATAGCTAAACAAAACAAAATTACACTGCCATTTACATTCAGTGGCTTCCCACATGATAGATGAAGAGATTAAAAAATAGATTGAGTTAAACAATTGATATTTTCAAAAGTTATAGTGTTTACAAGCCACAGGGACATGATAAATCCACACCATAAGCCACTAAAACCCTTTTTTTATTTAAAAATAGCAATTAATCGATTTAAAAAAATTATTAATAAGTTCAACAATCGTTTATCTTTCTAACAATGTGCTTTTTATATCATTTATATGTATAATATGATTGCTAGATACGATTTTATTCGATAAAATGTTGGAATTTTAATTTTTAGGCGATAGTAGAACATTACCTTGCGCTTTCGCTTAAGGTATGCAATATTTTTACGTATTACGGACGGGCGTGATTGTAGACACAAAATTAAACCAATCAACCCAACGCTCCCTGCCACCAAAATTATTTAATTTTTATCAAACACTATGGTCGGTGGATCGACCGGGAATCAATCCCAGAATCGCGCTCTGCTACCAAATGTTACGGCCAACAGCTGCCTATCCCAGGAGTAGAATCCTCCGCGGCCCATAGACGGAGAAGCTACAGGCAGATGCTAGTCGGGCGTCCTAACGCCAAGGGTTGAAAGTTTCTAATTACATTAAACGATTCGGGGGGAGCGTTACACTGGTAGTGAACAGAGCTTACTTACCTCTATCCAAGGCGACTGGTCCCTCAGGATTCGGTCAGGTCGCGTGTAGATGTATAGTGCTAGGAAAGTAAGGGTTAGTGATGTGTATTTGGGTGTGGCTGGTAGTGTTATTGACCTTATTAGACCGTTCCCTCTGCAGTAGTTCGGCCTTCAGCACCTTTCCAAACTACGGTCTCCTTCCGCAGTCACTTTCTTCGTTTTCTACGATGACAGTTCTTTAATTCTGTCGTACGATTAACTACCTTACAGAAGCCACTAACTCTCGTTTGTTATAACGCTTGACTCGCGAATGAACACAGAACGTACGGATCAAAGGTCACCGTTATTTCTAGAATATCAAATACCGCACTAGTAACTAATACCGTCGAATCCACTTATACAGATTCTGCGTTAAACCTAAAGTCACGGGTAAAACTCTCAGCACGCGCTACAATTCCCAGTGGTATATTTACTATACGCGCCTATCATAAAATTAGATCTAAGAGCTCCCGACCAAAACGGGACCGCGTGCTTCTCTCTCGACGCGATGAAAAGGACTCCTAATTTTTCTAGGGCTCTCTCGACTCCCACCGTTCAACAAGCTCGGACGTTCAACACGCACGAACTTCATCCCGTATCGGCCGAGCCGAGTGCCATCTAACGTCGATGCTTGACATTAGAGCTTTTGCGCGAACAATTTTTTTAACACACTTGAGATACATATGTACAATTCGCCAGCATTATTAAACCATAAACACTTAATTATTAAATTAATAATTGAAACTTATTTGCTTATCAGATTAAAGTACGAAGCAAAATTGAAAAATTCCTCTAAGGAGAGCTTACGACATTTTTACAATAAATTAGTAATTTTTGGTGCAAAATAAAAGTCACAAACTTTTTGTTTGTAGTTTTATTTTTATGCCCTTAAACATAATAATTTTCATTTTATGACACAGACACAGCGTTCTGTATCCATAATTAAAGTAAATACATGGCGCAGCACTACTGTTGTCGCACATATGCACATTTTACTGACACGGGTACATTTCGTTTTTGGTCTCAACCTAATCACGCCATCGCCAATCTAATGTATACTATATCTATGTCGGAAACACAAATGTTGTCAACATTTTTGGTGGAGACGCGCCTTTAGAAACTACATTGTGAATTGTGACTGCTAACATTCTAATAATATCAATATCAATAAAAAATGTGATTTTATTTATATTATTTTTTCAGGTGCATGCAATGGGTGAAATAGCTGGCACTAGCACCAATTGAAAAGATTCACATGTTAAAACATATTTGTGGGTTTGTGGCAAACATTGCATTTCTAATGAACTCAACTAAAACGAACTGTTATTTTATCAGTGGACTTAATTCAAACTTCCACAATTATGTGTATGTTAATTAGGTTTCATTTACATGTAGCAAAAGATAATAAGCTTCTAAAGTCACATTTTGGTAAGAATTCAATTATATAATTAAATTCAAAGTTATTTGGTTAAAAATATATTTTTTTTATAGATTCATCTACAAACATTAGCTATAATGAACACTCGTTTTTAAACGACAATTAGTAAACGATCTCTGCGAGTAGTATGTATATAGGTACCTCTGTGAAGAAGCCTAGCGTGGACTTTCATACATTTACTTTTACTATGGAAGTGCCGCCTCTTAACATAGTGATTATATTCCCTTTGGGCGGGACTTCTATAGTAAAAGTAAATGTATGAAAGTACACGCTAGGCTTCTTCGCAGAGGTACCTATATACATACTACTCGCAGAGATCGTTTACTAATTGTCGCTTTAAAAATGAGTGCTCATTATAGCTAATGTTTGTAGATGAATCTATAAAAAAAATGTTTTTAACCAAATAACTTTGAGTTTAATTATATAATCGAATTCTTACCAAAATGTAACCAACACTAAGATATGACATTTAATTTTTGACAAACAGTGCTGACAACATTGACGAATTACAGTAGTGCTGTAAATGTCTGTACTCGAATAACATTATCTATATAACCTTTATCGATATATTGTTTATCGATATTTATACATAATTAAAGTTAGATCTCTATACTGAATTTTATGAAAAAGTGGTAATGGACCGTTATCGAATAAATAAATAAAAACTATTATAACCTAAAACGCGTAAAACATGGAAAAACGTATGCAATATTACTGTAAAAGCTGGATAGCACACAGAAGTTTGTTAAGTGCGACAAGGACGTAAGACTTGTGTCACATTATTCTACTGTCTCTACTCTCTGTCAAGTGTCAAATAAGAAATGATAATAATATTATACTGTTTTATTTCGGAATTGTTTAAAACTGCTCATAAATACTTGAACACCCAAATATACTTTCAGTTGTAATAGGTTAGAAGTATGTGGCGGGAGCGAAGGCAACCTGGCTTTATAGATAAGATATCTGATCTGATCGGACCTGTACTAAAATTGAATTAGCACGCCCCGACTCCACGTAGTCTTGTTTGCCCTACTTCTAGAGTGTTTTTGTAAAACCGTAGGCGCGGAACGCAAGATTACTTTGGTTACACGAGGGCGCAAGGTTACGCAAGGGCGAAGGGGCTGTAATCCCTGCTGCGCCAAAGTTGCTGTAGAAGTAACTTTGCGTCAATATTCCTGTGTAAAAAAGTGAGGTTATGATTTTAATAAAATCCATTACTCATAAACTATACTTTTCCGCAAAGAGGAAAGGGTAGAGGGGCTTTCCCTGATAGGGCACACCTACTCCCCTCTTACTTCCTCGTGCCTGATACGATAAATGTTATCATTTTGAGGTTAGGTCTATGGGATTTCCTTTTTGATTTTTCTCAAGAACAGTTTATTACCTTTCAATGGGAGTGGTGTCTGGAGTAAGGGGACGCCCCCCCTAACCCCCTTGCCCCCTCCTACCAAACGATTCTAAATTTCATCCTTTATCTATATTTATCTAAAGTTTTGAAAGTAGTTTAGAAGTCTTATTATAACAATATTTTACTTACTGGTACAAATAATGTAGGAATGACTTCTTGTAATAAAATTGTTTTTATTCTACTTTTTCTTTTATACTTCTCAAGTAAATGTTTGCTGCAAATTGTTGAGTTCTTCTTTGCATTACAACCAACCCGTCCAATGAACCTTAACAATTTTTTCTAATTATAGAATCCGGAGAGAATCTGTTTGACAAACGGCAAAATAAAATTACATTCTAGAACACAAGCCGAGGATTTATTTTCTTGTTGTGTAGGCAAGTCTATCGATTCATTATAAACATTCAAGATAAATATCGACATTAATTTTGATATAGTTGAGTTAATCCCTACCGTACTAGTAAAATATTTATCAAATTCATGCAAATTATCAACAAAATTACTTTTTTCTTTGTAAAATATCAAAATAAATAATTGAAAACGGTCTATATTTTTAACAGTATATAATATAAATTTTAACCAAATATAAATGCTTCATAACATTGACGACGTCTTGAGAATTTTTACCTGTGAAATGTGCAATAATCAGGGGTATTTGTATTATTAACTTTTTTTTTGGAGTTTATGGCCTGGTATCTAGACCTCTAGGCCAAGTCTTGAGTATTTGTATTCGGTTTATTTTAATTTCTTCATAGTTCACTGCTTCACAATATGTTGATGCGTCGCATTGTGCAGCCCTTGGGAGATTTTGACGGAAACTTGAGCCAGCAGGCCGCTGACAGTTGGCGATGGTATCTAAAGGCGCCTATGCAAACAAACAGCTTATCTTGAGAATCCATCACCATCAGAGCATTTGTTTCACAGTTTTCACTAATAGTTCACATGCGCAGACAATTAATACACAAAATCGCACCACTTTTATATATCAAAGTCCACTTCAAACCATTATTTAAACAATAATACAGGAGCAACAAACCGCCGCAGGTCAAGTTCCCGCCAAAACTTCTTGTATTATTAACATGACAGTCACTCACAGAACGAGTAATCATTTTGGAAACAGAAACAGAAACTTTTTTATTCAATATAGATTATAAATAATACTTATTGAAAGTCACTCTTTTGTTTGATTACCACTGGTTCGGAAAAAACCTCTGTCCTGGGAAGAACCAGCAAGAAACCCAGCGGGACTTTTTTTTTATAAATAACAGCTTACAATCATGATGTTACACAAATTAACAACATAACAAATTAGAAATAGCTTGGTAGCGATCACCTCATTTCCAGGGGTTATTATCATCCATAAATTCCTTAATATCATAAGAACCCTTTTTATACAAACTTAGTTTAATAAAGTTTTTGAACTTTAAGCAGGTCAAATTTTGTATATTTTCTGGAATTTTCTTGTAAAAGCGTATACATCGCCCCAAGAATGAATTACTGACTCGATGGAGTCGAGTAACTGGTACTACTAGCTTGTGTCTGTTCCTAGTATTTACAGAATGAATATCACTTATTTTTGTAAAACTACTTTTATTTTGTGTACGTACATTACATTTTCATAAATGTATTGAGAGGCCAAAGTTAATATATTAATTTCCTTAAATTTTTGTCGCAGCGACTCTTTAGGCTTTAAATCATAAATTGCTCTTATGGCCCTCTTCTGTAAAACAAATATAATTTCAGTGTCAGCTGCGTGTCCCCATAGCAAAATACCATACGACATTATGCTATGGAAATAGCTAAACTAAACTTGTCTAGCTGTTTCAACACTATAGTATGTGCCAAATCGATTGAGAAAAACGGACAATGACCTTTCGGTCGTTTAACCAGGGGTTACAAACCTTCAATATATAGGCACATTTTATATGTAGTACTTTCTTTATTTATAATGATTTTTTTATAATGATTGATATAATATATATTTATTAACTATTATTAAAAAGTTATGTGAAAGATCGCTGTAGAAGAAAAATCATCTATTGTTATAAAGTACTTTATTCATTTAACAACAAAAAACATTAATTTATAACACATATAAAGATTCGAGTGATAACGACACCGAATAAGTACGTACTTATGCAAAAGATAAAACTTTATTTTTAATATTATATAAGAACTTTATTTTTATTCGGTGCAATCATCACTCGTATCTTCACTTGATGAACTATCTGTAACATTAATTATAAAGCGATCTGCAGTTTGGTCAATTCTATCATCCATGCCACGCATTTTTTGTTCAACCTTAAGGACATGCTGAACACAGTTTTTCCATTTATCTGGCGTGATTTGAGTTAAACCATCTTTAAGTAAATTTTTAACATCTTTTAACTTGAAAGTTGTATTTGTTCGTCAAGTTTGGCAACTGGTCATCTTGATTTATACTGAGCAAAATTTTGTCTAAAGTCGGTAATTCTCCTGCAAGAAAGAACTGATGCACTTTCGCTCTTATAGCCGATTTATCAAAATCGTCCAACTTGTCAATTACAGACTTTTTTCTTTTATTAATTATTCCCTTTTCTGGTATTTTATGGGAATCTCTATACACGCTTAATACGCGATATATAGTGCTCTTGCTGACTCCTGAGATCTCCGAAACCTTTTCTACCATATTAACGTTTGAAGGATACAGGTCTTCGGGCCAGGTGTTTTTGACATATTTGTATACATTAATGATAATCTCTTGTTCCCCGACCGACAAAGTGGTAGGTTTTCTCTTTTTTACTGGTGACGTTAAAGGTGCTCCAGAAGATGGGTCTGTAAATAAATGACAAAAATATACTACCATAGTACTACATCACATAAATACATATTGTTTTAGAAAATAAATACCACATGGTCACATAAAAAGAGCGCTTTAAGAAATAGAAAGGCTACGTCGTCGCATTTGTACCTATTTGTACGTACCTGCTACGTTTATTATGGGTCGGCGACGTCTCTTTCCACTTGATGTTGAAGGACCGGGTCCTTCACCAAATTCTCCTGAACTCATGTCGATTTAGTAACGACCGTCACAGTAAAACTAATATAACAGATTCAAAAAACAAAAACTTAACGATATAACAAATTTAACAGTAAAAACTCAACTAAAACAATGCAATGAATGCTATGAATTACCCGAGACGTACACACGCAAGCGCTATCCGAACACGAATGAAAACAAAATGGCGGACCGGCCCAAAAAAGGTGACGCATCTCTGGCTGCCATTGTCACGTTTCTTTTAGAACGAACTGACGTAACGCGCGTTTTGTTTATTTTAAAGGGATGAATTTGCAAAAGCTCAATATGGTGATTATATTGCTTCAAATATTTTTTTAATATGAAACTGTTATTAAATGAATTGCTGCGTTACTTACCATAAATTGAAATATAAAATATAACACATTTTTCGCGATGTACCGTAAGATTTTACTATGTTTATAGGAACCACAGACAATATTATTTAAGAAACAAAAAAACAAAACATATGTGCTGACCTAGAAGTGGGAATAATATCAATATTTAAATATTGTTATCACATCTAAATTGAGATTTTGTAAGTTACGCCTTTTGACACTCGGCTCATATCTGAGGTCATTGTCCGTTTTTCTCAATCGATATGGCACATACTATAGTTAGACTTCTAATCTTTTTTACAGCATATGCTGCAGAACTAAGTCTGCTTGCTAGTTTTGATATATGGGGGCTCCATTGAAGCGTCGCGTCTAGTGTGATTCTAAGAAAAATGGTGATATCTACAAGACTCAGTTTCTCCCCATTTAAAATTACATTAGTATTTAATTGTTTGACATTTGGAGTCATGAGTTTCATACATTTTGTTTTAGTACCATTTAAATGCAAATTATTAACTTTGAACCAATTTACTAATTTAGATATAGCATTATTTACTTCGTCATATTTTAGTAATTGTCGACTTAATATAAAAATTAAAGAAGTGTCATCTGCAAATAATACTATATCATGGTTATCCCCTATTATGTAAGGTAAGTCATTAATGTATACAAGAAACAGAAAGGGGCCGAGAATCGAGCCTTGAGGCACGCTCATTTGTACCATCGACCGGGAAGAGCTCATATTGTTAATGACAACTTTTTGCCTTCTCTTACTTAAATATGAAATAATTAATTTAAGAGCATCACTTCTTACTCCGTAGTGTTGAAGTTTCCTGATTAATGTTTTATGGTGAACACAATCAAAGGCCTTGGATAGGTCACAAAATATACCCAAAGCATCCTGTGAATTCTCCCATGCATTAAAGATATACTTAATCAGCTCAACACCGGCATCAGTTGTCGAGCGACCCCTTGTGAAACAATTTTTTTTTCAAGAACAATTTTTCAAAAATCTTACTAAGTGTTGGTAGTACAGAAATAGGTCTAAAATTGGCGGGGTCTAATGTACTACCAGATTTAAATAAAGGTATTACTTTACTATGCTTCATTAAATCAGGAAACACACCAGATTCGATACTAGTATTAAAAATAATAGCTAAATTAGCGATTGTATCTATTATAGACGCAATAATTTTAACGGAAATTCCCCACAGATCCGCAGTTTTCTTAACATCAATAGTTTTAAAATATTTCACAATATCTTTTGATGACACTTTATGAAATGTAAAATTCTTTGTACACGCATTTACATTTTGTTTAAGTAATAATTCGGCGACGGCAGGAGAAGAATTCAGTGACTTAGTGGTCAAGATCGGAATATCAGTCAAATATTTCTCAAAAACCATTGCTACGTCCTGATCTGATACAGTTAATTTGTTGTTAACACTTAACTGGTAATTTCAATTGCGAGAGCTGATCTTACCAGTTTCGTTATTAATTATACTCCACCAAGTTTACTTTTACTCCAAAAAGTTACTTACTAAAAATAACCACTATTACACTCCAAAAAATTACAAAATATCTAGGAGCTTATTTCTTGCGTGCCGTCTTGTGCCGACCTGTCGTTCAAAATCGGTTACAGGGTCATGAGATTTGGTATCCTTCTCTATCTTGTATTTTTGCCGAATTTTCTTCTCCCTTGCACACTATGTCGGTCTATACGCCAGTATATTCCAAGTCTATGTATCGAAATTATGTCTAACTGGCAACACTGATTGATGGTAATTATATACTCTTCGTTTTGTCTCTGTGACTAAACGTAGTGATTATTACCTATATACCCTTTGGTCACCCATGTTTAGTATATTAGTTTTCTGTATAGGATAGTTACTATACTTTTTGATCTGTTTTGAGTTTTGGCGGGAACTTGAACGGCGGCAGTTTGCTGCTCCTGTATTATTGTTTAAATAATGGACTGAAGTGGATTTTGATATGTAAAAGTGGTGCGATTTCGTGTATTAAGTGTCTGCGCATGTGAACTATTAGTGAAAACGGTGAAACAAGTGCTCTGATGGTGATGTGATTTTCAAGATAAGGTGTCTTAATACTTAGGCGCCTTGAGATATCATCGCCAACTATCAGCTGTCTGCTAGCTCAAGTGCCGTCAAAATCTCCCAAGGGCTGTACAATGTGACGCATCAACGTATTGTAAAGCGGTGTACTATGAAGGATAACATTATAACTTCAGGCTCAGAAGGGCTAGAACCCAGAGTCAGTTATAAAAAAAGTATTCAGTGTTCATCCGTGTCACCTTCCTTTATAGGACTGTTACTCACAAACTATATAGAAACTGTTACTATACTCTTTGGTGTCACCCTTTTGCCATCTTTTTGCCCACTTTTGCCTAGGGGTGTCCACTTAGAAAATACATCGATGTTTTTTTTCGATGTGATGCATCGAGACTATGCATCGATATATTCCGATGCATCGGTTAGAAACATCGATGTTTTTTCAACATCGAGTACTTTTTATGACTTTACAACTGTAGTCAACTTCCTGACACGCTATTCAAACAACCGACAATTTTGAATGATCTCCTACTCTTACATCAGCATTGTCTGTACGCACGCGTTTTGTGAATGTGTGCGTGCGTGCGTGTGTGTGTGTGTGTACATCTTTATATATAAAAATTACGTGTCACGTTGTTTGTCCGCGATGGACTCTTAAACTACTGAACTGATTTCAATGAAATTTTTGGTCAATGTGCAGTTTGGTCCAACTTAAAAGATAGGATAGCTTACATCTCAATTTATAGTCGCAATACAATATTATTTTACTGAAAATTATTTGTCTATTATTTGAGTCACAATTATCTGTTAGCTCCAAACGATTCTGTCAGATGACGATATCTGTTGACTGGATTGAGTAAATATTTAATAGATGGCGCTATGTTAAAAATACAAACGTATAATATAAGCTACAATTTAGTAGTATAACCACCACGTGTTGCTGTAAGTATTCAACAAATAGAACCGATTTCAAAAAAAAATTGCAGACTGTGTGCAGTTTGGTCCAACTTGAGAGATAGGATAGTTTTTATCCCGATAAGTGACCCTCAATTTTTTTATTGCCAATTTCATGAGTTTTTTTGGAAAGCAAATGGTCGTTCGGAAAGGGCAGAACAACGTTTGCCTGGTCAGCTAGTATACATATATAATACAATATATACATACAGTCCTATACATACATTTATACACATAAACATACAAATATAAATAGTACATATAATTGACTGGGAGAGAATGCCTCAAGGCATTAAGTCCGCCCTTTGTATTCTTTTATATTAAAGAATGCAATAAAGAACAAATAAATTATTATTTATGATCATTGACCTGCTACTAAATGGACGGCGGGTCTAGAACAAAATTCACGAAAAATGTGTCCCAAGTCAATCTATAATAATCGTATTATGTATATTTAATTTTACTTGCGACAATTTATCAGCGTTTCAACTTCAACCAGAGGCTGTTCATCTTATTCAGCTTCTAGCTAAAATTATCGGTATGATTTTTGTTATTACAATTAATGTGAATTTAATTAAATATTATATCTTGCATGTGAGCAAAATATTACTTTTAAATTATTAAATATTCCTTATCGAAAATATATATAAATATAAATACTTTTGTACGTTTTGTGATACAGTACGGCATTTTGGAGTATATTATCGGTCGACAAAAGTAATTGAAACTCTTTTTGCATTTGGGAACTCTTTTGACTCGGACACTTGAGCGCAGATCCTAGGTCCATTTAGTAGCAGGTCAATGTTTATGATATTATTTTTAATGATTTTAACAGAAAAAAACATGCATCACAATAAAAATACTCACTAAACTTACTCACTATATGGAATATAGCTCCATATTTTTGTAAATTACAAGTATTTTGACTGATTTATGCACACGTTAACCGCACTGATCGGAATTTTTTCAAAGAGCACCTACATCGGCGGAAACGATTCTTGTAATGATAAAATCGATTTCGTAAACAGTTTTTATAAACGCACAAGCTTTTAAATTCAATACCTTGGCAGAGGGGAATAATCGTGCGAGGTGAGTCCACTGAGTTAAATGGTCTAAAGGCGGGTACTCACTTGTCTCCCACAGGGGCAATCTAGGGTGTAGGAGTGGGGATGACCCTTAAATGCCTCCTTAATTATGATGTGTGTATGAAAGCAGGGGCAATTTTCTAAGATGGGCCTGCAGCAGGGCGACATAGGCGCAAGACCTTCCTTGCTCCCTAGATCATAGCTACCGCTGCCACGTGTGTAGCGCAATTGAGGCAATTTCAATCAGTTCGTTAGTGACTTTCGCGCACAGCACACGTCACAATGGATACCAATAAAAAATATAAAATTCTGACACTAGTGATAAGAGTGTATAAATAGCGGCTTCTTCACCCAGTATCTCCATTTTATCTTTTTTCTGCGATAGCACCGCAGAAAAAACGTTATATGAATGTCGTGACGTTTTTAAACGTGGTAGAGCCATGCTGGAGCCTTTAAGGACTGTGTTATGATGGTAATTATAAATAATTAGTTGTTTTATCAATAAATATGGGTGTCTATGGGCCACAGTATCCACTTAACATTAGGTGGACTGTGCTCATTTGTCACTCTTATTCTATACAAAAAAAAGTCAAGGACCGATTCATTGATATTTTGGTAAAACTGGAGCCATTTTCAACGCGTGTGTTCAGTGAGACGTACACTCACACTTTGCAACGGCAGGCATGTGTGTAGAGACAGTTCTGATATTTCCCCGATCGCTGTTGATCCTAGATTGCCGCTGCGGCACGCAAGTGTCTAGCTGCCTTAAGACCAAGACAGACCAGACGATTTCCTTTAAATTCTCTTTAACATACAACCAGCCAATCTCAATTTCTTGATTCCGCTAAGGACTGACAGCTGCCAACTAGCGCCACCAACAGGTTTAATATTATAACTTCTAAATCAGAGCATGTTTTAATTTTTCTGATTTAAAAGTTATAATATTAATAGTGATAGGTAAGTATACCTTTTTACAATTGACTGGTTATCATTGATTCGATGTTTTATGAAAATACATCGATACATCGAGTATATCAATAACTTTCCAAAACATCGGGTCGATTCGATGCATCGTATTGTAAACATCGAGTGAATTCGATGCATCGATGTATATCGAATATCCCTACTTTTGCCTATTGGCTTTCTATTACTGAATACGGATACAAGATCAAACAAGATTTCCCTGTATTCTGTGTTATTTATTATCTTCTGTTCCGTATGTTTTAACGCTGTGCCTTAACTAGAACTCCGCTCAAGTAGCGCCAAAGCAAGTTTATGCTCATAATTGGCTGACTTATATTTTGAAATGTGCGTCTCATATTAGGTATGTAAGTATTGTCGTTTTATTATTTTCCAATTGAAAGCAATTTATCAGATGAGTCCATTTTTATTTCTTAAACGTTCATATAATTAATGATAATACAGATAACGTTAACTGTACGGTTAACAATTGTTTTTTTTTATACATTGTTTACAAACTTAAGTTTTTAGATTTTACACAAGTCAGGGGCGTATTGAGAATGTTAATGTAATATAACATTTAATTACCATTTTTTAGTAAATATGTCTTGCGGTGACTATAAATTTATCACACGGCAATTTATTTTAAATAACTTTATTTTTCTCATTTGTGTTGTCTATTTTTATTGTGTGTTATCATTTTTTATAAAACACTGCATTGTATATAAGCATAGCATGCACTGTGGAAAATAACATCATCATCATCAATAGAGCTTATTACCACGCCTGTAAGGTGGACTGGCATCCTGTATTTTTTAACTTTGTGTTGTAATCAGGAAGCTGATGTCCATCTCTTGTTTCATTACCCTCTGTCACTTCTGATTATCCATATGGGATGATATAGAGTAATATTCTCATACGCCATCACTATATGACACGGTTATAAAAAAAATCTACTTATTGATTTACATTCACATTTCACATAAATAACCACAAAAATATGAAAGATAAATTATCTACAAAGATGATCTCAGACCACAGCAGTTCAAATATTATTTTGTATTATATTTATATTTACGATGTTAACCAAATGAACCAAGTGTAAAAGCAGCATAGATGTGTAATGTTTGATAATGCAATTTCTAATCCACTTTTGACCTGTTCAGTAAAGAAGTGATTTTTGAATAACATGTTTTTTTTGAAAAATATATAATAACCACTAAAAGAATCTGGCAGAGCTATGGCCAACTACCACTCAAAGCTAGTTCAAAATTATATTAAATATTGCTGTCTTGCTTGACAGAGATAGGCAGGTGTGAAGTTTGGTGCATAACTATACTAATACATTCATTCATTCATTTATTACGATCCGCAACTTGTGTACATAAAGATTACTATAAAATAGCAATTCTGTTCACATAAGATTAAGATGTGGACTATTTTCGGGTGAATCATTAGTAAATTTACTGAAAAGTAATAAAAAAAATGTTATTTGGATATTTCTGTTTAATGTTTGTTTAAGGTCCATTCGAATAATGTATGTATGTAATGTAACATAAATCTCATGTAAATAAAATTGTATTGCCTGTCAGTAATAACTGTCTTCTATTGAGCTCTGGAAGTTATTTGCGTCCATAAGACATGACAACCAATTTTGGAATTTTTGTCTGTCCGCCTAGGTTAATCTCCAAAATGGCTGAACGGATTGTAATGAAACTTTATAAACAGATAAAAAGCAATGTCAGGAGTGATCAAGACTATTTTATCAGAAAAACATGGAGAATTATTTTTGTAAAAAGGAAAACCTAAAAAAATGGTTTTACATGATACTTTAAAATTTTTATGGGACTTAAAAAGTTTTGAAGAAAAGTTTTTAGTTAGTATTTTTACATAAAAAGGTCTCTTACATGTTATCTTCAGTTATTTCGCAAAAGATAAAGTGATAATATCAGTATCACTTACAGTTTTCTTGTAAAATGAAGTTAAAGTAAAAGAAAGAAAGAAAAAACAGAATCTAAGACTAAAGACAACATTGCAAGGACCTTTTTAAGTAAAATTACAAACCAAAACAGTTAAATTAAAACTTTTTAAATCTCTTAACATTTTTAAAATAATCATCAAAAACCATTTTTTTGCAGGGAGCAATTTCTATAACATACTGTCAAGTACCAATGTTCGTTTATGAAAACAACAAGAATTAAGGTTTTGCTTACCTATCCACTTAACCGTCCACGGTGACTACAGTCTCAAAAAACCATTATTGCCTCACCTGTCTCGGCACCAAACGACATCTTTTGGTTTAAACACATACATCCCAAAAGATAGCTGTTAATTAATACAGTGAAAAATTATAGATGGTGCTATATGAAATATGTTGTCTATGAAAGTGAATTTTATTTGTATAATAGTAACAAAATATTTCCAAATGCATGCGGCAGGACTTACGCAACTTCAATACAGCTTGTATTGAAGAAGCGATTGAGCGGAACCAAGGCTCCAAAGTCTTTGTCAGAGATCTGTCTGCCAGAAAGAGCCAACTGTCAAAGCTGAAGACTGAATGTGGCAGCATAGTTTCCGGGACACCTGAGATTTTGAGTGAGATTGAGAGGTTCTATGGGCAGCTGTAGACGTCATCGTTGGAGCCATACGCAAGTGTGAGTAACGATCCAAGAGCGAGTCTTATCCGACATTATTCCGAAGATATCCCGGACGTCAATCTGTGCGAGATTAGAATGGCTCTCCAGCACCTTAAAAACGGCAAGTCACCGGGCGAGGATGGAATTACACCGGAGCTTCTGAAAGCGGCTGGAAAACCGGTACTTGAAGTCCTTCAGAAGCTCTTTAATTCCATCCTCCATGGTGGCACTACACCGGAGGCGTGGAGCAGAAGCGCGGTGGTCTTGTTCTTCAAGAAAGGTGACAATGCTCTCTTGAAGAACTACAGACCGATTTCCCTTCTGAGCCGCGTCTACGTGCTGTTTTCGAGATTCATTACGAATCGTCTCGCGTGTAGACTTGGCGAATTCCAGCCTCCCGAAGAAACCGGTTTCCGAAAGGGCTTTAGCACCATAGACCACATACATACCTTTCGGCAAGTTGTACAGAAGTTCGAGGAGTACAATTTGCCACTATGCCTGGCGTATGTGGACTATGAGAAAGCCTTTGATTACATCGAAATTTGGGCGGTGCTGCAGTCCCTTCAGTGGTGCCAAGTTGACTGTCGGTATATCGAAGTGCTGAAGTGCTTGTACAGTAGGGCTACGATGGCTATCCGAGTACAGAACCAGAGTACGAAACCTATCCAATTGCAGAGAGGTGTAAGACAGGGTGACGTCATATCCCCGAAACTCTTCACCGCTGCACGGTATTAACATCAATGGCGAGTACAGCACTCACCTTCGATTTGCCGACGATATAGTCCTTATGGAGAATCGCTGGAGGACCTAAGCGCTAAGCTCAATGACCTTAATAGTGTCTCCCAACGGATAGGTCTTAAGATGAATATGGACAAAACAAAGATTATGTTTAATGTCCATGTCACACCTATGCCGGTAGTTGTTGGGAGCACTAAGCTCGAAGTTGTTGACGAGAGGTCCAACTTCGACCGAGAGGTCAATCGACGGATTCAACTCGGCTGGGCAGCGTTCGGGAAGCTACAACACATCTTCTCGTCAGACATACCTCAAACCAGTGCGTGTTGCCAGTGATGACTTACGGATCTGAGACGTGGTCCTTCACTGCTGGCCGTATGAGCAAGCTCAAGGTCGCTCTGCGAGCTATGGAGAGGGCTATGCTCGGAGTTTCTCTGTGTGATAAACTTAGGAATGAGGATATCCGCAGTAGAACCAGAGTAACCGACATAGCCCAACGGATTAGTAAGCTAAAGTGGCAGTGGGCCGGCCATATAGCTCGAAGAACCGAAAATCGATGGGGAAGAAAGGTTCTTAAATGGCAGCCTCGTACCGGTAGGCGAAGTGTAGGGCGACCCCCCACGAGATGGAGTGACGACCTGGTAAGACACGCAGGAAGTCGATGGATGCAGGTGGCTACCGTGCTTTGTGGCATTCCTTGGGGGAGGCCTATGTTCAGCAGTGGACTTATGAGAGGCTGTAATGATGATGATGATGATGATGAACAAAATATATAGGAAAAAAAAGTTAAAATTAAATTTCGCCATTTTTGTTTGTGCAATGTTAACAAAATCTAATTACAGTGGACCCCCGGTAATCCGGCCCCTGTCTAATCCTACACCCCCTGTAATCCGACATGGTCTATTATTTATTATTAAATGTATTTTTGACAATTTTCTTGAACAATTTATAACTTGAACGCACCACCACTGTTGTCCTCGACGTGTAGGGTATTGTTTTGAATTTTAATTTTCTAAATTTGACATACATAATGAAGTAATGTGTACTTCAGAGTACATATATATAACATATAGAAGCTTATCATTGGATCTGGAATTTGTCAGATTACAAGGTACTCTTTTATAAAAAAATTCGGACTATACGGGGGTCTTAGGCAGTACTCTATAATCCGACAAATTCGATAGTCCGACACTGCCCTGCAAAATATTTGTCGGAGTACCGAGGGTCCACTGTATCTTCTAAATCTAAAATATCATCATCAACATCATCATCCACGGTGTTTTCGATGGGGGCTCCATTAGTACATGAGCCGGAGCATACACCGCAGTCACTGGAGCAGGCAATTCCTGCTTTCCGGCAACCGCATTGCACCCCACACCCAGTCGTGCATGCATCGGTAAATATGGTGTTGAGAATGGAGTCAGGTGTCACTGTATCGTTGGTGTTTGTCAACCTAAAGCCGATGACAGCTTTAGGATGCTATCGTCCCCTCTGGGCCAGCCCCATTGAGTAGGTGGTAGGGGGCTACCGAGCCATTGTTGTATATGCAAAAGAAGTAATAAGATCAACATAAGTATTTAGCTCAAATATATATTTATATTACAGTATTTGACAACTTCTATGATTAATGATGCCTGTAGGTACACTTTCAACGAGTGCTGCTCGAAGCTCCTCTGGTGGAAGGAAGAGTGGCCACATCTGATTCCGGCTTCATTGATGCTCTCAAAAATGTTGAGTAGCGGTATTTATTGAGATTTTGTTCCTGGACAGGTGCTTGGTAAATTGCCAGAAACAGTTTCTCGCCAGTGTGTTCAATACTCTCAGGTGATGTTGAAATCCCACTGAGAATGTCTGAGATGTTTTGAGTCAGGTCTAGTTTAGCCGTAAACAGCTTAGCAATTCCCACTTTGCTGCATCCATGGATTGCGGAGGTGGTGTCGCATCCGGAGAAGCTGTGAAGAAGGAGAATTGTCTTGACAAGTGGAAGCTGTTGAAGTTGTTGTACTGAAAACAATTTGTCTCCACCTTTCCACGCCCTGGTTTCATAAAGAATATGTTTATATTTGGTGGAGCCAATCTCATGAGGAGGGCTATCAATTCAACATCCTCCCCAACTATTACAACAGTTGGATGAACGGCAGCCTTATCCAACCCGCACCTGACAATAGTACCATCAGCATCTCCTGTTGCAACAGTTGTTTCAATCCCTGCTGCTGTCATTTTCTCGGTGAGGAACAGAATCAGCCTCGTTTTATTCTTTTCATTGGAAAGGGAAGAAATGCTCCTGTTGAACAGTGATGATCGTATTTTCGTTACAATTAATGTCAACCGACGTTTTAGGCAGATCTCGTCGCTTCTGCTCTGCTCGTTTTGTGCTGTTGACATCACTGTAACCATCAAACACCACCATACAATTTGGACCGTTATGTTTCTGTATGTAGGTAATGTACTGATGGCAAGTCGAAGAAACGTTGGAGGACGGTTTCCATTTCATACGGTGTAGTAGGAAACCACCATCTACGACATTGGTGGTTTGGTTTAGATTGAGAGCTGTGTTCTCTACTGGCATTTTGCATCGTTTTGGTGCCAATATCTAGGGCTTGGTGTCAGTTTACTTTGGAATTTCCCATGATGCCCGTTGACAGGGATATTATCGAATTTAACTTAGGAAATGGGGGATGTTCAGTGAACCATTCATTAAAATGCGAGAATTTATCATAATTAACTTATCTGCTTTAATATCTTGTTAAATATTGATCACAGCGAATAAGAGTATAGAACCTTTTTTGTAGAGAATTTTATGTAAATTACTTGAGTAAAAGAATTTTCTTTGCCATCTTTTACGAGATATTTAAAAAAAACTTTTAAAAGGGACTTTTACATCCCCCCCCCACCCGTTAGCCTCACCCCCATCCATCAGTACTTTGAGCATGTTGTTTAATACACCATTCCCTACAACTATGTCAAAAATCGCTTTTGCACGAGTTATTTCCCCTATTTGGCAGTTTTTGGTCTTCGCTGAGTGGGCTAGTCTTACAATAATGTCAAATTGTTCAGTTTTTTTTTCATAAATAAGTAATTTTTAATCAAATTATTGCTATTTACTCCTTTGTAAACTTAAAAACGACAATAATAACGGTCGTGTTGTTTCGGATTTATTTATCAACATAGGCCTGCCTTCATACGATATGCGGATCGATTGAGCGTGCGTGCGTACGTCGTGCGTGCGTAGTACATGCGCAGTGTGCGCGCGCGCGCGCGTTTTTGTGTGTGTGTACTTGCGTACGTGCGTGAACCGGAACAAACAGAAAGAAAAGTTTTTTTGTAATTAGTACTGTATATACTTTCATATGCATTTAGTAAAAAGTTATTTTAACATTACAAACAGACACTTCAATTTTATTTATTTGATGTGTAGTAACTTTAATTCCGACAAAGCTTTCCGTATATTATTGTGTACAATGAACTGTGTGTTAGGAGTTTCTAAGGCTTCTGTGTAGTTTACAACTACTTTATTTTTGTTACAGCTGCGAATATAATGGAACGCTTTCCTCTGAAATCATCCACAAGTAAAATGGCTACAACATACCAGTCTGTCTACAAAAAGGTATGTGTCTATAAAAATAGTGTATGAATTATAAACTTTAGCTAATAAAAGTATTTTTTTTTTCTTTTATTTTTAATATGAAAATCAATCATAACATAATATTTATTTAGTTATACATAAGGTTTGCGAGTGAAGTGATTAAATGCGAATCTGTTCTCATTAATAATAGAATTTATAGTTAAATGTTTTTTGTCTTATTTCGTAAATTTAAGTATGGTCGCATATTACTATATTTTTTGCTATATATTTACTCTAGAAAAAAAGATACAATGCCTTTATTATATTTATGACATGTTAATTCAATTATTTAATGAAAGCGGTTGAGATATAAGGTATCTGGGGGCACGGCATTACCCCCGCCAAGTTGAGCAAAAAAGCGGCACGGCCGTACCATCCTTTTCTCGAAGTAGTTCAGGCCATTGTTGACCCGCTATAACTTCGGTGTGGATAAAACTAAAAGCCTGAATTTTAAACATATCATCAATATTATTAATTATTTATCAATATTACAAATCTCTTATGTTTTAAATACATAGATTGACTTGGCAATCGCACTAAACAATCTAATTTAATATAATATGTATTATGTTAAATTAGAGTATATATATAATTTAGAGAATTAGGCCAAGTCAATCTATTTATTTAAAACATAAAAGATTGTTTTATTGATATGGTCACTATAAGATGTTGTTAGGTTAGCTAATTACGTAATAACTTGAGACAGAAGAACCCTTAAGTAGGGACTAAATAAATTAACCGACTTGGTATTACATGGATCTTACAACTTTTTACGGTAGAAGAACTGAGTTGCGGGACTTGGTTTTTATACAAGTTATGTTTTTGATGGCATTATTGTTTCTTTTCGGTATTTATTAGGAGATTTTTTAGGCCATTATTATACCTTCCCCCCTTCCCCTTGGTGATTCGTCGTGAAGCTACCCCTCCTTCCGCACTCCCCTCATCACTTGTATTTTATGTTTCAAAGAATCATATTTTTAGAAAATATTTTAATAAAGAAAACATAAAATTGGATTCTGAAAAACCATAAATATTAATTAAATTGAGAATTAGTTGCTACCTAATGGTGAAATATTTTACGTCACACATTAAACTCCGTTTTAACGTGATATTTTATGGCCTCACTCTCACCACCCCTGCTCGAACCTCATGTGATATTACTCACTCATATTTTTGATTTACTTATTAATTAGGATATTTATTTTTATAGAAAAGTTAATCTCTAGATTTTGAATTTTGTTAATGTAAATGGTATGTGTTCAAAGGTGTATGAAAGACACAATAAGGTAATTTCATCCCGCATATCAACTTCACAATAGCTCAGTGTGTAGAGTAATTCCTGGTACAATAATAGGGTTGGATTTACAATCGTGTGGCAGGAGCTTGGGGAGTAAGGTTGTTGGCGACGCGTCTATAAAAACATTTCAATTTATTAGTTAACCGATTACAAACAACTTCTAAAATCAAATTATCAAGCAATAATATTCTTATAAGAAAACGCTTAGTTGAATCTTAAAGAAATATCGAATTAATAATTTGAAGGTCTTGGGTTTGATTCCCAGGCCGGACTAGTTCGTCGTATTCTTAGTAATATTTTCTTAATAAATTCATAAAGGGAATTTTTAAGATATAAATTGTGTTTCCGGGTTCAGTTCCCCGGTTGAAATCACCTTTCCAATAGTATTGTTAATTTAAAGAAATATTAAAATAAAGTTAGAGACCAGGATTTGTTCCCCGGTCGAAATGATCACTTGTGTATAAATAGAATTAATGTAAATTAATTGCATAAGTATTATCTTATATAAGTTGGATACGTTTTGTATGAAAATAAAATGTCTATTTTCAATGTTTGGTTCATAAAATATTTTCTTTGTGTTATCTGATAAGAACATGATAACTGATAACAACTTGATATCTGATTAGAGATCTTATTGGAAGCCACCTTGCCGACAATGGAAGTCGTGCAGGGATTGGTTGCTCATCTTGTGTTAACGGACAACAGTAGAATATGCTAAAATTGTCACCTGCTTTACCGACAACGAGGTGTGGGGTGAAAGTTAGTTGTTCATTTAGCTGCAGATAACAACAGCACGCTAATCTGTAGAATCAGTTTGAATCAGTGGAAATTTAAATGTTTTACATAAAAAGCAATTTATGTAAAATTGAAAATTTTCAGATTGACTGTATGAGCAAAATAGGTGAATTCTGTGTTGTTTTCATGTATAATCGCTTTTGGAATGGTGTAAAAAAAACATGGTCACCTGAGTGCCAAATTAAAAGAAAACATGCCTGTTTCATTGAGATTCCGAAATGGTATAACTCACTGTATTTCCAGCATTTAATACAAAATAAATTCCTATTACAACGGCCTGCATAGCCCATTGAATTTGCAGAAACGAGCCCACTGCCAGGTAGGGAATATAATTCTTGGAATAGATCGGTTACTTAGGCTTGAATTTCTCCTACGCTGACGTCGGTCGCGTACGTCGGTTGCGCGTGTTACGCACCACAAACTACGATATGAAGATAGCTGTTGTGAACGGAGTGAAGTCAGCTGAATTCAAATATTTAAAAAATTTCATGACTAGAGTAGTTAGTAAAATGCCAGTATACAAAACCTCAACTAATTACGTAGTACAAAACCAAGCGGATTGGTCGGTCCTTGTTTATTTCTCCATTTTCTTCAAATCTTAATTTTGGCGCTTTTTTAAAAATTTATCCTATGCTACTGCAGCGCCAACCTTATTGGACACGTTTTTAGCGACACTTTTCATATATAGAAATGGTCCTCCTTCTCTCTATACTCCATAGTTTTATTGCTATTAAAAGTTTAAAGGCGCTTTCATATTTTTTAGGTCCTTGATAGACAAAGGACAAACGTACCATACGGCCTTTATCAACTTTATACTTTGTGTAATCGATTTATTTTGGTAAACATTTTAATTTTTTCCCTGTACATGACACTACCTGTTAAAATAACAGAGCGCTAAATTTAAAACACGTTAAGAATATATTTTAAAAGTCAGGAATACACTTTATTTCTTTTATCAAAATAAATGAAACACTCACGAGGCGTGCACTTTTGGATTTTCCAAACTACGAGGGTGGATTAAAAAGTACTCGGCCTAACACAGATCCATTCAATTCTAAAAATCAAATCTACCCACATTATTTAGTTCAGTTCAGACTAGTTCATTGTGTGAAGTTCGAAACGTGTGCGATAATTAGTTGTGATTTTATAAATTTATTAACAAAGTAATCGGACATAATTTCCGCGAATGGAGCAAATCGAGCAGCGTGCCGTCATTAAGTACCTCCATAAGAAGGGGCTATCATCAAAAGCCATCCATGATGACATGGTCAGTACATTAGGCGATTGTGCTCTGTCATATTCATCCGTCAAAAAATGGATAGCAGAATTTAAGCGTGGTAGAGAGAGTGTGAAAGATGAACCCCGCTCTGGAAGGCCTTCGACGTCAACTACTGACGAAAATATTAAAAAAGTACTTGATTTAATAATGGGAGAACGCAGATTAAAAATTAGAGAGATAGCCGAGATTATAGGCATCTCTTATGAACGAACTCAAAACATCATTGTCAACGAGTTGGGTTTCCACAAGGTGTCTGCGAGGTGGGTTCCGCGACTGCTTTCAGTTGAACAAAAAAGGACGCGATTGACTATTTCACGCGACTGTTTGGAGTTATTTGAAGCCGATGCAGATGATTTTTTGAATCGTTTTGTTACTATAGACGAAACATGGGTTCATTACTGTACACCGGAAACAAAACAACAATCAAAACAGTGGAGAAGACCTGGTTCACCACCCCCTAAAAAGGCTAAGTCGATTTTGTCGGCAAATAAGGTGATAGCTTCAGTATTCTGGGACTCGAAAGGTGTGATTATGATTGATTATCTTGAAAGGGGTCAGACTATAAACTCTGATTACTACTGCACCTTACTACGTCGTTTACGAGAGGAAATAAAAGAAAAACGTCGAGGAATGCTCAGAAGAAAAGTCCTGTTTCATCAAGATAACGCCCGTGTTCACACGTCAGTACAGTCAATGGTTGAAATTCACAACTGTGGCTTTGAACTGTTACCGCATCCGCCGTATTCACCTGATCTGGCACCATCAGACTTCTTTCTGTTCCCTAACCTAAAAAATCACTTGGGAGGTCAAAGATTTTCGACAAACGACGAGATCAAAGCAGCTGTAGACGCATATTTTGACTCTAAGGAAGAATCATTTTTTTTCAACGGTCTAAATGCTTGGAAGGGGAGGTGGCAAAAGTGTATTGTACTTGATGGTGATTATGTAGAAAAATAAAAATATAACTGATTTAGTATGTGTTTATTTTCTTGGTTAGGCCGAGTACTTTTCAATCCACCCTCGTATTTTAACCTATGGAATGTAGTTAAATTCGCAAGTGACATAGGGTATATGGTTTTTCTCTCTTCAGTAAACTTTTTATGCAGTCGGAGTTTTTTTCAATTACTGTTTTAACAATAATTGGGTTTGTTAAACCTATTTTATACTTACTTTAAAAACTTTGTTCTCTTCTAAATCAATCTTAACCCGTTCTACTAAAGAAATCTACTTCAGCGGTCCGAGAGTGCCGCCAAAAAACTAAACACTTCTTTCAGATATTTTAATTTTTCTGCCGACTTCCAAAAAGGAGACGGTACTCAATTCGACTGTATATTTTTTTAATGTGTGTTACTTCATAACTTCGTACTGGGTGAACCGATTTCTATGATTCTTTTTTTATATTTTTTTTCTCGTGTTGTCCTATATGAATTTGATCAAGGTCAGACCAATGGTTATTGAGTTATTCTTAAATAACTTATATTGAAGTCGGCTGTACAAAATTTTTAATTTTTAATTATTTTATTAAACAATAGGTGTTATTTATAAATAATTGAAAGTGTATCTGTCAAGCGATTAGCGACATGACCGATATATTTTTTAACTTCTGCTCAAACTGCAAGTTATTTGATTGGTTGTCTGGATATAAGACAAGAGCACATAATAGCATGTGTTGCTGTTCTGCGCAGGTCCTAAAACACGGGTTAATACGAACAAAATTAACGTTACCATTTCGGGCACTATGTCGCTCTTCGTAAGCGTCCCACTGAATTTTGCCCGGATAAAGGTGTGGGACTTACCATTTAGGGATGCATAATATCTCGATGGTTGAGTTTTGTCGCTATTTTGTTGAAGTATTTATAAAGTTTGTGTAAATTACTTTTGAGCTTTAGTACATAAGCATTTTAATTCTTGTTTTAAATAAATTTCCATATATTTTCAATTTGACACGCCGGTCACCGCGTCTCTGCATCTGCAGCTGCACTGTAATTATTTAACATAAACACACATCATGTCTATCAGTGTGATCATAAAAGTGAGAGAAAACATTTGAGCAATAATTTTTGAAAGCATCTCGTTCCACCACTGCCTTTGTTTTAACTTTTTATTAAAATGTGAAAGTAAATCAAGTGAAAAGTTAAAAATAGAAAATTTTATCGTCTAACGTATAATATGTTAGCTGCTAAAATTTTACATCGACGTCCCTCTTGTGGTACAACATTACTCTTTAGGATGTTCTACATCAGGACCTAAAGCCCAGATGTATTGATTTTTTACTTCGTGCAAATCTTGTGCGATACATCGCATCTGTCTGTTTCATTCAAGCATTGGACTTCGGTGGGGGCCCGTGTAACACGGTTGTTTGTTCACGACAGAGTGATAATCATCGAAGTGTGAAGTGCATTCCACGGAATAACTGTAGAATGAAAAATTCGACTGTTGTGGTTCATGTGACTGTTGGTGATGCAATATGAGTCGCCGATTCTCCATGTGAGTAAATAGTATTGGAGGTTATTTTTATAATTCTAGTGTCGTCGCAATATTAATGGAATAATTTGTTCCACACAAAATCGCTTGTAATATGAGATTTAATACATTTTTTGAACATATTAACAAATTTTAGAATTATATCGGAACTTGCATAGTTGATAATGTAATAAAATCTAGATTTAAAAATACGTGATAAATATTTGGAATATCGTAAAATTCCGGGTAATAGAGGTAGAGGACTATAGTTTTGCAATTAGGAAATTTTTGATTTCGATTATGTTTTGTCATTTATCGATTTTTTTAAATTGTTTTTTTATAGTAGAAATTCATGTAAATTAAAATTTTAGTTTATTTTTCGATTATTTATGTTGTTTACGTTAGGTTCAAATTGGTTGCATTTGCATATAAACTACTCAAAACAAAATAGGGCCCACCATGTTTTATAAATGAATTTTACAGATTTTTTTCTTTCTTCAGTTTTTATGATTAGGAATGAATAAATTAAGGTTTTTGAAAGTGTATGAACATGAACAACAAGAGTAAGTTTTGCCAATTTTATGGAATTTAGTCAAAATTTACAGTTTTTAGGAAAGTTTATAGAAATTATTGATTTAAGTAAAGTTTGATTTTGATTTTTATTATTGACTAAATCAATGAGTTTGATGGTGCTTAATAGCGAGTAGGTCCTCCTCTGTTCCGTATGCACTCTATGAATCTATCTGGGACACTTTCAATCAAGTGGGTGATGTTTTCCTCGGGTATTCGCTCCCAACACAATTTTAGGACGTTTATGAGCTCTTGTCGATTAGTCACATTACTGAAGTTCGATTAGAGGTTTCTTTTCGGGATTGGTCCCATAAATGTTCAATGGGGTTAAGATCGGGGCTCATGGGCGGCCACGGTAAAACCGTAATATTGGCTTCAGAGAGAGCTCTCTGGGTTATTCGCGCTGTATGTGGGCGAGCATTGTCTTGCATAAAGACGAAGTTTTCATCCACTCTTTGTGAAAATGGGATGACATGGGGCCGAATTATTCGATCGACATACCGGAGGGCAGTTATGGAGCCTTCTTCCAGAATTACCAGCTCAGTTTTACCGAGCAAGCTTATCCAGCCCACACTATAATATTTGAACCTGCAAAACGATCCGTTTCATGTATGCAAGGTTCTGAAAAACGTTCTCCTTCTCTTCTCCACACGCGCACTCGACGATCATCGCTGAAAAACTTCACTTTACTTTCGTTCGTAAAGAGTACATTTCTCCAGTTGTTAATTGTCCACTTCGAGCTCGCATGCTCGCGAGCAAACCTCAAATGTGCTTCACGATGCGCTCTTGTCAATTTTAGACGAATAACACGCAATCTGGAACATTATCCGTCTTCATGATGCCGATTTCGAATGGTTTGATCACTAATTCGTGTGCCAGTCGATTGCTGCAGTCGATTTTGTAAGACGCGGGCGGGAATCGTACGCTCTCGACGGCCAGTCTGTGGTATACCGGTCTTCCTGGACGGTTGTAGCTCGCGCTCTTCCTGATCCAGATCTCCTTGCGACACTACCTGTCTCTAGAAAGCGTTCCCACGCGTTTCGAATAGGTCGTCATGACACACCAAGACGTCTTGCCACTGATCTCTGAGATTCTCCCTCCTGAAGCATAAACACTGCTCTTGTTGCTGTTTCCACATCCATATGACGCCGAGAACCAGGCATAATGATCGCGAGTAACACCGAAATCAAGTCAAAATGAAAAAAGTAGACGTGCGACTGTAACATTCAGAATGTGACTGAGGGTACAAGTGACTGAGAATTTGAGTAATAAACGTTTTTTGGAGTACTTCACTTTTTTTGTCTACACACCATTGAACTCCTGACTTGAAACATCGATAACGTCAGATAAACATGTCAGCAATACTTCGAAATGTTTAACTTCACTATTTACTACCCAACAATTTTTTTAGACAAAATTCGAGATTAACTTAGAGTGGGCCTTATTTTGTTTTGAGTAGTTTACTATTATAATATAACTGTGGTATGTTTACTGTTATACACCAACGACGGCATGATCATCCACTCTGCGGTGTTGGCGGCTTATTTCAAATGTTGATACTGTGGTAAGAATACGTGAAAGGCATATACAACGTGTCCCAAAATTCAACGATAAGCCAACACCGGAGGATAGACCTGCCCCGGACTAATCGGGGAAAAAAAGAAAAAAAAATATATCCCTATTATATTTTAAGTTATATAAAAAAAATGAAATTCTTCAGAAATTGAGACCGTTTATGATATTTTTCACTACCATGACCACAATTTTTTAAATATTTTTTTCTTTTTTTTTATAGGCAACCTGAATAGTACTGCTATCTAACACAATTCTTAAAAACTCCAGAATAACTCTTGTTTTATCACGAAAATTAATGAAACTTATTTTATTCCCTAAATTTTTTGAAGACTTTTATTTTTAACCAAATTTAACTTATCGTGGTGTAAAAAAAAAGTATGAACACTAGTATGGCAAGTTTTTTTAAAAATTGACGCAACTAACCCACATTCCAAAATGGTATAATACTCTGGGAAAAAAAGTTATAAAAAAATATGGGTCTATTATTTCTTAACAGGGGCCAAATGACGGTCGGGTGTAATAAAAGTATTAATTCTTGAAAAATGTTTAATATTTCAAAACAAATGGTAGAAACAGTTTCACGTGTAATTTATTAAGTTATTAACATTATAGCAAATGTTCGAACTGTTTGCCACCAGCATTAATACATGCACGACATCGCCTTAAAAATGATCGTTTTATTTGTCTTGCATATCTTCTGCTATTAATGTTATCAGCAGCCAGAGTGATATTTCGACAAAGCTCGTCCAATGTCACAATGGGTTTTGAGTAGACCCTGTTTTTAAGACAACCCCAATAGAAGAAGTCCAAAAAGTGGCCGTAAGATAGGACCAAGTAGCCCAATCCAACGCCCTGGATACTCTTGATTTAAATATTCTCGCATAGGACGGGCATAATGTGCTGGGCAACCATCATTTTGCAACCACATGTTTTGAAGATCACTTAAGGGCACGTCGTTTAACAATTCTTGCAAGTCATTTTGTAAAAAGTTTAAATAACTATTGCCATCTATGTTTCCTTGTAACTCAAAGGGCCCAATTACTTTTCCATTTAATATGCCGGTCCATAGGTTAACCTTGAATTGATATTGGGATTTGTCTTGTCTCATCAAGTGTGGATTTTCATTACTCCAACTATGTAGGTTGTGAGGATTTAAATACCCATCTTTCTTACACGTTGTTTCATCTGACCATAGAATTTTGTCTAGGAAGTGGGGATCTTCACTGTGCCTTTGCAGCATTACACGGCAAAATGTGACCCGTAGCGGATAGTCCCGCGGTAATAACGTCTGCACACGCCTGTAGTGATATGGGTGAAGCTTGTGACGTTTTAATATTCGATGTGCAGAACTTTTCGGGATTCCTGTAGCTTCTTCTATGGCACGTACCGAAGTAGTCGAGTCATTTTCTATCTCATTGAGAACTTCTTCATCACGATCCAATCTAGGTCTTCCAGCGCTTCGCCTATTGAATGGCATACGACCCTCCGAAAACGCTTGATGCACATTAATAAACACTCGATAATCAGGATATTTTTGAGCATTTGGGTATCTTTCTCGATACAGTCTGCTAGCAGCGTTAGCATTACATCGGCATTCCCCATAGATTAAATGCATATTAGCGTATACCTGTGGTGTGTACGGTTGCGGCATGTTAAACGCCAAACAGTCCAAAATGCGCCAGAACTCCAAATCACAAAACCCACAATCGTAGTCCAAGATAATGCCAGGTCAGTTCAGTTTGCAGATCACTTCCAGTCCAAATAATGCCAGGTCAGTTAAGTTTGCAGGTCGATTCCAGTCCAAAAAGCCAAGCCAAAAGTCGATAGTATGTACGAGGGCCACGTAAGTTGAATTGGGAACGGTGCGCAGTAAACAAAGAAGCAGAGCGTACTGAACCGACTTGTTGAGAATAATAACAGCTTCTCTACCTGCCCTGTTGTTGTCTCTTTTTAACGTAAATATCTCTATCTATCTATCTCTCTCTAACATCTAAGGTATTAATGCCCCATTCGAATTCCTAGAAATTGTAACAGGAACCCATTTTGGGCATGTAGTAAAAGTGATTACTGACAATTACAATTTAAGGAATTTGGCCCCTGTTTAGAAATAATAGGCCCATATTTTTTTTATAACTTGTTTTCCTAAAGTATTATACCATTTTGGAATGTTGGTTAGTTGCGTCAATTTTTAAAAAAACTTGCCATACTAGTGTTCATACTTTTTTTTTACACCACGATAACTTAAATTTGGTTAAAAGTAAAAGTCTTCAAAAAATTTAGGGAATAAAATAAGTTTCATTAATTTTCGTGATAAAACAAGAGTTATTCTGGAGTTTTTAAGAATTGTGGTAGATAGCAGTACTATTCAGGTTGCCTATAAAAAACAAAGAAAAAAATATTTAAAAAGTTGTGGTCATGGTAGGGAAAAATATCATAAACGGTCTCAATTTCTGAAGAATTTAATTTTTTTTATATAACTTAAAATATAATAGGGATATATTTTTTTTTCTTTTTTTCCCCGATTAGTCTGGGGCAGGTCTATCCTCCGGTGTTGGCTTATCGTTGAATTTTGGGACACGTTGTATAAGATAAGAAAATAATTCATGAACATTTTAATTGGGTAGATTTTTTTATATGACTTACGTAATAGAGGAAAACGAAAAGGTCGATCAATAATATTGGGGCCTTAGTTTCAAATTAAATACTGTTTTTTTGAAGGTGTTGTTGTGATCTTCATATCCTAAGTAGTTAACCCTTCTATGGCGGGAACTATAAAAAGTTTGTAGTAGAACTTATATTTTTGTTTTATGCCGCCTCTGCCCGGCACTTTCCTTACCTTACTTACTTTATTCTCAACTTTTTGTAGCATAAAATATTATTGTAGAATACTCTCGATAATATCAGATAAGGGTTACATTGCGCAGGCAGGTTGGCTTAGCTGAATCAGCGCTGGTTCCAACTTTTGTTACTTTGTTCTGTAACGTAAAAACAAGCGTGAGTCGACTCTCTCTGTAGTGAAAATCAATAAGGTATTGTAGAAGTCAACTGTTGTTGGTGATGAACTGTGAATCGTTTTGATCGTGAAATCAGGCAAGAATTCAAAAGATGATGTAAACATTTTGGACCGATCGATCCGACAAAATCTAAGCTACTTTGTTTGGACTTTGTTGGTAGAAAGTTTCTTCATATAATTTTTACACTACTAGGTGACACACCATTAATGTTTATATAAAAAATAGTGACAAGCGAGCTCATAGTCCATTCCAGCAGTTAATAGCAAGTGGATGATGATTATCCTCATTAATAATGAAAATACATATGCGGACCTCGAATACCTGCGCTTCCAGTATAACGCGGATCTACGGTTCTCGCCACTCACCATACGCAAACCACAACAACGTTACACTGCTGTTCAATGCTGGTTATCTGTGAGAGCGGCTTCTTTCCCTGGTCGAGCCAATCCATTTGTGCTGCTACCCAAAAATAGTTGCGGTGCAGCTGACTCTACAACGTTGAAAAATCTAGATATTTTATGCCACCGCTTTGCAATCGTTAGGAGCAAGAAAAGGCAGAAAAATTACAAGTATTTAGAAGATTGTTTTAACCCATTCACTGCCTTCCTCAGAAATGACAACATTACCCGCATGCCGCCTTATACTGGTATTCAGCCCGCCCATCCGCGGACCCGGCATCTCGATAAAGTATCTTGGCCCGCCCATCGGCGGTTTCAGCATGCGGCCTTAGATTTCGACGTGAGATATTTTTAATGTCTAATTTACATGTCCTGCGCGTAAATGTGCGTATATTTTTGTGTTATTTGTGGAAAAAATTTCATTTGTTATTGTTTTTGTTAACCGAATTATTAATGGAGTGTGAAGGTAAGGCAAACCTTTCAGCTAGTTCAATTAATACGAAGCAAATGTATTTTAATCTGCGTATAAGATAGATTTAAGCACGAGCTTAGTACAAAGAAGTCTAAAAATGAAATATAAAAGCATACGTTTTAGGGCTTTTTTTAAAGTCATGCGTAGTCAACCTTTTTGTCTGTTTATTTTTTTCCCATGTCTTACCTCTTTTGAATTAATTCCTACCTATGAACGAAATATTCGTTCACAGGTAGGAATTAGGCAGAGGAGATAGTCTCAACTCGATGCACTTAGTCAAACAGCAAACGAACTTCCAAAACAGTCAGCAAAACTCAAGTTGTGAAAACCACGAACGTCAAGATGCGAGTGAAAGCTTTTTTCCGTAGACTATTTTTTTCTATAATATGTTACTTACTTACGTTAAATCATAAATCATGCAAGTTTTAAAATTATTGGTGTCCATGACAAAAGGTATCGGCACTTCTTTTGTTTTCAAAGTGACTTATACGGACCGGCTTCTTTTGTTCAGATCTGCATTCTTATCTTGTTTCCTATTTACCGACAGTTTATGATCTTATCTGTATTAAACCACAGTCCGAAATAGGTCATTAGCCAAAATTAAATCATAAATCATACCGAAAAATTGTATATGGTAGGTGACCAAACCAAAGGTGTCGGCACTTTGTTCGTTTTCAAAATGACTAATACTGATCGGCTCCTTTTATGTAGATCATCATCTGCATTCTTATCTTGCTTCCTTGTTACCGACAGTATATTGCCTTATCTAGAAGGTGTTACAAAAAGCGGGTAATTATCTTAGGAGGTGATTGCTCTAAAACAACAACTTCTTCTATGGGACCTATATCGAAAATTATAAAAAATTACTTCCCCGCACAAACTCGTCTCAGCTGATCGGCAGTTTAGTACGAGGAAGCCAAGCAAATCAAAGCAATCAATTAAGCAATAAAATCACTCACTAAAAGGATTACCCGCTTTTTAAACAGTTTGTATATTGTTATGGTTTTATAGTTTTAATAATAAGGTGCGAGGAACAATAAAGTTTATATTTTATTATCACTACATGTAAATATACTTTATTTTATGGTTTTAGATTAAAATTTTAACAAAAGGTTTGTAAATTCTGAATACGCGTACTGCCCGCCCATGGGCGGGGTCGACATCACAGGTCAGAATTGTCCTTTACTAAAACCTTAGATATCCGCAGGCCGTTTTGGTAACGAATCAATTATAATAAAACGAGTTATCAGACAAAATCTAATATTTTTTTCATTTTATTTGGCATACTTATTAACGTTTGAAATACGCCCGCCCATGTACGGGCTCGGCATGTGAATAAAAAGTTTTACCCGCCCAAGGGCGGGCAAGGCTAGTAGTCTAGTAGTTTTTTTTTTCAATTTATTAAACTTTGGACGACAAACAAGTTCACAATTATCAATTTATCTAATGTAATTAGTGCACATTTTTTATTATTATGAACTCAGCAACGCTGGATAAAAGTAAAGATAGATGAAGCTTGTTACAAAGTATACCTAGAGATTGACAATATCTTGTTGTTTTTAATTAAGAATTAATGTTTACACACAGTATCGACTAACAAACATTGTAGGGTTATGGTAGGATATATGACACTATTGATGTTAATGACTACATACATCTAAATTTTAGACGATATCAGAAAGATTTCAGTTTTACTGAAATAGTATGCCACCTATAATATAAGTTTTCGCTTCAAGAATCATAAACGTTAACGGAGCCTCTCACTAAATATTAATTGTCGGTACGTAATTTTAAGATCGATAAGTTATTATATCGCATATAATGAATTTTTATAAATAAACAGTAAACTGCAATTCCCCTGGTGTTGCGGTTGTTCATGGGCGGCGGTAGTCACTTACCATCAGGTGAGCCGCATGCTCGTTTGCCCCCTATTCTATAAAAAAAACTACATAGTTTACTATCTAATATAAATTAAAATTTATTTATTAAAATTCTCGTGTCGCGGTGTTTGTTACCAAACTCCTCCGAAACGGCTGAACCGATTTGTATGAAATTTTGAGTGCATATCGGTTAGGTCTGAGAATCGGCCAACATCTATTTTTCAAACCCTTAAATGATAAGGGTGACCCACCCCTAAATATTTTTTTTTAATTTTTTTTAGAATCTTTTTATTTTTATTTTATTATGATATAGCATTGAAAAATACATAAAACTTCAAATTTTCACCCTTCTACGATCACCCCTGTTTTTTAATCGCGATTTTTAAAATCTAATACATATATAAAATTGTCGTATCGCGGTGTTTGTTACCAAACTCCTCCGAAACGGCTGAACCGATTTGTATGTAATTTTGTGTTCGTATCGGGGTTCATTTTCAGGACCATAACAATAAATTCAGCTTGCGTCGCCCGTATGTCGAACACGCAAATCATCACGCAAATCATCGGTGAGATTTGTGCGACCACGTTTAAACTCATTAAACCAGTTGCAAACAGTGGCACGAGATGGGGCTTCTTCGTGAATGACCAATCGAAGTCTCAAGGTCCAATAGGGAAGGTACATGATCCTCAGGTACCTTCCCTGTTGGACCTTCTGCTGACCTCTCATCCGGACGGATATCAGGTCTCCGTCGATGCCCCTCTGGGCTCTTCGGACCATTGTCTGATCCGGAGTACGGTGCCACTCACGCTCCCTTTTCGAAGCTTCCTTTCTATGGGCTTCCCGAGAAATTGTACAAATGGATCACCAGTTTTCTTGCTGATCGGAGCATCAAAGTCGTAGTAGATGGTGCATGCTCTGATTTCAAGCCTATCAATGCTGGTGTTCCACAAGGCTGCGTGCTATCACCAACGCTGTTTCTCCTTCATATCAATGATATGTTGCATTCTGGTAACATTCACTGCTATGCAGACGACAGCACTGGTAATGCCTTATATACCGACCATGCCAATATTTCTCGGGAAAACGTCCCCCCTTGCTGCCTCAGCTAGCATCGGAATCCTCGGTGTCGACATATCGAATAGTGTGCAGTTTCGTGGTCACTTGGAAGGGAAGGTCAAATTGGTCTCTAAAAAGCTTGGCGTGCTCAGCAGAGCGAGACAGTATTTCATGCCGGCACATCGCTTGCAACTTTACAAAGCGCAAGTCCGGCGCACATGGAATACTGTTCTCATCCCTGGGCCGGGGCACCCCAGTGCCAGCTCCTTCCACTTGACCGCATCCAGTGCAAAGCGGTTCGAATCGTCGACGACCGAGTTATTTCTGATCGGCTCGATACACTGCCACTGCGTTGGGATGTTGCATCCCTTTGGATTTTCTATTGAATTTATCACGGATAGTGTTCTGAGGAATTGGTCGGATTAATTACAGCCGCCCAATTTCACGAACGCACATCGCGTCAAAATTTACGATACCATCCTCATCATCTGGATGCTTGGCGGTCCACGACTGTGCGTTTTACTAGGAGTTTTCTTCCTCGTACAACTTCTCTGTGGAATAGTTTACCACCGGCGATTTTTCCGGACCGATACAACTTAGGGACTTTCAAGAAAAGAGCTTATATTTTTCTAAAAGGCCGGCAACGCATCTGCAATTCCCCTGGTGTTGCGGTCGTTCATGGGCTGCGGTAGTCACTTACCATCAGGTGAGTCGCATGCTCGTTTGCCCCCCTCTTCTATAAAAAAATTGTCAAAATAACAATTTTTAACTAAATTCTTATTAAATTACTATATACGGTACTTATAACAAGACCCCAATTTGTATCTGTCTGTCTGTCTGTTTGTTCCGGCGAATCTCCGAAACGGCTGCACCGATTTTGACGGGACTTTCACTGGCCGATAGCTAATGTTATTAGGAGTAACTTAGGCTTTTATTTTAGAAAAGATACTAGGGTTCCGCGCAAAAAAAAAAACCCATAAATCCTAATATAATAGAATCGGTCACCCCATTTTTTCCGTTGGGTTTTAATCTAAAAAATGTTGGTAAGAGGCAACTATAGGATAAGCCAAAAAGAGCTTTTGGGTTTTGAAAGAAGTCGATGTAACCATCTCTTTCCGTCAGGTGCCCAGACCGGCGATGGGCATCAGTGTCAAAGGTGCGAGATCTCTTTTACTACTATCATCTAAGCGTGACGATAAACCAAATTCACACGCTAATAGAGCACATGTCCAGTTGCGCACTTTTATGTGCTGCTGCTGGTGGTACTGGTGATTATGGTGATGATTTTACACATCATTATCTCATACGACAGATTTTAATTTCTTTGTAATTGTAGGGTGCAATTAATACAAATGGACGCGGTGTCGTCACACCGGGCGAGGATGACATGGTAGATATCACTCCTGGGCTGCAGCAGGTGGCCGCCACTTCGCCCACCACTCCCACCAACCACGGCACATTTCAACTATACGAACATAGTGGAAGAAATTCAAACGCCAGCGCAAACTGTGAGTATGCATTTAATCATTCCACGTCTCGATTTATTAAAAACAAAAGTATTTTTCAAAGCTTAATGTTAATGTAGGTACTTCAATATTTTTTGTACCTAGTAAACTTCAGGTTTGAACGTTTAATTTGTAAAACTCGTTGTAAAATAGAATTTTAACCTATCTGCTGAATTTCAAATTGATTAGTATTGAATTTAACTAGAATATTATGTAGTACCTTATATATAATTAGTTAGATATGTTGGTAAATTAAAACCTTTTAATATTTTAATAATAATTATCTCTTTCTAATACCTAACATTGGATTGATTTTTAATTATGTGCGTACATTCTCTTCCTTAAAAAAAATTACAGTAAATATTTATTTGCCTCCAATCGACTCCGATTAAACGCTCTCTTATACTATTGGAGACTCGATTCATAGTTAAATGGATGAATCTTTCACAGCAATACTATTGACTGATCATTTATTTATTTTCTCTTTCCAAGCATACATCGCTCAATACTTCAATACTTCCACCGGTAAGAGCGAAGCATTCAAACGTGTATATAAATAATTTTGGATTAAATACCAAAGCAATCATTTTTTTTCCAGTAATAAGCAACATTTTTATCGCTTAGAAGTGAATTTATTTTTATTTTTATTAACACATCCGTTTGTATCTACCATTCATATTTTGTATGTTTTTACTTTAAGATGAAGGCCACTTTCGAGTTAAATTTTCATTGGGACTGTTTTCGACAGTTAATTTAATTGTCTGTATATGTAAAAATACCATATTTTTACGTATGTAGTTGCATACAAACTTAAATTTTGCATGTGGATTTTAAATTATATTTAGTGTTATCCTCCAGAGAGTCAGCTTATGGCATGGGCGCTTGCCTTAACCGGGAGCATTAGTTGGTAATCGAACAACTCTCTTTCGACTCAAGTGTGTATGTCAAGCCGATGCAATGTTACATTGGACCGAGCATTTTAGTTGTTTTTCTTTCGATGAATTATATTTCGTTAGTAAAAGTTTTTAAAATCATATTATATACCATACCTACCATATATTTTAAAATGATGTTAGATAATTTGATCGGACCAGAAACGTTGAAAAGATATTCACGAATATTCCCTTTAGATTTTTTTTATTAAAATTAATAGACCCATAGGCTTTTCATAATTAAATTATCACAAAGTTACATCTCCTTATCCAACAAAGAAGATGGACGGAGCATTACGTACATTTCAATTGATCGGGAAACTGTGCCTAACTTTTTGACACGCACTCGTGCACATCTTTCTTTATGAGCACGTTGAAGCTCAACCACGTTGTTGGTTACAAATGATTTTAGATTTATAAATGAACATTGATGTGAGTTCTTATACTAAGTTATGCGTGGTTTTCTCTTGGTTTTTGCATCATATGAAATATAAGCAGCGCTCCGTCTTCTATGATCTGAGCTCATTACAGTCATAGTGCATCGCTTGTAACACGATATCGTCAGTCGTATGTAATAAAAAGAGGTGCTTGCCAATAAAATAAAGTAGCGTTTTTCTTTTTTCTCTTTTTATTTATGTGTAATATGTGTGATGCTAGTGTTATTATCGTATAAACTTGCAAGTCCCTAGTTAGACTAAATTCGAAACTTCGAATTTCAATGGAAAGCGAATATTTCGAGAAACAAAGGATTTTACGGCCACGTTGTGGACTCTTAACCCTTTCGCTGTCCCGTGCACTACATATAGGTCATTGCTATTGTCTTACTATTGCGTTTTAAAACCGGACAGTGAACGTGTTAACTCAAAAACTTATTTCAATCAATAGTTTCAAGATATAGAATAGATTGATCGAATACGTGATCTTCGATATCACTACGTGTTTAAATGGAAAATTTCTGAAAATAGGGAAAAAAACTCATAACAATTGCTTCCTATAAGGAGAATTAAAAGTGTGAAACGCATAATTTTACCTCGACTTCACGTCTTACATTTAAACTTCCGGGGTTATTAAATATTATTTACAGTGTAAATTTGTACTTATAGGGAAATAATATTTCGTTCGAGTTACATAGACTAAATGATACGAGGTATTGCTTATTAAGGATTTCAACCGGAAGAGAATGACTTTTATTCATCGTCTTACTGAGCAAAGTTCGACTTATCTACTTTCAATTTCACTTCATTATAAAGCAACAACCTGGATAACACTGTGATATAGTTTTTTCTTAGTTTACATACATAACTAAGCCATTTATTTACTGCACTCTGTAATCTTCCACTAGCTACTGAGCATAAAATGCAAAATGAAATAATTTGAAACTTCTCAACAGTCATTGCAGAAACAGCGTTAAAGTGAAAGATTGTTATTGGATAATCGGCCAAGTGCAATACTACATATTGTCAACAATTGTGTTTCGTATATGTATGTCTGCTTGCACTTACGCGCAAACATGAGTCTCACACAGGCTTGTCGCATACGTAACTATAATACAGGGTATTTTTGGAACGCTCCCGAAAACTAAGACAGACGACAGTATCAAGTACACCTTTAATGAAGGGTGGAATATAAAATCGATCCTGATTAAAGAAAAATCATCTTTTCACAACGTTTTATTAGCTTTATTCATTCTCTATTATGTTAATACAGCTAAATGAAACGATAATTTCATAAAAAAAATCATGAAAATACTGAAACATAAAACCAGCAGTGGAATTACTGAATTGATATCACCTGACTAGAAGTCAATGTACGCGCGAACGCAAATTCGCGCGGCCCGCAACTTGCGGGCCATACCACAATACCTAATAATTTACAACACTTGTCTAAATACCTAATTTATCTACTTAACCTACTATTTTGTCACTGTGCTTGTCTCCACGTAGCCGCTTTAATCTGAATTTACAGGTTAAATAACCCAAATAACCTGGTTCGATTTCCCGCTAATGAAAAAATACTTAAAGAAATGTAACCAAGATTAGAGTCATGCGTTTTTATTCATCGTGTAGGTATGTTTATTATTCTCATGTATTCAGTTATGTACCTATTCAGATTAGTTCAGTACTAAGTTATTAAAAAAAATTAGTTATGGCTGTTTCATAACTAATTTTTTTAAATAACCGCTCTACATCCTCCGTGGTCTTATGAGATGCAGCTAAAATTGTGCTCCATTCATTTCAAGGCAGATTTCAGCTCGGTGTTGCGTCTCCTCATGCAGGCGGGGCATCATCGTGTGGTCTTCGACACAGTCCGTACGTAGTTTGTCGAAAACATCCACGATCCTTTGGCGCATTTCGTCAGCACTATCACACTCACGATTAAAACCTTTTCTTTCACATACCCCAGAGAAAGAAGTCTAACGGGGTCAGATCTGGTGAGCGAGGTGGCCAAGCGTATGGTCCTAGTCCGCCAAATCCAGCGATCATCAAATAATTCGGTGAGGCGCTCACGGACAAACCTCACGACATGTGGAGGTGCACCATCATGCTGGAACCATGTGCGGCAATATTCAGCCAACGATAGGTCGTTTAAAATGTCAACCAACTGTTCATTTATAAAGTTTAGGTATCGCTGTCCGTTCAGTCGCTGTGGCAGAAACACTAGTCCCAGTATGCGATCCTTAAATAAACCTGCCCATACATTAACCTACCATCGGGTTTGGTGCCCGGTTTGTCGAACAGCGTACGGGTTAACCTCTGAATACACGTGTGTATTTCTTCGGTTTCACAGGCCGTTTCTGGTAAATGTCGACTTATCCGTCCAGATCATGTGCTCAATGAAACCAGGCACACGTTGTTGCTGGTCTAATAACCAACGGCAGAAAACTCGTCGGTGATTGTGATCGCTGGGAACTAAAGCTTGCACTTTGTGCAATTTGTATGGGCGCATTCGGTTACGCTTCAACACTTTGTGCACTGCACAGTATGGCATACTTGTTCCATCCCGACGTCTTAACAATTTATTTAGCGATACTTCGTATACCTAGGTTCGGATACCTAACATGTTGCCGTATTCACGAGCACTATAAACGTACGCGTTAGGCATTATTAAAACAAAAAAGAAACAATAAACGTAACAACAAGAATGATACCAACACGTAATCACAAGTAATAATAATAACAATTTAATAAACAAAACGATTGAACAGTCACTCGCGCACGCGTGTACAAAGTCAACACGGAACTGTATCAAAACTAGAATTATTAACGAACCCCGACAAAACTGAAACTTACTGCGTCACAGCGTGAGGCGATACCAGCCGGCCGGGTTAGGCATTATTCTGCCGTCATAATAAAGAAGGACGAAACTAACTAAAACGTAAAATGGAAATAAACAATAAATAGATAAATTTTTCTTTCAGACCCTGTGTCTAAAGTATATTAAAAGGTATCTATATAAATTCAAATATATACGTAGAGACATGAGGATTTTAAGGCCGAACTTAGTTTTTTGATAATTTGTTTATTTATTTAAATAAAACGAATTTTCCTTTTCACCTTAGCTTAAAAAATACACCTGGCAACACAAAAACATCGACGGAAAGACGCATATAACCATTTGCGTCTTTCCAACCTAATAAATTAAAAAAAAACTGCCATTCATTTAACATTTCTACATATTTTGGAAAGGTCATTTGAAGTTGAAAGGACGCTAATATTAATTTACTACTTATTTTCTTAGTAAATATTAGAAAAGTATTGGTAGTGAGACACAGAAAATAACAACCCGCAACTCTTGAGTAATGATTTTAAAGGGGATATCATACAAGACTTACTACGATAATAATTAAAATTTTTGTATAACCGACTTCAATATAAATAATTAAGGATAACTCAAAAACTATTGGTCTGACCTCGATCAAATTTATAATATGGGACCACATGTGAAACACCAGCTCTTAATAATAAGATATAAGCTCTTAATAATAAGATATAGAATAATTAGACAAGAATAATCGAAATTTAAGTAATCGATGCAAATATTGTTAAAGATGACGTAGCAACTGGTTAAATAAGTCTTTTCTTTTATGTTGAATTTGTATAAGTCTTTTCTACTAAAAAAATGTCATCTGTGATCAACAGTTACGTCTAAAATTCTTACGATAATTTCTAAAATATTGATATTCTTGAATATTAAAAAAAATTAGTAGATGCGCCTTTTTATCATGAGTCGAATGGTATATTTAACTCATTTATTCAAAATTTGTTAGGTGCGTCCTTTTTTCTTATGACGGCAGCATTGTTTCGCACCGAGCTAGATACAGGTCGACAGTGGAGGGAGTGTAGGTACAGTCGCGTTCTAAAGTACTACATGGTATTGGGCTATTGTTTTATAATATTATAGTAATTAATTGTTTTATTGTAGAATCATAATAGGTGTTTTACTAGCTACTTACAACTTTGGAAGAGGTTGGAATTAAAAATGGATAATGTAAAGTAGAATATAAAGTAGTTAGTAACAAGAAAACTTAAGCTAAGGGTGACACGCCGTCCATTATGTCGTCTTGGGTCACATGGAAGCCAGATGTTGATGGTGTGTTGGTGTTACTGGATGCTACTTCATCATCACTTTCATCTTCGCTTGAGCTTCCGTCATCAGGTCGATCACATGGTAATTTATTCGGTATTCTTCCTCAACACTTTTAACTTTACTGTACAATTTTCCCCATTCACCTTCTACTATCATATTTACCTTTTCGTTCACTAGTTCAGTCATAAAACAATAGATATAAATAATTTTTCTTTCCTTCCTTTTTAAAACCATCGTCGCGAGTCGCAAAGTAAGCTGTGTATGCGACTGTATTTTGGGAGCGAATAAAGCGCGGGAACCAATAGCATGCAGGCACAGTAATACTGGCGAATTGTTCCCCCGTCGCGCCCCCTTCGTACCAATATGTGATAAATCGCTCAGTGCCCAAGTTCAAGGCCAGCGTTCTTTTTTAAGCGTTCGCGCGTACATTGACCTTTAATCAGCTGATATGAATTCAGTAATTCTACTGGTGGTTTTATGTTTCAATATTTTCATGATTTTTCTTATGAAATTATCGTTTCATTTAGCTGTACTAACATGATGGTGCGTGAATAAAGCTAATAAAACGTTGTAAAAAGATGATTTTTTTTTTCATCAGGATCGAATTTATTTGTGACCCATGATCAAAGGTATAGTTGGTGCTGTCGCCTGTCTTAGTTTTCGGGAGCGTTTCAAAAATACCCTGTATATATTATTTATTAATATGCTAATATAATAAGTCGCGCTATATTATAACATGTTATAAGAAGGTAAATGTTCCGAATTCTAAATACTATTACATCCATCAAGCATATTTTAAGAATTTGATATGAGTATTGCCAGGATAAAAACAATAAACTATTTGCATTTATCTATAGAATAAGAAAACACGTGGCGAATTTTATTTTATTCGTACTACTCATATTTAAAATATTTTAGAAATTAGGGGTTGGCAGTTATAGCGCTTCATGAGTTGATAAAAGCCGATATAATAACACGCGATACAACCATGTGCAAAAAGTATCAATACTCAATCAAAGATATCTTAATATAACATTCTAAATATTTCTTAATTATTCTTTAAAAATAAATATTATAGCTACGGGTTTGACGGTCTTAACTATTAATATTATAAATTCGAAGCCTGGATACAGTATCAAACAAGCTCAAGATAAAAATTAACAAACACAAGTGTAGCAAACATCCGGAGCGAGCGAACCTTTTTTGGCGGCAGGTACTATTAGGTACAGTAAATCTCAACTACTTTACTATGTTAATTTTGGAAACATATCAGGGATTGGAAAACATTACACTTAGATAAGCTTCTCTAAGGGACTTACTCTAAAATATGCATAGCAAATTCCAACCCACTCTACGAACACAACACAACTTTTTGTAAGTTTTTTCCTGTTTCTGAATGAAAGGCGTCTGCTCACGTGTTAGCATCACGAGTGCTGCGTTCAGCAGGCACGCGACGCCAACTATTTTAGTATTTGGTCTGAGCTTCCCAAACGCTAGAGGATCGCGTACACCTAATAAACGCTGGAGTGTACGTGGCCTTAATTAGAACAAATGGAAGCGCCAACTAAATAAAGTATTATAAATGTACCATTGTTCATATTTTTTATATTTTAATAAAAGAAAGTACAATAATATTATACTTTATTAGTGATTTCCAAATGAATAGAGTGAAATGCAATTTAGCAAGTAATTATCACTCTATAACATATTTTGTTATCGGCACTTAAGAGATTAGATACAAATACGATACGAAATAGTCGTCAGTTTTATTTCAGAAGTCCGTGAAATAGTGGTGTATATTACAAGTAGAAATATGTGTTCCTCTCTTCACCTTGGGGATACGGACCCACTTATTGGTGATGTAGGTAAAATTTAACCGTATATTTCTTATTGTCTAACTGCAGCCTCCGCAGGCTAATTTTAATAGACTTTAATGTCATGATTTTAGCGGTGTTTACACAAATAGACAAAATAATTCTGGTGATTTCCGTTAATCTAATATCTCGATATGGTTTTAATTAAAAAGATGTGCTGAATAATTTAAAAACGGCCCAATTCAGTCAGGGAAATAACGTCGTTGTTAATAATTGTTTAATCCATACAATGTCATTTATTCAAAATACCTGGTAATTATAATAAATCAAAATACATTTATGTCTGGGGTTGTTATAAATTAATTTGCTTAATTCCGCGTAAAGAAAGAAAATGATGTATCCTGCCCAGCTTTAAGGGGACCTCCCACCCACCCTCGATCGCGCGCACTATACCCGTCGCCGTCAATCCCAGCACTACCATCCCCAGCACCACCACACTAGGCACGACACACCACTCGAAAATACGACACGTGTTTCGCCTCCACACGAGGCATCCTCAGGTGAAGTAGACTGCGGAGGCTGGCCGCAAAGACTAATAAGAATTTATGTCTCATTGACACAGATGTAAGAAATGTTATAAACCGTAATCGTCGTCATCGTATCGTTAATTTCATAGTTATTATGTTTTTAAAAATTTGTATGTTATAAAATATGACTACGCTGTACGGCGTTGATGGAAGATTTCAACGCAAAAGTAGGCACAAGAAAAGACGGCGAGCTGAAGGTAAGGAAACTTTAAATAGGGCTACGAATCCCAATTGGTCAACGACTGTGAGGTTACTGTGGGATAGGAGGAAGTTTTTTATGATGAACTCTTTCCTCCAAAAGCATTCTTACCAAAGTGGATTTGGTCTAGCCCCGTCAGATCGATAAAAAGTGAGATTGACTTCATTTTAACGAACAGAGGACAACTGTTTAGTGTAATCTCACAGATCGCGAGAATGAAAACTTGTAGCGATCATCGAATGGTAAAAAGCACACTGAACCTCAATGTTTAATTCGAGAGGTCACGTTGAATGAAGTAAACACTCTGACCCCTCGTGCTCTAATCCAAAACCCCGAAAACTTATAGCTCGTATTACGAATAAATAATCGTTTTTAGTGTTTAAAAGATTGCAATACTGTGTGTGCAATAATGTCTAACGTCCATGTCACACCTATGCCGGTAGTTGTTGGGAGCACTAAGCTCGAAGTTGTTGACGAGTATGTTTACCTGGGACAAATAGTCCGACTAGGTAAGTTCAACTTCGACCAATCCGACAATCGACGGATTCAACTCGGCTGGGCAGCGTTCGGCAGATTACGACATATCTTCTCGTAAGACATACTTCAGAACCTCAAAACTAGATTGTTCAACCAATGTGTGTTGCCAGTGATGACCTATGGATCTGAGACGTGGTCCTTCAGTGCTAGCCGTATGAGGAAGTTCAAAATCACTCAGCGAGCTATGTAAAGGGCTATGCTGGGCGTTTCTTTGCGTGATAGACTTAAAAACTAGGATATCCGCAGTAGAAACAGAGTAACCGACATAGCTCAAAGAATTAGTATGCTGAAGTGGCAATGGGCCGGCCGTATAGCTCGAAGAACCGACAACCGATGGGGAAGAAAGGTTCTCGAGTGGCAGCCTCGTACTGGCAGGCGAAGTATAGGGCGTCCCCCCACTAGATGGAGTGACAACCTGGTAAGACATGCAGGAAGTCGATGGATACAGGTGACTCAGGACCGTGCTTTGTGGCATTCCTTGGCCTATGTTCAGCAGTGGACTTGTGAAGGGCTGTAATGGTGATGGTTTCGGCGTCACTTGAAATGTACGCAGCGCTCTGTCTATATTTCTTTGTTGGATAGAGATAGTATATGATTGAATTATTTTAAAAATACAAAGCGCTACATATTATCATTAGATCTAGTTAAAATATATGAATTTGGCATAACTGAAAGTAAACTCATAGTTTAATAAAAATCATTTAAATAACATACATTATATTCTAAGCAAATACAGACCAAACTCCTTTTTTTAAAGTCGGTTAAAATGATATTTTGATTGAATAAAATTTAGGCTTAGAATGCCAAAAGTTAATGTAATTATTAGTTAATCAAATAAAAAAAATAATTATTGATTTGTGGTAATTGGATTTTATATAAACATTAAAATCATTAGTTGTTAGAAATTGACTGACAAATATTTTTTATTAAGATTCTATTTAGGTTAGCTATTATTGCTACTTATTTCTGTACATTTTGTGATAATTAAAACACATACACAACAAACAGTTAGTGTTCTGCGATCGGCAAAATTGTGGTTATATTGGGTAATTTCTTTGCGCTCCCTAGGTGAATACTTTTCGGCTTTGTGTATGGCAATACTGCGTGTTGATGGATATGACGTACTATTATTTATGGATTTGACGTAGATACCTTGTCAATGTCTTTGGTCAGTTGTCAGTTGTCACTTGCATCTAAAGTCGTCGCTTATCATAATATCTTATAATATATCTTAGATAACTTAGATTTTCTTTTGTTTTCCTTTGTTAACAGCTTAAGTTTAATTTAACCAGGCTATGAGTGTGTTTGAAAATACTATATAGTGTGCTAATAACAATAACTTATGACAAAACTGGTCAATAATCCAGTAGATATAACTGTTGGTACAAATTAGTGTTATTTTGTTGCAGGGGACGCTATTATATTTTCCGGTATGCAGGGTAAGTTAGTGATTAAATCTTAATCAATGCATTAAACAAAACCAAAAACTGAGAAGAGTCTAAAGTAAAAACGGAAATTGTAATTCTCGGTGTCTATTTTTTTGGAAATTGTTATACTTTTGTAATGTTATTTTGTTATTTATTTATAAATGGATATAGGCGTGTAATGTATAACTATTGAAATTTTATTTATTATATTTTGTATCATTCTTTGTTAGTTAATTTTTTAAATATTCATTTTCTTTTTTATATTATTTATAGGGAGAGCTTTTTTTATAGGATAAGGGTGACAAACGAGCACACTGTTCACCTGGTGGTAAGTGGTTGCTGTGGCCCGTGATATCTATATCTATCCTTCATTATGAATCAAAATGCAGATGTGTTGTCACCCGTGAGGACTAAGATGGAATGCCTCGTTTCCAGTAAAAAGGGTATCCGGTTCACTACACTCAATATACAAAACACAGCAGTTTTAAGCTGCTGTGTTTCGTATGGTATTTTAATTACAAGTAAAGCAAGCTTAATTTGCTTAACTAATATATTTTTGAGTTGTATGGCTTATGTAAGGAATGTAATCTAATTTCTTATTTTTTGATATAGTCTTTGTTTTGTTATAAAAATGAAACCTATCACAAAAAATAATAATAAGCCTGGTTATTATTTTTCAAAGGAGAACGGCAGGCGTGTATGGGAATTTCGTACAGCTAAAAAAATTTCGGGTTTTGGGATATTTTTTGTTTTAATTGGCAGTTAATAGGATAGACAAGCTTTATTTAAATTCTTAGATTTTTAAAACTTGGGACGTAAAAGTTATAACCAGTTTTATTTTTAAGGTTATGTACTAATGTACCAATGTAGATTGTTACGTATATGCACATAAACATAGTTTTAGTGAAAAAGTAAATGTTCTAGATTGCTTGACGCTATCTTTGTAGTGTTTTACTTACCATTAAGTAGGTAGATTGAGATGAGGATCGTACCTACTCAGCGGGGTGCATTAGGAGATACTTACATATATCCAGCAGCGGACTGCAACAGTTTGATTATGATGAAGTTCTGATGGGGTTTTGAGTGTATGTAAATAAAACAATACTTTGTTTTTGTAAGTAATTTATTTTATTGTACTTATAATTATTCAATTCTTAATATTACTTCATCTAAGAAGGGGGCAGGTCGGGTAATACCCTCATGGCAAGCGTAGCTTAAGTAACAATTAATGCTCATCACATGAGAGCAGCATCCCACTGTTTTTAAACCTACAATGCAGTTACAGCAATAACTTCTGATTGCGTCCCAACCATTCATGTTTGTTTTTGCAACTATAACTACAAAATAAGTTTTAGTAGAAGAATGGCGGGACTTTATTTTAGCACGAAGTAAGAAGTAAGAAGTCATGTATTCTCTCTCGGGATACCTCTAATGTATATATTTCATGAAAGCGGAAATGCTCATTCACATATGAAAGGGCGAGGCGAATTTGGTATACACCACATGCAAATAGTATTAATTCCTCCATGGATAGCCGCGGAAAAGATAGGGTGGTCACATCATGGGTACAAACCAGGAACTACGCCTTCTTAAATTATGTACCCTAACTAAATCGGCTATAGTGTTGGTTAAAAACAGGCGCTCATATATAATTTAAACAAACTGGTTGCATGTATATTTTCTGTGAAATAAACTGCTTGAATGTATATTTTCTGTGAATGGCGGAGTAAACGCATTCAGCAGAGCAGCTGCTATTTAAAAATCTGTCATAAGATTGCGACAACCACGGTTAAATATTCATGGCGGAATAATTTGAAGTCGAAGAAGTTAAAACGGCCATTCACAGCTTCTACTACGCACCTGTCTATAGTTACACAGCGTGATCTGTTGGCTTCAAGAGTGGATAGCTGTGAATGGCGGTCTTCTTTAGTTTCGCGCATATGACCTATGTATCCTTTTGTCATGCAGACTATTCATGCAGTCACGAAAACCTCTATCTAGAATAAAAACATCATTTCCTCTATAAAAATCATTGAATTCTGTTTTGTTTAATAAGTCATTCATTATGGTCGTATCATTTGTAATGGCACTTTATGGGCCGCGTCCTTTCGCGAAACTACTATCAAGAAATAGAGAATGGAGGAGCAGATGCTCAACTCAACGTAAAAACGGCCAGATAATTTGCTAAATTGCTCAGATGCAGTCACAAATCACAATCCAAAACAACAGCAAAGAACTGAAAACTGAACTGAATTGAAAGACATAATCTTTACCTGTCAATAAATAATTGCCATATGAACAAAAAATATTGATGACGAACATCATTCCTATCATTAAATCGTAAACCATTATGATTTTATGCAATAATTATGCATTTTTAGGTATAATATATAGGTGTTTAATTACATATAAGAGTGATTTCTATTTCTAAATATATAATTATCATTTCGATATTTGTGTTATTTTACATATGACAACTTCTAAAAACATAAATGCGTTTAGTTTATGCATATATTACGTTAATTTACTAAACCATTTTATTGATATTATTAATTAATCCGGAGTTCTAAAAATAGAACACTAACATAAAAATAATTGGCTTAGTTGCCTTAATATGTAGTACAAATTCTATAACAAAACAACAAAAAAAGTATGCGGTACAAAATCTGCCGTTCTCCTTTAAACAGTGTTTCTAATGGCAGCCTTGTGTTGGAAAATGTAGATTATTGCAGGCCCTTATTAGATGGAATGAAAAAATAGTAAGACACAACTTCTATGGACGCAACTGGCTCAGGCCCATGCTTTGTTGCAGTCTGGGAAAGACCTTCAATTTTTCACTCATTTCTGTTTTTGTCAATCAATTATGCTTAAACTTAAAATACTGAATAAATTAGATTGAAACTTGTTAGAGATAAAGTTAATGCAATAGACATAGGATACCATAATTATTCTAATATGTGGGGAAAAGCCATTCAGTTATCCATATCTCAGCAAATAAGGACATTGAGTTGCTGAAAATCATACTTCGTAAACTATATTTTGCGGGTGAATTTATTTGTGTATTTAAAAATATTAAACAACTGAATTGTTATAAATTATAATATATCGTTAACAGTAACATCATATTATTTATTTCTAATTAAATTTTTTTCACAACATGAAAAGTGTATTTAAAATAAGTAGCTAAACATTACATTGTATAAAATTGGAAAAAAACAAATGTTTTACAATTTTATATGTTGAAATCATCTTATTCCATCAATTTTTTAAGGAGACACAGATGACATCCCTGGTATTGGTCAATATGATGACTTTCATACTATCGACTGGCAGCGTGATATTGCTAGAGACCGTATGCGGCACAGATACATTGTTAAAAAGAGACAAGATTCACTTTGGGATCTTATAAAAGTAAGTTTATAATTTTTTCTTATTTCCATATTGCTTTATAATATTCTAATATTATTAGATGTCTTTTAATGTACTTACAACTAGTGTTACGTTAACTAATATTGATATAGGCAATATTTCTATATTTTTAATATACATATCCATATTTCGTATAGTATATATAATATAATGGGTCGGCTTGACTGGGGAAGGACCACGCTCTCACAGAACACCAGCATAAAATAGCAGCTTAACACTGCTGTGTTTTGTATAGTGAGTGTAGAGAACTGGAGACCATTTTTACTAGAAAAGAGGGATTCCATATTCTATCCTCACGGTTGACAACGCATCTGCATTTTGATTATTTATTGAGGATAAATGTAGATTTCTATGGGTCACAGCAACCACTTACCATATTTTACTTATTGTAATATATTTTTATATTTTCAGGGTGCACATGACGCATGGTCAGGATGGGTCTGTGTTCTACTAGTTGGAGTGTGTACAGGAGTTGTAGCGGGTGTTATTGATATAGGAGCGTCTTGGATGACAGATCTTAAGTTTGGCATATGCTCTCAGGCCTTTTGGTTCAATAGGGAACAATGTTGTTGGTCAAGTGATGAGACCACATTTGACCAGGGTAACTGCTCTCAGGTATGTATTTGAATTGATTAACGTTAATTGCAATTATTAGAACAGGTTAAGGTTAAGGATTGATTAAGCAATACATTGCTATACGTTTCTGTGTTTTGTTTTATAATTCTAAGCAAGCTAATAGCTTCTGAAATCAATTTTATTTTTATTTATATTAACTAGACGTTAAATTTACATTATTATTATGTACAGTGGAAATAGTTTACTTAAGTAAACTGGACCTAATTTACTGCTTATCATAATAAGTGTTTACTGTAAATAATGCTAGTTGTTGCCAATGTTAAAATCTATAAGAACATGGATATCATCATCATTGTTGATGTAATTTTAAATCACATCTATATATCATTATAAGTAATCTAATTTATATGGGCTATTATACTTCCAATTTGGTTTTGCTGAATATAGTGTAAATTTTGGAAAAAAAAATTGCTTAATTTGAATATTAAATGTGACTTGATTGTAGTAGGACCGTTTTTGCCTAGGAATCAGAACTTACTACCCAGATGGTCCACTATAGTTATAGAATATATATAGCTATATCTATAATATATATAGATATAGCGTTATTTACTTCGTCATATTTTAATAATTGTCGTTTTAATTAGAAAATTAATGAAGTGTCATCAGCAAATAATACTATATTATGGTTATCCCTCCCGTCGCCAAAATGTGCAGAATAAATAAAATATGAAGGATAAAATGTAGAGGTTGAATGTTGTTACGTTTTAAGCTGGGTAGCATGACAAAATACAAACTGTCATAAGTGAATATTAAATTACCTACATTGAATTTACTTGATTAATCATCAAATTAAACAAGTACCCCCAAAGAAAATAACAATAAATCTTTGAATATGACAATATCCATTTTGCATAAGAAAGCAGTATGGGCAATCTATAACTTGGGTCTCACTCGTTTGCTAGACCTTTTCTTTATAGGATAACGGTGACAAATGAGCACACAGTCCACCTGATGGTAAGTGGTTACTGTGGCTCATAGACATCTACATCTATCCTCGATTACGAATCAAAATGCAGATGCATTATCACCCATGATGACAAAGATGGAATGCCTCATTTTCAGTAAAAAGGTTCTCTACACTCATCATCGAAACACAGCAGTGTGAAGCTGCTATTTCACGCTTGTATTCTGTGAGAGCGTGCTACTTCCCCGGTCGAGCCGACCCATACGTGGTACAACTACTACCACGTGAAGTCAGATATTTAAATACATTGTGTATTTATCAGTTATTGAGTAACTCAATAACTGATTTATATGTTAAATCAGTTTTTGAGTTTTTCCATCAAGAAATTCTCAGTAGCTGCCCGGAGTCAGGAAGTTGGCGGTGTTTCACCCCCGTGCCTCGGAAAGCACGTAAAGTCGTTGGTCCTGCGCCTGATCTCTCTCCGGTCGTGTCGGTTTACCGTCCCATCGGGCTATGAGAGTGAGGGAATAAAGAGTGCACCTGTGTTTGCGCATACACTTGGGCACTATAATCCTGTCCTGCGCCGATGGCTAGTTTCCGTTGAGACTGGCCGCCGTGGCCGAAATTTGGTCTGGAGTATATTATTATTATTATTATTATATAAACTGTGACATGGCATTTAAAAACCACAAGGTGGGATTGTAGTGAAGCACTGGTTTATGACAAGTAAAAAAAAATATAGATCCCAGTTTAGTGCCCTATTTTCTCTGAGAACGTCTTGCAAATAGATGCAGATAGATGTAGATTGATGTAGATTTTGACATTCATGCGGGCTATAAACGAGCCTAAATTTTGACCTTGCCTTTGAGACATCAGATTTTATTAATCTGCATTTATTGTTATGTGTGTTAATTTATATTTTTTAATGTTTGTGGATATTATTAGATGTCAGTAAGAATTTTTCGCAATCCTTGTTATATTAAGTGACTGTTGCAGTGGCTCACATGGCCTCAAGTGTTCGGCGAATCTCGCGAAGGTGCCGGAGCCTATATTATCAGCTACCTGTTCTACATAGTGTGGGCGCTTCTTTTTGCAGCCCTGTCGGCTTCGCTCGTCCGCATGTTCGCGCCATATGCTTGTGGTTCTGGTGCGTATATTCTACAAAGTTTTAAAGAAAACCCGAAAAGTATGTTGTTGTGCTTGTCTATCTACTCGTGTAAAAGTTGGAGTTACTGCTTATATATACGTCTCACTCCTAGACAGAGGCTTCCTCTTGTATTTGATGGGTTTTAGGGCACGCAAATAAGGAAGGACTTCATGTGTCTTCGAAGTATTTATTTTATTTCTCCAACATTCATATTTTCTCACGATGTTTTTATTCACCATCGAGTACGTGATAAATCAAGCACTTAAAATTGCCATTTACAATAACATTTTGGGTTTTTCGAGTACTGTATTCTTACGTTAAATGCTTATCCCCTGAATCTTGTAAAACGATCACATATACATTATATACACTAGCACTCAACTCTACTTTATAGACATGACTGACTACCGTATTTTCTAACTGATCTAAATAATTCTGAACATTAATGTTAAACAACTTATTGGTCCTGAAGTGCTATTTTTTTACTTTTGTAGGAATCACTTTGCAGTGGGTCACTTTGCATCTCTACATACATTTTTTTTTTCATTATTTCATATTGTGTATGGATAATTATGATTTTAAATATGTAGTATGAAAATACAGATTAAGTACATAATAAATTCCTTAACCTGATGAGTAAAGTACAGAGAATACAATATAGTATTACAAAAAAGTGAGTAAGGACACATGTTGAAATAAAGATTCAAATTTCTAAAGAAAAGTTTCATTAATCGCAGACTTTTGTACTGTTCCTTATAAAAACAAATCCATTTTAATTGAGATGTGTATTTAGCTTTTTAGCTTAGGATGCCTTTATTAAACTTTTATTTGCTGTCAGTTTATTCCTTTTATAAGAACGCTTGATACATTTTCTGTTTTATTTACAAGTCAAAAAACAAAATATAGGTTAATTTTTGGGCTTAACCCCTCATTTGAACAAATTTTCTTTGAAATATTTTAGGTATACCAGAAATAAAGACAATCCTAAGCGGATTTATTATCCGTGGTTACTTGGGCAAATGGACACTCATCGTCAAGGTTGTGGGGCTGATTCTGTCTGTATCATCAGGATTATCCCTAGGAAAAGAAGGCCCTATGGTTCACATTGCAAGTTGTTTAGGCAAGTATTACAATTTAACACAATTTTAAGCAAATTTCAACATAAAAACTGTAAGTTAATTAAAAAATGTATTATTGTTATAATTTTATAAATAGCAATCAAATTATTTCAGGTAACATTCTTTCATATCTCTTCCCGAAGTATGGACGTAATGAGGCGAAAAAGCGTGAAATTCTGTCTGCTGCCGCCGCTGCTGGTGTGTCAGTTGCTTTTGGTGCGCCTATTGGTGGGGTGTTGTTCAGTCTCGAAGAGGTTCTTATTTTTTCTTATTATTTCTGCTACTGCTACTGCTATAATAATTAAAATCAGTATATAATTACTTCTTTTTTTTTTATTAATACGTTATTTATTATTAATACTTCATGGGTATTCTATATAAATTTGGAAAAAAAATTCCACCCCTAAGGGGTAGCAAATGAATAACTTTTTAGCAGTTTAAGTTTTTACTCAAAACGGTTGGTTTTTACTTCTTATGGCCTAAAAATAATTGTTCTGGTTGTGGATGTTTGTCCTTATAAAATTTATTTATGTAAACTGCCTCCACGATGTAGAAGAAAAGCCTCGTGTGGTGATAATGTTTTTTTTAGAAAAATAAAAACCTACCTACAAAGGGAGAGGACCATGTTAAGCAGTGGACTTATTTTTGTATTTTTTTTTTATAAAAGAGGGAGCAAAGGAGCATGCGGCTCACCTGATGGTAAGTGACTACCGCCGTCCATTAACAACTGCGATACCAGGGGAGTTGCAGATGCGTTGCCGGCCTTTTAAAAAGGCGTAGGCTCTTTTCTTGAAGGTCCCTAAGTCGTATCGGTCCGGAAAAATAGCTGGTGTTAATCGATTCCACAAGGAAGTTGTGCGGGGAAGAAAACTTCTAAATAGCACAGTGGTGGACCGCCAATCATCCAGATGGTATAGATGGTATCGCAAGTTTTGTCATGATGTGCGATGGTTTAATTTGAGCGGCTGGAATTAGTCCGAACAATTCCTCTGAACACTCCCCGTGGTAGATGCGATAAAGCACGCAAAAAGATGCAACATCTCTACGCGCTGCCAGTGATTCAAGCCGATCGGTAAGAACTCGGTCGCCGACGATCCGAACCGTTTTGAGCTGGATGCGGTCAAGTAGAAGGAGCTAGCACTGGGGAGCCCCTGCCCAGAGATGGGAACAGTATTCCATGTGAGGCAGAACCTTGTAAAGTTGCAAGCGATGTGCCGGCATGAAATACTGTCCCGCTCTGCTGAGCACGCCAAGCTTTTTAGAGGCCAATTTGCCATTCTCTTCCAAGTGACCACGAAACTGCACATCAGTCGATATGTCGACACCGAGGGTTTTAAATATTTGATAAGGGATGTTTAAATAATAAACACTGATAATATAATACATGAAGATTTACTTCGTAATTCAGTTATATTTATTACTAATAATAAATATAGTTCTTGATAACAAAATGATAATTTATTGCTGTTTAACTTCTCTGAATTATTTCAGAGAAGTAAAATGTAAAGGAAATTAAATATAAATATTGACTACTTTTTGTCTAGGTGTCTTACTATTTCCCACTAAAGACCTTGTGGCGATCCTTCTTCTGTGCATTGATAGCAGCTTTCATTCTACGCTCAATAAATCCCTTTGGAAATGAGCACTCAGTGCTTTTCTTTGTTGAGTACAACAAGCCGTGGATATTTTTTGAGCTGATTCCATTTGTTGGACTGGGAATAATTGGGGTAAGATCATAAGTCAATTTTACGACAACATTTGTTATTTTTTACAACATTTGATTTATTTTATGTAACACACTTTTTAGGGCTGCATAGCGACCATATTTATAAAAGCAAACATCTACTGGTGTCGCTACCGTAAATACTCAAAGCTCGGCCAGTACCCAGTAACTGAGGTTCTAGTGGTTACACTAGTGACTGCAGTTATTGCATATCCTAACCCGTACACTCGTATGAATACCAGCCAGCTAATTTATTTGCTATTCAACCAGTGCGGGATTTCGAATTCTGATCCTTTGTGGTGAGTGTTTTGATATTTATTTAGGCCAATATTTATGTTTTTATGTACATATGTTTATGTACATAAAAACATAAATATTATATGTATATGTTTTTATGTACATGTATACACATTTATGTAAAATACTGTCGTGCGATTCTTGCTTGACTAAATATATAAAATCTTAAACAGGGGAAATATTGTGTAACATGGGCAATACTAACATTTAAAAAGTTAATATAAAATATTATATTATCTGTTTAGGTAATTAAAAACATCAAAAGATTATATTCATGTTTTAATACAGTGAATGATACGAAAGCAATATTTACTTGGGGCAGTTATAAAGTATTTATTTTGTTTGTGTATTTGTTGCCGTCCCATGGGACTAGCAGTGTGAAGGAATGGAGATTACACATTACTTTCACACACTCCTGATATCTATAGAGCGAGATATTTACTCCCAAGCTTCAGTGGGGCCCCCATATGTCCAAACTAGCAAGCAGACTAAGTTCTGCAGTCTATGCTGTAAAAAAATTAGAGGTCTCACTAGAGTCGAGACAACTAGATTAGTTTATTTCAGTTATTTTCATAGCATAATGTCTTATGGGATTTTGCTATTGGCAAATGCGGCTGATTCAGAAACTATTTTTGTTTTACAGAAGATGGCCATTAGAGCTATTTACAATCTAAAACCGAGAGAGTCTCTTACAGATAAATTTAAAGAAATAAATACATTAACTTTGGCGTCTCTGTATATTTACGAAAATTTAATGTATGTTCACAAAAACAAAGATAGTTTTAGTAAAAAAAGTGATATACATTCTGTCAACACTAGGAACAAACACAGGCTAGTGATACCAGTTTCTCGACTCCTCAGAGTCAGTAATTCATTCTTGGGGCAATGTATGTACGCTATTACAACAAGGTCCCGGAAAGTGTACAGGCTCTATTACCAAGTTTAAATGTTTAAAAGTTGAAACTGTATAAAAAGGGTTATTATAGTATAAATGAATACATGGTTGATAATAACCCCTGGGAATGAGGTGGTCGCTTCCAAGCTGTTTCAAAAATAAATTTTGTACCAACCATTAATGTAAGATATGTTTTTAAAAAAAAAGTCCCGCTGGGTTTCTTGCTGGTTTTCCCCAGGACAGAGGTTTTTTTTCGAACCAGCGGTAAAGTAAAAAATGACTTTCAATAAGAATTACACATGTGATCTATATTGAATAAAAAAATATTCTATTCTATTGAGACTCACCACTGTGACCGAACTGACCGGTTTGGAGCATATTATTATTAATAGTTTTATAAAATTCATTCAATGATTTGTTTTGATGCTGTCAAACTATTTCAGTGATTACAACCGCAATTTCACGGATGTGAATTCAGCGATTGAGAAGGCTGCTGCCGGTCCTGGTGTATACAAAGCCATCTGGTTGTTATTCCTCGCTTTAGTACTTAAGCTTGTCATGACTGTATTCACTTTTGGCATTAAAGTGCCATGCGGATTGTTCATACCCAGTCTTGCACTTGGAGCTATCGCAGGTCGAATTGTTGGCATTGGTAAGTTTTGACATTCATATTTAAATCCATGAATTTTGCTTTGTAATGTATATTATATAGGGAGTTTGTTCGCAGCATTTTTTTTAAACTATTTCAAGCTAGTTCCATCCCACTCGATGGTATCGTCACGATGTAGCTTCAGTTTTTATTAATTATTACAATATGATTCTGTTTAAAATATTTCCGAATAAGCATTTTAATGCTCGACATTTTGGGTCTCATCACTACAGCTGGAGTTATGAGATGAATATTTTATAAAAAATTATCCATTGATATTATTTTACGTTAATATTAAAAGCAAAATAATTATAATTTTAGGTGTGGAGCAATTGGCATATAATTATCCAAAAATTTGGCTTTTCTCTGGGGAATGTTCAACTGGCGACGATTGTATAACACCAGGGCTGTATGCTATGGTTGGGGCAGCAGCTGTGCTCGGTGGTGTTACTAGAATGACAGGTAAGACAAACAAACCTTAGGAAATGATACAATAATAGTAAAATTATTTTTAATAAAAATATCGAATTATGAATCTATTCTGATTTAATACATTCTTGACATTAAAGTATGAATCTATTTCAGTGTCTTTGGTGGTGATAATGTTTGAATTGACCGGCGGAGTTCGTTACATTGTGCCATTAATGGCGGCGGCTATGGCGTCTAAATGGGTGGGAGATGCATTGGGCAGGCAGGGTATTTATGATGCTCATATTGCTCTCAATGGATATCCGTTCCTCGATAGCAAAGATGAGTTCCAACACACTTCACTTGCAGCAGATGTGATGCAGCCAAAGTAAGCCACTTTTTTTTCAATTACCGTTAACTACACTAGTAAAACTTATGTCTCTAGTTAACCACGTTTTTATTAAGTCATTTTCATGTTTGTCTGTTGTTGCGGGTGGAATTTAGTAATTGATTTTAAACTAACTACTTGATGAGTTGTTAACTTGAAATTTTGAATATAGCTCAAATTCGGATGACGATGCAAGTGCAAATGACTGATAAAAAAGTGGTAAAATTTATTTTTTAAATTTGACTTGTTAAATACTTTAAGCGCAATATATGTAAGCACAGATGATCAACAAACATTTAATTTGTAAAAGCTGTTTACAAAACTAATTTATGTTGTGAAATCAAATTCTAATAATATTTATAATGGTAATAATATTTTGCCGATGCTTGTTATAAGAGTCGACTATGGTAAAAACCAGAAAAACCTTGGCTTCCAATAAATAGTGGTAAACTTTCTGTTTTCAATGAAATTGTTAATTGCAATTTTAAGTGCTGATTTACCATGTGCTCGGTGGTGAAGGAAAACATCGTGAGAAAACCTGCATGTCTGAGAAATGAGAAAAAAAATATTTCGAAGACATGTGAAGTTCGCCAACATGCATTGGGGCAGCGCAGCGCGACGGATACTTCCTTGCCCTAAAACCCTCTCAGAAATGAGAGGAGGCCTGTGCCCAGCAGTGGCACTTGTATAGGCTGTAACTTTAAACTTTCTCTTTTATGCTGGACTTTTCTCTTTGCCAATCATGATGTTTAAGGCAAACCTTCCTTACAACAGAAGACACCCTTGTGCAGAGCTGGACCTTTATGGGCTACGAAAGGTTGTTCGGGAACAAAAGATTGTTGAAAACCTAGTTCTAGTTCTTGAACCATACATTCTATGGCAAATTTACTAGTTGTTCCTTTGTATTTCGCGATATGATTAGTTTTATTACAACAATTGATATGATTAAAATAAGTATATTTTGTATAAATTACAATTTTGCATTTTAGAAATAGTTATTGTACTTTAAAATTTTTAGTAATATGGAGTGTCTAAAATGGTTTATACTTTTATTCAATGTTATCACAATTTTTTCATGCAAATGCGAATTTTCTATCTGATGTCTATCTAAAAAATAGTTGATGTGTAATAGTTTCACTTATATCGTTAATCATTATTTCAGCCTGTCAACGGTCAACTGCTGGACATAGGCCACCCCCATATGTCGCCTCATGGGGGTGCCTCATATTTGTTATAGGTGCCACTTGGCATGCAGTTTGGCAATCGCAGTTTTGGTTTAATTAAACCGAAAGATGTCTCTAGGCCGCGGTTTTTTATCCACAGTTGTTATTAAGATAAAATTAATATATTTTTTGATAAAGTTTAAGTGAATTAGCAATTCATTCATTCAACTATAACAGAACACCAAAAAAAACTACCGCTTAACATAGGCCTCCCCGTAAATAGCCTAGTAGGGAATCACTCCCTTTTTTACTACTATTATCATTATTGACCTTTGCTATCAGGAAGATACATATAGATATATATAGGAGAGGCCATATCCTATTTCAGTTTCTTTCTGTCGCCCAGTCTGACACTCATAGGATGATATGGGGAAGTGTATTCTCATACGATGCCAGCTAAACGACAAGTGAATTAGTACAGCCATGTGAAGACTAGACATGCAAAATTACATCTCTATTTAATATTGCCAGCGCCCATCTAAATAAAATTTCATTCTATTCCTCTTTGCTTGTATTTGAGCATCTCTCTCGGCAGATGATTGGTTAGCTCGCATATGCGTAAGGCGATATCTAGCCGTCGTTTTTTGATAATTCAGCAAAGCTTGCGATATTTTGATGTATTTAGCTTAATTTTTACAAATCATTTCTTTGCAATTGACATGGTGTTAGTGATTTAGCGATAATCGAATAAATTGTCTCATGTGAAAACTTTACCAAAGCTTGGCGAGTTAACAAGTTCTTTATTTCTTCGTTGATGTTAGGAAAACACTGCTGACTATCTTGTGGTTTATTTCCCTTCATTGAACTTGTAGTGGTAGTGTAAGAATCCACCATCCCTTGTCAACAAACAAATCTTTACTGTATATCTTAGTAAATATATAAATAAATAAAGCTTAGCGCCTGGTATATAGATGTTAAGCATTGCAAATTCATGGCAAGGCGATTCTCCATTAATATTTTGGATATTGCACGCACCCCATGAACGTCACAGATTGATTTTTTTTTTATAGCAAATACACTTTTTTGTAACTCCACACATTCAACGTAACCTTGCTGTATGGTAACATCGAAACATTTATATGCGGTACAGCCATGCTGCAACTATATATTATGCTTGTAGTACGAATGGATCGGCTCACCGGGGAGGCACCACGCCCGCACAGCATACCAGCATAAATTAGTAGTCTAATGCTTGCTATGTTTCGTATCGGTGAGTGTAGAGAACTGGATACCCTTCTACTCGATACGAGGCATTCCATTTTAGCCGTCAGGGGTGAAAATGACAACGCATCTGCATTTTCATTCCTAATCAAGGATTAATGTAGATCTCTATGGGTCACAGTATCCACTTACTATCAGGTGGGCTGCTCGTTTGTGACCCTTACCCTATAAAAAATAAACATCGTTGAGGTAGCGCTAAGATTGGCTAGAGAGACACATTAGCGCTGTCCTTGCGATGACATGACTTTTAATATTCATTCAAAATCATATACTTGTAGTCAACGTGCTGTATTGAGGATTGTTATTTAGTGATATGCGAAAAAGGGCATCCCAAATATATTTTCTTTTATTTCAGACGTAACGAGACGTTGGCTGTAATCACTCAAGATTCAATGACAGTGGACGACGTGGAGACTCTCCTAAAAGAAACAGAGCATAATGGATACCCAGTGGTGGTGTCTAAAGAGTCGCAATATCTAGTCGGATTTGTGTTACGCAGGGATCTCAACTTGGCGATTGGTTAGTTTCACTGAGTATTGTATGAGGTAGTATTGTTAGAGTCATCATCATCATAAAGTTTTCCTTCAGTACAAATCAATATTCTCGAAACTCGAGCATAAAGTATATCTTATTTTAATTATTGTGTCGATGATAAACATGGCCATATGTGCTTAGCGGCGCAGTGGTTAAGAGTTTGGCAATGATTTTGTGGACCACGGGTTCAAAGTTGACACGACACGTGTTTAGATTCCCTACAAATAATTACAGACCTTATAAATCAACTAGCTGTCCCCTGCGACTTCGCCCGCGTGTAATTTAGGGTTTTAATTATATTGCTCAGAACCCTAATTATTTTTTCTCAAATACAAGTAGCTTAAGTTACTCCTTAGAACATCAGCTATCTGCCAGTGAAAGTCCCGTCGAAATCGGTGCAGCCGCTTCGGAGATTAGCCGGAACAAACAGATAGACAGACCGACAGACAGACAAAAATTTTAAAAATTGTGTCTTTGTTACAAGTACCGTACATACATTCATATGCATTTACTAAAAAGCTGTTATTTTAACATTACAAACAGACACTTCAATTTTAATTATTTGTATAGATTAGCTTATATCCGCGTTATAAATTAAAATGTGTCTTCCCTAGTCTGAAGAGGAGTAAACACGTTATAAAGAATATTTAGCCGCATACAAGAATTGCGATCCCGATAAATCACATTTACACAATAACCTAGCCAACGACCACTCCTTTATAGTATTACATATTTGTAATAAAAGGATGCGACTGTGTGTGCTGGAACAGTTAGAGATATTAAAAAGTAATAATAGTAACATTGCACTGCTGAATGAACAAACAAATGTTTCTAACAAGGCTCTCTTAAACATCTTTAAGCCTGCTCCTTAATAACATACAGCTTCGCAATGTGGTCGTTTCTCTTCCTCATGGTGTTTAACGATTGGTCGCGTGGTTGGAGGGTAAGCGGCCGTTTCGCAGCGGTCTGTAGTTAATTTTACAGCTGTTTGCTGTATAATTGCTGCGTATTGTGTGTGATTGGTCGCATGACATAGTCGCTCGCTAATTAAATGGGAGCGGTTACGTCAGCGAATTATATAAATAGCAGCTGTTTTGGCTCGCCGCTCACTTAGCGGTCTGCCACCGCAGAGTCTACTTCACTTGAGGATGCCTCGTGTAGAGGCGAAACGCGTATGATGTTGTCAACAGTGGTGTGTCTTTGTTGGTGTGGTGGTGACGGGGATAGTGTCGTGGGTGAACGGGAGGTGCTCTTGTTCGAACTAGGGTAGACACATAATTTTATTTCACTACGCGGATATAAGAAAATTATTTTTAAGACCTTTAATAATACTTAGTCAGGTCATAAATTCTGACAAAACTTTTTATAAAATTAATGATCACTTTTTGATAATTATATAGAAATTATATATGATATGAAAGGTAATTTAATTTAGAATACAATTTTATTTACATTATTAAAAATGCCCTTCCCTATTTTGAATACATGCCCTTAATCGACGCGGCCAATCGTCAATCGCAGCACGCACCACACGCATATTCTATTTCTGCCGCAGCTTTAGTCAAAGATGCTCGGAAAGATTCCAAATTCTGATGAGGTTTTAGCGCAGACTTTCTCCTCCAAATGTTGCTATATCTTATAATCCAGTGGGCTTAAATCTGGACTAGAAGAGGGCCAGTCTTCATGTTCGATTAAGTCAATTCCATGGACGGTCAACCAGTATTCCATATCCAATGTCTGTTTTTGAATATTGTTTGAGAAAGAGGTTCCACTATGTTTGTTAGGACGGTATTATGGTACACCTAGGCACTGGTTTTTACACCTTATTCACAGAAAAACACCTCAGTTAAGCCTGAATATGAGACTCCAAGCCAAACCATGAGTGACGAAGGATAATGTGCTCGTTGAACCCTCGGAATACGCGTGCTGGCTTCTTCACTGCTGTGGGCATACACCTTATCGTTTTGTTTATTATAATTACTTTCTTCGATGTTAAATTTTTTTCATGCGAAAACAAAATTTCGCGGTATTTTTTTTCCGCGTACTGCCGTAACAAAGCGCGGAATCTATCCAGTCTAATTTTTTTCAAACGCTCGTTCAATAAATATCTGCTCTTCTTTACAATAAGCTCGTAGTCCTAGGTCTTCATTGATCACTCTTGATCGGGGTTCTGCTTAGACCCATCTGAAGAGCTAAGTTTGTTTGTTTACGAACAGGATTACGTTGGATGCTTTGATGATCGCGGGTGTCCGATCTTCGAAGCTTGAATCTTCAGTGAATCGTTTAATAGTGCGATAAACAAATCGTAGGGTTATTTTCAATTTTTGTAGAATATTGAAAATCTCTTTTGGCGCGTTACCACAGCGGTGCAACGCGATAACCGCTACTCTTCTTTCTTCGACCACACCATATTTGAAAATGAATGAAAATTAATGTCTTTTTTATTTTCGGCAAGCGTAAACGTTATATTTTTAAAATTTTTGAAGTTTATCTAGCCAGTATTCAAAATTTTTAAATAATAAGGTTTATGACAGAACTTATGACCCGACTAAGTATAATGATTTTCCGCAAAGTAATGCCTGATCAATTAATTATCTACAAATAATTGATTAGGGTGTAGATCATATCTCTATCAGCGTCGACGAGGAGTCACAGAACCTCTGTACGGAACGCGACCGCGGTACTTCCACCGCTGGGATGTTTATTCAGCCCGTCTTAAGGGTGCTTCCTAAACCCTAGCCCCGCGAAACAGTTACGATGTTTCGAGACCACGTCAAAACAAAGAAAAACACTTAGTTCAACAACGGGAAGACATATTGATGATCAGATCAGATTGAGATTACTTTAGTTTGCACATATAATAAAGTAATAATATTATTATACGCGTGAAAATTTAATTCTTGGTACTAAAATTCGTTCTTACACATAGGTTCCAAAGCGTCTTTTAGTACTGAGATTGTTACTTTATAAGACAGCGCATAAAATACGAACAAACAAACATGAATCTTATATATATTTTCGCAGCAAATGCACGTCGAACAATGGAGGGTATAACTGGCCAATCTGTAGTGGTATTCGCCGGTATGGTTAACCCACCTGCCGGGCCGCCACCTTACCTACCTTTAAACCGCATTCTGGATATGGCGCCAATCACCGTCACCGATCAGACTCCCATGGAGACTGTCGTTGATATGTTCCGCAAGCTCGGCTTGAGGCAAACACTCGTCACGCATAATGGGTATGTTTATTTATATATTACAAGTGTGTATGTTGTGCAACCTGTATTTCACTCTCAACTGCATAATAAAACAGATATTTCAAAACAAAATATAAAATAAACACCTTTTTGCCTTGACAACAAATAGTTAATTAATATTTTATTTTCAGACGTTTACTAGGTGTGATCACTAAGAAGGATGTTCTCCGACATGTGAAGCAAATGGATAATGAAGATCCTAATTCTGTTTTATTCAATTAACATATTTTTAAAATTTACATATACGATACGAGGTATTGGCAGAATCTGTGACATATATTTCAGAAGTATCATCATTACATTAGCACTGTTATGTGCTGAAAAGGGCTTTTATCTTCTGAAACTTAAACCAATATACATGGATTTGTAACAATAAGATAACATTTCAAAATACCAAAACTTTACTACATTACACCTTGGTGGTTAGATAACTTTTCTGCCTACTTGTATGTCTGGATATTCCATCCATATTCTTACCTACGCCAATAGCTGTGCTTGCACTGCATTAACCCGATCTGAACAATGGCTGTGACGCATTCCATCTTAGTCTAGTCCGTAGAGGTGACAACGCATTTGTAGCTTTCTTCGTTTGAATTTGGCTGCAAGTGTCCTCTGGCTTCCCCTTACAATTAGCTGCACTGTAAGTTCGTTTGTCACTGCAGTTCAAAGTTCAGTAAAAATACCTTGCAAACTGATTTGATCGATTTCCTGGCGAGTTCCCAGTGTTTACTTATAAGTACAATAAGTGGCACTGCAGTATAAAATAACTCTGTTTAATTGTGATGTTTTAATTTTGCATGTTGATAACTAAGTTGCTATGTTGCTAGTTAAGGTGTATAAGGTAAATGTCAATGTCAATTGATTATTTTATCAATTGACATTTACCTTTTTTATACAGGTGCATATAAATTAATTCACATAAATAATAAATGATATAATATATATATTCTTATTCTGTCAGAAAATATTTTTTTCAGTGTGAGAAATAGCAACCTTTCTATGAATGTTAATTTTTATTTATTGGAAAAAAATATTTGAACTTAATATTCAGTATTCATTAATTCTTTCTATATTATAATAAAGATCTACACCAGTTCATGTTCTACGAATTAGGAGTTTTAACATTGCAAAATGTAAGATAATATTCTCAACAAAATAAAACTTATACAAATAGTTCTATTTTATATAAAAAGTATTGACAATTTTAACCTTACGATAAACTTTCCATCAAAGAATATAGTTTGGAAAATTGATAATTTTTCTATTTTATATTTTATGTTCATAGTTGTTCACATCATATCTACATAAATGCTACAAATACTTTTATATGCTTTAACAAAATATAATCTATCGACAGTAAATTCTACATTTAATTAAAATTTTAAGTTTGTTGATTTTTGAACTTTGTAAGTGTTTTATAAATTATAAAAATATTAATTATTTATAATATTATAGGTTTTCTAAAGGCAAGCTTTCATCACAATTAGTGCAATATAATACTGATCCTTTCTTTCATTCATTTTAATTTCACTTGACTTCCGCTTCAAGGCATAGTTAGTCCAGCAAAGCGAGATAAAGAATGTAAACAAACTTTAAGTGTTTTAATCAATATTAATATTAATGAAACTCAAATTAAAGAGTTTTAAAATAAAAATATTTATACAAAGAGTCTCCAATAGTGTTAAATGAAATATTTGTTATATTAAAAATCAATCATGTTTATTACATGATGATTATTTAAAACAGGAAAATAACGAAATAAAAAATAACAAACGTTTGATTATAACAACAACCGTAAAAAAAAACAATACAGAAAAACACGTACATAAAACTGTTCTAAAGTTGCGCTGATGGTTTCTTGTACTATGTTTAATCTAGCGACAGTGGGAAGTACACTTATCCCCTGATATTAATAAATTAGGCGCTATTTATACGCATGTTTACATTCTTTATCACATCTTTTTAACCTTATTAGAATCTAGATGATTCGATTCAAGAATTTAGTTATTAAAAATATATTTTATTACTAAGTTACATTTTTTTAATCTCTGTATATCTGCTGTAGTTAAAATCATCTTATTTATATAATTTATAATGCATTCTATTTTTATGTCTTATTGGCGAAATCTTTTATCTGCGTTTTAATATTTTCATCATCAATCTTACAATAATATTTCAAACACCAAAGGAATCCGTTCTGTATTATTCAGTTTACATTAATGATAATATTTACACAATTTTAATAACTTTAGTTTAAGTCAATATCCAATGATCATCAATAAATTTCAGTTTTAAGGAATGTTACACAATTTGTCTTTTGTAAATTCCATCATTAACACTAATAAAAAACTACACATACATATTATCTCAACATTTAGTCATGTGATAATCAAATCAATTTTATAGTTTTCTATTAGTATTAAAGATTGTAGAATGTCATCTTGAATAGCCTCACCGGTACGTAAGATTTTAACTTGAAATTCAAAGACAATGTTTCCCTTTAACGACACTTATTGTGTTGTTGATAAAATTACGTATTTTCTTGATGTGTGGATGATTTTATTCTGTACTCTTACAATAAGACACTATTATATACACGGTTTATTTTTTATTTGAAATCACATACTACTTTTACCCACTAATTATTAATTTTAATTATGTTGTTATGAATTCATGTTTGTAAATAATTTTTATAAAACCGTGCAACTTCGGAATCAATTCAGATGTTATCAATGTCAAAATCGCCCCAACACATTATGTAAATAAGTAGTAAATAAGGATATTGTTTTATTATAATATAATCCTCTCATTTTATATAGTTTGTTAGTTCTTTTATGTTACAGCTGTATTCTTAGTATATAGGGACTAATCATTGTTTTTATTAATTTGGACTACTTATTGTATTATTTCAGTTTTCATTGTAGTTTAAAGATCAATAATTTTTTTATGTAAGTTGGAATTTATTTAAATCATGGTTAAAAAAAAGATAATTTAAGGACCCTTTTATCTACAAGTTATATATATCTGTGTGCGTTTTCATGGTGTGACATGTTGTTGCTTCAACTATTTAGTTAAAGCGACGTCATGTGTCAAGACGACAATGGTCAGACAATAATGCAAAATATTATTAGAAGACCAAGTTCTCTGCGCAGGGGGTCCCGTATGAGAAACGTAGATTGTACTGTACGTCTCGACCAATAGTTGTCAGCAGCGTGATTCGTAACACGTACCTTCTTAGGTAATGTAAATAGCGCTCGTTATATGTATAATGGATATATAATATAATTTATTGTGAAGTAAAATAATTTACCAATATGTTAACACGTGTTAATTTTAACTGAATAAGGGTCTACATTAGCATAGCATGAAAGATGCACATTAGAAGGAAGAAACTTTAAAATGAATACTTCGTTAGTACAATTCAATCGCTCATTGATAGTCCTAAATAATAAGTAATTTAGCCGCTTGCATATTTTATTTGTTTATATTTTTAATAATGCATTGAAATTTTTAATTTCCTTACAAAAAGTGTTGTGTAAAGGTTAAATTAATAGATAAAATTACGTATTTCACAATTTCAAATAAAGTTAAGGTATACTGGTAGCTAAATATAACTTTTGGTTAGTAATAATAATCATCGGGAGCATCTTATTATTGAAATAGAGAAAATGAGACTGGGAATGGAATATAATAATTACTATCTTTTATATTACCGATTTTCACAATATTAAAAGCCAAACGCCTGTGGTTGTTACTCTAATGCCGGTTTCCAAATCATCCCGCTGTCAGAGGACTGAAAAACTAAATAATATTTAATAAGAATTTGTAAATACACATAATTTGTGTGTACGCTCCTTTATAGTAGTGTATAAATTTTAGAGCCAAACGTGTGACCAACGTGGCATATCCGAGAAATCCTGCAATCTCTAGCCAGATGAGCCTTCACAATGCTATATTTACATATTATGTTAATAAATGAAAATGAAATTACCCAAATGTTTTAGAATTATTCTCCTGGCAACTTCACCTCGTCTTCTAACATAAATATTAAATATAATAAGTATGTTATATATTATACAGAGTTACTTTGCAATATACGGCCAAGGGACTGGCCAACTCCCAAAACAATTTTTGTTCTCGCATCTACTAACGAAAAATAATTAAAAATTATAGTTTGAAATCCTGCACGATTTTTTCTTCAGTCATACTACTGCAGGAAGTCAGGATTTAAAGATATTCTAGTTTAGACAAAATTCACACACATCAGACTAAGCTATAATAGGGATGGGCATGGGAAAAAATATATTGATTAATAGAATCGGTATTTTTAAACTATCAATATGTATATCGCATGATAAATCCGATATATCGGTCTAACATGAACCATGCAACATGAACCAATGTGTCATCAATATGAAAAAAAAAACAAGTTGCACTACACACAAACTAGAGAAGAATACCAAAACGACAAGGAAGCATTTTCTACCGACAAAGATTATATTTACTTTCCTAAAGTTGTGATTATATATAATTCGAGTAAAAGAAAACACTTAAAGTGGTCTGAAAAGTTTTATTTTTAGGGAGTAAAGTGATATTTTTGTAACATTTATCGCAACAGTTAATCTTATAAATCAATATTTTCATGTGTAGTAATTGTGTTTCAATAATTTTTCGTATAAACTTTCTTGCAATCAACCACTGTTGACTGACTACTGACTACTAACTGAGACATTTATTGCACTTATGGTTGCAAGAAACTACAGGACATACAGTTTATGCTCTACTCAAAAGAGCAATTTGTCGGTTTACTAACGATAACTGCAATAAAAAGTAGTCTACTTATTGCGGTTATGATTAGTCACGCTCTATCAAAACAATTAACAGTCCTAAAGATAAATATATTATTGTGTTTTAATGCCTATATAAATGTGTAGAAAAATATAATATACTACATAGAATTCTGCATCATTTTATCTGTTGCATAGTAAAAGTTTCAAGTCACTAGCTATCGTAGTTACAAAGATACACACAAAACAAAAATAAAATCTTTAACTGCGATTATCTCGATAATAGCCAAAACCTAATTATTGCACTCTTCATAAGAACAGCAGAATTGTGTTCTGTGAATTAGACAATTCAATATCAAAGAGAATATAATTACTACGTTTATTCAATCTGATGATTTTTTCCAGACTTCGAAAGGCCATAATATTGATTAGGTAATACCAAAAATTACATAATATTGATATCTGTCATGGTGACATAAGTGGACACTAAATAATTTCATTAACAATTTGCCACAACAACTAGTCAATTTAGTTTTAAATTAGGCAAGTATGATGATTTTTTCGGGACTTCGATAGGCCATAACTTTGATTAGATAAAACAGTGAATTATTTTATTGATATCTGTAACGGATAACGGTGACATAGTAGACGCTTAATAATTCAATTAACAATTTTTTCGCCATTGCAGAGAAGGCTCAGAATAAGTATTATAGGCGAATGGTGAAGAAAAATTTAAAAAACACGTCACTGTCACCTCATAAGCCAGATCCAGATATTTTGTTTACTTATCTGTTTCGGCTTTCACGAGGTTCTCGATATCAATATCATCGTCATCATCATTACAGTCCTTCACAAGTTCACTGCTGAACATAGGCTTCCCCCAAGGAATGCCATAAAGCAATGTGATTTCGGTTTACTATCGCAAGAATAATGTATATTTACCCAATAAATTTTAAATTTTATTATTTCTGGTAGATTTTTCTAGAACAACTATCATAATTGTAATAAGCGCCCTCTGTTATCCAGTAACGTCATGATTTATTTACCAAAGGGTTAGTGGTTGACAACGTTTATCGATCATTGTATTCGATAAAAAATATAATACTGAATGCTGATTAAATCATCATCATCATCATTAAAGCCCTTCACAATTAAGTCCACTGCTGAACATAGGCCTCCCCCAAGGAATTCCACAAAGCACGGTCCTGAGCCACCTGCATCCATTGACTTCCTGCATCTCTTACCAGGTCGTCACTCCATTTAGTGGGGGGACTCCCTATACTTCGCCTGCCGGTACGAGGCTGCCACTCGAGAACCTTTCTTCCCCATCGGCTGTCGGTTTTTCGAGCTACATGGCCGGCCAATTGCCACTTCAGCTTACTAATCCCTTGCCCTATGTGCGGTTACTCTGGTTTTACTACGGATATTCTCGTTTTTAATTTCATCAGAGAAACGCCGAGCGTAGCCCTCTCCATAGCTCATTGTGCGTCTTTGAGCTTCCTCATACGGACAGCAGTGAAGGACCACGTCTCAGATCCATAGGTCTTCACTGGCAACACGCACTGGTTGTACAATCTAGTTTTGAGGTATGCCTGACGAGATGTATCGGTAATCTCCCGAACGCTGCCCAGCCGAGTTGAATCCGTCGATTGACCTCTATATTTAACAAATAAAAATAACCTTTCAAGTTGTGTTATATAATATTTGTAAGTGTTACACCAGTTTGGAATCATTATTAATGTAAATGTTATATAAAATTAAAGTTAGTAAATTTTTTTAGTAGAGTCATTTAAAACTGGGAAAAGATTTTGAATACTTGGTTGGGAAAGTATTCCCTTCTGAAGTGGAGCAGTTGGCTGTAAATTTAAAGCAACAGTTTTCAGAAGCATTATTTAGGATTACATAGTAAAAAAAAATTAAAAAAAAACCGGCAAAGGGCGAGTCGGACTCCCGCACCGAGGGTTCCGAACAAATCTGTAGGTGTAAGTTTAAAATTATTAAAAATATTTTTATTACATGATATAGTAACTAAAGTAAACTTAACTAAAAATTTATGTTTTTCGCAATTTTTCCTTTGTCTGTGCTATAAAACGTTGCTTCGTACCAATATTCAAGATTCTGAGTTCACAGGAAGTACCCTGTAGGTTTTGATTCCCTTGCGAATGTCGAAAATTTGCGGCATAAACGGCTGTATCTTTTGATTGCGTTGGCTTAGAAGTTTGATTTTTTTCATAGCTCTAAGGGAAAGTAGACTTGAGTATTTGATATGAATTTCAGCTTGATACCTCCACGCGTTCCTGAGAAAAAGGGTCTTGACAGACAGACAGACGGACAACAAAGTGATCCTATAAGGGTTCTGTTTTTCCCTTTTGAGGTACGGAACCCTAAAAAGTTAAAATTTGTAGCAACAGTTTAACAGTGGTAGAGCCAAGCGGCAGCATTTGCTGTCGCACGGATGGGCCGGCTCGAACCGGGGTAGTACCACGACCTCGCAGAATACCAGCTAAAAGTAGAGGTTTACCTGTGCGTTGCGCCTGGTGAGTGCAGGTGGCCGGAAACCCGATTCCCCCCCTCCCCATCAACATGGTATTGGAATTAAATAAAAGACTACCCCAGGAGGGTACCAGCACCTCTGGAGAATCCCTCGCTGAACCAAACTACTCCATTCCTGAGCGTGGGTGCTCAGGTTGCCCCGCGTATTCTGGGGGGAAGGGGGGGGGGGGCAAAATTCCGCTCGCGACTAATGCTGCTCGGAGCAAGCGGAGCAATACGACCAAGGCGACCCCTGTCACGCTATCCGTGAATTTTTGCAACATCAGGGGACTTCATTCCAACCTTAACGCTGTTCATTACCATCTAGAAACGGCGAAGCCGGCCTTGCTCTTTATAACCGAGACTCAGGTGTCCTCTCCGGCTGATACTTCATATCTCTCCTACCCGGGGTACAAATTAGAACACTCGTTTGTGACCCGGGCTTGAGTTTCCGTATACGCCAGAGAGGACAGCTGTTTTCGGCGCCTCGGCAGTCTTGAAAGTACGGACCTGTCCATCCTATGGCTGCACGTAGACAGCGACGACCATCCCCGCGTCTACGGGTGCCTCTATAGATCCCATAGCGGTAATACCGACACAGACCGACTCATCGACCACGTCTAAATGGCTGCAGACTCCGTGCTACAACAGGTCCCAACCGCGGAGATTGTGATACTCGGTGATTTTAACGCCCACCACGCTGAATGACTTGGTTCTCGTTTAACCGATCATGCGGGTAGATCTGTCTATGACTTTGCCTTGGCATATGGTCTAACACAACTGGTTACTTCGCCTACGCGGATCCCAGATAAGGAAGACCATGTACGTTCCCTGTTGGACCTTCTGTTGATCTCTCATCCGGACGGATATGAGGTCTCCGTCGATGCCCCTCTGAGCTCTTCGGACCATTGTCTGATCCGGGTGCCACTCACGCTCCTATCGCAGTTGCGATCTGCAGCTTGCCGCCGTGTTTAGCACTATAGGTTAGCCGATTGGGACGGGATGCGGCCTTTTTTGCATCCTACCCTTAGGAGCTGGTTTGCTTCTCGCCGAAAGATCCCAGCGTTGTTGCTGATTTGGTACTTCAGGGTATGGAACTTTTTATTCCATCCTCTGTGGTGCCCATCGGAGGTAGGAGCGTTACCGGGCCTGGGCTGACGCATCAACGTCTCGGGATGTAAACACCAGCGCACTTAAAAAGAAGTATAATTCTGCCTCCAGATCCTTCAAAAGCGTCATTGCCAAGGCAAGGTCTGAACACATCGGCAGAATTGGCGAAAAGCTAGTTCGCCTTCCTTCGGGAACCCGTGCAATCTAGTCGCTCGCCAAGGCTGTCTAAGGGAACTTCTGTCAGCCATCTCTGCACAGCGAGTACGACTCACTGGCCCATGCCGCAAAGGAGAAAGCCGATCTTTTAAGCTCTCTCTTTGCGTCCAACTCGACTCTAGATGACGTAGGGAATCCACCGCCGACCATCCCGCGGTGTGAGTGCTCCATGCCGGATGTGCGATTTACACAGCGCTCGGTTCGTAAAGCACTCTTCTCCCTGGATGTCAGCAAGTCCAGTGGGCCTGATGGAGTCCCTCCCATTGTGCTGAAGACGTGTGCTCCGGAGTTGGCACTGGTTTTAACGCGTTTGTTCCTTTACTCCCAAGGCGTAGTCCCGAATTCACGGAGGACAGCTTTGGTCCACCCGATCCCTAAAAAAGGCGACCGCTCAGACACGTCCAACTACAGGCCTATCGCCATAACCTCCTTGTTCTCCAAAATAATGGAATCCATTATAAACTGCCAGCTCATTAGGTACCTTGAGGATCACCAGCTGTTTAGTGACCGCCAGTACGGTCAACTGGTGATCTTCTGGTCTACCTGACTCATAGATGGGCGGAGGCAGTAGAGTCCAATGGGGAGGCATTGGCCGTTAGTTTGGACATAGCGAAGGCCTTCGATCGGGTCTGACACAAAGCGCTTCTTTCGAAGCTTCCTTCCTATGGGCTTCCCGAGAAATTGTGCAAATGGATCACCAGTTTCCTTACTGATCGGAGCATCAAGGTCGTAGTAGACGGTGCATGCTCTGATTTCAAGTCTATCAACGCTGGTGTTCCACAAGGCTGCGTGCTATCACCAACGTTGTTTCTCCTGCATATCAATGATATGTTGCAAACTAGTAACATTCATTGCTATGCAGACGACAACACTGGTGATGCCTTATATACCGGCCGTGCCAATATTTCTCGGGAAAACGTCGCCGAGTACCGGGACAAACTTGTGTCTGAAGTCGAGTCTTTGCTGAACAAAGTCTCGGATTCGGGGCCACTAAATCTAGTCCACTTGAATCCCCAGAAGACAAGTTTGCGCTATTACCGCTAAAAAGAACCCCTTTGTCGTATCTCCTCAGTTTCTAGGCACTCCCCTTGCTACCTCAGCTAGCATCGGAATCCTCGGCGTCGACATATCGAATAGTGTGCAGTTTCGTGGTCACTTGGAGGGAAAGGCCAAACTGGGCTCTAAAAAGCTTGGCGTGCTCAGCAGAGCGAGACAGTATTTCATGCCGGTACATCGCTTGCAACTTTACAAAGCGTAAATCCGGCCTCACATGGAATACTGTTCTCATCTCTGGGCCGGGACACCCCAGTGCCAGCTCCTTCCACTTGACTGCATCCAGCGCAGAGCGGTTCAAACTGTCGATGACCGAGTTCTTTCTGATCGGCTCGATACACTGGCACTGCGTAGAAATGTTGCATCTCTTTGCGTATTTTATCGCTTTTACCACGGGTAGTGAGGAATTGTTCGGACTAATTCCAGCCGCTCAATTTCACCATCGCACATCGCGACAAAACTTGCGATACCATCCTTACCATCTGGATGATTGGCGGTTCACCACTGTGCGATTTAGAAGATGTTTTCTTCCTCGCACAACTTCCTTGTGGAATCGATTACCGCCAGCGATATTTCCGGACCGATACGACTTAGGGACCTTCAAGAAAATAGCCTTTTCCTTTTTAAAAGGCCGGCAACGCATCTGAATTCCCCTGGTGTTGCGGTTGTTCATGGGCGGCGGTAGTCACTTACCATCAGGTGAGCCACATGCTCGTTTGCCCCCTCTCCTATAAAAAAAAACAGAAGACCGTCACAGGATATAGATTTTTTTATAATGCCTGTAATTGTTAAAATACAAAGCAAAGATTTTTTTGACCTATCACCAGATTCCGTCTTGACGTCGACTTCTGGGATAACCTGTATGCGTGTGTCTTATTCACGCCGGCCAAAAGGCTGTAAAGCACTTTGTAGGTACTTTGGTCAAGCGTCATAAACACATACTGTTTCATACCCGCTTAATCGATACCCATGTTCTGTGACCCAGATATCGGTATGTTTCTGCATCGGAAAGCGTCCTTACGTTGATGGGCATAGATAAGTCTATACCCTCAGCGTTAGCAACCCTACCCATTTCAACATGGAGGATCGTCCACTTATCTGTCCCTAGCTCCACTCCGATATAATTGCTAAATTCTCAAGTAATGTTTAGTTATTCAACAAGGTGGGAGGGAGCTACTGGAGGTGAATAACTTGAGATCATTCATATAGAAGAGGTCCGTCACTATTGTTCCTCTTTTCCGAAGTTAAAATCCCCTCCCGGGGCCCTCCAGTAAGGCACTGAAGGATTCAGAGAGAAGCAGAACTAGATTGCCCCATACACTGCCCGATGATGTCTCTAAGTGTACAGTCAACCTTGTACATCTCGATACTCTCTTTAGCCGTGTTTGAGGCACTGAGTTGAATGCTTGTTTTAGCCGTTTTTTAATTCTGTGGCGGTGAAGTTCCGACGGTTGGGTTTAACGACCTTGCCAGTGATCACGTCAATGAGGAGTGGTTTTCTCCGGACTGTTATTGGGAAATTCTTCGCAGAAAACTCAATAACAGATTTTTCCCTAATTCGAGATTTGAACCCGGAACCTCACGAGCGGCAGTCGCATTTACGACCACTAGACCGACAATGTAGTCAATAAATATTGTAGTGTAATATATACAATAATCGTCAAACTAAAATCTATCCAAATAAATTGGGCCAGTATGTATTCTCCATTTCCCCCATAGCCTGAAGTAAATGTGACTACTCTTCGACTCTTTCAGAAACTAGTCCGAACAGAACTTCGCGATAAAACATGATACGGGTGTGAATAATAGCACAGAATAAATAATAGTAATAATAGAGAAAAAGCTCTAGAGCTGAAGCTAGCGATTTATATAATACTAGCTGGCCAAGCAGACGTTATTCTGCCCTTTTCAACGACCCTCCTTCCTATAAAAATCCTTAAATTCGTAATAAAGAAATATTGAGGGTCATTTATCGGGATAAAAACTATCCTATCTCTCAAGTTGGACCAAACTGAATGCAGTGTGCAAAATTTTATTGAAATCAGTTCAGTAGTTTAGGAGTTCATCGCGGACAAACAACGTGACACGTAATTTTTATATATATATATCTTAATATGTAAAATATATAGATATTATATATATGTATATATATATATATATATATATATATATATATATATATATATACTAACTGGCCAGGCAGACGTTGTTCTGCACTTTTCGACGACCGATATAAAAAATTCTTATATTCGTAATAAAAAAATATTAAGTGTCACTTACCAGAATAAAAACTATCCTATCTCTCAAGTTGGACCAAACTGCACAATGACCAAAAACTTCATTGTGATCCGTTCAGTACTTTAGGAGTTCATCGCGGACAAACAACGTGACACGTACAGTCAATCGGGGTAACTTTGATTAACAATGGTAACTTTGACAGTCAAATCGCAAAATACTTCTTTACTTTTTACGTGCACAACATATAGTGCATAACATTAAATTTATACAATTCATGTACTTATAGTTCGGCCGTTCAGAGAATGCATTCCTGAGACGTCGCGATTGAAGTGACGATGTAACTTTGTGATGGCGTTGCAGTTACGATAAAAATATTTTTGCTGGTTGTTTACCGTTTTAACAATTGATGAGCATTAAAACAACATTATTATATCAATAATCAATGAATGTTATAATTATGTGCCAAACTGAGTGTCAAATAGCTTATGGACTGTTTCTGCTTTTCAAACTGACATCGGCGCTAAATCCGACTTCGATTGCGTTTTGTATTGCGTTCTTTTTACTTTTGGTGCATAATAATGCCTAAACGTGGACAAACATTGAAAAGTGGAGCCCGTGAGTTAATCATCAAGCTGCAAGATTACTTTGAGCGGGAGCGGCAAAATGGCGGACCCCTGTTACCTGTCGAACAAGTACAAGAACGCGTCTCTCAGGCGAACTATAGCGATATACTATATAACGATATACGATATAACTATAGCGAACTATAGAACGTCTAGCAAACGAACGATAACAAATATTAATATAGAAAAGTTCGGCTCTACTGGCACGAAAGATAATATTTTACGTACTCCGAAGAAGAAACGTAGAACTAAACCTGTGACAGATATTGACACCTTTGACGCCGATGCAATCAGAAATCATATATATTTTATTATATTAATATTACCTTTTTTTTGGTTTCCACTTAAATTACTAAAATATAAATTTTAAATGATTCCGTCAATTTAAAACGAAAATAATCTTAAAAATAACGCTGCGGTTCATTTTGGAGGAACGGTAACGAACTCAGTGTTATATTGTGCCCTTCACTAGTCGTGACTAACTGATAGGTGTCAGGAACGCATTCTCTGAACGGCCGAACCGTAACAAACTTCGTAAACGAACTCTCTGGAAAAAAAAGATGTTTTACAAAGTTAATGTCAAAAACTTATTTAAAAGTACCGCGAGACAACAGTTGCGTTGTCTTTTTGCAGTGGTAAACTTTTAACATTTTAAATGTGATTACCAAAGAGTTTAAATCAAGATAAAACTATAACTTTATGGTTTTATTGACTTGTATCTTGTATATGACTCCACTGCATCCGAAATTTGTTAAAAACTTAAACTTATGTTACCCTGAAGCTATAAAATGTTGAAAAGATAAGATTCCTGCGACAAATCTCATCTGTGTCAAAGTTATCCATATAGGGGTTTTAACTTTGACACACAACAAAATTGCCAGTTTTTGATGTATTTTATGATTTTTATAGACTAAATATCTTAAGAGTATGAAAACCAACCTGAGAGCAAAGATTAAGTAAACTCTTTAGTCTCATATTTAACATAGTAAAAGTTAACTAAATAAATATAGTGATGATCTGTCAAAGTTACCCCGATTGACTATAATTTTTATATATAAATTTATATATATATATATATATATATATGGGTGACAAACGAACACACAGTCCACCTGATGGTAAGTGGTTGCTGCGGCCCATAGACATAAAAATGCATATGCGTTGTCACCCGTGAGAACTAAGATGGAATGCCTCGTTTCCTGTAAATAGGCTCTCCGGTTGTTTAAACTCACCATAAGAAACACATCAGCGTTAAGCTGCTTTTTTACACTGGTATTCTGTGAGAGCGTGGTCCTTCCCCGGTCGAGCCGACCCATTCGTGCTACAACTATACTACTAATATAGGTGCAGCATGGCTCTACCACGTAATTAAAAAAGGATTATGTAAATACTTGATTAATAATAACTCTTAAGAATGAAGATCTATCATGGTGATCGTTACCGTGATGTTTCTTAATGTTTTCTTATTTAATTGTACGATTTTGGATTTCTAGTGGGAGTTCGCTTACTAGTACGAGGTTGTCACGAAGGTATTTCTTACAGGAATAAGGGATTAAGTTTATCCTATTCCAGTTATTTGTTTACAGTTAGGGTACCAGGATTATCAAAATTATAATAATGAAAAACTTGTCAGCAGTAATCTATTACTCATAAAATTATACGTGGCTCTTAGTATTATTACCATAAAAACCTTATGACACAAAAGTAATAAGTATAATCGCACATACAATAGATTATATAGTATAAGCAATAGATACATACATATTATATGCATACCATAAGCATTGGTAAAACATGTTCTATGGAAATAAAGTAAAGAAAACCAGCTCTTTGAAGAAAACCTACAACAGATTTGTCCATAGATAAGCTAATATAATCGGGAGATTTTTCATAATTCGTAAAAAGCGAAAAAGTGTCAACTAATCCAAAATTGATTGGATTCAAATATCAGTAGAAGTCGTTGAGAATACGCAATCAATCAGAAGTCCCGATACAGCAAAGAGTATTTTTAACAGAGATTTAAGCAGCAGTCAATGTTTAATTTAAAGTTTTAATAAAAATGATTTATAATATTATACTATAATAAATTAAAAAAATCAATATTATGCATAATTTGGACTAAGAACTCACTGAAATTCCATATGCACTTTTCCACCTTTTCTGCCGACCTCAAAAAGGAGACGGTACTCAATTCGACTGTATGTTTTTTTATGTGTATTACCTACCACCAGAAGGAAGTTAGCGTAGAACATTATTTTTTTTAAGTAAACTGTATGCCAATTAATTGGTCCTTAAATGCTCCAGCAGAATCCGAAATTGCTCCACCTCTATTGCTATTAGTTAATTTATTATTAATTTTTCAAAATTTAAGTATCGAAAATTTAATTTTGCTATAAAACTTAAAATTTGAACTTCTTAAAATTAAACTGTATGCCAATTATTTGCTTGTTAAATGCTCCAGCAGAATCCGAAATTGCTCCACCTCTATTGCATAATTGTATCCGGAACCCTCAGAGCGCGAGTCGTAATCTCACATGCCGAGACATACATTTGTATATTAGGTAAGCCTAAATATATAGAACCACCATCTGATTTACGCCTGGAACACGTTTTTGGTTAATTAAAAAAAGACTGAAATATCCACGCAATAATAAGAATTGTGATTATGTTCTTTTTGTGCCATGAAGTGCATCAAGTATATATGTGGATACATAGAGACACTAATTTGTTTAAAGTTATATGTGATGTAATATTAAATTATTGAAATATGTTGTAACAAACCCACGAGAAATTCACAAAATTACCAGACAAATAAATGCTTTGGCTCAAGTGTTGGCTACAGCTACGACTCGACTCTGAACTTCTGAAGAATTCTGACCACTGTGCTACTCTTTAAAAAATGGAATACCTATAACCAAGAGGTAGAACCTCATTATATATAGGAGGAGTCCCCCCAGTACCGGACACTTAAGGTTTTAGTAAAGAAAAAAATAAATATTTATGTTTTATTTAAATAATTAACATTTTTATTTAATACAATCATATAAGAACATTATAGTAAATCAACAAAGGCAAATAATATATATTTATAACAACTCAAAATGAAATCAATCATTCGGTTTAGTTTTTGCTTTATTGAAATTTGGCACCTAGTACCGGACAAGTATAAATTCGAACATTTAAAAACGGAACATACCAGGCACATGTAAGTTTACAAAAATTTAAAGTCACGCTATAATCGTACATTAATACAATAAACGCCCAGAGCCACATAATTACTATAAATATCCAAATAAATCAACAAAAATTAATTTTTTAAAAATATTTACAAAGGCCACAAACATAGACGTCTGAACACTCTGGAATATCTGCATAGAATTCATGAGCCCATCTTTTACACGCTTCACGCTGGATCCAGTCCTCGTAGTAGTCTTCGCAACAACCAACACAATACTACTTCTGCAACCTTCTTTTCAGTAGGTTTTAGTTTAGTTTTTTTCCTTTGTCGTTGGTCTTTTTAGATTTACGTTTGACTTCTTTTTTCATTTTATTTCTCTTCTAAATGTTCTTTGTGTAGCGAAACAGTGAGAATTTCACTATAAATTTCAGATACTTTTTTTCTTCGTCTCCATTATATCAAATGATCTCAAAAGATAAATAATAGAAATACAAAATTATATGAAATAGAACAAGCACACTATTTTGTTAAAATATAATTGTCCGTTACTAAGGAACTTAGGTTGATCTAATTCAATTAGTCCGGTACTAGGGAATCTGTTACTGTCCGGATTTAGGGAAATAACATACAGTAGTATGGTTTCGATTATAACAAAGTTTATTAATAAATCCGCTAAAAACAATATCAATGTAAAGCGTATTACCAATGATTGAAACAAAAGCACTAAACACAAATTATGCAGTCTAAATGGTAGTTTATGACCTTGTAAATGTTACTCGATACATCAGATTCACGTGCAAAATGACTAAAACGTCACCTGTAAACCGTATTTGGCGAGACTGACACCTCCCACACCGCAGGGGGATTTATCCATGGAGTTTGACTTCTTTCTATAAGCGAGTGCTAATAAGAACGTTTTTTCTTGTTTGACGTGATCTGTCCGGTAAAATGTGCTGTCCGGCGTTTTCTATTATTTATATAGAATAGAATAGAATAGAATAGAATAGAATAATTTTTTATTCAATATAGATCACATGTGTAATTCTTATTGAAAGTCATTTTTTACTTTACCACTGGTTCGAAAAAAAACCTCTGTTCTGGGAAGAACCAGCAAGAAACCCAGCGGGACTTTTTTTTAAAGCAAATTATACAATAACTAACTATATAAGTACAAAATTTATTTTAGAAACAGCTTGGAAGCGATCACCTCATTCCCAGGGATTATTATCAACCATGTATTCATTTATACTATAATAACCCTTTTTATACAGTTTCAACTTAACAAAACATTTAAACTTGCTAATGGAGAGAGCCTGTACACTTTCCGGGACCTTGTTGTAATAGCGTATACATTGCCCCAAGAATGAATTACTGACTTTGTGGAGTCGAGAAACTAGTATCACTAGCTTGTGTTTGTTCCTAGTGTTTACAGAATGCACATCACTTTTTTTACTTAAACTACCTTTGTTTTTGTGAACATACATTAAATTTTCGTAAATATACTGAGAGGCCAAAGTTAATATATTTATTTCTTTAAATTTATCTCTAAGAGACTCTCTCAGTTTTAGGTTGTAAATAGCTCTAATGGCCCTCTTCTGTAAAACAAAAATAGTTTCTGAATCAGCCGCATTTCCCCATAGCAAAATCCCATAAGACATTATGCTATGGAAATAACTGAAATAAACTAATCTAGCTGTCTCGACACTAGTGAGACCTCTAATCTTTTTTACAGAATAGGCTGCAGAACTTAGTCTGCTTGCTAGTTTGGATATATGGGGGCCCCAATGAAGCTTTGCGTCGAGAGTGATGCCAAGAAAAACAGTGGATTCAACAGGGCTCAGTTCTTCCCCATTTAAAAACACATTGGTACTCAGATTTCTAACATTCGTTGTTGTAAATTTAATACATTTAGTTTTATTTCCGTTTAAATGTAAATTATTAACGTTAAACCAATGCACTAATTTTGATATAGCATTATTCACTTCGTCACATTTAAATGATTGACGTTTAAGTTTAAAAATCAAAGAAGTATCATCAGCAAATAATACTATATCATGATTATCCTCTACAATAGAAGGTAAGTCATTAATATACACTAGAAACAGGAATGGGCCGAGAATTGAGCCCTGAGGGACACCCATTAGTACAGGTGAGCCGGAAGAACTTTTATCATTGATAATAACTTTCTGCATTCTATTACTTAAATATGAAATTATAAGTTTAAGCGCTGTGTTCTTGACACCATAGTACTGCAGCTTCCTGATTAATGTCTCATGGTGAACGCAGTCGAAGGCCTTGGAAAGGTCACAAAATATACCCAAAGCATCCTCTGAATTCTCCCATGCACAAAAAATATGTTTAATAAGCTCAACTCCAGCGTCAGTTGTTGAGCGACCCCTTGTAAAACCGAATTGATTTCTATGTAGCAATTTATTAATATTAAAGAAACTTAACATTTGATCTAAAATTATTTTTTCAAAAATTTTACTAAATGTTGGTAATTAATATATTTCTATTCCCCCTATATAGTATTCATAACCTTATTAGCAAATTTAAACGATGACTCTTTTAGTATTCTGCTGCAGAAGGAAAACATCGTGAATTTGAAAAGCCCAAAATATTAAAATTTTCAATATTTGTGGATTGAATATTATTAACATGCATTGATTTTTGGACTAAATAAAATATGCTGCTGACTTCAAAAATTATTAAATGCGTTAAAAGTTACAAACATTGTTTTAATGTATTAAGGTTGTATGATAAGTCGGTATGATGGTACTGTTTGAATTAAGTATAAAATATACACAAAATCTACTTTTCAATCTTCGGCGAAAATTTCCAGCCCTTTTATTGCATCATTATTTCATGGGACTACTGGTTTTTCCTTGCTCACAAACTGTCTTACAAAGTTGCAGTCAACTTTTTAAGGCAGTTTGTATAACATTGAACTATATAACTATATATGTAATATATTTACATTATAAACACATCAACATGGTATAGGAATATTTTAAGAACACATTAATTCCAAAAAGTATGTCAATATTTTCTTAAGATGTATATATCCCAAAAAACTTTATTTAATAATCTACCATTTTTAACATAAACATTGGCTTTAAATGAGATTTCAGATCTTTAAAATAAAGTAAACATTTTAAGGGCAGCCATTAATTAAAAGTTAATAATCAGTAAAAGCACCCATGACATTTATAACGCACCTGCGTAGGTTGGGCATACTCAAAATGAGTTGTCAATATCCTGTTGAAGAATATTTACCCCAGGTCCTACTCAGATGCTTAAAAAGTTGTTCTTCTGTGACCAGATTTTTAAGAAAACCCCTCAGAGCTCTTCTTTGGAGCATATCCTAAGCATGCTCAATGGGATTTAAATCTGACAATTACGCTGGCCATTCTAGGGCCGTGACATCATGTTAGTGCAACCAGGCTGTTACCACCTTGGATGCATGTGAACGGACATTGTCGTGCAAAAGCAGTAAATTTTTACCCATTTGTGTTCGATGTGGCATGAATGCTGGTTCTAGCACCTAATTACAGTATTTTTCAGCCGTAAAGTGCCCAGTATCCAAACGAAGTCCGTTCTTCTACCTAAACGAATTCATTCCCAGACCTGTTTTCTGTAATTGTATCTACTGTCTTAGTATGCATGAATTTTTGAGTGTTTTGAGGTCCGCTTGTACGGAAGGAACTTTTTAAATAAAAAAGTATCAACGACCATTGATGAGGTTTCCCGTTCACATGTTCTCTAGGCCACCACACTCTTCTTAGAGCTGAAACTCGAAAAAAGGTTGGCTTCATGCAGTCTCCTTTTCACACTTTGGTCACTCACAAGCACCTGGTGTTCAGACTAGCCTTACGTAGACGACGACGACGACGACTTAGCCTTTGACCAATTGCATCCCCATAACATTTGGTTGCCTTCTCGCAGAAATTTGCGAAAAACGGTCATGTCTGGGTTGTAGTAATGGGTGTAATAATGAATGTCTCTACGCCACCTCCCCCGTGGCACGATAGCCTAACCACAACATCGAAATCACATTTTCCCTCCATTGACGTCATGTTGAAAAGGACCAGACAGCATTCTCACTGCTCTCAACGTCTCTTCTGCATTGCAATAAAATGTCAAATTATCACAATTAACCCAAGTTGAATCAAAAAGATGTTTAAATAGCGAGTTTCAACAAAATAAAAATAACAATTACTTACTGAATACAAAATTCGCTCCCTCTAGTATCTTTATTTATTCTAATTCTAGTCTATTTTGTTATTTATTTAAATTTGGAATCAATCGATACAATTAAATGTGGTAATATCAAAATAACAGCTTTTCACTAAATGCATATGAAAGTATATATGGTACTTATAAACAAAAACACAATTTTTAAATTTTTTGTCTGTCTGTTTGTCTGTCTGTTTGTTCCAGCTAATCTCCAAAATGTCTGGACCGATTTTGACGGGATTTTCAGTGGCAGTTAGCTGATGTCACAAGGAGTAACTTAGGCTACTTTTATCTTGGAAAAAGAATTAGGGTTCCGCGCAAAAAAATTAAAACCCCAAAAAAACCGCGCGCAAAGTCGGGGGGAATAAATGACGAACAATTTGATGTTAAAAACATTTTAAAGTAGTCTTGGGTAGATCGCGAACGACCTAGGTGGGAAGAGCGCTCTTTTAGGTGAACTATGCGAACTAGTTCATCGACAATCTCGCTCTTAGTTCTTTAATTATTTATTTTTCTTGCGTCCGCTCTATTATGGAGTGACACTGCAGGGCTAACCGACTGATATATTTTTATTCTTACCGTTCTTACCGGAGTTCCTTATTAAAGTATATAATTTATAGTCTATAGTTAAGGTTTTATTAGTGCACAATTTACAACAAATAACAAATATTGCTGGCTCACAATATTAATATGAAAGTGATAGTAAGCAGTACATAAATATCGTATAGTTCTTAAAAATATTTTACGGTAAGTTTATTCAAAATTAATATTTTACTTTTTTATTTCTACTAATTTTAATAAATACTCGAATACATTGCAACCTCAATATAACGAAACTGAATGGAATTAGAAAGTATTCGTTATTATACCAAGTAATTCGTTATAATGAGGTTTGTTATATAGAGGTTATGTGGAACTACAATGCGTTTTAACAAGGTAAGAAAACTTGTTTATTAATCTCAACATTACGTAGTCATCTGCCTGTCGTGTACGTGTCTGAACCTGCCAAGCCGTGATTTATTGTAGAATTAAGTGGGAATAATTAATAGGATATGTTATGTCAAGATTTTAAGTTGAAAAAATTGGTTAAAACCAGGTAAATAATACCTTCTATATGTATTCTGCAATGATTAAAAATTCGATATAAAGATGTTTCTGATAAAATCTATTCGTAATGTAGAGTTATATTTTGCATTAGCTCTTACAAGCAGTTCTAGGGCATTTTGAAAAATTCGTTAAACCGAAAAATTCGTTATATTGAGGTTTGTTATATCAAGGTTACACTATGTTACATTAATTAGCGACATGTAATCTATAAATTGCAGTTGCGTTATTTTCAATAATCCAATACACTTCAAAAATATAAAACATGTTTAGCATCGTTTATTATATTTTACTTTAATGTCCATATCATCGAATAGTTCTTGATAAGAATCATGCATATATTATATATTATGTACTTAGTATATTACATACTAATTAATATTTATTAATTAATAATCATTAATTTTTTTTTACGTAAATTCAATTAATTTTTATTTACTGACATTCAATAAACTCATCTTTTTTAATAAGATCTACTGAAAATTTTAAAAAGAACTAACGAACTAAATGAGCGAACTAGTTCGCTATAGGACTACGAACTAAATTGAGCGCTCCCAATGGCGACCGACTATGCCCAAGACTATTTTAAAGTGGCCAGTACTTTTTTAGTTGGTCAACGTTGTTAAAAACATCTCTATACCGTGTTGATGTGTTTAGTTCAATGCGATACTGTGTACTACTGTTTCTTTCCTTCATGTTGTTTTAGAAAAAATATCATATTATATTGTCTATAAATCGTATATAAATGTTATTCTGTGTGAAACTATTTTTTGGTTTACTCTTTTTTCAAATTAATTGATTAAAATTAAATAAAAAAAAATATACTACGTTTAAATTAAATTATTAATTACTAGCTGTCCATGCAGACGTTGTTCTGTTTTTTCTGACGACCCTTCATATGAAAAATCGTTAAATTCCCAATAAAAAATATTGAGTGTCACTTATCAGGATAAAAACTATCCTATCTCTCAAGTTGGACCAAACTGCAAAGAGTGTGCAAAATTTCATTGAAATCAGTTCAGTAGTTTAGGAGTCCATCGCGGACAAACAACGTGACACATAATTTTTATATATAAAGACTAGGTGACCAGGCAGACGTTGTTCTACCCTTTCCGAACGACCATTTGCTTTCCCAAAAAAACTCCTGAAATTAGCAATAAAAAAATTGAGGATCACTTATCGGGATAAAAACTATCCTATCTCTCAAGTTGGACCAAACTGCACACAGTCTGCAATTTTTTTTTGAAATCGGTTCTATTTGTTGAATACTTACAGCAACACGTGGTGGTTATACTACTAAATTGTAGCTTATATTAAACATTTGCATTTTTAACATAACGCCATCTATTAAATATTTACTCAATCCAATCAACAGATATCACGGAATATAAAAACCGTCATCTGACAGAATCGTTTGGAGCTAACAGATAATTGTGACTGTCAAATAATAGACAAATAATTTTCAATAAAATAATATTGTATTGCGACTATAAATTGAGATGTAAGCTATCCTATCTTTTAAGTTGGACCAAACTGCACATTGACCAAAAATTTCATTGAAATCAGTTCAGTAGTTTAGGAGTCCATCGCGGACAAACAACGTGACACGTACTTTTTATATATAAAAAAGATTAGCAGAAATGTACCAAAAAAAAGCCATGAATTAAAAGAAGAAAAAAATGACCTTTGTTTGTCAACGTCTTTCATATTAAAAATATTTTCTGAAATTTATTAAAATTTTTTTCATAGGTTTAGATTTTAATATTTATTATTGATTTTTGCTTAAATTCAGTTATTGTAGGCTCAGAACACTTCATTTTCGTTTATAGGTGAATACACAGTCATAATATTGTCGTGAATATAGGTACAGTCTTGGAAAGCAAGTTAAGTGTTGTGCAAATAAAAAGCACAAAATCTACTGATCACTTTCTGCAGGTCGGTTTCGGTTTATACAAAGGTACTCTGTGCTGCAGGTTTCCTCAGCGTCAGAGCGTCAGAGCGTCAGAGCGCGCGATGACTTATCAATAATCTAAGGGTTTCCTATAATAGGAAAAGAAAAACTTACGACAATATTGTGGTAAGTCTATAAACATTTTTCATTTATTGACCCTTATTTGTAGGGATAATTACTATATTGACTCGAATTGTAAGTATCTGTTTCAGATCAAGTATTTGGATTGAGTTCAGTTTTCACCATGAGAATTTTGCTGATTTAAATTTACGTTATAGTTCTCTCTGACAATAACATGTGTTATATATCAGTAGTTAACAAGCGTGGAAATATGTGCAAAAGCAATAGAAAACATAATAATAATGTATAGTTTATAAAACAATCTGTCTTCCAGAAAATAAAATTACATAACTATAATTATTTATAGTTTAATTTTATCCCACATCTAAAGTATATTCGAGTAATTTTGGTGGAACCTCCCAAATGTATGGCAATTTATCCCAAAAGTTTGTAAGGCTTGAGCCGATATTGCTCTTAAATGCCTTAAATAAAAAGTTTAAATTTACCGAATACAAAGGTTTGACATTCCCGCGAGAAAATTTTCATGTGGCGCCCACTGTCGCGCTAGAAGTATAAACGTATAGACAGACGCCTGTTTCAGTTTTTTAATTTGGAGATGGCGTTCTTCTCTTGGTAGGGAGTAATAGTGTTTTGTTGGGAAACAAAGACATTTAAGTAGTAGTAACAGACCGGACATCTGCAACAAAATTGTCACCTCTTATGTCCTATAGGATATATGTCGGATTTGTGTCATTTAGGGCGCGTTCCGACGACACGCACCCGCTACGCGCACGCTACGCGCGTTAGCACCCGCGTCTAACTTGATTTGAAATTTGTTGCTAATAATTTGAATCTTATGACAAATCAATAAATCTGAAATTGTATAAAATGCGCGAGTGCGGGGTGAGCGCGGGATCAGCGCGGAGCGGGGACGAGACGGGCGCGTGGCGTGGGCGAGGCGTGTGCGGTTGAACGTCGAAACACTCTAACTATATGCAACAAATTTCAAAGCGAGTTAGACGAGGGTGCTGACGCGCGTGGCGAGCTCGTAGCGGGTGCGTGTCGTCGGAACGCGCCCTTAGTCTAAGTGACATCGTCAAAAGCCCAAGACGCATTCGTTTCAGATTATGCATTAAGGTATTGTGAGTCCCGATATGGAGCAAAAACAATGTGATTTCGGTTTACTATCGCAAGAATAATGTATATTTACCCAATAAATTTTAAATTTTATTATTTCTGGTAGATTTTTCTAGAACAACTATCATAATTGTAATAAGCGCCCTCTGTTATCCAGTAACGTCATGATTTATTTACCAAAGGGTTAGTGGTTGACAACGTTTATCGATCATTGTTATCGATAAAAAATATAATACTGGATGCTGATTAAATCATCATCATCATCATTAAAGCCCTTCACAATTAAGTCCACTGCTGAACATAGGCCTCCCCCAAGGAATTCCACAAAGCACGGTCCTGAGCCACCTGCATCCATCGACTTCCTGCATATATTACCAGGTCGTGACTCCATCTAGTGGGGGGACGCCCTATACTTCGTCCGCCGGTACGAGGCCGCCACTCGAGAACCTGTTTTCCCCATCGGTTGTCGGTTCTTCGAGCTATATGGCCGGCCAACTGCCACTTCAGCTTACTAATCATTATTATATACCAATTATGTCGATCACTCTGGTTCTACTGCGGACATACTCATTTCTAAGTAAATCACGCAGAGAAACTCCGAGCATAGCCCTCTCCATAGCTTGCTGAGCGATCTTGAGCTTTCTCATCCGGCCAGCAGTGAAGGACCACGTGTCAGTTCCATAGGTCATCACTGGCAACACGCACTGGTTGTACAGTCTCGTTTTCAAGTTTTGAGGTATACCTGACGAGAAGATGTGCCGTAATTTCCCGAACGCTGCCCAACCGAGTTGAATCCGTCGATTGACCTCTAGGTCGAAGTTAGACTTACCTAGTTGGACTATTTGTCCCAGGTAAACATACTCGTCAACAACTTAGAGCTTAGTGCTCCCAACAACTACCGGCATAAGTGTGACATGGACTTTAAATATGATCTTTGTTTTGTCCATGTTCATCTTAAGACCTATCCGTTGGGAAACAGTATTGAGGTCATTGAGCGTAGTGCTTAGGTCCTCCAGCGATTCTGCCATAAGGACTATATCGTCGGTAAATCGAAGGTGAGTGATGTACTCGACATTGATGTTAATACCGTATCCTTTCCAGTCCAGAAGCTTGAATACGTCTTCCAATGCAGCGGTAAAGAGTTTCGGGGATATGGGATTACGGAGAACATCACCCTGTCTTACACCTCTCTGCAATTGGATAGGTTCCGTGCTCTGGTTCTGTACTCGGATAGCCATCGTAGCCCTACTGTGCAAGCACTTCGATATACCGACAGTTAACTTGGCACGACTGAAGGGACTGCAGCACCGCCCAAATTTCGACGGAACCAAAGGCTTTCTCATAGTCCACATACACCAGACATAGTGGCAAATTGTACTCCTCGGACTTCTGTACAATTTGTCGAAGGGTATGTTTGTGGTCTATGGTGCTAAAGCCTTTTCGGAAATAGGTTTGTTCGGGAGGCTGGAAGTAGTCAAGTCTGTGCGCGAGACGATTCGTAATGACTCTCGAAAACAGCACGTAGATGCGGCTCAGAAGGGAAATCGGTCTGTAGTTTTTCAAGAGAGCGTTGTCACTTTTCTTGAAGAACAAGACCACTGCACTTTTGCTCCACGCCTCCGGTGTAATGCCACAATGGAGGACGGAATTAAAGAGCTTCTGAAGGACTTCAAGTACCGGTTTTCCACCCGCTTTCAGAAGCTCCGCTGTAATTCCATCCTCGCCTGAGGCCGTGCTGTTTTTAAGATGCTGGAGAGCCATTTTAATCTCGCTCAGACTGACGTCTGGAATATCATCAGAATAGGTTCGGATAAGACTTGCTCTTGGATCGTCACTCACACTTGCGTGTGGCTCCAACGATGATGTGTACAGCTGCCCATAGAACCTCTCAATCGCACTCAAAATCTCAGGTGTCCCGGAAACGATGCTGCCATGCTCGGTTTTCAGCTTAGACAGTTGGCTCTTTCTGGCAGACAGATCTCTAGCAAAGACTTTGGAGCCCTGGGTCCGCTCCAAAGCTTCTTCAAAACGAAAAGTATTAAAATTGCGTAAGTCCCGCCGCATACATTTGGAGATCTGTCTGTTCAGTTGCCTGTATGCTGTCAAATCTACTGATGACTGCAGCTTCATCTCCCGTCTAATAGCCATGAGATTAAGAGTGTGATCGGTGACTTTTTGTGTTCTTCTGCGTCTTGCAAAACTTAGCTCCAACCGCATGGACAGTTTCCACAAGCTTGTCATTCATATCGTCCACTGCATTGCAAACTTCTAGGCACTGAAAACGGTTTTGTAGATCGAGCTGAAAGGTTTCGGGACTCAGGATTAGAGCATGAGGGGGACGGAGCGTTGAATTCATTAGACGTGACCTCTCCAACTTAACGTTTAGGTTCAGTGTGCCTGAGATACTCGTATCACTGAAAAATTGTCGTCTGGTCGTCATAACGAAGTCAATCTCATTTTTTGTCGAACCATCGGGGCTCGACCAGGTCCACTTCCTGTGGGACCGCTTCTGGAAAAAGAGTTCATCATTAAGAGTTCCTCTTTCTCCATGAAGTCGGCCAGCTGCTGGTCCCTTGGGTTCCGTTGCCTTATTCCGAATTTCCTTACTTTCAGCTCATCGTTCCCTCTTGTGCCTAGTTTTGCGTTGAATTCTCCCATTAACACCGTATAGTGGGTTTTGGAGGAATCCATGGCTCTAAAGATATCCTCATACATTTCCTTCACCTCCTCATCGGGGTGTGCCGAGGTTGGTGCGTAAACCTGTATGACCTTCAGCGAATACCGTTTGGATTCTGAGTATGAGGTACGCAACCCTCGTCGACACACTCCTAATCTTTACAACGTTGTTAACGAGAGACTTGTGGAAGATAAATCCGACATCTCCTTGGGACAGATGGTCGCCCTCCCGGTAATAGCACAAGTTTCCGGATTCAAGGATTACCGTGTCCTCCCCCTTTCTATGGATCTCGGATAATCCTATGATATTCCAGCGCAACTTGTCTATCTCTTCTTCCAGCGCCAGGATTTTCTCGTCAGTACTCAGGATGCGTGCATTATAAGTTGCCAGCTCGAGTCATCGTAGGTAGCAACGGAACCTCCACCGGAGATTCTTAGCACCCCTTGCCCCGCCGTTACCATGGTCGCCACAGTAGCCAGGAATAGCGGAGCTGCCGGGGACTGGGGGCCGACTTTTTGTAACTTTTATCATGGGCGGTATATTGCCATAGTTGCCACGCTTGGCAAGCGGGTTGGCAACCGCCGCTTTTTTATTATTGTTTTGCTGTTATCAGAAAGATGCTGCTGCCCATCCTCTGCGTCAGTTTCCCTTTGTCGCCTCTTACGAGACTCACGGGAATATATGGGGTAGTGAGTATTCTTACCCGATTTAATCATCTACAATATTTAAGGAGGTGAAACAGTAAACGATACTGTACGGTTATAATAAAGAAATCGGCTGGGCCTGTGTCGGGGCACACGGCCGTTGGGTTTAACATAAAACATCTATGTGGGCCAGCACAACCAGTCGACAAGTAGCCTTTTTTTAATTTTATTGTAATTCTAAAACTCCAGGAGAATTGCAGATGCGTTGCCGATATTTTAAAAAGGAGTAAGTTCGTTTCTTGAAGGTCCCTAGGTCGTATCGGTCCATAAAAATTGCCGTTGGTAAACGATTCCTAAGAAAGCTCCTAATAAATCTCACGGTAGTGGACTGCCAAGCATCCAAATGATGTGGATGTAACGTAAGTTTTGTGACGATGTGTGTTGGTGAAATTTGGTGGCTGGAATTAATCCGAACAATTCCTCAGAGCACTCCCCGTGTTAAATACGATAGAAAATCGAGCCAATCAAAACTCGGTCGTCGACGATTCGAGCCACTCTGCTCTGCAGTCAAGTGGAAGGAGCTCGCACTGGGAGGCCGCGGCCCAGAGATGAGAAAAGTAATCCATGTGAGGCCGAATCTGCGCTTTTAAAGTTGCAAACAGTCGCTTTTTTGTTCACGGTAGTGTCCCGCTCTACTGAGTACGCCAAGCTTTTTAGAAGACAATTTAGCCTTTTCTTCCAAGTACTTTTTATTTTATTATTTCTACTGCAGGTCATTCGATATGTCGACGCCAAAGATTCAGCTATTAGCTACGGCAACAAGGGAAGTACTCTGAAATTGAAGAGATACGACAAAGGTGTTCTTTTTAACGCTAAACGCGCAAACTTGTGAATTTGTACAATAATTTATTTTGTAACGACCTTTAAGTTCAATGCTTTCCTAAAATATGTTAGATTTGAAGTGTATTGTTGTAAAAGAAACGAATTTAAAACCTGGAGGCGCTCTCTTATTGGATTTGACGTTTCGCGATGTGCTTTCGACACTGACCGACCAATCATACGCTATTATTATAGCGTCCAACAGACCTAGTGACGTCATCCAAAATGCTACCAAAGTGACTGATGTTTGAATTGATTCTTAGTTATTGGAAGTCAAAATTATATTTTATGACATTTCATTTCATTCATGACGTTATTCATAACTTAAAACGTTTAAATGAATTTTTTTGGTGTGATGGGAGTCATAGTAAATAGATTTATACAAAAAAAAACATGCATATTCCCTATTATTATATCGTAAAGCATTGCAAACTTACTAACCTTCAACAACATTATCGATACTTTGATGTCGAAACGGTAACATTCCTAAAACGGGTTTTTTTTACCCTATATTTAGTAGCGACACTTACTGGGGAATAGCTGAAATGTTTTCCTAATAAATATTCCGCGTAGTTTTGCTATGTTTAGAGGGCATCACATACGTGCGAGTTCAAAGTTTTAGTCCAGGCTCAGAAGTGCTAGAACCCAGAGCCGTAAAGCCAGTTTATAAAAAAATCAAAGTTTTTGTATGAAAACGTTGACTATGTCCGCTCTTTAGTATACCTATATATTTAAATCTCTTTGGCGGGAAACTAATCTGTCAACGGTTTAACAGCTCAATTTAAAAAAGCAATAATGTCAAAAATCATTATTTTACGTCACGTGTCTGGGTTTTTTTTTGCGCCCATAAGCAATGAAAAGGGCTACCCTCTGGAAAGCGGGGAAGGGAGGTGGTGAAAGCTCCAAGCATACCACGACAGCTGGCTGCGTGGTTATGCGGGACTCACTGCGAAACCTAAGTGCCTACCCACTAAACACCACCTGTGAGACTGGTATTGGCTTGTGTGGCCTTTCTGCCGAATCGGTAGTGACCCCCTTTATGGAAAAGGCGGCGCAGTCGGGTCTGGGTATTTTACGACTGACTTTATAAACAAGATCGCCATACCGCCATATATCGGAAGCCGCTAAACCTTTTTGGCAAATTTCATAGTTGCCTCTAATGACATCCATGCGTCAAAATAGGATAATGGATACTATTTAAACTTAGTAGTAGTTTATTAACTTTAAAATTGACTTATCTTTTTTACCTATCATCCGATTTAAATAAAACAAACAATACGTCACTTACAGCAATGAAAAGCAAAAAAATGCAATACAGCACTGAAAAATACTTACTTACTTATCGTCACGCACAATCCCTGACGGGGTAGCCAGAGAGAACAGATCGCCAAGTGTCACGATCCTTACATACCTCTTTCGCTTCTTTCAGATTCATTATCTTCTTCATACATGCACGTCTAGGTATCCGAGTACTCTTGACCCTCCCCTCTTCGAGCAGTTTGCTCACATGGTCTTCGAAAGTTAGTCTCGGTCTACCTCGACACCTTTTAATATTAACTTTCGCGCTATATATTTTCTTCACCATTCGGTCTTCACTCATTCTCTCAACGTGCCCAAACCATCGAAGCACGCCCTTATCAATTTTTGTGATAAGGTCATCTTTCAAACCTGCCATATTGCGAATCTCTTCGTTTCGCTTTCGGTCGGCCATGGTGACGCCGCACATTTTACGAAGAGATCGCATCTCCACTGCATTCAACTTGCTTTTATGCTTCTTCTGGCATACCCAGGTTTCGCTGCCATATAACAAAGTCGGTACCAACACTGCGTTATGTATTGCAAGGCGTGCACTCTTCACTACGCCTTGCCTTTCGACTAACGTAGTCAGGGCACCATTGACTTCGTTCCCGGCAGCGACACGCCTGTCCACATCTAAATCACATCTTCCATCCCGGCTAAAAGCACTCCCCAAGTATACAATTTCATTTACCTGTTCTAGACATTCCTGATTTACCCATATTTCACACTTCGTTCTCTCTTCGTCCCTTTCAAATACCAGAACCTTAGTTTTATTAGCATTCAAGCGGAGACCTTTAATTTCACATTCCTCTTTCATACACGTGACTAATGCCTGCAGTTCTGCCTCTGATGGTGCAATAAGCACTGTATCATCAGCATACAGCAGACAATTTACTTTAATGTCACCCAATTTCACACCCAAACAGCTATCTTTCAGCTTCTGTAAACAGCTGTCGAGATACAGTATGAACAGCCAGGAAGACATGACACAACCCTGTTTTACGCCCGTTTGGACGCTAAACATGGGTGACAGGTCATGCCCTACCCGCACACAGGCTTTACAGTCACAGTAAAGTGACTGCACAGCCCTTAGCAATCGACCATCCACACCATACCCCGGCAACAGTTCCCACATTTTCTTCCTTACAACCTTATCAAATGCTTTCTCAAGATCCACAAAAGCACAGAAAATCCTCTGGTTAGCAGCCAGAAGCTTTTCCGTGATCATGCGGAGAGAAAACATTTGATCCGTGCATCCTCTTCCAGGTCTAAATCCGCATTGTGCCTCCCATAGAAATCTTTCCGATTTCTCTTGCATCATACGTGTCAAAACCTTCGAGTAAACTTTACTTGCTAAACTGGTCAAGCTGATCGCCCGATAGCACCCGCAGTCAAAATGTGAACCTTTACCTTTATATAAAGGCACAATGACTGCGGATCGCCAATCATCCGGGACATCCCCCGTCCGCCAGCACAAATTGCACAGCAGATGAAAGCTGTCCCAGACGCGAGGCACACCATACTTGACCATTGACTGAAAAATACATTGTATATAATAATTATTATACTCTTTGATTGAAATTGGTTCAGCCATTGTAGCGAGGACAAACGCACAGAGATTGTTTGTTAGTATTCTTAAAAAAAAAACTTAAACAAAAACAATATTTGATTAATACTATTTTTATTTAATTTTTTTTTTCAAAATGCGTTGTCAGACACGAGAAGTTTCATGGAAAAACAAAAATATTAGAAAACATTTATCTCGTAACTCCTCAAGCTCCTCTTCAGATTTAAGCTAACTGAAATCTTGATGAAATAGAGAAATAGCTTTTATGTAATCAAGGTAGGCCCGGGGTCGCAAATTGAGAGCAGGGAGGCGTGCAGACAGTGTTCGGATGGGGCGTAGAAGGGGTGTAGAAGCGTTTTAAAAAGTGGTAGAGCCACGAGGCAGCTTTTGCTGTCGCACGGATGGGCCAACTCGAACTGGGGTGGTATATGACATCATATACGACCAACGTGAAGTAGAAGTTTGCTTCTGCGTTTCACCTGGTAAGTATAAGTGGATGGAGGCCTGATTCCTCCCACCTCCCTCCACAAGGTACCGGAGTTAAATAAAATAATACTCCAGGTGGGTACCCAGCACCTTAGGTGACGGAGCTCCCCCGCTGAGCATTCACGCCCACGCTACCCTACTCTTCCTACCTGAGCGTCGTTGCCCAGGCTGCTCCGCGTATTCGAGGGGGGTTGGTATACCTCCTACCCGAGACACAAATTAGAACACACCTTTGTGCCCCGGGCTGGAGTTTACGTATACGTGAGAGAGGACATCTGTTTTCAACGCCTCGGCAGTCTTGAAGGTATGGACCTGTCCATCTTATGGCTGCGCCTAGACAGCGACAAACATCCCCGCGTCTACGGGTGCCTCTATAGGTTCCGTATAAGTAATGTGGACACAGACCGATACATCGACCACGTTCAAATGCTGCAGAATCCGTACTACAACAGGTCTCATCTGGAGAGATCGTGTTCCTCGGTGATTTTAACGCTCACCACGCTGGATGGCTTAGTTCCCGTTTAACTGACCATGCGGGTAGATCTGTTTATGACTTTACCTTGGCATATGGTCTGCCATAACTGGTTACTTCTCCTACGCGGATCCCAGATGTGGAGAATCAAGCACCTTCCCTGTTGCACCTGCTGACCTTCAACCGGACGGATATAGGTGTCCGTAGATGCCCCACTTGGCTCTTCGGATCATTGTCTGATTCAGAGTACGGTGCCACTCACGCTACCTCACGGTTGCGTTCTGCGGGTAGCCGTCATATTTAGCACTATAGGTAGGCCGATTGGGACAGGACGCGGTCTTTCTTTGCATCCTACCCTTGATTTGCTTTTCGCCAGATGATCCCAACGTTGCTGCTGATTCTGTGGTTGATGTGGTACTACAGGGAATGGAAATTTTTATTCCATCATCTGTAGTGCCTATCAGAGGCAGAACTCGGCCATGGCTTGGTCATGCTTGTAAAATTGCATCACACCTTATGGTGTGATGCGATAATACCCAACGCAGAGCGGTTCGAATTGTCGGTGACCGAGCTCTTTCTGATCGTCTTGACTCACTGGCGCACTGCGAAGAGATGTTGCATCTTTTCGCATCTACCACGGAGAGTGTTATGAGGAATTGTTCGGAGTTATTGTAGCCGCTCAATGCACCATGGCACATTGCGACAAAACGCTATACCATTTGGATGTTTGGCGGTCCACCACTATGCGATTTACAAGAAGAATTTTATTCTTCCTCACACAACTTCTTTGTGGAATCGACTGTAATCAGCGATTTTTACGGACCGATGCAACTTTGGGACCTTCAAGAAAAGAGCCTACTCTTCTTGAAAGGGTCCAATAAACAGGGATTAGTCACTCATTGACGATATACCCCGAAACTAAATTCACACCACGTTGGATTCGGGAGCAACGAGGTGGACGTGACTGCCGTGAAGGAGTGTCACACAAGAATTTCTGTTGCCCTTTCTGAAAAGAAAGGTTAGATGACTAAGATTACGGGTCCTCTTGGAGTGATCCCAGTCTTGATGTCTCGTGGTGGACTGTATCTTCATCTAATTTGCAAGGTGCATTAGGAAATAAAACAGTAATTTATCTTCGTAATTTCCCCATAAGAGTGCAACGTTGAATCTTTTACTACTTTCCTCTCACTTTCCCTATTGTTTTCTTCTCTCTTGTTTTAATTTATAAAACTGGTAGCTGGTCCCGAAGGAATTGCCAAATTACCTGTTTACTATCCTAGTCGCGAACTGTACGCGAAAGAATAGCGCGCTACGCGCGCTATTTCGTCATATCTCAATATTGAATTTCACCATTGCACCCTTGTATTTTATCCCATATCTTTATTTCTATAAAACATATGGTCACACAATTTTATTTATAAGAATCACATAATAAGTCTTATTATTATGACATACATTACATCGTTATCACATAAAAACATATTTTAACAAAATACACCTATTTTACAGAACATTTTCAAAGTTAGAGATCTTAAATATCTAACACACATGGTCAAAATAACAATATTTATTAATAAACTTGATTATCTTAACTAATATAATAGTTGAACTCACAATTCAAAGGCATTTTACACTTTAATTCGACCTTAATTCTCTTCATCATCATCATCATCATTACAGCCCTTCATAACTCCACTGCTGACCATAGGCCTTCCCCAAGGAATGCCATAAAACACGGCCCTGAGCCACCTGCATCCATCGACTTCCTGCATGTCTTACCAAGTCGTCACTCCATCTAGTGGGGGGACGCCCTACACTTCGTCGTTAATTCTCTTATATAAATCTATTATTATCTCACTATTTTAAGCACAAATTTAAACAATTTTAACACAACACTGACATTATTAACGCATAGGTATAATGAACCTGAAACATTTATTACTTATTTCTACATACATTACTGAAATTTTCACAAATTAATAAAGTTTATTGTTCATTTTTATTTTACATTATTTGGACCCTGTTTAGATCCCATATAACGTGAACAACCAATTCCTACACGACCTTTATCATATGGGTAGGAGGCTAGTGCTTTCCTTGTCTAAATTACAACTATCTCTGTACATTATGAAACATTATTTGTTTACATAATATGCTATCCTTATCAGCCATAATGAATCTTATTATCTCTTATCACAAGAGCCAAAATATTTTTCATCTAAAATAAGTACCTAATTTTATATAAGACTTATTTGTATTGCATAGCTGATTACTATGTAACACATGACCCTAAATTAATCTAAAAACAAACTTTTATGAAATTAACTCTCGACCGAGGAATCGAACCCCGAACTTTCGTTCGATATTATATTGAATATATACTTTTAAGATAGATTATTTCTTTATTCGAAGTGCCTTATACAACTTAATAGCAATATCTTCAAAACAGGAAATTGTTTATTTTTTATGAAACGAAAAACGATAAACTATTTTTTAAGCGCGTTGCAGATGTTCACGGGCGTCAGTTGATACTTAACATCCAGTGAGCCGCATATTCGTTTGCCCACTCTTCTATATACAGTGTCATATAATTTACGTTATGAATGGACGCATGAAGTGCGCAAAAAATAGGATCCATATACGGAATATACAGAGTGCCACGTCATTTCCGTGATTAACGGACGTATGAAGTGAGCAAAACATACAAACCACATATGGAATATACAGAGTGCCACATCATTTCCGTCATGAACGGACGCATGAAGTGAGCAAACCATACACACTATATACGGAATATACAGAGTTCCATATAATTTACGTTATGAATGGACGCATGAAGTGCGCAAAAATAGGATACATATACGGAATATACAGAAAACCACATCATTTCCATCATGAGCGGACGCATAAACTGAGCAAAACATACACACCATATATGGAATATACAGAGTACCATATAATTTACTTTATGAAGGGACGCATGAAGTGCGCCAAAAATAGGATCAATATACGGAATATACAGAGTGCCACATCATTTCTGTCATGAACGGATGCATGAAGTGAGCAAAACATACAAACCATGGACGTGCTAAATCACAGAACACAATTACTCTCTACCAAGAGTCCTAGATGAGCGAGAATTATTCAAAATTGAATATCGCCCTGTCGAATATAAATGAAATTCCTATTCTACTTTCATTTGTTAACAGGTAAATTAACAATATTCACTCTCTTAACATTTGTAATTCTGCCGGAAACAGAAGATGTAATAAGTACCTATCGTAAAAAGATGCAAGAAGTCGTCAGCAATGTATACATACATACGCACACACACATATATACACGGTGCAACATGAGGGGTGGATTATCGGTGGCTGGGGGGGTGGAGGACTCCAATACCTATCGATTTTACCCCCATATAGGTAATGCAATATTCAGTGGTTCTAAAGTTATTTGGACTTTAGTAAAAATTTGTCAAAATCTGATTTTAACCCGAACTTCGCAATTGCAGCTAAACTATTAGGTCTGGGACCGTGAATTTTTTTCAAACAAGGTAAACAGAGGGTTTTTTTTACGTTTACGTCAAACAGAGGCTTAGATTTATAAAAATTCGAATAAAAAACTTATAGTTTTTTTTTCAAAATCTAATGTTTGCATTAACTTTCTATGGTCCTAAAACAAATATTTCACATACGATTTTTTTCTACAACCTATCTTAAAAACTATTGGTTTACATGAAGAATTAACCCTGAAAATTTCATTTGGCTAGTGCTGGGGCACCATGTTGAAAAATGTACATAAATAGTCCATGTGCCAATAATCGACATTTTTCCTTTAATTTAAAGTCTACTAAAACGTCAGTGAGTTTATTTTGTTAAGCGTACGCTATGCTAGTAAGTAGAATAACGAGATTACTATACGAAAGGACAGGAATGACTTTTTTTATAGAATTGGGTGACAAACGAGCACACAGTGCACATGATGGTAAGTGGTTACTGTGACCCATAGATATCTACATCTATCCTCAATAAAGACTCCAGATGCAGATGCGTCGTCAGCCGTGCGGACTAAGATGGAATGCCTCTATGCCATGATATGCTATTATTTTTTGTTTCTTACCTCTATCAATCCGTGACAGTGGGTTCCTGTGCATAGACCTCTACTAGGAAAAACTTGCTATAACTGCCACGGGTGACAGATGTGGTAGCTGAGCAGTATGGTGCTTTCTTTAAGCATAGTACCCAAGCAACCCCGTATCACCACCGGAACCGGTTATAGTAAACATTACGAGGGTCTTGCAAGTCTGAATCATAAAAATAAATATTTTTCGATGATTGTATGTTTGTCTACGAACAAGTTACCCCCGTTGAACTATAATTTGAACATACTTCTTTTTACTATAAAATACACTTAGAGTCTTAGAGATGAAAGGATGCTTGTGTCCAGCGCAGGGGTTACATACGCTGTTATTAAATTTTAGAAATGATATGTTTAAACGATTTTAGTTGTACTGATAATTGTAATAAAATTTTAAAGTCTACCTAAATTAAATTCCGTGATTCGAAATTTCGTAACTTTTAAATTAAAAGCTTATACACTCAAAACATATAAAACGGCATTCATTGTGTCAGCTGACTGCTATACATAAGCGAACATTGTATACGAATAGCCGCGTACGATACAAATCTCACGTAGATGTATAGGGTATTTTATTCAAGTTGTGTGTACCGGTCTTTCCTAGAAACCGTCATGCTATTAAACATGGTGATTCACACCCGCGCGATCGGGATGGACTAATAACGTTGTAACTTGAACAAAGTATGATGCAATGAACGTATGTAAATATATCACGTTATGCTTTTGATTGTAATGAGCTATTTAATAATTGTTTTTTAATATTAATTCATTAATAAAAAAAATTATGTATGTTTCAGTATAAGTAATTATAAGTAGGTGATTTTATTTTTTATGGTCATCAAAATCCGTGATAGTGTAGATAGAGTTCGTGAATCACAACAATGTTTATCAAATGTAAATACCTATATAAGTAACGATTCATATTTCAGGTTAACTCTACAAGATCAACACTACACTACAAGTCGTAGTCTATAATATTATCTATAATCTACAGTATGGAATATATTTCTAACTAAAAATTAAATGAAAAATTACGTCAGTTTTTCTTTTGTTTCAAGATAGTGGTAGTGGAATTTTAGTCCTGTATCAAACGAATGCATTGTAGCTATAATGGTGCGTGTTGCTGTGGCTTAAGGTTTATTATTCAATGCAAGAAGATTTTAATTCGGGCATGCGCGATGGCTTTGCTTCCAAAACGAAAACGAATTGTTGAAGGTCACCTTGAGCGTCGGACAGGCGAGGCGAAACTGTACAGTACACTGTACACACAGCCATCAGCCACTTCAACAGCTGACACTTTGTACGTGATCTGCCGCACGAGTTTCAAAAAGTTCTCTGTAAGTACAAAAAATATTAAGAAGAGTTCACTATGTATATACTTGTATATGATATGTATGCAAATTTAAAATAAAATATTTTTTATATATAATGGTTTTCAAACTTTTTCTGAAAACCTATTTGCTGCCGACGTTATAAATTGAGGTAAATGACATTGCTGGTTTACTTAATAACGAACTTAGAAACGTATATATTGATAATATATAAAAAAATCACATTATATTATATAATTCGCTTGCCGCTAAACATCGATTTAAAAAAATTATAACGTAGGTACTTACTTATAATTTTTTAAATATACATAAATGTGTTAAAATAACGGATCGTTGTAAACGCTTGTTTAGTATCAAGCGCGATACGTACCATGTCAATTGGTTTGACTTTTTCAGCATCTTCTTTGTTGCGGCCTCTTTCAACATCTTTGTGGCAGTCCTTAGGGAGACAGTGGTGATACCTTTGATTATATACATGTCATATAATCAAAGGGTGATACTTTCGTTGAACGTAAATTCTGACTTTAGCGAGTCCTGACTTGATAAATAATTACATGTTATATGTTATAAAATAATTTAATTAATATAATAATTACATGATATTACAAGTAATTATAATTTGTTAATACCTAATAATTCATCTTTAAAGTTTGATATATTTTTAAATCTAAATAAAATATAGCTGAGTATTATATTTTATTTCTTTGCTGTGTCGTTTTGTAACTCTATTAGGATGTTGTTTCAAGTTAAACTTAGTTTAAAACGATAAAACGACATCAACGGGTGTTCAGTGATATTAAATATTGTTTAAAAAAATCTTTAAAAGTTGAAAGTTTAAGTATGAATGTAAGTTTTATATGTATATACTTATTTCAAAATAAAGTTGTAATAAAATTAAAAATTATGAAATCTCTGCAAAAAATATCCAACATAGCATTAATTATCAGACAATAATACTGTATTAGTGCTTTAGATATGAATTATTTAATATCCACTAAACTAGCTAAACCTAAAAAAGGACATATTGCAAAATAATTATTTTCCCCACCCTGAGAATTTCCCCCTACAAAAAAACTCTTTATAATTTCGAGGGCAGACCGATTCAATTCATTCATTCATTTATTGTTTACGAACGACGCATGAGCGTGGTTGCAGTTACAGTTAGCAGTTAGCAGTTAGCATCTGACGCTCAGATAGAGAACAGTGTGATAGAATTGTACTTAACATTTCCGAAACTTGTAACTTCTAAGAAAATAAATTTTACATACTACAAATTTAATTTTTCAAGATGACAGATAACAAGAGTGAAAACCACTGGATGACCAATGGTTAGTAAAACTTTATCTAATAATTGCATCTGCAGTGTTTAATTAATTAACATTTTGCAAATGCATACCACTGTCACCGGTGGCGAATATTTACTTCAACATAATTGGTATAATAACATTTATTTGAGCAATTTAAAATATTTCAGCGTCAGTGTTAACCATTTTTAAAGAGTGCATTGTCGGAAATCCAAATTAGTTTTTTTTTCGGATCGTGTTCTACCTATCCTTGTTTCTTCTTTAAATAATACCCTTGCTTCCGTTTAGTGCTTAATTTTTTATGAAATAATAATAATAACTAGAAACAATAATTTCATGTTTAGTTTAATTGTTAAAAAAATTATTTTAAGTATTAAAAATTTTCATAAGTCAAGAGCTTTCTTGCGGATTAATATTTTAGGTTTTTAGGATATTTATATTTGATATTATTTTTAATAAAATTGTATTACTTACTTATGCCAAGTAGTGGCGACGCAATCAGAACCCATTACACCATATCATTTCGTGGGTGCCGTAAGAGTCGGCAGAAGGATATAAAACAGCAGATGGACAGTTGGACAGGAGCACTTTCGTGATAACAACTGAGGACTTTACCAACCCACCTGCCAAGCGTGGCAACTATGGCAAATATCCCCTCGATGAGACAGCCTATGTTCAGCAGTGGACTATTGGGCTGTAATGATGTTGATGGCGATGATGTAAAAATATTTAAGGTGCGAGTCGTTGCTAAGCTTCATCGGGTTAGACACTGTTTGCCTATCTTTAGTTCTAAATTAAAGTGGCGTAGCAAGGTGCCATGACTCCGCCCGGCAGATTTTCAACTTATATAAATGCATTTTATTATTGTTTTATTAATTTTCAAATAATATATAAGACTTACCATTTTTATATTTTTAAAATTTATACAAAAGATAGGTTCATTTTGGAAACATGAAAGTGACTTAAAAGTATTGTGCACAATATCTAAATTGTTTGGGTAGCACTAAATGTTTTAGGTATATAGTTCTTTTCTGAGAAGCTTTCTCTCGTTGTTTAGTTGATACCTTACTATACAGTTGTAACCTTGAATGCCCTTCAAACGAAACCTTTATTTTTTATTTTTGTTTGCTGTATTTTCCTAATGATTTGTCTTTTTATTTGGTACATTCTTTTCTTTACCTTTCGAAATTATTATTTACTTATTAGAAAAATTAAATATGCCTGCCGTGAATATAAGAATAATACCACTGTAGAGTAGCGGTGAAGGAATATCCCCTACCCAATATCCCCATACCACATGAATAGAGAAACCGAACCATACTGTCCCGTGAGTGTCGTTAGGAGGGAATTTTTCAAGACGCCGCTGCCCATCTCCTGGTTTATTTTTATCTATTGCAAATATCCCCCTATAAGGCAATTATGGGGGAGGCCTACGTTAAGTTCAGTGGACTTTTGATAGGCAAAAACGATACTAGAAAAATAAGAGTATATATTAGGAGCAGACATTTAAAGAGCAAAAAAGTTCTTTATCTAATGGAATTTAATTTCTATTTGATTCTCTCATCTGATATTGATGTGATAAAAATAGAACATGGATTTTGAGTAACATTTTCATGTTTAAAAAAATAAGGCTAATTAAAAACCACACTCAAGACCTAATAGATTTACCTTTGACATGTACGCAACAACTTTGTATAATATTTGTCGAGACTCTTATTAATTAACAAAATTTGCCTCTAATGATTTAATAAAGTAATAACAGGCTTATGGTACTATTATTCAAAATGATTAGCAATAGGTGATTTTGTATTTAAATAATTAATAAAATTGAGAACCTTTGGGTTGCAGATGGAACTATTTCCAAATCAATATAAGTTAAAGGGAACAATTAATAATTCTGTTAACGTTATGATTTAGTAATAGATATTATCTGTAGCTATTATTTTATAATTTTATTTTTAGAAATCATATTTTCTTATTTTGTACAATCTATTTATTGTTTATGTTAGGTAATATGGCGACGATCGACAAATTATTCCAGCCGATTTACAAGAAAAGCGATCACACGGGAAATAAAGTGACCGTGGTCGGTGTGGGCCAAGTCGGCATGGCAGCGGTCTTCTCAATGCTCACGCAGGTATGCATTTTTCGTTTGAAGATATGATAAACGTGACTCATAATATTATGCTATATATTTTTAGCCTTTTCCTTTGTTTTCGTGACCTAATTGCGGTGCAAACGCTCCAGTCACAATTTTATGGGTTTGATTAATATTTTGTGCACAAATTGCACATTACAGCGTATTAGTTATTTATAATATATAACAGAGCATAACATAGAAAAATATAAAAAATAATGTCATCACCTGCATCTTTGGACATAAATACAATATAGTAACTTAATTCTATATATTATATTGACTATCTTTTACCCGCGACTTCAACCGCGTAGAACATGAACAAAAAAAACTGCAGATCTACAGAAGCGATTTTTGGGCAAGCAGTTTAACTAGAAAAAATCCATTTAACTCAGTTTTTTGTTTTTATCACGAAAACTATATGCGATTTAGAAAAAAAGGTCCAATCACCTTTTATTTTAACACTCCTAATTTTATTGTAAAATGGTGTTACATTAAAAAATAATCGATTAAAATTAATAAGGAATTAATAGAAGTTAAAGAGGGATAGAAGTATATATTAGTTTTGTTTGCAGTTTTTTGTGTAAAACCGCAAAGTAAAAAGGTTTTATTCGAATTTTTATTTTACATATCAAAAATCATTTATTTTATCAGATTTTCGACTTAACAAAAAATCCTGCGTGCTTATCGAATAATTTTAGCTGAGAACAGACTAGCGTTGTTCTCTATTTTTTTATGAAGTTTCATCACAATCGGTTCGATCATTCTAAAGAATAGTCCGAGAATTTTTTTTAAATGGTTATTCATGATCTCTTAATAGCGTGCAAATATCGCTTTCGACAATACAGACAGACTCTTTAATTGTATTTATATGTAGTATAGATGTATGTATGAAATTATATTAGTATGTATGTGATTATAATATGCTCGATATATAGATTAATGAACTAATCTCCGACATGACACCACCACATAAAATCTTAGTAATGGTGTTCGGCTAAAATGTCCATTTGATCAAAGATAACTAAATTAATCAGTTTATACTACCTAAGTTTAATCACTAATAATATTTATTTTTTCTTTTAATGGTATAGCGAACTTTAATTAGATTTTAAAGAAAAAAATGTGTGTATGGTGAACACAAATTTAACGTAAGTCGAGCCTGTATTATAATCGTTTTTCAGACAACCACCCCTCAGCAATGGCAAAATTAAAGCTGATACATTTACTGTTATAATAATTTTATGTATCTTAATTAATACATTATTATACGTGGTAGAGCCTGCGTGCTGCGTGCTGCAGCTATATTAATAGCATAGTTGTAGCACGAATGGGTCGGCTCGACCGGGGAAGAAACACGCTCTCACAGAATACCAGCGTAAAATAGCAGCTTAATGCTGCTATTTTACGCTGGTGTGTTTCGTGTAGTGAGTGCAGAGAACCGGAGACCCTTTTTATCTTTTATCTATTTATCAGGTGAATTGTGTGCTCGTTTGTCACCATTATTCTATAAAAAATATTTAAAGTTACCCCTTATATTGAAATTTCTCCCGAATCGCGGTTTCACAAATTGTACATCGACTTACACCCAGATCCGAACAAACTATTTGTAGACAAATAGTTACTGGTTCTGTGGGGGGAATGAAACCGAAGCGCGCATCGCCACATCTAAACGCTTGCGTTTCAAAGTTCCATCATATAAATCACAATACACTACATCTTACCTATTATTTTATTCTGTGATTCTACTCCGATTTCTAGCAGTTTCTATATAGTTTTTCACAAATTTAAAATACTTACTTTAAACGATGGACTTTTTATATTTAACGGTTATTTAATAAATAAAATTTTATATCATTTAAATATGCTATATATATTATCATAATAAAAACTGAAATGAAATACTTAAATTATAAACAGTCCTATTACCCGCTGTAAAACGTTGACTGCGTTTCCTCACTGAATATACCTATGTCTACAAAAGAAAAAATATCTACCCATTAATTATTAGATTTTACTGTCATCACTCTATTCATAGTTTTTGTAATGGATGGTAGAGAATGTCTCAGTTACCACAACTGAGACATTCTCTCTCTCTCTCTCTCTCTGTTGTCTCATATTGTACGAAGAACTTAAATAAATATTCATATTATACAAAACAATAAATAAAAAAAATACCGTAGCAAAATAATAACAATAATTTTACGCACATATTTGTCAATATTTTGAATATGTGTTTTTAAAACCCACGCCTTTATTCTCCAACTCTGATCAGAATAAATGTTAAGTTTCTTTTATTAAGAGTTCTATTCAAATAATTAATAAAAATAAACCAATGAAATGGAGTTCTTTCTGCTACAGACACAGCAACAAAAGATTACTGTTTGTTAACTTTGTAGCTGTCTCCTGGAGCACTTTTTATGTTTATGCTAATAATAACTGCAGATAGGTCTTGTGTGTGTTATCCTTATGGAGTTTTATTTTTGATTTCATTAGTTACTATAGCGCATGCATTTGTGTGTTCTCACTCACGTATATACTCGCAGAGTTCATTGCACTAATTGCATAGAGTACATTTTTGGATAGTTTTTCAGTAACAAGAGATATTCCTTTTATTATTAGTGACATTTATTAAAGTGTAGTATAGTGGCAGAATATCCACTACCCCATGTCGTCCAGTGGGTGTCGTAAGAGGGAAACTGAAAAAGGATTTAGGCACCAGCATCTTCCTGATAACAACTCAAAATAATAAAAAACTGCGGTTGCCAACCCGCCTGCCAAGCGTGCTAATGCCAAATAAGGCAAAATCCCCCTTTATGAGGCAATCTATGCATGAAACCTATGTTCAGCAGTGAACTTTTATAAGCTGGAATGGTATGAATGGATGGATTTAATATAGGTAATATATTAAATCCATCCGATAATAAATATTTACGATCGATATAAAAAATTAAAAACATTAGTTTCAAATTATGCTGTAAATATACTTGACTACTGTTATAATAATTAATAAAAGGTCTCATAATTTATTGTCGTCCATTTAAATTACACTAATCATAAAAATCGTATCACTGCGGCAGTACATCGGTCACAACTACAGGAACGAGCCAGAATGACATCATAATGGAAGTGGACTCAATAATCTCTATGCATTTTAACAAAGTTTAATTACAAATTTAAGAAACTTTAGATAAACTTTAAAATGTTATGAAATATGGTTGTTAGTTGATGCACTGTGCCGGCACGGTAGCTAGCATTTAGCGCTGTGGTCCGCTTTCTAGTTCGGTACCCGCAAAGTACAAATTTTATTTATATTTTTTTGTTTGACCATGAGCAGTTTATGAATGTAAAATGATCCGAGATACCGGAGAAAATCTAAGTGTGAAGAATAACATGAACATAAACTCTCACGTCTGTTATCCAGAGGGGTAGGCAGGGTAGAGACTATGAACTTTCTACTATAAACGTTTCTGTCACATCCATATATATACATATACCTACGTATATATTCCCGTCGGTTAAAGGTGTTCTTATTTTAGCCGATCTTAAATGTTATTATTTAATAATTATTATTACGAACTTTTTATTTGTCGACCTAATTTATCGCATAATCTTGCGCAGTTAGAAGTTATATTGCAGGTGTGCATTAGAACTATCTTATCCGTCGGATAACAATATTGCAGTTTTATAGTTGTATGCTATCAATGTTTCCGATAACAAGGTCACGTATGTTCTAAATATTTTTTTTATAATTTTAATCAATCAATAAATTTTATATTATTGATATTATCTAAAGAAATAAAAAAAATATGTCGTTGGATTCATTACTTTATCCTCGAAATAAAAAAAATCATCTCGGCCATCTTTATTTTATAACTTCCCTGACCAATGTAAATATATCGTATATTATTTTACTTCTAAACTGATAAAAGATAATCTGATAATATGAAAAATGTAACCCTATAAATAATGCACCATTATGCAATAATTGTACCACTATTACATATAATTATATCACTGACTCCGTTCAAAGTAACTTGAAATTAAGGATAGTGGTTTTAGAAGGGACCGCTAAATTTTTAATTCGCTCATATGTCTCCAGGAGTACAGAATAAATAATAGTTGTCAGAAGTGACTTCGCATTTACATTAAGATGTCTATTGGCTACAGCAGTCACTTACCATTGGTGTCACCCTTAATACTTTAAAATAATTAAATATATAATTCATTCGACGTAATACAATAAAATTTCATTAATATAACCTCATATTTTTTCTTTCACCTATTTTTACGCATAACATAACCGGATAATTATTTTAGCTGAAGAAGAACTCCGCTTTATAAATCATTATGATCATTACACTTGAATATATGGTGTATTAAATAGTATGAATGACATTTAAAAGTATAAAAACATAACGTACGTTAAAAGGTATAAAAATATGCCGCAATAAATTTGTATCAGTAGTGAAAATTAATATTTTTATTGCTTTAGGGCGTGACCAACAACATTGCGTTGGTGGACGTGATGGAAGACAAATTAAAGGGTGAAATGATGGACTTGCAACACGGCTCCGCTTTCATGAGAAACTCCAAGATCCAAGCCAGCACAGGTATCATTAATAGATTGTTTCGAGGTTATTGGTTAAATAAAAAATAATTAAGTATAATGGAACGAAATGACTCCGCTGTGCTGCTTCGGTGTATGTTGTCCATGCACGTCGTTGATATTTTTGTATGCTTACTCTAAATATGTTCATAATAATATTATCTATTCTTATGCTGTTTTTCTTACATGCCCAGCAAGTGATAAATAAGCATATGAAATTGCATATATTGGCATCAGTATTGCCGGCACCAGTACCGAAGCTGAGGGTGCTTGTTATAAGATAATATTTAACGCCCTATCCCTAAACAAACACAACTCATTGACAGTTTTGGATTTTAATACCGTAAATTTCATGGAATCTTCGGCCGATTTTCGACCTGGCCTAGTAGTAGTGTATAGTGGTACAGATTCTTTTTTTTTTTTATAAAAGTAAGAGTGGTAAGAGTGGCAAACGAGAACACAGTCCACCTGACGGTAAGGGGGCACTGGCACACAGATATCAACCATAAATTACGAATAAGAATTAAAATGCATATGAGTTGTCACCCCTGTGGTCTAAGATGGAATGCCTCGTTACTAAGAAAACGGGTCTTCAGTTCCCGTCACTTATGCCATAAGAAATACAACAGCATTAAGTTGCTATTTCACACTCGTATTTTTTGCGACCGTAATCCTTTCCCGGTCGAGTCGACCTATTCAAGCTGCAGTTATAATAAAACGTGACTTGTCTTATGAAATGAATGGATACAGATTATATAATGTTTTTAAATATAAATTATTTTTTGGGTACAGATTATGCGATATCCGCCGGTTCGAAAATTTGCGTGGTTACTGCTGGAGTGAGGCAACGAGAGGGAGAATCGCGCTTGGACCTCGTACAGCGGAACACCGATATATTGAAGATTATTATCCCGAAGGTAAGGCCGTAAAAAACACTACTTGTACACGCTGTATATCGGATCAAGCATAATTTAATCCAACATAAGAATATTCGATCCAATTTACATTTGTAGATATGGAAAGCTATCTTGGTATTATTCGCATGAGACTTTTGTTGAAATATTTAAATTTTCGTATATTTGTTATAACTCATTTTCGTTGGTATTAAAAAGTTATAAAGAATGTATTGTGATTGTGTAATAGTGGTGTAAAAATTTGTTATAAGAGGCGATAGAGGGAAACAAAAATGAACGCCTGCCAAGTGTGACAGCTATGGCAAATAGCCCCCCCCCCCCTTCCCTATAGCGGCAATATATTATGTTCAGCGGTAGACTTTTGATAGGCTGTAGCGGTAATGGCAACGGTAGATAAATCTTTAGATCTTATCTCTATATATAAAATCAATAGCTGTACGTTAGTCTCCCTAAAACTGAAAAAAACAGCTCGACCGATTTTGATGAATTTTTTGTGTGTATTTGAATGGGTTTCGAGATGGTTTAGCTTCGCATTTGGACCCGGTAGGTGGTGCAGTACAAGCACACATGCGGAAGATAACGTAGTGTTGTGCGTGCGAAGCCTCGGCGGATCGCTAGTGCTGAATTGTTTTTTAAATTTAAAAAAAGGAAAATACATCTATCATATCATTTAAAGTAGATTATTTGTTCTTCTGGCTGGCGTAATAGCATAACAATTTAAAATTATGATCAAGTTAAATATCTTTTTTAAGTTATTTAACTTAATTATGATTCACATAATACTTAGCATTTCTCCTATATTATGAAAGACGTTTTACGTACGTAAATCGCTTCTGGAGAAATATCGAGACTCCTGACAATTATTCTTGATTTGCAGTGCCGCAGCCAAGTGCTTAGCTTTAACAGTGGTAGAGCCAGGCGGCAGCTTTTGCTGTCGCACGGATGGGCCGGCTCGAACCGGGGTGGTACCATGCCCTCACAGAATACCAGCGTGAAGTAGAGGTTTACCTCTGCGTTTCGCTTGCTGAGTGCAGGTGGCCGGGGCCCTTTTTACTGGAAATGAGGCATTCCATCTAAGTCCTCACGGGTGGCAACGCATCTGCATTTTGATTCGCAAACGAGGATAGATGTAGATGTCTATGGGCCGCAGCAACCACTTACCATCAGGTGGACTGTGTGCTCGTTTATCACACTTATTGTATAAAAAAAAAACCGCTACCAAAGCGTCATTTACCTAGGCTTTTTCTTTCCCCAGCTGGTTAAATACAGCCCGGATGCGGTCTTTATAATCGCAAGCAACCCTGTGGACATACTGACGTACGTTACGTGGCGTATTAGCGGCTTACCCAAGCACCGCGTAATCGGCTCAGGAACGAATCTGGACTCTGCTCGTTTCCGATACTTACTGTCGGAGAAGCTCGGTATCGCGACCACTTCCTGCCACGGTTACATCATCGGCGAGCATGGAGATAGCAGTGGTAAGTAATTTCTTCGTTTTCTTCGTCAACTCGACAAAGTCCAATTCTGGTCAAGAGTCTTTGCTCTGTCGAGAGAATTTGAATTAATCGTTATGGTTGGATTGACGTGATGATCGCATTTCCGACGTAGCGCACGTTTGGCGCTGCTGCCTATCGCCGGTCTGAGTATTTCACAATCGGCGTGTTGAACTGGTTGAACTGCCATCTGGCGGAATCTATATATATTGTTATCAGAGAATACCAGCGTAAAATGCTCAGCTTAATGCTGCGTGTTCAGTGTGGTTAGTGTAGACTGTAGAAAACCGGATACCCTTTTTGCTGGTAACTAAGCTTTCTTAATCTTTAGGGGTGACAAGGCATACATATATCTTTATATATAACAATTATGTGTCACATTGTTTGTCCGCGATGATCTCCTACACTACTGAACTGATTTCAATGAAGTTTTGCACACTGTGTGCAGTTTGGTCCGACTTGAGACTTTATTCCGATAAGTAACCCTCAATATCTTTTATTACGCTTTAAGGATTTTTATAGGACAAGTCGTCGGAGAGGGCAGAACAACGTCTATGACTTGTCAATTCTGATATACATTGATTCTTAATCAAGGATAGATGTAGGTATCTATGGGCCACAGCATCCACTTGCCATCAGGTGGGCAGAGGGCTCGTTTTTCATGCTTGAAACCTAATTATTACTTATTAACAAAGCCCTATGCGTTTTTGCACAAATGTTGTCATCGACTGTTAATCGATCCTAAACCTCACCTTGTACCAGGTACTTTGAAGTTTAAACATAATATTACATGGTAGTACACTATTATATTATATCCTGTGACGGTAGATACATGACGTACCTAAATAAATACAAATCTCATTATTATACAGGTAAAGATCATAATTTATGTACTAAAATACAAGATTAAATGGCACTTTTTAAACGTTATTTATTACATTAAGAAAGCTCGGTGGTAATGAACTCGGAACGTTCCGTTGGCATTTTATATATCTTGAATTAAAACACATTAATCGGTCATGGCAGTCTGCCAGCGAATGATATGCACAAAAAGGCAAAGCGTTAAACTGAATATTTTAAGAGGCATCTTTCGTCTGAAAGTAGATTAAAAATGTTTCTTTCCAAAAATATATTTCTATTTGTAAGGAGTGCCCGCACAATGCTAAATATAAAGATTATATTTTTATTGAATGGTCTAAGGCTGTAGCGTGCGTACCTATCTACTTGTGCCCGAAGAGGTTGACATTTACAGAAAAAGATTGTAAATCCTCAGTGGGGTTCTACCAGAAATTGTTAGTGGGTAATAAATAAATTTTGCCTTAAAATAATTATGAAATGAGACATTTATCATCATAAAAAACTAACAGAATATTTTTCCCGTCATTTGACCTACGTGTTCAAATCAACAGTGCCGGTATGGTCCGGAGTGAACATCGCAGGCGTGAGACTCAGTGATTTGAACCCAAAGATAGGGAGTGAGGAAGATCCTGAACAGTGGCGTCAGATGCACGAAATGGTGGTCAAGAGCGCGTACGAGGTCATCAAGCTGAAGGGTTACACCTCCTGGGCTATTGGACTGTCGCTCTCGCAACTCGCCAGGGCCATCTTGTCCGATGCGAGCAGCGTGCATCCCGTGTCTACTTATCTAAAGGTAAACTCAGTGAGGACTAATAATCTTACGCTCACCAGATGTAGATGTCGCTATTGGGACTATGGTGAACTTATTTGTTACTACTTTTATACATTTTTTGGTTTATACATTTCCAATCTAAGAAAGAAAATTTAATCACTACACTTTTCTAACAAATTACCTTCCGCCGTTATGAAATCTGTGAATAATTTTATTTTACTTCATTTCTAAGTCGCGCCGCCATTCCTAAGTATAATTTTTGTCACCATCTAATAAAAACTTTACACCTGAAATACTTTTCTATCTATGGAAACATAAATATTTTGCTTATAGATATATATATATATATATATATATATATAAGAAAAATATTTATGTATATATAAAAATATTTGTGAGCAGATATATTATATATATATATATATATATATATATATATATATATATATATATATATATATATATATATATATATATATATACATACATATATATATATATATATCTCAAGAGGTACATGCGTACCACTAAACGATAATGTAACAGGACAAAACTGATTACTTTTAAAAATCAGTTTACTTTAATGTACTGTTTTTCCTGTGTGTAAACCAGTGGCGTAGCGTGCCTTCGAGGGGCCCTGTATCAAAATTTGTTGGGGGGCCCCAATGAAGAGTAAAGATTTCATAAAAGGAACAAAAACGCTTGCATTGAATTCAAATTATTATATATTGATTTTAAGTTATTCATCATCATCGTTACAGCCCTTCATAAGTCCAAGGAATGAAAAAACGAATAAAGGAATAAAAAACATATACATAAAAATGGTCTTCAGTTCTCTATGTACACATAAATTATCGTCAATTATCACGACAACGGCAAAAGTACTAATTCCACTAGTTCATCATCATCATCATCATCATAACAGCCCTTCATAAGTCCATTAAAGAGCATAGGCCTCACCCAAGGAATGCCACAAAGCACGGTCCTGAACCACCTGCATCCATCGACTTCCTGCATGTCTTACCAGGTCGTCACTCCATATAGTGGGGGGACGCCCTACACTTCATCCGCCGGTACGAGGCCGCCACTCGAGAACCTTTTTCCCTATCGGTTGCCGGTTCTTCGAGCTATATGTCCGGCCCATGGCCACTTCAGCTTACTAATTCGTTGGGCCATGTCGGTGACTCTGGTTCTACTGCGCATATCCTCATTTCTAAGTTTATCACGCAGAGAAACTCCGAGCATAGCCCTCTCCATAGCTCGCTGAGCAACCTTGAGCTTCCTCATCCGGCCAGCAGTGAAGGACCACGTCTCAGTTCCGTATGTCATCACTGGCAACACGCACTGGTTGCACAATTTCGTTTTCAAGTTTTGAGGTATACCTGACTAGAAGATGTGCCGTTATTTCCCGAACGCTACCCAGTCGAGTCGAATCCCTCGATTGACCTCTCGGTCGAAGTTGGACTTACTTAGTCGGACTATTTGTCCCAGGTAAACATAAACGTCAACAACTTCGAGCTTAGAGCTACCAACAACTACCGACATAGGTGTGACATGGACATTAAACATGATCTTTGTTTTGTCCATGTTCATCTTAAGACCTATCCGTTGGGAAAAACTATTGAGGTCATTAAGCATAGTGCTTAGGTCCTCCAGCGATTCTGCCATAAGGACTATATCGTCGGCAAATCGAAGGTGAGTGATGTACTCGCCATTGATGTTAACACCGTATCCTTACCAGTCCAGAAGCTTGAAAACGTCTTCCAATGCAGCGGTGAAGAGTATCGGGGATATAACGTCACCCTGTCTTGCACCTCTCTGCAATTGGATAGGTTTCGTACTCTGGTTCTGTACTCGGATAGCCATCGTAGCCCTACTGTACAAGCACTTCAGCACTTCGATATACCGACAGTCAACTTGGCATCGCTGAAGGGACTGCAGCACCGCCCGAATTTCGACGTAATTTTGATTGAAAGTCTTTGGGCTTTCTCATAGTCCACATACGCCAGAAATAGTGGTAAATTGTACTCCTCGGACTTCTGTACAATTTGCCGAAGGGTATGTATGTGGTATATGGTGCTAAAGCCTTTTTGGAAACCGGCTTGTTCGGGAGTAATGACTCTCGAAAACAGCATGTAGACGCGGCTCAAAAGGGAACTCGGTCTGTAGTTCTTCAAGAGAGCGTTGTCACCTTTCCGGAGTAGTGCCACCATGGAGGACGGAATTAAAGAGCTTCTGAAGGACATCAAGTATCGGTTTTCCACCCGCTTTCAGAAGCTCCACTGTAATTCCATCCAGCCTGGGATCTTGCCGTTTTTAAGATGCTGGAGAGCCATTCTAATCTCGCTCAGACTGACGTCCGAGATATCATCGGAATAGTGTCGGATAAGACTCGCTCTTGGATCGTTACTCACACTTACGTGTGGCTCCAACGATGATGTGTACAGCTGCCAATAGAACCTCTCAATCTCACTCAAAACCTCAGGTGTCCCGGAAACGACGCTGCCATACTCGGTCTTCAGCTTCGACAGTTGGCTCTTTCTGGCAGACAGATCTCTTGCAAAGACTTGGGAGCCCTGGTTCTGCTCGATCTTTTCTTTAATACGAGCAGAATTAAAGTTGCACAAGTCCCGCCGCATGCATTTGGAGATCTGTATGTTCAGTTGCCTGTACGCTGTCAAATCTACTGAAGACTGCAGCTATATACCCCGTCTAAAAGCCATTGAGATTAGAGTGTGATCGGAGACTTTTTGTTTCTTCTGCGGCGGGTCTTGCAAAACTTAGCTCAGACCGCATGGACAGTTTCCACGAGCTTGTCATTCATATCGTCCATTGTATTGCAATCTTCTAGGCACTGAAAACGGTTTCGTAGCTCGAGCTGAAAGGTTTCTGGACTTTGGATTAGAGCACGAGAAGGACGGAGCGTTGACTTCATTAGACGTGACTTCTCCAACTTAACGTTTAGGTTCAGTGTGCCTCTCACCATTCGGTGATCGCTGCCGGTTTTCACCCTCGCGATCACTGAGACATCACTGAATAGTTGTCGTCTGGTCGTCATAATAAAGTTAATCTCATTTTTTGTCGAACCGTCGTGGCTCGACCAGGTCCACTTCCTGTGGGGCCGCTTCTGGAAGAAAGAGTTCATCATAAAGAGTCCTTCTTTCTCCATGAAGTTCGCCAGCTGCTGGCCCTTTGGGTTCCGTTGCCCTATTCCGAATTTCCCTACTTTCAGCTCACCGTTCTCTCTTGTGCCTAGTTTTGCGTTGAAGTCTCCCATTAACACCGTATAGTGGGTTTTGGAGGAATGCATTGTTCTAGAGATATCCTCATACATTTCTTCCACCTCCTCATCGGCGTGTACCGAGGTTGATGCGTAAACCTGTATAACCTTCAGCGATTACCGTTCGGTGATTCTGAGTATAAGGTCCGCAACCCTCGTCGACACACTCCCAATCTTTACAACGTTGTTAACGAGAGACTTGTGGACGATAAATCCGACACCTCCTTGGGACAGATGGTCGCCCTCCTGGTGATAGAACAAATTGCCGGATTCGAGGATTACCGTGACCTCCCCCTCTCTTCAGACTTCGGATAATCCTATGACATTCCAGTGCAACTTGTCTATCTCTTCTTCTAGCTCCAGGACCTTCTCGTCAGTCCTCAGGGTGCGTGCGTTATAAGTTGCCATGTCGAGTCGTCGTAGGTGGCAACAGAACCTCCACCGGAGACTCTTAGCACCCCCTGCCTCGCTGTTACCATGGTCGCCACCTTAGCCAGGAATAGCGGGGCTGCCGGGGACTGGGGGCCATCTCTTCGTTACTTTCATGGGGGTATATTGCCATAGTTGCCACGCTTGGCGAGCGGGTTGGCAAGCGCAGTTTTTTTATTGTTGTTTTGCTGTTATCAGAAAGATGCTGCTGCCCATCCTCTGCCTCAGTTTCCGTCTGTCGCCTTTTACGACACCCACGGGAAGATATGGGGTTGTGAGTATTCTTACCCGCCACTACACGGGCTTATGAGTTATTACTTACAATAAATACTCCTAGGAACTAAGCTAGCCAAACAATTTAATTTTCGTGCCTTTTGTTCGGCGAACATAGCTGAAGACGATTTCAGTTTTACTAAATTCTTTACTTCTTTAGAGAATAGTGATAGCCTTTCCTGTCCCATTAGAAGTCCTTGGAGTTTTTGCTTACACACGTTGGGGGCCCCTGTAGCCCGGGGGCCCCGTATCATTGATACGGCTGATACGGCGGTAGCTACGCCCCTGGTGTAAACGCTATGACAACGAATACGATATTTATTTAATTATGGAGATGAAGTAAACTTCTGAAGTACATGCAAATGTTTAATCTAAATATTAGTATTACTACGTATCAGGCCTAGTTTAACGAAACGATGAATCAGCTTCTGAATTTTAAATTTGAATAAATCAAACTAAATAAAACATTGATAATTACCTAAGTCTGAGAAGTTTAATCCAAATATGTATATATATATATTTCAATGTGGTGCCATGCTGCATCTGTACTATAGTTGTAGCACTAATGGGTCGGCTCGTCCGGGGACGGAACACGCTCTCACAGAATACCAGCGTATAATAGCAGCGTATTGCTGCTGTTTTTCGTATGGAGAGTGTAGATAACCGGATACACCTTTTTACTTGAAATAAGGCATTTTATTTTGTCCTCAGGGTTAACAATTCATCTGCATTTGATTCTTAATCGAGGATAGTTATGTTGTCCTGTGTGATAGTTATGTTGTCATGTGGATCACAGTATCCACTTACAATTAGGTGGACTGTGTGCTCGTTCGTCACCCTTATTCTATGAAAAATGCATAAACTAATAAATTATGTTTATTTTCAGGGCTTGCATGGTATCGAACATGACGTGTTCCTGTCTTTACCCTGCGTACTGGGTCATTGTGGAATCTCCGATGTGATCTGCCAGCCACTAACCGATAAGGAACTGGCTCAACTACGCAAGTCAGCTGAGCTCATGGCGCAAGTGCAAGCCGGCATTAACTTTTAAATTACTTTATCAGCATTAGTTTAACAAGCTACGGTGGAAGTCTAGAATTATGGAAGTTTTGATCAATATTATATGTCATTACATTGCGCTGTATTGTATACGCAATAGTCGAATATTTTTAAAAGTTAGTAGGTAGTTTAATACTAGTATATCGTAAATATGCAACAATCATTTTCTCAGATTTTAATACCGAATTTGATCGACGATTAAGTGTTAAATTCGAAACATTTGGTTAACCAAGCAGAACAATAACATTAAAATGGATTCCTGACTTATGTGAGACAGCGCTACATGCAAACATAAAATTTATGCGTACTACGTATTAAGGTTCATTTTGTAATACACAAAATAAACTGCGAACCATATCCATGTGGACTGATTGATATAACCATATCTGATGTGTGAAATCGGCGAATTGCTGGCTTATCGAAATATAACGTCACTACTAGACTTCTGCCGCAGCTGTGTATTTTTCTTTGATGTCGTATTTATGTCGGATTTACTTTGAGACTGATGTATAACGGACGGTTAAGCTCTCCAATAGACCGAATTTTAATTTGTTACTACGTCCAATGCACAAACATTCGATCAATCATTATTTATATCAAAAGCATTTATTTTTTTAGAATTTTATATAAATATCTTTATAATATTTAATATATTATATTAGGCACGAACGCATTGTGTTCTAAAGTTATCTGAGCATCCATTTGTCAAGCATCGCCCAGTGACCTTATCTTTATAATATTTAATATATTATATTAGGCACGAACACATTGTGTTCTAAAGTTATCTGAGCATCCATTTGTCAAGCATCGCCCAGTGACCTGTAGGAGGAATAGGTTCTTTTAACTATGATTCTGTGCCTGTAGGAGGAATAGGTACCTACTATATATAGCACAGAAAACAAAGATATATTGGCCGCACTTTCTTTTTTACTCTTTTCTAGAAGCTGGCGTAGAAAACATAGCTTTATATGTTTGTTTGTTCCATATATATAAAAACATTGAGTTATTATGTACTACGTACAGTACGTAAGTACCATTATACTATGTATAAAAAAGATCTTTTTTATATTTCTATGGACTGTGCCTATTTCTGGTCGGAATTCACATTTGAGACCGGTGACAACTTTTCAAAAGATGAAGAGGTACTCTTGCAGACTTATTTTGGTATGGATAAATTGAAATGCCATGATAAAAATTGTATTATTTATAAAGCAGCATAAACGCGCAATTTTGAAATAAATAAATAAATATTAGCGCCGATTTATTATTAAGGACTGATTTTATCTACACCGATACACTTTTTAGAATCCCTTTGATATTTTTCTAACTATTTGAGCTGACATCGCGTAATTTTTTTCATTTCAGAAGGCTTCTGATAGCTTTGACTGATGACAATTTAGTTAAACAATGTGATGCTTAGTTATATAAGTGCATTTTAAATGCAATGTGTGTAAGGTTTTAGTCATTTTCTAGCGTTATGAAGATTCTTTCGGTAGATTATTTTCAGTATTATTTCTAAACCATATGACGTATGTATTCGAATTTGTATTTAATAGTTATGTTATTATTTAGTCTCTTAGTTCATCAGTAGCTTTTGTTCCAGTTAACTAAAAAATTTGAGTTGTGTGAATATTAACAATTACTTTAATTTATTTATATGGTTATTGTCATATCCATCATCTTTAGTTTTATATGCACTTCTAAGATAAATATATGTACTAATAAGTAGATTTTTTTTTAATTTTTGCTGTATTTTGTACAGTTTTCTACTTTTACAGTGCCAGATTCAATTAAAATTATATTTTGTAATAAACAAACAAGCAGATATTAGATAGGTAATATTAAATGTTAAAAACTAAAAGTTTTTTATTTCGATATTTTACTATGTTACATTTTGTGAAATTTTTCAAACTATTTCTGGCCAATCTTAATTTGTTGACCAAAGAATATTGCTACTTATTTGTGATGACAAGTTGACAAGAAGAAAATATGAGGTGGGTAAATAGATATTATAACATCAATGTTTAAAAGTTTAAGACCTTCTCAAGTTCACTGCTGATCATAGGCCTCTCCCAAGGAATGCGAAGAAACACGATGCTCAGCCACCTGCATCCATTGACTACCCCGCATGTCGTATTAGAGCTCCCCGTGTAGTGGCGGGAAAGAATACTCACTACCCCATGTCTTCCCGTGGGTGTCGTAAGAGGCGACAGAGGGAAACTGAGGCAGAGGATGGGTAGCAGCATCTTTCTGATAATAGCAAAACAGCAATAAAAAAACTGCGGTTGCCAACCCGCTCGCCAAGCGTGGCAACTATGGCGTATACCCCTCAATGAAAAAAGTTACGAAAAGACGGCCCCCAGTCCCCGGCGGCCCCGCTATTCCTGGCTACGGTGGCGACCATGGTAACGGCGGGGCAGGGGGTGCTAAGAATCTCCGGTGGAGGTTCGGTTGCCACCTACGACGACTCGACCTGGCAACTTATAACGCACGCACCCTGAGGACTGACGAGAAGATCCTGACGCTGGAAGAAGAGATAGACAAGTAACGCTGGCATATCATAGGATTATCCGAGGTCCGAAGTGGGGGGAGAACACGGTAAGCCTCGAATCCGGCAACTTGTTCTGTCACCGGGAGGGCGACCATCTGTCCCAAGGAGGTGTCGGATTTATCGTCCACAAGTCTCCCGTTAACAAGGTTGTAAGGATTGGGAGTGTGTCGACGAGGGTTGCGTACCTTATACTCAGAATCACCAAACGGTATTCGCTGGAGGTCATACAGGTTTACGCACCAACCTCGGCACACCCCGATAAGGAGAGCAGAAGTGCGGTGGTCTTGTTCTTCTAGAAAGGCGACAACGCTCGCTTGAAACTTATTTACTGACCGATTTCCCTTCTGAGCCACATCTATGTGCTGTTTTCGAGAGTCATTACAAATCGTCTCGCGCGCAGATTTGACGACTTCCAGCCTCCCGAACAAGCCGGTTTCCGAAAAGGCTTTTGCACTATAGACCATATACATACCCTTCGGCAAATTGTACAGAAGTCCGAGGAGTACAATTTGCTATTATGTCTGGCGTATGTGGACTATTAGAAAGCCTTTGATTCCGTCGAAATTTGGGCGGTGCTGCAGTCCCTTCAGCGGTGCCAAGTTGACTGTCGGTATATCGAAGTGTTGAAGTGCTTGTACAGTAGGGCTACGATGGCTATCCCAGTACAGAACCAAAATACGAAACCTATCCAATTGCAGAGAGGTGTAAGACAGGGTGACGTCATATCCCCGAAACTCTTCACCGCTGCATTGGAAAACATTTTTAAGCTTCTGGACTGGAAAGGATACGGTATCAACATCAATGGCGAGTACATCACTCACCTTCGATTTGCTGACGATATAGTCCTTATGGAAGAATCGCTGGAGGACCTAAGCACTATGCTCAATGACCTCAATAGTGTTTCCCAACGGATAGGTCTTAAGATGAACATGGACAAAACAAAGATCATGTTTAATGCCTATGTCACACTTATGCCGGTAGATATTGGGAGCACTAAGCTCGAAGTTGTTGACGAGTATGTTTACCTGGGACAAATAGTCCGACTAGGTAAGTCCAACTTCGACCGAGAGGTCAATCGACGGATTCAACTCGGTTGGGCAGCGTTCGGGAAATTACGGCACGTCTTCTCGTCAGGTATACCTCAAAACTTGAAAACAAGACTGTACAACCAGTGCGTGTTGCCAGTGATGACATACGGAACTGAGACGTGGTCCGTCACTGCTGGCCGGATGAGGAAGCTCAAGGACGCTCAGCGAGCTATGGAGAGGGCTATGCTCACAGTTTCGCTGCGTAATAAACTTAGAAATGAGGATATCCGCAGTAGAACCGGAGTGACCGACATAGCCCAACAGATTAGTAAGCTGAAGTGGCCATATAGCTCGAAGAACCGACCACCGATGGGGAAAAAAGGTTCTCGAGTGGCAGCCTCGTACCGGCAGGCGAAATGCAGGGCGTCCCCCACTAGATGGAGTGACAACCTGGTAAGATATGCAGGAAGTCGATGGATGCAGGTGGCTCAAGACTGTGCTTTGTGGTATTCGTTGGGGGAAGCCTATGTTCAGCAGTGGGCTTGTGAAGGGCTGTAGTGATGATAATGATGATGATGATAGAGGGCGGCTTTCGTTGTAGGTTATTGGAACTACATGACCGACCTTTTGATACTTCAGTTACTGTTCCGTAACGTATTCTACATATAATTGTTGTTTTTAACGCGGTCGTCATCCGCCATTCGGTTGCCAGACTTAGGGCAACTCTACTGCCATACCGATACAGATAAGTTTTGCGTTAGGAGAAAAGTAAAAGATGACCCTTTCTGCCCATTATCGAAATAGTTTGACTGAATACTCTCGTTAGAAATCTGCAAGATTAGACAGTAAATTTAAAGAAAACAATCTGATTATCCATTGAAAACTTATGCCAGTTACTCACTTTAATTGTTTTATGGCCTAACGTAAACGTCCAATTTATTCCGTTTTTTTTGCAAATATACGAAAAGTCGGTAGTAAGTAAAACCACCCATGACGATAACAACGGTCCTGCAACGGTTTTTCATGATTTGAATCAAGTTATCAAAGTCTTGCTGCGGGATATTGTCTCAGGTCCTGTTTAGATGCCAGAAGAGTTGCTCTTCAGTCGCAATGTTTGAAGGAAAATTCTTACTTAATTTTTGTTATTGACACACTACACCATCACAAGAAACTTGTGTTGCAGTGTCCGATAACGGCAACCAAGCACTGTCATCCATTGTTACTAGACACTGACGCGCACAGGACACAATTACTCTACCGAGAGCTGATGAGAGTTCCGTCAGTGTCCCAGTTGATGTTGATTTGAAACACTGCTCAGAAGTCTTCCCGTCATCATCATCATCATCATCATTACAGCCCTTCACAAGTCCACTGCTGAACATAGGCCTCCCCCAAAGAATGCCACAAAGCACGGTCCTGAGCCACCTGCATCCATCGACTTCCTGCATGTCTTACCAGGTCGTCACTCCATCTCGTGGGGGGACGCCCTACACTTCGCCTACCGGTACGAGGCTGCCACTCGAGAACCTTTCTTCCCCATCGGTTGTCGGTTCTTCGAGCTATATGGCCGGCCCACTGCCAAATACAGGCAAATCAATAATATCGTCGACGACATGGTTCATTCTGATCGCCTTACCCCGCTGGCGCTAAGGTCGGCAACGCACCTGCAATTCCCCTAGTTTTGCAGTTATTTATGGATGGCGGTAGTCACCATCAGGTGAGCAGTATGCTCGTTTGCATTCTCTTATATAAAAAAGCTTCAGAACAGTCAATGCAAACGGTTCTATCAGTTCTGGATGCGCCTTGTATCAATCGAAAATAGCTTTTGGTTTATGGTTGATACACAAAAGAATGTTTTCAAGGTAACTGATAAAACAGTGGCTACTTCTGCGTGTGGAGTGGTTGGTATCATATTTATCAAAAAACTCGGTAGCTCAGTTCACCCGGCTTCGATCCCCACCGGGACTAATGAAATTGTTAGTTGCAATCTAAGTGCTGTCTTAGGATATGTCCGACAATGAACTATAAAACATTATGAGGAAACCTGTATATCTGAGAAATAAAATGTCTCGAGGACATGAGAATCTGCTTTATAACTCTCTGAGAAAAGAGTGTTGTGCCCAGCGGTGGGACGTATATAGGCAGAATGTTCAATGCTATTGGCATTCGAACATTCGAATAATACATTGACATCGGTAGTTTTAAATTAGTGCGAATAAAATCGGAATGATTTAAAAGCCTGGTCCTTAAGAAACGCGCAAATAGGCAGTTATTATTTTTAAAATATTAAAGAACTGACTTCATTGAAAGACACCATAAAAAAATCTTAATTAGTTAATAGGAGGAGTCTTCACTTTCACCGCGTGATCTTTATAAAACAAATCTTGTATTTCGAGAAAAAACAATCGTCAACTTTCTATTTTAAATATTTAAATAGGCCTTTTCTATTTTAAATCTCTAGACTATTTCGTTATTATTTTAGAAAATATTTTGATTAAAACGCGAGATAAAAGTATAGACAATACATTCACCATTTTTTTTACTAATTCAAAACAAAAAGCAATAATCTAAACCTAAATATCATTAATTTTTTAGCAGAAATCGTTCCCCGTTTTCCATATATTAGTATGAAGCGGTTAGTCTAGTGTCTGTGATGTTAATGCTGTTAGCCTTTGCGGCTCTTACAGCTTCATCGAACTCAGGACTCGCGGCCTGATAGACCGCGACCTATTAAAAAGGGGAGGGGGGGGGGGGAGGAGATTATTTGTTTTTATCACACCAATCAAATCAATATCAAATATTTCCAGCGCAGAGTGGCTTGAATCGTCGACGACAGAGTCCTTACCGATCGGCTCGATTCACTGGCGCGGCGAAGAGATGTTACATCCCTTTGCATTTTCTTTCGCATTTACCACGGGGAGTACTCTGAGGAATTGTTCGGATTAATCCCAGCCGCCAAATTTCAGGAACGCACATCGCGGCAGAACTCCCGATACCATCCACAACATCAGGATGCTTGGCGGTCCACTAATTTACGTTTCAATAGGAGTTTTCTTCCGTGTACGACCTCACTGCGGAACAATTTACCACCGGCAATTTTTCCGGACCGATACGACTTACGGACCTTCAAGAAAAGAGCTTACTCCTTTTTAAAAGGCCGGCAACGCACCTACGATTCCCTTGGCGTTGCAGTTGTTCAAAGGCGGCGGTAGTCACTTACCATCAGGTAAGCCGTATGCTCGTTTGCCCCCTTTCCTATAAAAAAATGTCGCCGAAAACCGCAACATGACATGGGTGAGTTGTCTAAACGCCGTCCGAACAAGGGAGCGGATCCCGGCTCTGACAGCTAACTCGTATCGGTCGATGTTCTGGGCGTTGAGAATCGCCCAGGGACACGGGTGTACGGTGTGTACGCGGTATGGAGGGGTGTGCGGCGCGCCCGTCTACGGACTCGCTGCGTCCCGTCCGTTGTTGACCTAACAGTGTTTGTGGCACTAGGTGATTGTGTAGTGTTGAAGTGTGACTGGCTGTCGACATTACGGTCGTCAGAATCTAGCGGTACCGGAGGTTCGATTAGAACGTTACGGGGCCTCCGGAGGGTTGGCGTAAAGTTCGGAGTCGGAGCGTAGGTGGCTGCATTTACGACTAGCGGGTTGGGATGTGTCTCTGCCCTCTCGAAGTAGCGCCGTGATATATCCTTAAAGTATTCAGAGATCGTCGAAAGTTGACAGTCTCTGTGTAGGTCGGAGTTTCGCTGGTAGCACCAAACTCCGATCATAGCGATTGGAGTTTGGTGGGTAGCGGGTTTGAGTTTGTGGAGCGCGCGAAACGCCACTTATTTTATTTTGTTTATAACATTCTTTTATTATGGATCTATTTAAAAATAATTTCCGTTACATATTCTTTATCGAATAAAGTTTCACACGAAAAATGCATAATACATTTCTTCTACAAATAGTTGCAAGTTTCACAACATTTTAGGCTTTGAAACAAACGTTTTTAAATATATTTTCGAAATGTCTAATTAGTAATAACGTGGTTTATAACATAAGTATTGAATAACAATGTGTATTAGCGGTGAAGGAAAATTTACTAGTCCAAATCATCCCTTGGATGTGGTAAAAGGCGGCAGATGGAAACCAGTAGATGGGTAACGGCGTCTTCCTGGCAAACAACTAGATCCAAAGTAAAAAACTGCGATTGCCAACACGCCGGGAAAAAGTGGAAACTATGAAAAATACCCCTTATGAGGTTATCCGTTCGATAGTCTTATGTTCAGTAGTTGACTGTGATAGATCGTAATGAATGAATGAACAATGTATATTTGATTTCAACATAATTTAGAAACAGTTAGAACTCGCCAAAACATCGTCATCTACGTAACGGAACTAAGAATTTTTCTCGTTAAGTGACTTCGTAAAATTATTTTCGTAAGATAATTTATAATATAAAATAAATTTGAACATATTAAATATTATTAGCTATTCAAGAAGAGATATGGAATTTTGCACTATTAGTGTGCTTGCTAACAGTTGGTCTAGAAAAAAATATTGGAAATATTTATTATTTAATGAAATATTTAATATTTTTATCGCCCAGTGATACTACAGATCCGGAGGAACCTTTACCATTGATCACGACTTTTTGAGTTCTGTTACTTAAATATGAAGTATATGAAGTAGTCTAAGCGCCAAATTTTTACACCGTAATGTTGGAGTAACCTGATTGATATCTCATGATGAACACAATTGAAAGCCTTGGAAAGATCACAGAAAATACCTAAGGCATCTTGTGAATTCTCCCAGGCATTAAAAATATATTTCATAAGCTCAACACCGGCGTCAGACATCGAACGACCCCTATATTTATATACTGTATATAAACTATTTAGTTTAAACCACTGTGATTGTTTAAATTACACATGGGACGAGTACTCGGTTTGGATTCGGTACTCGGCGGGTTCGGCCTTTTTTTAGGGTTTGGCCGAGTACCGAGTATTAACGGCCGAGTACCGAGTACTCGGCCTTAATTATATAACAGAGAAAAATAAAGACAAAAAGCCAGTTTTTATCATTATTATTATATTAGACACATTAAAACATCAGGAACGTGAGAAGAAGCAGAAATATTTAGAACGTACATATAATAGAAATTATTATTACTAATATTTAAAATTTAAGAGAGGGAGATCAATAATTTTTCTAGACGTTTTCCGATAAAACGATTTCTATAAGCAGTCATTTTCGCGCCAGATAACGAAAACTATCTCTCGAACATGAACTCATGTTATCTCATTTGACAAGTAATCAGTAATTACTCATCAACAGTATCCGTGGGTTTGTGACTGATCAAGTACCGATACAAGTACTTTTGTTTCGATACTACATGGTACTAAGTTTTAAAGTATCGATACCCAAAGTACTTGGTATAGAAAGAAAAGTATAGAGTAATTACTTGTATTTACTCGTATCGTTCCATCTCTAACTCTGTGTAAGGGAAATAACCACACGCCGTCCGCTACCGCGTTTTTTTTAAAGCCGAGTATTCGGCCGGGTACTCGGCCCAATCTCGGCCGAGTACTCGGCGAATCACTACTCGTTCCATGTCTAGTATAAATATGTATTAACCTTTTTTTTAAATAAAATATCATTTATGAAACCCACATTTCCCATATTACACAAAACAGTAATAATATTTTAAATTTCCTCACAAATAAAAAATTATAGTTAACAATACCTAGAAAGCGTACACTCTGACCCCATTCTTTACATTACGGGCTCGCGGACTTCGCTATGCAACAAGCAAATAACACGGAATAAATTGCAAATAGCTACATACAATGCGTATTTTTGTGACATTCATGAACATCCTACTAAGACGAAAGCGTGATGAATATATAACTTGTGCGAATCACCAAAAGTCATTTATTCATATCCAGGGTGCGTATACTAACATTGCGCTATACGTCTGTGTGATTAGAAAATATCAATGTAGGTGTTATATTAAAGTTCCTACGCTCAAGGACTACAGTCTTAAAAGTCTATTATCTCGTGTGTGTAAATTGCCACCACTACTTGAATTTTCCGTTAACTTTTTTCCCATTAAAATTGAATGTAATAGAATAGAATATTTTTTTATTCAATACATTACATGAGTAATTCTTATTGAAACTCATTTTTTACTTTAGCACTGGTTCGAAAAACCCTCTGTCCTGGGAAGAACCAGCAAGAACCCCAGCGGGACTTTTTTTAAAATAAATTTTACAATATAAATGATTACAAACTATTAACAAAATTTATTTTAGAAACTGCTTGGAAGCGATCACCTCATTCCCAGGGTTTATTATCAACCATGTATTTATTTATACTATAACAACCCTTTTTATACAGTTTCAGCGTAACAAAACATTTAAACTTGGTAATAGAGAGAGCCTGTACACTTTCCGGGACCTTGTTGTAATAGCGTACATACATTACCCCAAGAATGAATTACTGACTCTGTGGAGTCGAGAAACTGGTATCACTAGCCTGTGTTTGTTCCTAGTGTTTACAGAATGTATATCACTTTTTTACTAAAACTACCTTTGCTTTTGTGAACATACATTAAATTTTCGTAAATATACTGAGAGGCCAAAGTTAATGTATTTATTTCTTTAAATATATAAGTAAGACTCTCTCGGTTTTAGGTTGTAAATAGCTCTAATGGCCCTCTTCTGTAAAACAAAAATAGTTTCTGAATCAGCCGCATTTCCCCATAGCAAAATCCCATAAATACGGTTATAGTCTGCTCCGGAGGATGTTTTTTTATTTGCGTTTATCGCAAGATGGCGTCGAACCGTCCACTTACAACGAAATGTATCTTCTGAATTGCATAAAAAATAAAAGAAGTTATCTTTCATAAAATTATATAATGAGTTTTATTGTATTACACCAGTACTAATATAATAATACATTTTGATTCTAAAGTAACACCGCCAGGCAGCTCTGCATATTAAATTAGCCGCATGACAGCGTTTCCTTATGAACGGCCGCACTTTTGAGGCACATACTTAGAATTCATTAAGGCGTTTGCTCAAGAGTTATTTCATGACTCGATTTCAATTTAATTAATAAATATGTCAAAGTGCAGCCCTTCGTACATAGTGTTACTTAACGGTATTTATACTAAAAGACCAATAGGCGTTTCACTTATTGTATATATTTTCTTGTAATGGATTACATTTACATTATCTTAGCGTAGTACACATAGCATCAGCTAAGACTAGGATCAAAACTTATTTTAATACTTGTAATGTTGATTTGATTTATGTTTTGTTCGTTTTAAAGCTTATTTTTTGTTTATCTAGCACTCATTATACATGCGAATATGACGGGTACTCTACACTCTTTAGCATCATAAACTTGACGTGTATTCGGCGAAACGTTTGTTATAATCCGAACTATTGGGAACTCTTATTTTCACTTCAAAATATCGTTTGCACTGCGAAACAATAAACAGAATAAAGCGTTAAATTATTTATTAGCCAAAAGGAAAAACTGATGGGGATATCCAATTGACATGTGATGGCCAGCGTACTAAGTATTATAATTTAAAACGATAAACTTAACTATGTCACAGATTATAATATCTTAAAGCATGCGATGCTCTGTGGCAGTATAAAACGTGGAATTACAATTTTTACGGCTAATTATCAAATAAACGTACATAGATAATTCATATTATATTTTACATACGCAATTTTTTTTTGCATTTTGGTTACAAGTTAAAATAGAAATGCTAAACCTAGCGCTATATACAATTTCAAATTCATTAACAATTACATACTTTAAAATAGGAATAAGCATGAATCATTATTTTAGCATAAATCACAGACACTATCCTCACACCGGCTGCTCGGGAAATCCATACAAACATTACACTAGCGAGAGACAATTCATTCACGAATAGGCGGCTACGATTTGCCAGATGCGTTTCCTACGGCCTGGTCTTACGCTCCTTACATTATCGTAATAGGTTGCTTTAGCTCATCTGTTGTTCATGCACCGAATATATAATGTTTCATCGCTTTTCAGTACCAATAACGAAACTCTCATTTAAAATAATAAAAATTAGTAAGGATTTCGCGTTCACAGTACGGAAATCGAAAGGTGGGCGCGTTGACTATACGAACGATTACCTTTAGACTATAACCTAAAAACTTAAAAATCTAAGTCGAGTGTGAACGAATGCTAAGGTATATTAGAGATGTCAATGACTGACTGGAACGATTGACGCTCACCTAAATCACAAGTAAACGTTAAAAGTTGTTATCAGTTCTAGAAGCTTCGATATAGGCCTAACGTTCGGCACATACACGGTTTCCGTTATTCATATTTATTTCAGAAAATCAATTTATTTTATACTCCAGTTCATAGGCGATTTTGAGGTCAGAATAGAGACCATGAATAAGTGATAATTGCCCTGCTTTGTAATGATGGGTATCGTCATGTCAAAAATCCGCCCCGCGGGTTGGACTTCAGTTGTGATCCTTCGTGGGCGTTGCTTCGTAGAGGGCGCGTTGCTCGTGAAGAGGATTGAAGGGAGCGAGTGCGTGCGGGAACACCTCCCCTTTGGTTTCGGGACGTCATGTGTCGTCGGGTGAGCGTAGGGAGTGCAATGCGTTGCCGTGACCCGCCGGTCGTCGTCGATCCAAGAAGGTCTTCAGTTGTGTTGCTGACAACGGTGTGGCTGGCGCCTGTAATTATTAGGATAGAATTAAAGTTATACCTACACTTCTTCTAAGATTCGTTTACTTACTACTCGTTGCCCGTTCGTCCTGTATATACGTATCGATGTTACTACTGCTAGAAAGTTACGGGGGGGGGGGGGGGGGGATCAATAATTTCTAGCTTTACTAACAGTATCTACAGGTGTCTCAAAAATCAATGTAAAGCAAGGGACGGGTGATAGGCCGGGTGGTGGTAGTTTTAACAGAGTGTAATATTTTTAAGTTGGGTTAGTAATTATAAATATAAGTAGGTAATGATAACCTACAGCCAATGACGTGAGCGAAAAGCCCTACAAGTTTAATATATCAAGTTTTCAACAAAAAATAATTTTCTGGGACTTTGTTGTAAAAGCGTATACATTAATTTATGAAGGAATTACTGATTCTCTGGAGTCGAGTAACTGGTATAACTAATTTGTGCTTGATCCTAGTATACACAATGTACATCACTATTTATAATAAAACTATTTTTGTTTTTGTGTACACATATTAAATTTTCGTAAATATATTGAGAGGCCACAGTAAATATAATATTCATTTATTTAAATTTTTCTCTAAGGGATCTCTTGGGACCTAGTTTATAAATTGCTCGTATGGCTCTCTTCTGCAAAACAAAGAAAGTATCAATTTCAGTCGCATTACCCCATATCAAGATTCCATGTGACATTATGCTATGGAAATAACTAAACTAATCTAGCTGTCTAAAGACATGTAAGGCCTCTTAATCTTTTTTACAGCATATGCTACAGAACTAAGTTTGCTTGCTAGTTTAGTTATATGAAAGCCCTATTGAAGCTTTGTCAACTGTAATTGCGAGAAAAACAGTGGATTCACTCCCCATTTAAAAGCACGCTGATATTCACCTGATTAGCATTTGGTGTTCTAAATTTAATAAATTTTTGTTTTATTACCGTTTAAAAGCAAATTATTGACGTTAAACCAGTGTACTAATTTTGATATAGAATTATTCACTTCAGTCATATTTTAATAATTGCCTTTTAAGTCGGAAAATCAACGAAGTATCATCAGCAAATGATACTCCGTTGAAATGAAACTATATCATGGTTATTCCCTGCCAAGTAAGGTAAGTTATTAATATAAATTAAGATCAGGAAGGGGCCAAGAATTGAGCCCTGAGGGATACCCATAGATACTACCGATCCGGAAGAACTGCTACCATTATTAACAACTGTTTGCATTCTGTTATTTAGATATTATGTAATAAATTTAAGCGCCATGTTTTTTAATTATATTTATTATATTATTTTATCAACCCCGAACACACAATAAAAATATACGTAACACCATAACAAAAGTGTAAATCGTTATAATCCATCCGTGTTAAGAAAATAGTGAGACCTCGTTACTTTAATATATAATTTAGAATTTTATAAGGATATATTTATTGAATTACAAGAAAAGAGACCATTTTATTAAGCTTATACTCAGTCCTCTATATTATTTTCTATGAGACATAGGACGCCTGTTTATATTTTCATAATGAAAAGATAATTTTAATTTGTAAAAATATAGAAATTAGTGAATTAAATTAAAAATAATAAAATAAAATTAATTTTGTTACATAAAGTGTAAAGACAAACTTGGGAATATTTAGTTCCCCTTGATGGCCGACTATGTACTGTAGTATTTTGGTTACCAACACTATCTATGTGCGTGCAAATACGGGTACTACTATTTTACCCTCAAATCGCCTTAAATGTCTACCTTTATCACCGCCGCGCCGGTTCACGGCTGGACATGGTCTTAATTCTCTCCAGTTATAGAGAGGGTATAACATTAGCAAAGTCATAAATGCAAGTAGGGGTAGTCAAGTGCGGAATATATACAGGTAATAAATATGTGACCTCATCGAGCCAGGGGTCGTCAAGCGCGGCCCGCGGTGCGAGTCGGTGCGTGGGCGCGGGCGCCAGCAGGCCACGAATGAGCGCCTGCGCGCGCTCGTCCACACCGCCCCAGTGCTCCGCTGGGAAGCAATAGTCGCACTTGATGATGTTCGCCGTCGTCTCCTCGATCGAGTCGTCCAGGAACGGCGACAGCTGCACAATGAGAACAACACCCCAGGTATAAAAATCTAATATATAAATATGTATATAGTGACTAACGACCCGACGTATCACGACGCATAACGGTTAGTTTCCCTAATCTAAACATATTGCTCTAAAAATCACTTCAATTTTACAAATGATCGCCCTGTTAAGTGAAAGTTGTTTAGGATATTATTTGTTATAATTTAATTAATTGTTTAATATGTTTTTTATACTTCTGGCTTAGGAAATTGAGTTAGATTCGGTAGTAACACGTGCTTAAGGTTATCACTCGTTCAGCGATTAAGGAAAACATAAGTAAGCACTGCATGTCGGAAAATTTTAAAATATTTCGAGAGCATTACTGCCGAGCTCTTCCCTACTATAAAACCCAACAGCGATGTAAAACAGAATTTACTTACGAAATTATAATATTTTTATTCATGGTAAAGCCACGCTGCAGCTATTATTAAGGTTGTAACACGAATGAAGACCGGAGAAGGCACACGCTTTCACAGAATGCCAATGAATAAAATGCTTAATGCTGCTGTGTTTCTTATGATGAGTGTAAAAAACCGGTAACCCTTTTAACTAGTAACGAGACACTCCATCTAACATCTAAGCCCTCAGGGGTTACAACACATCTGCATTTTGATTCTTAATCGAAGCTAGGTGTAGATTTCTATGGGCCATAGCATCCACTTACCACCAAGTGGGCTATGTGCTTGTTTGTCTTTTTATTCCATTAAAAAAAAATCGCTCTCAAACCAAAAAGCAAAGATTGCTGCTTACATTTCAAGTGTCCACTTTTTGTAAAAAATCACGCACACATACATCTAAAATAATTTGCAACAAACTACATGGTTTTATGTGAATATGTGTACATCCAGGAGTAAACTATTAAGGGCTGTTAAAGAAAGAACGAAATACAAGAGAAACAAATATGTGAGTGAGTGTGTGTCAAGAAATTAAGCACGGTTTTGGCATTTCTTGAAATGTGCCCGGCGTTCCATGGTCTTTCTTTTTCGGACTAAGATGTCGCTAATGTCACTAACAATATAGCCTCAAAATTGAATCAAAGGCGATAAAATTTTCAGCGTATTTAAGTGCACCGCTTAACACATTTAGGACCACATTCGTTTTTTGTAAGTTGCCCATACTCACTACTGCACCAGATGGGCTGAGAAAGGTCAATATTCATCTTGAATTCTTAGTCTGATATACCCAAATAAATAATAGAATTCCATCTAAGAACCGAAGTTCAAGTACTGTAATTAATTCTGTACTAAGTGCGCGTGTTTATTACCCCTCACTCTTTTATGTCTAAGTTCGGCAGTGGACATTACATGCGAGAAATTTAATTATACGTGGTAGAGCCAAGATTCAGCTATATTATGATTATAGTACAAATAAGTTGGCTCGACCAGGGTGAGAACACGCCCTCACAGAATACCAGCGTAAAACAGCAGCTTAATAATGCTGTTTCGTGTGGTGGATGTGGGGTGGGATGGGGTGGATGGTGGTAATCGAGGATGGATGTAGAGGTCTATTGGCCAAGGCATCCACTTACTGCGAGTAATGGGTTTTTTTAACTTTGATATTGCTGTTCTGCAGTACTGGCCATTTCAAATAAAAATAATTTTTGTTTGGCCAAGAAATCTAATTTCAAATTAAATTATTGAATTATTTTTTTAAAATTAGTTATTTATTTATTGATTAGTGCTATGTTTTCATTGCATTTTAATCTTGTGCATCATCATGGATACGTTAAAAATTCGAGTAATTATGGAATATGTATATCGTCGTATGGAATATGGGTAGCGAATACTACAAACGAACGCGCCACCTATTATTCGTTTGTTCCGCTTCTGTTCTAGAAATTTCAACCTTAAAAATGAACCCCGTGATCGTCCATAACAATGATGAATTAAAGGCAATTGTGGATGATACTAAATCTACGGCTGAATTAGCAGCAGCTTCTGACGTTAGAATAAAAACAATATTGGTTAAAATGCGTCAAATGGGCAAAGTAAAAGATGTGTTCTGTGAAGAACTGACTACAATGATAGAGAAGCTCGAACGTCTCCACCCAGCTTTGGCCAATCGCTCGTCCCCGCTGTTTCTGCACGACAACGCGCGACCTCATACTGCACAACAAACAGTCTTCAAGTTGCAAGAGCTGGAGTTGGAAGCTTTCCGTCTTACGCCGTACTCACCAGACCTTGCACCTACAGACTTATATTTTTTCCAGAATTTGGATAACTTTTTGGCGAGAAAAATTCAATACCTGAGAAGCAGTACAAAATACCGTTGAAGAATTTATAGCCTCCCGTCCAGCTGGCTTCTTCCAGAAGGACACCAATATACTGCCATTGCGTTGGCAAAGATGCATCGATTGTATGGGTGATTTCTTTGATTAACAGAAATAAAAAATATAGAAAAAGAAATTACGTTAACTAATTTCATAAAAAAATGGAAATTTCATAGGTAAAGACCTAATATTATGGGGTGGAGTGTGCTTGTTTGTTTACCAAATTCTATAAAAAAACACACACACATTTTGATAAAGTTCCATAGAAACAGCGCCGACTGATAGTGTCGTCGGTTTTATAGGCCAATGCAATAAAAGGATCGCTCTCATGATTGATATAACGCTTTGTAACAATTGAATGATATGCATACATTACATAACGCGAGTTACAGAGGGTGCATGGTGCAAAATGATTTTATCAAAGTCCATAGCGACTTTCACAAAAGTGTACCTTTGGACGCCTTGATAACTTTCATAAAATTTGTAATTAACAAGGTTTTTATAAAAGAGAATCATGGTTTACCTTCTTATTTTAATAGTATAATAAATGGCACTGTTTCTGTGTCGGATAATAAAGTAACCTTAATACATAGTTGAATTATGAATAAAAAAATATATAATATAAAAGTATTTGTAACATACGGTAAGACAACCTTTCAAAGTTATTAAATTTAACCCAGAATGCTAATTTTTAGATATGTAAATCAATTAATTTTCTAATCAATCACGTTTACAACGAATGCTTTAGAAAGCTTTTGCTTGTTAGCTTACTTTAGTGACAACAATTCTATTGTATTTTGCCGCTGGGGACAAATCAGAGATATGTTAATCCGCGAACAACGACACGAGGCATCAAGCCAACGAGTACAAGGCTACGTAATAAGTAAAACGCATCATTGACACGGCTATTATCTTCGACACCCGGTACAAATCATTGTGGCCGCGTTGTCGTCGATGCAATGTATCGGAGCCGCTCCATTATGATAGAATGATTACTGGCTGATGGAATGATGGGTCGCATAACGACATGATTGCCGCTTGTTTCAGCGGAGCACCGCGTGACAATTTGCGAGGTATATGTAGTTTGCGAGGCGATAGTTCGCGGCTAGACGTAGGCAGAAAATTCAGTAACGCTTTCAGAGTCCAAATAAAACGGCGGTCATGTAACCACGTTATGTGAAAGGTATGTATTTTTATATCTGTTTTTATATTTTTCACTTTAATTTATTTGTTTCACATTAATTATTCTTTCCGATAAAAAAAATGATCACGAATTTTAATTGTGTTTGCGAGTTAGCATTTATAAAAATAATTTATTTTATAAACTTAGAAATTTAATTCAATGGTAGTATTTAATTTTCTCTCACAGCCAACAATACAATGTCGTGGCTTCTACACGCGCGCAACTCATTCAAGTTTCAATCAAAGTTTATCACCAAATTTTATTTTATTGGAATTTATTAATTTAATGAACGATTAAGTATTGAAACATTTTAAATTACTTTTGCAATATAGAGTACCCATAACAGGCTGTGAGGCATTCCATTATAGTCCTCAGAGGTGACATCACTGACCCTCTGATAGACTAAGTTCGTTTGTCACCTGTTTTATTTATAAAAAAGTAATTGTCATTACAAAAAACAAATCATCATCATTATCATATGATCATATATAAACATGGATCTCCAAAAGGATTAACTTTAATAAAAATCTATTTTAATTTAAATAGTTACTAGTTTACATCCCCCGGGGTATCGCGTGGACTTTAATTTAGGAACTACATTTAATACTGCTCCGTGCCAAAATTAGCAAAATACGATCACCTGTAGTCACCCCTGTGTCATTTTGTCACAGGTTTTTTTAATTGAATTCTCAGAGACTATTGGCTATAATTTGGCTATTATATATTATGCTATACGAATACACGAGTGAGTTTTTCAGAATTACATTAATGTAATGTCATATACAACGTGTAGCAACAGCTATCACTTTTTGTATATATAGCCATATTTTACGATGTATCCTTATGGGGTAAATAGTTTTGGAATCATAACTGTGTTATTTACATTGTTTTTAATCTTTTTTATTTATTCTTATTTAATTTAGTTTTCATAAAATAATATTGAATTTCATGGTCTTCTCTTAATTTACCGCGTTATGTTTATTCGCGACAATTGATTCATATCATTGCTCCATTGGATACTGAATGGCACCATAGAAGCAAATATTTTTTTTCATTCGAATTCACTTCAAAAGTCCATAAATATAGTTCTCTAAGTTCACGTTAAACATGAGCGAAATTACATTCATGAACAGGAGTAGGAGTGAATATATTTGCCTTGTAGTGGCGGCCAATGAAAATCGACTACTCCATATAGTTCCCTGGGCGTCGTAGGAGGCGAGATAGAGAAACTGAAACAGGGGATGGGTAGCAGCATCTTCCTAGCGGCCTAGGGAGACCTATGTTCGGCAGAACTTTTGGTAGTCTGTAATGATGACGATGACGAGTTCTACTCATATTCATTACATTTAATATTTAAGTTAGAATGAAAATAAAAAATGTTACATCACCGAAAATACGAATTGAATAAATATTCATAATAGCCCATTAAAAATTATTACGCGTGTCATGCTGAAGCTATAATAACTGTATAGTAGTAGCGCGAAATCGACCGGGGAAGGACCACGCTCTCACAGAATACCAGCGTAAAATAGTGTGTAGCGTGAGTGTGGAGAATCGGGAACCCTTTTTACTGGAAAAGAGGCATTCTATCTAAGTCGTCACGGCTGGCAACGCATCTGCATTTTAATTCGCAAACGAAGATAGATGTAGATGTCTTTGGGCCACAGCAACCACTTACTATCATGTGGACTGTGTGCTCGTTTGTCACCCTTATGCTATAAAAAAGTAAAAACAGTAGCGGCTTACATAGATCTCACTACTGGGCATAAACCGCAGAGGGTTTTGGGGTAAAAAAGAGTTCGCTGCGCTGAACCCAATGACCGATTTCAGATATAAAAATATTTTCCGAAATATGTTTTTTAATTCGCAGAAATGCAGATTAGCTCTCGATATTTTCCTTCGCCGCCATGAAAGTGGTAAATCGATACTTCAAATTGCAATGAAAATTTGAGTGGTGTCGGTATGGATCGAAATCGCGTTGCTTACCGTAGTATGAAATTCAAGTTTGTATCGGGTCGGTTACCGTCTTTGACAAGTGTCTTTCAAAATGCTATCAGTGCATTTCTACTTATAGTTAAAATAAAAATAAACCATGTTTTTAAGTAAAATTGCTTATTTTAATATTTATATTACTTTTACGCAAGAGCATTTAAACTCATGAGATCTATTAAACCGGGTCTGTCACAAAAATCTTAATGTACCTGAAAATGAAAAGAAAATGAAAGCTATCTTAACAAAGGACACTGATTTGTCAGTAGTAGCTTACACAGGTCTCACGACTGTGCATGGTGCTCCTCATTACGTAAGTGTTTTGTGGACGGGAAAGACTCCATAAGTTAGTCCATTAGTGGTTTTCACATGGCTGCGAATTTTTTTAACTACGCAGAATTCTAGATTTCCCCACAAAGTTATTATTCACCAATTTACTACCGAATACATGGTGAATCATGATTATATATATTTTCCAATAACAGTTTCATTGGTCGTCACAGGAAATCGTGCATGTTTTACTACCGTCCAATGCCATGAAATCTTACAGGATTTTGTATTTAGTTTAACAAAAAAAAAATCATTAAAATCGCCACCACTTCATGTTACAGCCATTAATTATTGGCTATATCGTATAAATGTCAACATTTGCCGATTTATAATCCATCTATTATGATTTGGTCATAATATACGAAAGCAATCATCTAGTAATATCTGTGACAGTAGGCTGTGTGGGCCACCCCAAAGCCGCGATCATTTATCTAATATATAAAAATTAATATTTGTTTGTTCGTTGTTTGTTCATATTTTAATCGCTGCCTTCACGTTCATTAGATTGCGCTCAAACTTTGTCATCTTATTGCTTGCACTTGTGGGAAGGTTAGACGCATAGCACAATTAGCTTACAGTAGGTGGCGCGCGTATCGTACCAGTTCAAAGTTATATTGTATATTACATCACTCAACTTCAATATGAATGTATTATCATTCCTAATTAAACAATATAACCCGTACAAATTTAAAATGATATTTGCACAATTATTTCTTTTGCGGCAGCTACGCGCCGGGTACCAGGTAATATAATATAATATTTAGGTTAAAGTTATCTGGATTCTGATGAAAATTCTGCGTCTGTTAAAAACTGCGCTATCAGTGGCGCTAGTGGTGATTTCATTAAATATTTTACATATATCATGAAATAGCAATGTTGTGTTTAGTTGTTGGTATCGTCAAACTATCTCCATTCATTGATTTAAACCAGCCATATCATGATACTCGTATGGTCAACAAATAGTGTTAAATTTCATGAAATGCCACAGTTTCACGAGGTGATCGACTATTTTATGATATGAGCAATTCTACGATGTAGCCACAACATGTATAAAAATCTATTTAATTAAACTTTAATAAACTTTATAGATGAATTAAATCTAAATTTTTATATTTCTGTTTAAATTATTTTTGTTACATTATTAAAATAAAATAACGAAAAAATTAACATTAACATTTTCAAATCTCTATAATCCATATTATAAAACATAAAAATCAATTGCTGTCTGTTAGTTTTGCTAAAACTCAAGAGCGGTTCGACCGGTTTTGATGAATTTTTTTAAGTGTGTTTGGATGGGTTCCTAGATGGTTTAGATTTGAACATTTACACATTTGAACCCGGTAGGTGGCGCTGTTGTAGAGATACTGAAATCACTCGTGCGAAGCCGGGGCAGATCGCTAGTAATTTTATAAATATAATACTTATTTAAACATATAACTGTAAGTGCTATATAATATTTAATTTATTTATTATCTGAAGGCAAAATAATATACTACTTTTGCATTTCATGCAATCATCGGTGTTGTTTCAAATGTTAAAACTAATTTTATTCTTTATTTATAAAACACGCCACTTATTTGAAAAATACTACGTCACCCTGTTTATAACTAACAATCATATATAATAGAAAATTTACATTGAAAAGAAAGGAAATAATTAACTTTTTTTTAGTTTTATAATCAGATAAAAGTATATAAAAAAATATAAGTAGCTCGGGCTACTGTCACCTTCGTATGAAATTTAATTGAAATCTGCCCAATACTTTTTGTGTGAATCGTGAACATGCAGATTCTTTTTATTTTGTTAGACGGCTCCGTGGCGCAGTGGCTTAGCAATAAGTTGCGGCCCTAACTGCCAGGGGTTCGAAACGCGCACAGGAGAAGTAGCTATAAGGTCTATACATACTTGATCCGGTTTGGCCTTGTGAAATGTATGTATTTAAACTGCCTCCACGATACAGGAGAAAATCTTAGAGTGGAGATGACGTATTTGTCTTTTTTTTTAAATAAAGGAAATTGTATATTATGAAGATCTTAACAGGACGGCATTTCATGTAAATTGACGTTCCAGCGCACATCATAAGTAAGTATTTTGTTTATATGATCAATCTGAAACAGTAATGACGAAATACTCAAACGCTGCTCAATTTTAAGATGCGGTTAAGTCTCGTGCTGTCTCTATCACTTTAAGTCAAAGTGACTGTGACACCACGAGACTTAACGATACTTAAAATTGAGTAGCGTTTGAGTATTTCTCCATATAAGTACAGTAAAAGAAGCAAATCTACTTACCCCGGTTAGGAATACGTATAGAAAAACGCCAGCGGCCCAGGCGTCCCAGGCGGGTGTCGGCGGGCGGCCAAGGACACACTCCGGGGGTGCGAATTCCAACTGAGCGGGTGCAGGGGGCAGAACATCCCTCACCGTGCTTGCTCCCGTTTCACCTGTTTCCACCGCCGAGCCGAAGTCCACCAATTTTAACTGGGGTTGTGCCCCGCCTAGTTCTACTAGAATATTTTCCGGCTGTGAAAAGAATTATTTTTAGTTATTATTTATTTTAAAAAGCTACCGAGTTTGGGCAAACACCGTTAGCCAGTTATTTTAGCCCGTACAAATACTACTTCTTCTTGAACCTTGAACATGAATCGAGGCCGGCCAGCAGTACCACAGCTAAATATTAATCGCTGCCCTACCGGGACGTCACATTTCGTCAACATTTTTTTCTTAAATTGCGGTGAAAGTACAGTATGATTTGTAAGCAAAATGTTTGTGGGCAGTTTAACGGTTTATATTTCCATCATCATCATATCATCATCATCATTAGAACGTATAACAAGTCCTCTGCTGAACATAGGCCTCCCTACACGGAGTGCAGATTCATGTGACATTTTCACTTTAATGTCACATAGATCGTCACTCCATCTAGTGGTGGGGGCTGCCACTTATCGGTTCAAGACTGGCACTCCAGAACTTTTCTTAGGTTAGCGGTTTTTCTATTTATTAATTAATTGTTTATATCGGACTATAATAAGTGATTATTTTAACCGACTTTGTAAGGAGGACAAAAATACTATTTATTAATACCGTACATAACATTTACGATGTCAGTTAACTGATTTAGGTGGTTATTTTAAAACCAAATCCGATGATAATTGAATCTATTCTGTTTGTGTTATTATAAACAGTCCAATTATAGTAACTATTTCCATGTTAATTAAGTAACCAAGACTAATTCTAGTAGTATTTAATTTGAAGCATGTGTTTATGATTGTGAAACAACACTCACCCTAACATCTAGATGCGCGACCTCGTTGGCGTGCAGCCAGTCGAGCGCGGAGAGCAGACTTTTCGTATGATGGGCTACGGTGCGCTGCGTGTATTGCGAAGAGGTGGCCGCCCAGTCCAGTAACGGTCCACCGCCCACTAGTTCCAGCACTAGAGTATGGGCGCCCGCCCGTGGGACTTCCGCGAACAACGCCAGTGCCCGTACTACGGCCGCGTGGGCACCTCGGGAAAGAATGCGGTATTCTCGTACGGCGTCTGCTCCTCGACCGGCTGCCACCTACAATAAGTGAGATATTTTTTAACTATATTTAAGGCTACCACAAATAGTTAACTTGATGGTAAGTAGACTAAGAAGTAAGTAAAATAAGAAGTAGAAGTAAGTAAAATAAGAAGTAGAAGTAAGAAAATTAAGAAGTAGAAGTAAGAAAATTAAGATTAGAATGTGTATGTGGAATGTGTGATAGGAATTTGGAGAAGTCTTCCATAGGTTATTATACTTCCGGGTTTGTCCCATATGAATTGGAGAAATAACTCCACTGCTAAGGGTAAGAAAATAGGGAATTAAGTTTTTAATGTAACTATTTGGCCGAATTTCTAGTTGTTACCTGGAGCTCAGTAGTTTGTAATATTTTTTAGTCTTTTCAAAAGGGTTGAAAATTAAATAAAAAAAAAATTAAAACAGAAATTAAGAATTAGAAATTTTTAAAAGTGAAAAAAGTTTTGCATGTTACAGCTTCTGAAGTCGGTGTTTTAATTTTTCTATACGCTGTGCCTTGGCAACGACTTCTGAAGTTGTTGTGCGGAAATTATTTACTCTTGGTTATTCTTTGAAGTCTCCTTTTGCTTTTTGGAGGTTCTGTAGATTAATAACAAGAAATCCTTATAGTTCTGTTATGTCCATCCGATCGTCCGACGTGGGGAGTCAGTATACTTGTAATACCTCACAGCATGTAATTATATTGACTTCTCATGTACCTTATACTAAAAGAGAACAAAGGCTTCACTGCAAGTTGGCACTGTGATTTTTGTTATAGCACGTAAAAATCATCCCGTTTAGTTTCGTTTTGGATATCGTAACAATGAATTACATTAATGAAATAGATATAGAATATTAATGAATTTTCCCAAAAACTTCTATGACTACTTGACGGGGGCTTTGGGGCTTTAATACATTGCGGTCTAAGTTGCAGTCAGTTTCCCCAAACATTTATGTCGATTGCGAGTGTGCGAGAAGATTAGTTTTTAGTTTTGTAAATTGCGAACGTTGTTTTATTATTATTATTATAGTTATATATTTTTTAACATAAGGCGATAAAAGAGCACACAGTCCACTCGATTGTATGTGGTTGCTGCGGCCCACAGATATCTACACTTATCCTCGATTACAAACCAAAATACAGATGCGTTTTCAGCCGTGAGAACGAAGATGGAATGTTTCGTCTCTAGTAAAAAGGGCTTACGGTTTTCTACATTCACCATACGAAACACAGCAGCGTTACGCTATTTTACGTTGGTATTTTTGAGAGCGTGGTCCTTACCCAGTCGAGCCAACCCATTGGTGCTACAACTATACTAGTACTAGTTGCAGCATGGCTCTACCACGTAAAAACTAATATTATAAAAAGAAACACGAACCTATAAGTTTTCCTAATAAATCGATTATCGCGCAATGTAATTTGTCAAACATTTCACTTCATTCCTAAGTATGTCGCCCTGGTGGCAATAAAGTTGTCGGTGCCCCGATTGTGAGTGGTGTGCGTATGTGTGCGTGTGCGTACGTATGCATACGTATGTGGGTGTGCGTGTGCGTGCGTATGCATACGTGTGCGTGTGCGTGTAGTATAGTGACCTGCTTGAGCGCGACGCGGTGGCCGGTGCCGGTGTCGCGCGCGGCAACGACGCGCGCCGTGCGGCCTCGGCCCAGCTCCTCGGCGAGCGCGTAGCGGCGCGCGAACTGCTCGCGCTGCCAGCCGCCGCCGCCGCCGCACGCCGCCGCCGCCGACGCCGGCCCGCACCCGCCGCGCGAGCACACTAACCTGACACACACAACACACCAATAATAATAATAATAATAAATAAACATCATCGACTGGGACTCCGTGACGAATCGCTCCAGGCTCAAATGTAGAAGGCGGTGTTCCTTTCCCCCTAACCGTCGGCCATTTGGGTTTCCATCTGGTTGGGTTTCTATTTATTTTTATATTTTTCGTTTACAAATATATATTTATACAGCCCAACCAGAAAGAAAACTACATAGATATTAACAAATCTATATTGTGCAAATCGTAACCACATAGTCACACCACACGTGCACATTTACCAGCCAATATACTGCACGCTAATGACACGTGAATATCCAATGTATGACGAAAATTGACAAGCGGACCAATCACATGAAAAAGTGTTCACCCGTACTTACCCCGCGCCAAAGAGACCTATATTGCACGTGTCAAGGCTGTGCTCACGACTCGTGTGCCGCTACGTATGCCTTGTCAGCGAGTTTCAAACGTTTACAAATATAAGACGGGGTTCACAATTCGTATCAATCAAATCTTAATAATTTTTTCTAATGTTCTTTTTTATTAGCAGAAATATCATTATATACCTTCCACAGCTGGAAACAGACCTCTTCTCGTTACTTAGAATTTTAAGGCAAGGAAATATCCACCGCGCTACCCTAATACGTATTGTCTGACTGCCTCAGAGGTAGTCTCATATAAATTTTGTTAAGATCTGATGATAGGATCCATGAAAAGTATGTCGAACGACAATTTACAGCACGCCATACGGGCAAATAATTCTTTATTACCTCAACCACAGAATAAATAATAGTACTACGCACCTCAAGCAATTTAGATCTTTATATTCTTGTTAGTTTTTTGAAATTGATTACACTATTTGAAATGTTTAATTATGACAAGTAAATACATACGTAGAAATGAGTCTGAATGCGATTCCGTCTATCGGAACCTACCCGTAAGTCCGTCCTATTATTAGTGACCAACCGAAGATTCGGTTTCTATTTCAGTTTAGGTAAGATTCGGCAAAAAAATCGAGTTTCGGTAATAGTTTCGGTTTCGGTAAAAAATCTGCCGAACCTTCGGTGGCGCCGAAACTCAGTGTTCGTGGATTATCGTGCGTCGTTCAGATGAGTTCGTGATTCGTGTATTGTTCATAACTATATAGAAACAGAAACATTTCTAATCAATATAGATGTAAATAATACTTATTGAAAGTCACTCTTTTGTTTAATTACCACTGGTTCGAAAAAAACCTCTGTCATTGGAAGAACCAACAAGAAACCCAGCGGTACTTTTTTTAATAATAGCTTACAATCAGAGGCGTAGCGTGGACTAATATAAACTTAGGCGAAGGTGCATCAGCGAGGCCCCTTTTCTTTCGTTCCAAGGATCTACCCAATAGATCTATCCCACCAAACATGCTTTGACACGACATACCTACTCACATCTATTAATTCCTGACAAGTCTCGTATTCCGTCAATGTAACAATCGCGTTCTTTGAAGGTAGTTACAATGGCCTCGCAGTCGTATTTAAGAGAGGCTTCTTGCGAGGCCCCAAACAAACACACTTAAATTTGTGACTTTCTTTTTGAGCGTAAAAGTGATCAAATTAATTAGTCATCTGTGGTAAAGTCTGGGGGCATCGCATTTTAGAGGGCCTCGCGAGGCCCCTTTAAATGCGAGGCCGTGGGCGAGTGCCCATTTCGCCCATGCCTAGCTACGCCACTCTTACAATCATGTGTGTAACACTATTAATAATACAAAATAAATTAGAAATATCTTGGTAGTGATCACCTCATTCCCAGGGGTTATTTTCATCCATAAATTCCTTAATATTATAATAACCCTTTTTATACAAACTTAGTTTATTAAAGTTTTTGAACTTTGAGCAGGTCTTGTATATTTTCTGGGATTTTGTTAAGTTGTGTGTATATTGTGTGTAAGTATGAGAGTGTGACATATTAAGTTAATGCAATTGAATAATATTAATAATTTCGTGAACACAAAAACATATGTTCTCAATAAGCGATAGTTTTTTATAGGTAGTGTTTTTTGAGTGAGTGATTTTTCTACAAAATTGACCTAAAGAAGTATTTCTTAACGTTAAATTGTTGATTTTTACTTTCAAATAAATAAATATAATGCTACATGACTATTACAATACTTAACTGTTTTTCATTAACATGCATTAACTATCTGTATATGTATAAAAATACACCAGATTTCAGTACACAATAACAAAAATTAACATGTCTAAATAGGTTTCGGTTTCGGTTTCGGCCGATACTGACACCCAGATCGAAGGTTCGTTTTCGGTTTCGGTTTCGGTTGAAAATCTTGTTTCGGTAGGTCACTACCTATTATTACAATTTTTTCTGAAACTTACATATTAGATAATTTACTATAGGCAATTTATCAAAGAATGCCACATTGCATATACTTAGAACATAGAATTCTATGTTCATTAGTGGGCTCAAATATTAATTTGATGTATAAACGGTATTTTTTGGCTTCCAAATAATTTCGAAAACGCGTTTAAAATGATGTGGAAATAGGTTCTCTTTCTAACCTTACAAAATTATTATTCGAATCGAAAGATTAATAGAATCTTTTTAATTTTTAAAGGCAGTCGAGTGCCGGGGCCGTGCAAGCGTTTGCATTTTTTTTTAGAGAATAAGGGTGACAAACGAGCACACAGTCCACCTGATGGTAAGTGGTTGCTGCGGCCCATAGACATCTTCATCTATCCTCTATTACAAATCAAAATGTAGATGCGTTGTCACCCGTGAGGACTAAGATGGAATGCCTCATTTCCAGTAAAAAGGGCCTCCGGCCACCTGCACTCACCAAGCGAAACGCAGAGGTAAACCTCTATTTCACCCTGGTTTTCTGTGAGGTCGTGGTAACACCCCGGTTCGAGCCGGCCCATCCGTGCGACAGCAAACGCTGCCGCGTGGCTCTACCACTGTTTAAAATTATAACGCTAGCAATTATCGATTTTGTTAAGCAAATGTGAGGAAATCTGAACGTCAAGAAATTTAAATATTTTAAGGACATAGAAAGTCGACTAAAACGATTAGTGCAGCGGTTGCTTGACAATTCTAAATTTTCTTTTAGAAATGTTTTAATTAAATATTTTAAATAATATTTTTAGGATTGTGAAATGCTGCATAAGTGATCATAGTATGTATAGTCAATTACATAATTATTTATTACTATATATATTGAATACTAACCGGAAACTGTATTGTCCGGCAGGAAGTTCTTCTAGTGCGAGTGTGCTGGCCGCAGCGGGGGTCTCCGTTGCGCGTCGCCACTCTCCCTCGCCCACGCGGCAGTATTCAAGATGAACTGGCGCTGGCTCATCCCACTGGACCACCAGTCCTCCGCCGGGGTGCGCGCGGACAGTCGGCACTCCTGGCGTCCCTCCCGCGCCCACCGTGAGTCGGGCCGAGCTCTGGACCCCGCCAAGTTCGTTGCTCACGAGGCAACAGTAAACGCCTGCGTCGGACGCACGGCACGCGTGTATCGTTAGCGACGCGAGACCGTCAGGTGCAAGCGAGATAGCGAAACGCCCCCCGTGTCTCAGCGCTCTGGTCTCTGGTGCGGTCTTCCTCCAGGAGGCGGTAGCTCGGGTCGCGTTCGCGCGGCATGATATGGTCGCGCTAGAGCCGGGCGCTGCGGTTACGTCTGCCGCCGGCTCGAGGAGCTCCGGTGGACGGAGTTCAGTGACCAACCCCTCCGCGCTCGGTTCCCCTCCACTGCTGCAGCCACTGCCACTACTGCCACCCCGCCGCAACTTCAAGCCCCACGCTCGCTTCGATAACCCCTGCGGGTCACACACATCGATGACTTCGCGAAAACGCATAAGTGAAACTGCCAAGCATTGCATGCACGCCCCGATTCTCCTTAATAAACCACCGCCGTCCACTCGTTAACTAAACTATTTACAATAAATAAACTTAAACTCGTCTTTGGCGGTCATTCCGAAACACACAGCACATTGGAGTCTGGCGCGTGAGTCTGAATCTGCCCGCTATCACAGTCTATGTTAGAAATGCATGCCCGTGTATATCATACCTACAACAAAAGAAATATAGAAAAGCGTTAAAATAAAATAACATGCAAAACAGGATAGAGAAGAGTATTTTTTCAACATTAACATAAACAATGTGATGAAATTGACCTATAATGGCTACTGAAGAAGAGTAAAAAGCAAATAATATTTAAAGCATGCTTCAAAAAAGAAAAGCTAAAAAATATGTAGTCATTTTGGATAAAATAAGAATAATTTATTATTGGTAAAAATGACAAACATTATAGAATAAATTAAAAAGATTAACGTTAATAAATTCAATTATACTATTCAAATGTGTGTCAAACATTAAATGTAACAAATAAAGAGGCTGTCCAGTTGTAAAGCAGCAGCTAAAATATAACAATCGGCACCACTTGCGCAATCTGTCTAGTGATACAGGTAAAGCGTAGTGATGATACCAGTACCGCGGAAAGATTGGTGGTTGTTTGTTCAGTAGCCAGGCGGAGATGCAAGCACCATAAGTGTTTCACTTTTCAGTCAATTGCGTAATTAGTTCCAACGCCCGAAACTCGTGCCGATTTCCTATACTAACCACACTTGTTTTGATCAGTTAATTATTCAAATTATTAACTGGAGAAATTACAAGTTATTTAAGTTCATTGAAGTTTTAGAAATATTGTTTAGCAATAAGGTAATTAAGTTTATTCAATATAAGTGTACTGTATAGGATTATTAAAATATTTATATCAATATAAAGTTCGAGTTATGTGTATTACGATTAATGAATATTCAAATTAAATATACGAAATCTGATAACAGTTTGTGTTGCTGCTCAGCTCATATTATAGTATCTAGATGTGAATCATCGCACTTAATGCTGTACTTTCTTCACACTTTTACATTTCTTGCGTTCAACATTATACTAAATGTTTGTCATTTTTCTCCATAAGCTTTTTCGTATGTTCGTTCTACGGTACACATGCTTACGTATTATATTCAGAAATAAAAACATGCGATTTAAAAAAGCTATTGATTGGACTAAAAAATTAAAACACTATTACGTTAATATGTTGCTTGTAGAATAATCTGACAAAAATCATATTAGTATGGTTTTTAATTGGTCAAAGAAAATTTTAGAGGTATCTTTGTGATTTTTTTCTATCGTGTCAAATTAGTAGTATCGTGTTTTCAATCCTGAAAAACGTCATATATTTTTCTAATTTTGTTTACTGCTGTGGATCATATACTTTAAGGCATTATACAACTTGCGTTTCTGTCCTGTAGTCCCCCTTAAGGGCCATTTTGAACATGGAGTACGATTACAAGTTTTTAAATTAAAATTGTATACAAATAATAAACTTGTTACAAGATTTCTTTGTAAATGCACACAACATGTTTTATTGTTTTTATATAATATGTGTAGTATTGCAACATCAAATGTTCGTATCGCTATAATATTATAGTTAACTTGTAGATTAATCGAGATAGTCTTATCTTTAAGAATTCGTGATGATCTCAATGTGTTTAGGAAGAATAATAATTAATAACAAACAATATTTTATTTTAATAAATTCATAGTAACCAAATGTATTTTTGTGTAAGTTTAGTGGTTGTTTAATTGAATTCATTTTACCATAATTATCTGTTTTGTTCACGTATGAAGTGCTGTAAACGATAGTTATTGTTTAAATACGATATTTTTATTTTGTTAATCAAAAGTAAATGGCCTGTTCAAACCCAATTTTCTATAAATACTAATAATGTTATGTAGTCTCATTTAGAACTTCTTTATAATTAATAGTAAAAGATTACACACCTTCCAACCCAACTAAGCCAGATCAAATAAGGCAAAGCACTGCTCGAGCATTCTCAGCTGATTATCATCAAATATCGTCCTTATTCCATTACAATATGAGTTTTAAAACTATGCAAGGGATATTTTTTTATGTTAACTATTTCGAACACGTCACGATCGAAAACATTATCAAGGCAGTACGAGCAGTTCCATGTCTTATTTGAGAATACCCTTATTAAACGGTGTACAAGTGGAATTAGTTACTTCTTAATTGTTTAAAAATGAGTTTTATAATAAGGGGTATACCATAATAAAGACTCCCCATTTTAGTACCGTTTAATACTACATTTTGATTTGTAAGTTGCACAGTTTATAAAATTATTAAAATACATAATATTTTACCAAAATACTTTTATAAACAGTTGTTTCTAGAATTATTTAAGTTATTTTTATATTATTTTTATTCTAATTCAATTATTAAGCTTTACCTATGCGTTGTAATATAATTTAGTTATAATTTATATATATCAAATGTAACAAGACAAAGGATGCTGTGTTATTTATGTTTACATTGATATTCCCATCAGTAACTCTCAAGCAAGATGCATTTTGAATTTTTGAAATAAACTATTTCTATTTTATTAGATGATATTATAAGCAGTATTAGCCTTTCGAGTTGCTCGAAATTATTTACTTAGGTTAATTACTTAGCCCAATGTACGTCCTGTATTTGACATATAAACATAATCCAATGTCGCAATTACTATTCAATGCTGAAAATGAAAGGTTTTGAATTTTGATCTTAATTTTATTTTCTTAACATGTATTTAATATACCATATATATTTCAATTGATGGGGCGATTATAAAAATATGGTATTTTTTACCATAAGGAAAACACTAAAGCTTTTCTCCAAATATAATAGTTATATATTATACCGTTTCGTGTGGCTTAGACATACCGCAGCGGGCCTATAATGTTATTCGTGTGCAATATAATATGCATTTAGGGTGCTGTTGGGGTTCAACGGTTCTGTAGTGCGTCAAGCATGTTTGCTGAAGCAGAAACGGACAGCTTTTAAGTTATTCCGCGAAAAAGAACAGCACCCTTAACGTGCAGGCTTCGGGGAGCACCAACAGCATCCTGAGAGTTATTGTGGAGAAACGAGACTGCTCGTTCCTGCAGCACTGGACACGTATGCGCTGCTGCGAGTCTGGTGCAGTGGGAAGTGGGCAGAGGTATATGAATTAATTTAATAGTAATTAGTTAATGACTAAGAGATTTTAGTTTATAAATTAATTACTAACCCAAATGGATCATGCTCCGAAATAAATTATTATTATTATTATGATTACTGTAAGGCACAAAAGTAAGGTGGCCAATAAATTTATTGAAGTCCCGCGGGATTGGTATTTTGATAAAGTTGTTGTTAAAAAGTATTTATATACGGATAACATTTTGAAATAAGCAATGTTATTTTTATCTTTAAATAAAATATTTTTGTTTAGAGCATAATTTGGTAAGGAACACTGGGCATGCGGGACGCAGCATGACCTTTTGTGTTACTGCAAAGCAGAATCTGTAACGGTTGGTCGCCTTACCCGTTAACATTTTATGTTTTATTGACCTGCAATATCTTTGTAATTTGTAATGAATAAGACCGTTAGCTTATTGTAACAGCACCAAGCAAAGAGTTTAAATAAAGTATATACGGCATGTGATAACATTTTATTTATATTCTGCGACCGTGACTTTCAGTCGTTTGGATCACAACTTACGTTAGCGTGCGGCGGCGAAGTAGGGCTCACTGCCGTACTGGGCGTCTTCTTGCGGTCATCGCTGCGTACAGTGCCGGTGGGTAGATTGATCGTGTTGGCCTTAGTGTGGGGGCGCTGCGATCGCCCTCGGAGCTCAGGGGCCAAGCGCCCCCCCAAACACGGAGGCACACTCTCCGTCTTACGTAGTCCACTCCAACCCTCACCCACACTATCGGGACGGGAATAGGACTAATTAAAACAAAAAAATAAAAAGGGGAAAAAACGGGTTCGCCAGCTTTACCGTCGAATGGGGTGTTTGACTATTGTAAAAAAAATACGAATTTAGGTATAGTCTGAGAAAATTTATTTGGAGCATTGAAAAAAGGGATAAAAAGATTACAAAATGCTTTTGTACGTATAATATTCTTTACTGTCATAATTTGTAAGGTACTAGTGGTTTTTTTTTAAGGAAATAGATTCACCTAGATCCTAGACAAATCATGCCATTGCATCTTGTAGTCAAATACACCATTGTTAGACTAGTTTCGTGTAGTTTAAGATTAATCTATCAGATCTATATATTTAGTTGATTTAATACAATAAAGCATTTGTGTTAGTACTGTGAAGCTAATTCTTATAAAGCTTTGTTAGTAGCTTGAAGCCGGCCCCGATGAACAAAACATTAAACGAAACAAACAAACAAAACGTGTAAAAAGCATGCGGGACTAAAAGCAGTAAATCAAAAGCGTTTTTGATTCACATTTATTGGTTACTCATTTAACATATATTCGAGTATTACAATGATAGTTAAATGTTAACTTATTATATATATACAAAGGTATGAGATTCACATATAATTATGTACAAAATTAAACAATTAGTAGGAGCATAGTCAAAATACATTCGTTTAAATAACTTAATTGCATTGGTCTAAAATATCTTTTAGAAAGATTAAAATGTTCTCGACATTATAAGAATATAAAACATTATACATCGATGTCTATTCTATAAGGATAATCAAGTGTTAATAGTAATACCTAACGAACTATCTAATCTCTATAATTTAATAATAAAACTATTGGAGGTAACAAAACAGTTATTTGCGGCTACAAAGCGTTAAATTTCGCACGAATAATCGTCAATCTACCGAGTTTTGCTCATCGGTATGTCGATTTGACAAACAAAGTGTTGTCGTGTCTGACACACTGCCTAAAAACAGTTATTATTAAAAACCGTCTCACCGAATAAGTATCTTTTCTTAAAACTAACAGTTACACTCGCTGAAACTTCGCAATATCTGTGAACCATTAACTAGGTTTATCATTCGACCATATTAGCAAGAAATATTGATTGGACATTATTACAAAAGACCCACGTAAATTTCGCACATAATTTGAAATTTCGACAAATGTAACTCTTAGTGCAGCTTTACCAAATAACATGCCAGATGTTGCGTATAGATAGTACATAAAAAAGTACCTACATGGTAGTTCAACCGTCACACATGTAAATGTGAAAGACTATGATTTGTCTGCGCTCAAAATCAAATTGTTGCATCAGGCATGACTGAGTATATTTTAAATAATATTAGTAAACAATATATAATTATATAGAAAAATACTCACAATTTTATTAAGAAAATAAACAATACTAAGAGAAAGATACAAACGATTGCGTTTTGAAACCATATTTACTTTACTTACGTAGAACCTAGTCAATATTTAAAAAAAATATTACAAAATAGACTGACATGTAGCTGTCTGTGGAGCTCTTCTCAGTTATTCACCAAAGTACAATTTGGTGATATTCATGCTTTCGAACAATATGCTACAAATATAATAATATGAGCTACGTATATAAATATGCCTAAAAAGCAAGTCCTTACGGTCTAAATATACCTATCACAATATAATTTTAACAAAATCCTTTGGACCACAGCTTAATACATAAATTATTTTATACACTAAAAGCCGTGTAAACGAAAGCGTTATTAATACGCAAAAACAGCTGGCCATCTGTTCGAAGTTACATCCACTTACAAACAGATAGATAATTCGAGTTGTCTTTGCATACCAACAATCAAGTAAGCTATGTAATTACAGTACAAGTCGCAGCATCAGCGTTATGATCAAGCATGTCGAATGTCTTGAAATACAATAGCTGCAAACTAAATTGGTCCCGTAACTAAAAAGAAAACCATGGATAACGCCGACATAATATTGAGAGAAAATAATACACAACAATAATTTTCGATAAGATATAAAGACATCATGGGAAAATAAAACTAAGATTACCAGGAATACAATGAATTACAACACTATAATACAACTATTCTGTGTGAGGTGTTATCGAGTTATGTATCTTAATCCCCCGATTTAAGCTGACCTCTCGGGATCCGACCGTCGTGAAGCCCTAGGGGCCTCGGCGGTCGGGCCCAAAGGGTCTATCTACATCCAAGCTTAAATCAAAGTTTGACAAACACCACTTACAATAATAGAACGTCCATGGCTTTATTATATGCGCCCTTACACTAGAGACATAAGATATGTGTGAGGCTATATTTGAAAATATGAGGTACGATAAAACGATTATAAGGAATCGATTCAGTTAACACTAAATTAACGATAGACATCTTCGATGATACTACCTTAAAACAAACTATATACAAACTATAAGAAATCTGTGTGAAAGCTGAAAACCCCGTATAAATAAATTTCATATGTATTAAGAGTAATGCTACCTGAGATCAGATAATACTATAATAATGTGAATTATTGAAAAGTTACCCTAACATGCATTATATTGTAGTCCGACTCGTTCCACGATTATCGTTCTTTGCAATCATTCCGATCAGTCTAGTCTTTTTCGATTCCTTCTTAAAAGATATAGCCCTAATAATATGCATCGATTAATTGTTGTCATTAAATATTATATTTGGATATAATGAGTTCATAGATAAATTGATGGATTACGAATGTAGTGGTAATAATAATTAAAACACCAATAATATCCTAAACACTTACTAAGGTTATCGGTTATATGAGTAGCTCTTAAGTGAGTATAGTTATGGATTATTATTACGTAAATGAGTTTATTAAATTCTACCCTTAACCTAACGTCTGTCAACACAGCACATCATTCAAGTCACGTCACTCATGCTTATGTCATAAAATCCGTCAGATTTAATTCTTGGTGAGGATGTTCACTAATCTCGTTATGCTCTCCATTTTAACTAGTTACTAAGATTTCGATTTTAACTAACTCTCGAACTAAGTGAAATATTGCCTGAAACAACATTCACGGCGAAACGTAGGGTGTTCAGAAGCGCATTTGAAAATTATTGCTATTTAGATTATGTGGATCTTATGGAACTGTTTCTCTCATCACACAAATTAGTCTAAAAATTTGGTCAAATAATGTGCGTGTTAGTGTATATTTAAAATCGTAACCTATGCTATCAATTCCGAACATCTCTCACTATAAATTATTAAATTACTAAATTTAACAATAAGGCTAAAGTTGTGGGAGGCAATTGGCATGGCAGTACAATGTTGATCTTAATGGCACAAGCTTACGCACAATAAAAGTGATATGATTCATGTTACTTTAGTGCAAGTACATACATGTATATTTCTGAGGTCCGCTACATAATATCGCACGATGTGTAAAATGTATCAGAACGAGCTGGAAGGCTCTTTGTAGTAGTTCATTTTTTTAATTTAGTTAATTTATTCTTTATATGTGTGTGTATTTTTAAGACTATCCTTTTTGGCCTATCGTATGGATATGTGTCAACACTTCTAGTTAAAAGATTTATTAGCTTCCATAGACACTGTAGTGTACAAATAATTTCTCTTTAGTTAGATGTTACAACCGCTCATATTTTTTTTGTTTTTGTATTGTTGTATTCTCGGCAAATAATTTTTATACCAAATAGGATACATATTAATTAAAAATGACAGATAAATTTTATAAATTGTTAACACATAATAGTAATACTACAATTTTAATAAATTCACTTGTCTCTAACTAACAAACGTGAATTTTGTTCGTGTTAAAAAGAGGCCAATTATAGGTGTCAGTTTAGTTAGAACAAGCGCACAGAGCAAAGAATATCAGAACGTAAACAGAAAGAAATAAATATACGCCGAGACATTTTGTATCGTCCTGATGGGGTTTTGTATAGTCTTCAATCTGCGCGCGTGATTACAGACGTAAAAACTTAAACCTGCAATATAAATTATATTACATAATGTGCTTTGTTTCTATTACCCTGCGCTAGGTTTGCGGAATGGTTCACCGAGCTGTTACGCTAACGCTGTATATAAACACTTGCCGGGGTGGTGGTAGTTGACACCATTATTAACGAACTACTACATTAAATTGAAAGATAAATTTGCAACTGTTCAAAGTCGGACCAGTATTTCATTTTACGTTAAATTAGATGGTTAAAATTCATAATGTACAAAAGAAATATTTATTTGACTATAACAATAATTTGACTATATGACTCATACAATTTCTAACTCCTTTACATAAGTTTCATTTAGACGACTCGAAAAAATATTTCAATCAATAAGACTGTCAACTACCGTATTTACATGTTCTGATTTTAGCAGATGTTAATATAGCAACTTCTTCAGCAAAACTCGTCAGGACGTGGTTAACATAATGATAATATTTTTTTTCTAAAAGCAGTTCCAAAGAAGAATTCTCGCTTTGGTGCAATTATTAGTTAGTATTCTGACGAGTTGTGCTCTTATGTTAATTAGAACAAATTGCTGATCGATTATCTCGATATATCGCGAGCAAAGTAATATTATGCAATGTACGAATTTGTTAATAATGTTCAATCTTATATCATGAATATAGAGACTGATAAAATACTTTACTCATGATATAAACAAGCTATTATTAAGCACTTTGATACAAAGTCAGGACAAGGAAATAATTGCTTATGAATTCAAAAGCTGCCCTTATTGATGCAAAAGTGACGGTAGGTAACGGCATAAGGTTATAATAATGGGACACAACAAAATCAAGTTTTAATCCCTTAAACTTAGATGAGATGTCCAAGCTTTCATAATGTTTTATGTTAAAAATGTTTTCATTGATTAAACACCTACATTCATATAAAAATTGACGAGAGAATAAAACCATGAAATCAATGCTACGACTATTGCGGAGCATATTTGACATATAAGAAAACTAAAAGAAAAAAAGAGCGTAATGCCATTACGTACCGTCACCCGTATTCCCGTAAGACCTTATACTTACGCAGCGGGATCGCGCGCCTGATCTCGATGCAGTTCCCGTAGATAAGCTCCTGGATTCTCCAAGGCCTCGCCGAATATACGTTGGGAACGTAATATGGTAGACAAAGTTGAGGTCCACTGAGCGCGACGGGCCTCAGGGGCGCGGCACAGAAACGACTGCTTCGGCTTGTTTGGATCCACAGAGTGAATGATGAATGCACCGTTGTTCTCCAGCTCCTCCAGTTCCATTTTGTTGACCTGTTGTACACAATATTTGTAAAATTCACGGCCCACTGCTAATTATTTTATTTTGATTTCTTACATTAACTCGAATACTAGATAATGGTTAAAACTTATTTCATCGCATTGCATCTCAAATAATTTTAATGTTGCGTGTTTTGCATCATATACGTGATGCTACATCTATATTATAGTTGTAGCATCGATAGCTCGACCGGGGAAGGACCTCGCTCTCACAGAATGCCAGCGTAAAATAGCGGCTTAATGCTGCTGTGTTTCGTATGGTGAGTGTAGATAATCGGCAAGGGAGGCATTCCATCTTAGTAAGGCATTTTTATTTTTAATCAAGAATAAATGTCAATGGAAAATCGTCTAGAACTGAATAAAGGTTAAGATTAAACGTGATAAATTAAGTGAAATAACTTTTATTTAAATGCCGTATATTCAAATATGCGCAAGTCAAAAATTCACGTAACAATAAATTTTTGAGGCAGACCACTGAACTTTTTGAATCATTCATCTTAATATAATTCTGAAAATAGTAAAAAAATCTTATGAACTTACAACGCATACACTTCACAAAAAGCCCTCATAAAACGACATCATAAAATATAAACAGCACACGTTCATGCATGATCAAACAGTTATGATTCCTCAACCTTGATAGCCTAGATAAAAACCTTGCATCGTACTTGTTATGTCGCTTTATTTATTGAAAACGACAGTACCTACAACCGATTGAAGAATTGACAAGTGGAAGAACTTACGAGGGCGACACTGAAAGTTTTTAGAACTGGTCTTGAAAACAGAACTTGTAAACGATATAATAAAAGAATAAGTTCAAATTTTGAAAATGGAACTCTTAAACTGTATTTTTTTAATACAGTTGCTCAAAAAGTGGCGAATGAGGGAATCCACGACTTTTTCTGCCACCAGGGCGGCGCCACTTTACAGTGAGGTAAAATATTTGACAGCTTTCATAGCGGGGACTATAATTTCTTAGGAAAATGTAATCTGTAAGGTTTCTTTCTGTATTATTGGTTATATTTTATATAAATTACATTAGAAATGAGCAAATCAAACTATAAATATAACTAAAAGCCCATTTTAAAAAAAAAGTTCTAAAGTGCAAAAAATTAAAAATCTAACCACTGACGCATTGTGTTGGGTATTAATATAATACACTAGATAATGATAAACTATTATTTAAAACTAATTTCTCAATTAACTGACATTGTGTAGCAAAAAACTTTACCTCAGTCGTAACTAGCGACATCTGGTGAGTGGAAGATTATTAGCCCTCATTGCAGGGACGTATAGCGTTCGGGATGTGGGCATTACATACTCGAGCATTTTCTTTACCTTTTCCGAACTTGTGCGTTCTCTTTCCCAACTGTCAAGATAATGTCTAATAAAAAGAAAAAACCAACCACGAAGTTTTTACTAAAAAAAATTATAGAAGTTGTTATGATTAATGCAAATATTTCTAAAAAGAAGCTACTAATTTGCTTCAATATCAGATTTAATAATTTGATTCAATGAGTTAGGTAAGGTTTCATTTCATTTCATCTTATCAAATTTCATTTTCTTTTCACATCAATAAAAAAATTCTACTGAGGACTTGGCTGTATGGGCATAGTGCCCTTTGCCTACCCAGAATGGGTGAAGAAAACAAAAAATCTCTGCTTATATTTTTTACGGCTGGCGCCATTTTCCACAAATGTTGTTTGCGAGTTAGTTGTTTGTTGCACAAAATGAGTAATTTCGACGATATTTTATTTGAATTAACACCACCGGAACTCAGTATAATTGCACAAAATGCTTCGGAGAACATTTTACCAGAAAAGTCAAAAAGTCGCTACATATCTACATACAACGAATTTATTGCGTGGAGAGAAGAGAAAAAATCAAATAGTTTTTCAGCAAATGTTATGTTGGCATACTTCTCCGAATTCTCAGCAAAATTAAAACCTTCAAGTTATGGTCGAGGTTTTCCATGATAAAAAGCATGCTGAAAATAAGGAACAACGTGGATATAAGTGAATACCCAAAACTAAATGCTTTCTTAAAACGACGATCAGACGAAAAGTCGAAAATATTAACATCGAATGAAGTGGAAAGGTTTTTGAACGAAGCTCCCGATGATCGTTATTTAGCCACAAAGGTAATTTATTAATAAATACTTATTTTTCTTTAGTATTCAGTTTACGAAATCGCAAAATACAGTCAATATACTATTTAAACAAATCAATTCAAATCATTTATTTCGCTAAAAATATGGGTACAGACGGATGGATACAGAGTCAGTATTTGTTTCCACATATTTTGCCATTCGTGGCATGTGAAAAAAAATTTAAAATAAATGTGTTCAGAACAAACTAACATTAGAAATAAACACATAATATTCCAATATGTAACTTACTGTATTGTAACTACCACTTTGTAATTATTACACTTGTTTTTAGAAGAACATAACAAAATTAGAAATGATTTGATTTCATTTGATAAAAAAATATTAAACAAATCACTTTTTTTGTGTGGTGGTTGGAGCTTGCCGCAGAGATGAGTTAGCCAATATTACTTTAAAAGATATTGAAGCCCATGGAAAAATGCTACTAATCAAGATTCCGAATACAAAAAATGAGATACCGAGAAGCTTTGTTGTTGAAGGAGATTTTCTTAGAATAGTGCAAAAATATATGAATCAACGGTCACGAAAAGCAAAATCCGACCGTTTTTTCCAAAATTACCAAAAAGAGAAGTGTATAGCTCAAGCAATCGGGATAAACAAATTTGGTAATATGCCAAAAGAAATAGCTATGTTTCTTGGTTTGCCGGATGCTGAGTATTATACTGGGCACATCTTCAGGAGGACCTCTGCCACATTATTGGCAGATTCAGGAGCCAATTTGACGTCCTTAAAGCGACTAGAAGGTTGCAAGTCAGACAAAGTTGCAGAAGGCTATATTGCTGATTCATTAAACAACAAACTAGAAACTGGGAAAAAATCACACAATCCATTAATTTAAAGTACAGTTCGTTTCCTTCACATCATGACAATACTGAAGAAAACGTTCGTCCATCTACCTTCGTTGATAATGATAATTCATCAGATCCAATTCCATCAACTAGCAAACGCCATTGTATAACACCTTTGACAAATATACATGAACAATCATACGAAATTAATAATAGTTTGTCTCAAACAGTAAATATGCAACCTAAAACTTCCCCAGTTAGTATAAAAAACTGCCGATTTCAATGTATATGTGAATTATAACTTTTATAAGAAATAAATGATTAGTTACTTGAGTTTATTGTGTTTTTATTATTTTATTCAATTGCTTCATTTTTTCGCAACTGTATTAAAATAGATGTTCTGTACACGTGCGGAACCGTCATTGCAACTTGTTCCGACTGTCAACCCTCACCTTCGGCTGCGGTTCGGCTCGGGTAGACATTTGTCGGAACTCTTTGCAATGACAGGCTTTCCGCACTCTTAATGAAATACACTATATTAATTTGTCATTTGTTTACGATCTGGCGGCAAATTAAAAATTGTCTGTGTCACGTCAGCATGAATTTAACGCGAGAAAATTTTCGTACAATGATTTTTTATGATATTCGATGTTATTTAAGTCAACAAGAAAGTTATGATAGACTTCGATTGGCCTTTTACGATTAAGCCCCACCCCATGCCACTGTTTACAACTGCTCTAATGAGTTTAAACGTGGCCGTACTAATTTCACCGATGATCTGCGTGAGGGACGGCCTTCTACGGCGACGACCGAAGATAACATCAGTGTTGCCCGTATGATAGACTGACAAAAGAGTGACTTATCAGAAGATTCGGACAAGCTTAGGCCAATGCCTAACATGTAATGCCTTCCAATATATGAGTCAAATGTACAAAATCCCCCATGAACATTTCGCGGTCAGGAAGCTTTGTGCCCAGTGGATACCTCATAATATGACAAAGGCCCAAAAACTCCGTCGTGTTGCTTGGTGTCGTGAAATGGTGCAAAGATTTAACGGAGGTGACTCAAAGCTGTGTCGACATACGGGTGACGAAAGCTGGATTTATTATTATGATGCTGAAACTAAGAGACAGTCTGCTGTCTGTGTGTTTCCTTCAGAGGAGTTGCCAACTAAAGTGAAGTGAGGTCGATACGTGGGAAAAAAGATGGTGGCCTCGTTTTTCGGATTAAGCAGGTCATTAAGCAACAATTTTTTTAGAGGATTGAAAAACAGTTACTGCAGAGTGCTACACTAAGAATTGTTTGCCACTTGCCTTAGAAAAAGTTCGGGAGAAATGACATCGCGGTAGGTTCCTCCTGCACCACGACAATGCCTCGTCGTACACCGCCTAGCAAACAATCGACTACTTGGCGACGTGAGACGTAGAATTACTGGGTCACCCGCCCTATAGCCCCGACCTCGCACTTGGCGATTTTTATTTATTTCCGAAAATAAAAGAAAAACTTCGAGAAAAAAGTTTTATGGACGCCGAAAAAGCAGTGTCTGAGTTTCAAAATGCCGTCTAAGAGACCCCTAAAGACGAGTGGGAAAAGTGTTTTTCATAGTGGTTCCATCGAATGCAGCGATGTATTGATCTACAATGTAGATCAATACATCGCTTGTAGATCAATACATCGCTGCAATGTAGATTCTACATGAACAGTATTTTGAAAAGATATAATAAAATTAATAACTTGCTAGTTTGTTCCGTTTTTGATTTTCTAAGAACTTTCAGTGTCATCCTCGTACTCACAAGACATTTGCATTTTAATAAATGTACTTAGCCAAACAGCAGCATGTAAATTAGGTATTGTATTGATTACTAGTAATAGAATGAAATAATAAATGATCGTCGAATTAACAACATCGATTCATAGCGCGACGGTGCGAGTGGTATCAGGCAGTGAGAGAAAAAAAAAACGAGTCAACATTATTGATATCTGTATCTCACCAACACGTTACGCTTCGAAATTTAAAACTTTAATGTTAACTATTTAGTCCGAGTTTGGTAAGAAAATATGAAATTGTCAAAGCAAACATATTTTAATGTAGTAACAGCAACAGTAACAGCTTACTGATATATTAAATTTTGCTGTCAAAATTATCGATCGAAATACAGACTAAAAAGGTTAGTGAAAATTCGGGACATTTGGCGTCCCGATCGAGGGTGAATCGAGACGTGTCACTAAACCAAAATAAAACAAAACAAAAGAAAGCGAATGCGAGTGGTGACGAGATAAAGTGACACGTCCTATCGCTGGGAGAACCCGGAGCGTACTAATTTGGTTGATTTGTAGTATTTTTAAGTAATCATATAAAATAATGGACTAAATAAAACGAGCTGCAATCTTTTTTGATATTCAACAGTATTTTAATAAAATAATTAAAAGCGATATGTTTATATTCAATTAACGAAAAAAGAAATGACATCGAAATGGACAGTTTTGGTGAATTTATAGTATTGTTTTTTAATATTAAATCAAAATATTTTCGTAATTTGGGCATTGTGTTGCACTTCAAGACTATATATTCCGATATAATAACACTTAAAATGTTTAAGCTTTTGATAACGGTTGTATTCGACCTGAAAGCTAGCTCTGACGCATATTTTTGTAAAACACTATGGAGGTATTATCTTCGCTCTAAAACTCAGTATTTAAAAATTATGATATTGCTTTATAGCGCACTAAATAAAGACTACATCTTTTGAAAACCGTCATTTATGCAAATAATATACAGTTTTTACCATAAAACTAGTACAGCTGCTAACAATCAACCGTATGTTACTAGTATGTTGCCAAAAAAAAAAAACGAGTACTCCGCTAACAATCGAAGATTACTCTAACAATTGAAACCAATAAAAACAAACTCTACATATAGCAAGAATTAACTTTATATAATCTAAAACTAAATAAAATTTACAACTGACCAATATAACTTATTAAAAATAATTCAAAAACTATCGGTTTACCCAGTAAAAAGTTATGAGGTAACACACATAAAAAAAACCATACAGTCGAATTGAGTACCGTCTCCTTTTTGAAATCGGTAGAAAAGAGCGGTTGTCAACCTGCCTGCCTGAAGTGGCAATTAGGTATAGTAGAAATTTCCTCTATGAGGTAATTATGAACTAGGCCTGTGTTCAACAGATGATGACGGTGAAGATGATTGATAACGTTTGTATTCAGAAGTTGACGTGGGACCAAGAAGACATCATTATTTATACCAGAGAAGTGCTGGTATTAAGAGGCCCTTTGTTTATAAATGGAAATCAGGAGGTGGAATTGTTTATCACTCGGCAATACACACCTGCGTGACTTAAAAATCTGGGACCATTTTCCAACAAAAAACGTATACTTAGACTGGACCTCAACGTTAAATATGACATTATATTATTCAGAGATTTGGTATATAAATAGTGTATCACTAATAATAGTGGTTAAAAAAATACGAACATTAAATAGACAAAAAATTCAAACAACTTTTCCATCGGGGATTTGAGTGAAAATAATAGGATTTGACTTCAAGAATGAATTTAAGTTTACCACATATACGCGTTTATACGTATTTCTTTTTGTAATATTATTTTTACGTGGTAGAGCTATGCTGCAGCTATATTAGTACTATAGTCGTAACATGAATGTGTCGGCTCGACCGGGCAAGGACGACGCTCTCACAGAATACCAGCGTAAAAAAGCAGCTGAACACTGCTGTGTTTCGTATTGTGAGTGTAGAGAACCGGAGACCCTTTTTACTGGAAAAGAGGCATTCCATCTTAAGTCCTTACGGATGACAACGCATCTGCACTTTGATTCTTTATTGAGGATAGATGTAGATGTCTATGGGTCACAGCAACCACTTACCATCAGGTGGACTGTGTGATCGTTTGTCACCCTATCCTATAAAAAAAACTGTACTCAGTGTGTTGCAGTTTACTCGTACACTTGTGGCAAATCAGTGATGTAATTTACTATGAAAGTGTGGGCATTGATGGATCACCTATGGTTTAAAGTATAATATCTACGCGGACGAAATCGCGGGCAAATGCTAGTCTTTTTATAAAAAAAGAGAGATTTGTCGTTAGTTATCAAACCTTATTGCCATATATACAATTTATGCTGTTGAAGAAATTAATATGATACATGTAAGAGCTCATTACGAAAATTGTTCTCGGAAATCTTGTATAAATCGGCGGACAAAAACAAGAAGCGCAGAAAATATATAAGATTTTTTTTTGATGTGGAAAGATATGATAGTAATGCGACGATAACGACGCACAAACCTGGAGGCGCTTAAGAGATCAAACTGAAACGTCGACGGTGTGATGCCCGTCACGTAGCTCTTTTATATTATTTGAGTGCAGTATCCGAAACGGGGCCATTCGGCCATTTCATTCGTTATAACATTCAGTCCAGCGGCATAACCGGATTTATCACCTCACTCAACCAATGAGTGTAATAAGCGATTTGTTTAAAAAGCAAATACAAAAATGTTATAGCCTCTGATAGATAACTACTTCGTATATGACGTTATTATCTAAAGTATCTAGACTGGAGGTGAAGAGCGACTTCAAAAATGCGAGATTTTTGGTACTGAAATAAAATTAATTATTTTTTGACTGGCGCGATAAAGTAGCCGTGTAGTGGCAATTAAGAATATCCACTACCCCATATCTTCCCGTGGGTGTCGTAAGAGGCGACAGTGGGAAACAGGCAGGAGATGGGCAGGAGCATCTTCCTGATAAAAAAACTGCGGTTAATAACCAGCTCACCAAGCGTGGCAGCTATGGCAAATATCCTCCCATGAAATGAAAGTTACGAAAAGACGGCCCCCAGTCCCCGGCGGCCCCGCTATTTCTAGATACGGTGGCAACCATGATAACGGCGGGGCAGGGGGTGCTAAGAATCTCGGGTTAAGGTTCGGTTGTCACCTAATATTGAGTAGTGACGATAGATAGACAAGTTACGCTGGCATATTATAGGTTTATCCCAGGTCTGAAGAGAGGGGGAGGACACGGTAATCCTCGTATCCGGCAACTTGTTCTATTACCGGAAGGGTGACCATCTGTCCCAAGGAGGTGTCGGAATTATCGTCCACAAGTTTCTCGTTAACAATGTTGTAAAGATTGGGAGTGTGTCGACGAAGGTTGCTCAGAATCACCAAACGGTATTCGCTGAAGGTCATACAGGTTTACGCACCAACCTCGGCACATGCCGATGAGCAGCGGGAGGAAATGTATTGAGGATATCTATAAAGCAATGCATTCCTCCAAAACCCACTATAACACCGTATGGGAGAGGTGGTAATGGGAGACTTCAACGCAAAACTAGGCACAAAAGAACGGTGAGCTGAAAGTAGAGAAATTTATAACAGGCCAATGGAACCCAAGGGGCCAACAGCTGGTCGATTTCATGGAGAAAGAGGCACTATTTATGATGATCTCTTTCTTCCATAACCTCAGAGGAAGTGGACCCGGTCGGGCCCCGACGGTTCGACAAAAAGTGAGATTGACTTCATAATGACGATCAGACGATAACTGTTCAGCGATGTCTCAGTGATCGCGCTGGTGAAAACTGGTGGCAATCACCGAATGGTTACAGGCACACTGAACCTAAACGTTAAGCTGGGGAGGTCTCGTCTAATGAATTCAACGCTCCGTCTCCCTTGTGCTCTAATCCGAAGTTCAGAAATCTTTCAGCTAGACAATATGAATGACAAGCTCGTGGAAACTGTACATGCGGTAGGAGCAAAGTTCTGCAAGACCCGCCGCAGAAGAACCCAAGAACTCTCCGATCACACTCTTAATCTCCTGGCTGTTAGACGGGAAATGAGGTTGCAGTCTTCAACAGATTTGACAGCATAAAGGCAACTGAACATACAGATCTCCAAATGCATTCGAACTTACGCAACTTCAATACGGCTTGTTTCGAGCGGAACCAAGGTTCCAAAGTCTTTGCCAGGGATCTGTCTGCTAGAAAGAGCCAACTGTCAAAGCTGAAGACCGAATGTGGCAGCATCGTTTCCGGGACACCTGAGATTTTGAGTGAGATTGAGAAGTTCTATGGACAGCTGTACACGTTATCGTTGGAGCCACACGCAAGTGTGAGTAACGATCCAAGAGCGAGTCTTATCCGACATTATTCCGAAGATATCCCGGACCTCAGTCTGAACGAGATTAGAATAGCTCTCCAGCACCTTAAAAACGGCAAGTCCCCGGGCGAGGATGGAATTACAGCGGAGCTTCTGAAAGCGGGTGGAAAACCGGTACTTGAAGTCCTTCAAAAGCTCTTTAATTCCGTCCTCCATGGGAGCACTGCGGCGTGGAGCAGAAGTGCTGTGGTCTAGTTCTTCAAGAAAGGCGACAACGCTCTCTTGAAGAACTACAGAGCGATTTCCTTTCTGAGCCGCGTCTACGTGTTGTTTTCGAGAGTCATTACTAATCGTCTCACACGCAGACTTGACGACTTCCAACCTCCCAAATAAGCCGATTTCCGAAAACGCTTTAGTACCATAGACCACATACGTATGTAAACCTTCAGCAAATTGTACAAAAGGCCGAAGATTACAATCTTCCACTTTGCCTTGCGTATGTGGACTATGAGAAAGCCTTTGATTCCGTCGAAATTTAGGCAGTGTTACAGTCCTTCTAGCGGTGCCAAGTTGACTGTCGGTATATCGAAGTGTTGAAGTACTTGTACAGTAGGGCTACGATGGCTATCCGAGTACAGAACCAGAGTACGAAACCTATCCAACTGCAGAGAGGTGAATACAGAGTGATGTTATATCGCCGAAACTCTTCACCGCTGCATTGGAAGACGTTTTCAAGCTACTGGACTGGAAAGGATACGGTATCAACATCAATGGCGAGGACATCACTCGCCTTCGATTTGCCGACGATATAGTCCTTATGGCAGAATCGCCGGAGGACCTAAGCACTATGCTCAATGACCTCAATAGTGTCTCTCAACGGATAGGTCTTAAGATGAACATGGACAAAACAAAAATCATGTCTAATGCCATGTCACACCTATGCCAGTAGTTGTTGGGAGCAATAAGCTCGAAGTTGTTGACGAGTATATTTATCTGGGATAAATAGTTCGACTAGGTAAGTCCAACTTCGACCGAGAGGTAATCGACGGATACAACTCGGCTGGGCAGCGTTCGAGAAATTACGACACATCTTCTCGTCAGTGTGTGTTGCCAGTGATGACTTATGGATCTGAGACGTGGTCCTTCACTGCTGGCCGTATGAGGACACTCAAGGTCGCTGGAAGGGTGACCTTGAGAGCTTTCTCAGATTCTCCCTCCAGTTACCACCAGCATGAGGACGACACATATACTCCACTAACCAATACAATGGCAGATATAGCCAAACGACAGTTATAAGATAATAGTAATAATTCGCCATCAGAAAGGGTTTGTGTCACTGACGTTGAGTATGAATTTTTTAAATTCAATTCATTTTTCAATGCTCAGGGTTTCTTTGCGTATTAAACTTAGAAATAATATAGAACCAGAGTGACCGATATAGCTCAACGAATTGGTAAGCTAAAGTGGCACTAGGCCAGCCATATAGCTCGCAGAACCGACAACCGGTGGGGAAAAAAGGTTCTCGAGAAGAAGCCTTGTACCGGTAGGCGAAGTGTAGGGCGACCCCCCAATAGATGGCGTGACGACCTGGTAAGACATGCAGGAAGTCGATGGATGCAGGTGGTTCAGGACCGTTCTTTGTGGCATTCCTTGGGGGAGGCACATGTTCAGCAATGGAATTGTGAAGGGCTGTAATGATGATGATGATGGCGCGCGAAAAAACCGGGACACGTATAACAATTTTAATTTATATGTTTTCTTTTACCATTAATAATACCGTCAAAGTAAATAACTTTTACTTTTACGGTATTTTTGACTGTCTCGTTGGACTAGTGCGATTGCTGATCATGAGGTACCGGGTCCGAATCCCAGGTCGGGCCAAAAAAAATCAGTTATTGAGTTTTTCCATCAGGAAATTCTCAGTAGCTGCCCGGAGTCAGGAAGTTGGCGGTGTCTCATCCCCGTGCCTCGGAAAGCACGTAATGCCGTTGGCCCTGCGCCTGATCTCTCTCCGGCTATGTCGGTTTACTGTCCCATCGGCCTATGCGAGTGAGGGAATAGAGAGTGCACCTGTGCTTGCGCATACACTTGGGTACTATAATCCTGTCCTGCGCCGATGGCTAGTCTCCATTGAGACTGGCCACTGTGACCGAAATTCGGTCTGGAGGACTTTATTAAAAGTAAATAAGTAGAATATTCGCCATATCAGAGCTTAATCGCTTTAATGTAATATCACCACTAAGAAATCGTCATGGTACTGGAGTAGAACTTCGAAACCTTCCAGGGAAGTGAGAGCTGTTAATGTTAGTGAGCGAACAGTATAGGCGACGCAGAGCCACTCCCAAGGTATCGGGAGGAAGCGGCTCTGAGTCGTCGCAGCAACTGAGTCCGACTATTACGTTTTGCCAGAGAACAAGCCAAATAGAGATTGAAGCAGTGCATAAATATTTTCCTTAATTATGAAAGCAGAATGTGCTTACATTGCGCCTATGGTCGTAATTTTGTACCTGTAGAAAGATAGGCGCAATGTGCCACGTCGACATGTAACTGCGGCTTATTGTGGTGGCTTTGTAACGGTAATGGCTGGTTTCTCTTACGAAGAAAGGACTGAGTTATTCTTAATTAACATAGTCCTAAACTGCTGCGAGGCACTTAAAGGAAGTTTTGGTAGAACAAGTGGTCGTTTTGCAGAATTCGTCGGTGAAAATTTCCGTCTTTTACAAGATGATGCTTGCCCACACACTGCCACTTCGTTAAGCCAGTATCTTGAAGGTGTTCACTATCGCCTGGTCAACCAAATACCATGACTAACTGTCTAATTAGATATGCATGTTTGGGACCAGCTCAAAAGAAAAAAAATGTAGTCGCGAAGTGGTTCATGCAACATCTAAGAATTAAATTAATAATTAATTTATTACGTGGTAGTGCCATGCTGTAGCTATTATACTGGTATAGTTGTAGCACTAATGGGTCGGCTCAACCGGGGCAGGACCACGCTTTAACAGAATACAGCGTAAAATAGCAGCTTAACACTCCTGTGTTTCGTATGGTGAGTGTAAAGAACGGGAGACCGTTTATACTGGAAACGAGGCATTCCATCTTAGTCCTTACGGGTGACAACGCATCTGCATTTTGATTATTTATTGAAGATAAATGTAGATGTCTATGGGTCACAGCAACCACTTACCATCAGGTGGACTGTGTGCTCATTTGTCACCCTATCCTATAAAAGAAAACGTTAAATTTAAAAGTTAAAAACTAAAAGTAGTAATAAAGTCAGAAGGCAACAAACCTGCACATGAGCCTTGTAGTTATAAGTGGGGCTGGTGAATTGGTTCTTTTTGCCGACGGGTTCGCTGAAGATGACGCACTGTTCGAACAAGAACACGTGCAGCTCCTTGCCCTTATCGTTGCTGGTAGCATCAGATACCACCAGAAGCTCTTGCATTAGCAACTTTCCTTGCGCTGTTATGTTCCCCTGAAATACAAATAAGTATAATGACGCATGGAAATTTGGACCTTATTGAACCTAACCGTAAGTTCCCCTGGAACAATTATAATCCCGAATGAGAGATTCGATCCTATAATTATTGGACTTAAAATTTACTTTGGGATGCCCGATGAAAAACATGTTATCCTACGTGGCGATTTAGACCACGGCGATAGCTCCCAAATTTTAGAAAACTATGTGAAGCGACACATTACATATTACGACAAGGATTCTAGGATGCAATGTCAGAGACGAGCAATCAGACCTGTAAGCCAATAATGTGTCCTTCAGGTTTGAATTGAGGTTCCGAACTAGGATCCGGGATATAGCACGTACCTCAGACCACTAGGCCACGTGGTCGTAACGTTAAAATAAAAAAGATCATGCTATTAAAATTAAACAAGCAGTGAAACTATAAAAGGGATATTTCCAATATCATAAGAAAGACAGGTTGTATTTATGACGTTGTGCCCACATTTATAAAATGTGTTTGAATTAAACTGTCACAAAAGAGAATATTCTTCATCATCATCATTATATCCCTTCAGTAGTGAACATAGGCCTCCCCCAATAAATGCCACCAAGCACGGTCTTGGACCACCTGCATTTATTGACTTCCTGCACCTTTTACCAGGTCGTCGTGCAATCTAGTGCGGAGCCGCGCGGACCGACAACATTTACATGACAATTATTATCATCATCCCCCTTTTTTTTTGAATCTTACTACTTAGCATTTATTATTACGCGAAGCGGTTGTCTATGGATTAATATTATAATATTCCATAGAATTAAGTGCTGTCCTTATGTAGGGTCGTTCTAGCTGGTAAGATTTCTTTTTTAGTCAGGGTATCTAGCCAGGTTCTTATTTTCGTTTTATTTCGTACACCAAAGATCAGAACGAACTAAATTGTTTCGCATTGAACGGTAAAAGAGCCAGTATGGTTACAGGTGAGGTTTTCTAATAAAGTCGAAGTTACAACGCAATTGTAGCGTAATTTCTTTGAAATTAGTTGCAAAGAAAAAAGAAAAAAAAAAGAAAAGAGAAAAGAAAAAAGAAAGCGCGGACGAATTGTATTTGCCACGCGTTACCATCATGTGAACATTAAGCTCCTTTGATCCCCTTTTATTATATTTTATACTTGACTATTACCATTACTATTATAGCCTATTAGAGTCTACAGCTGAACACAGGCCTCCGGATAAATTGCCTCATATTTGCCATGGTTGCCACGCTTGTCAATCAGGTTGGCAACCACAGTTTTTATGTATTTGACCACCTAAATCATAAATAACTTTCTTATCGTATAAAAATATAATAACTCTTTTTAAAATAATCCTTCAGAATTAGTTTTAATAATCGCTATATTGTTTTTGGGTTAATAACAACTAACAACCAAAATAAAGAAAATATTCGTTAGCATACGGGCAAAGCAAAAATAAACGTCGATGTACAATATTCAGATTCGCAAAGCAAAGCACACACACGCGCTAGCAAGCTTGTAAATATTTGACTATGCGATACTAGCGAGCCCAAAATCATTTCTAACCGCATCCCAGAATCCAATCGAATTAGGGGAGCCTTCGGCCGTAAACCATCAAACAAACCTACCGCTTTAATTTAGTTAACAGATGATGGTTTGTAAGTTTTTTTCGCAGGCAATATAATATTACAATAAAAAACTATTTTAATTCACAAAATAAATATAAATTTATTTGTTTGCATAACAGATTTATCGACAACAAAATATAAAATTTTCGCAAGCAGCATTTTTAAAACAAATGTAATAAAGAACGAATTTGACATATAAATCAGACAAAAGGGGATAATCAGCAGTTGCTATAAAACCAATGTAGTTTATTCTAGTGCAATAAACGCAAAATAATATACACAATCAGTTTTACATAAAACACTGATAAAAACGTAGATCAACAATAAAATGAAACCCAAAAAAATTACTCTGCTTGATTTAGTACATGGATGGATGGGATGGGAAAGTTGTATTATAGTTACTTAAAAGCAAAATAATAATGTGTTTAGTTGTTAGGATCATATATTTACAGAAATTCATTATTTAATGAATTTCTATAAATATACGATCTTAATTATTAATAATAAAATAAGTTAGGTAGATTATTTAAGGTCATTATTTGGCTTGCACGTTTTTAGTTTTGGATCTATACAGTTTTCTAAAGTTAACAGTGTAAGGTATGCTTATTTCTGAAAAAGTATTAAAATTTGTTCTTACCGTAAAGCCCTGTAAGCGACCGACGTCCATCATGTCATTGGCGTTTTTCGGAATGATGGAAGTGCACAAGACGGCATCTTCCAGAGCCAATATCACGCTCTCAGGGGCATTGGCGCTCTCGGAGTAAGCCAAGATCTTCTTCACCAGCAGATGGTACTTTTGAATGCGCTGAATGGGCTTAATCAGAAGGTCAGCCAGCTGAAAACGTTCAAATATCCATTAAGGTAATGTTTATTTTAGCCCTCGTTATCATATTTTCATTAATACCTACTAAAACTCTAAACAAACGAACATGTCAAAGCGACACAACATTGAGTTCATTCCATGAAGTGTGCAGTGTGCAGTGTTGTAAGAGTAAGAATAAACTAAAAAATAATAATAAAAAAATAAAGGCCCCCAAATAAAAATTGATAGATTAAATGTTGTGTCTGTACTGTTTCAAATTTTATAGTTATATAGGCAAGACATGATCAAAAACACTTCCAACCACGCTCAAGGATCACGTTTGAAATATAAAATTTTGATCGCCGTGAATGAAATCGAATGATCCAAAACGTACATTCAAAGTGTTTTTGAGGCTTGTTAGCCATTAGGAATTTTAGGGATCCTCGCTTTTACGAAATAAATATATAGACGCTTCGACAGTCATATGAAAGCTATTCGACAGGCAATGCTTGGCGTTTATTGCTTACACAAAATATAGCGCATACTGACACCTCAGTGCGCGAGCACGATACCAACACTGGGTATGAGAGCAAAGTTACGATTTACTCGGCTCTCATCCTAATGTAAGTAAATGAGTCTGAGGAAATATTTAGCTTATGATTCGAAGCACGGCTGGCACTCCAAAGAAATAGAGACCAAATAATGATTTTACCGTTTTAAAATTGAGATTGAATAATTTAGATTCGAGTCCTTCTACAACTTAAGATTAATTTTATTCTTCAACATCAATGAGAGTGTAGTAATTTTACAGTACTTGACAATATTGCAATGAGGAGGATTCGAACTTTAATTGTACCAGCGCTGCTTGAATATTGGACAAATACAAATGTTACTAGTACCTGGGAAAGAGTTAAGCGAGCACCAGGTAGATGGGATCGTTTTGAAAGTTGAACCTAGAATCCCATGAATATGTCATCTAAGCGAAGGCAGTTATAAAGCATACGAGTATAATACGAGAGTCAATGTTTGTGAGTTTATAAGTGCTTAGTTATTCCATCAGAGACGGACGAATGAGTTAATATAACAAAAGCAATGAATCAACAATAAAAACGAATTTATTTTTTAATAACAAGAACTTAATAAATATTTTTAAACATTTTATAAGAACGACAGAAGTTCTGCAATAATTTTAATAACTGTGGAAACGAGACGTTGATCGTGAAGGCCAAAGACCGCATAAGTAAGTTTGGAGCGCACGTTGTGAGAATGTATTGAGCCAACTTCAAGTGCTTTGGTGATTCAGAGAATTTAAAAAATAATGAATTTTATTGCTTTTTAACTGGTTCTAAATTTGTATGTTTTGTTCCACTAAGTTTCTTCGAATGATTTAGGATTTGATGTTTTCGAACAAGTTGTAAATAGATCCGTTTGCTACGAAAATATTATAATTACAGGCCGTTTGTTATTCCATATTAGTCCGAGGTGACAACGATCCTGTAGTCCTTTCTGTTTGAAGTTGGCTGCAGGTATCTATTGACTACATTAGCTACTTACCAAATTCAATTTTATAAAAAAGAAAAAATACCAACCTGCAGCTTATGGCCCAATTTGTGCCGCAGTTCTTGAAAATAGTGTTCATGCTCGGAAACGATGTATTCAGAGACGGGCTTGTTGCGGCAGTAAGCCTCGTAGAGGAACATCCTCTTCTCCAGGAAGCGACGGAATAAAGACCCAAGCAGCTCCGGCGATTTCTTGCACATTTGGAGCTCGAGTAAGAATTTGCTGCACAGAGCAAACTCTAATTAAAAAGTCACCAGTTTTGGGGCGGTTATCTACTGAGTATTTGTTCGCCAGCAAAACGGTGTTTGTGATTGTAAATTTTAATAATCATTTTGTAAATTTTGGCGTAACAAATATTCACACAGTTTCAAGTACATATTAATTTTTTAGAGTTAGTAGTTAATATCTGTGAGTTTTAATGCAAAATTTATTGGAAATGAAGTATGAAGACAAATGTGCGAATATCTCTTTAAGGTAAATGGTTTCGAAGTATAACGAGATGAAGGCACACTTGAACATAATAAAATCGCAGAGCGAGCGGAGCATCATTCGCTTTAGCATACATAATATTATACACAAGCGTATTGCCGACACAATTACGAGGTGAGCAGGCAATTGCGTCTTATCATTTAATTGTCTTGCGAATATTTCTTTTTACTCGACTGAATAACTTTTACCACGCATGTAAAAAATGTTCTAACAGACTGATAAAACTGTAAATGATATTATATTGTTTTAGTTTCTTGGAATTTTATAAGAATTGGTATTATAATAAAAAGCGTAGTTTGCATAATTAATGGAATATAGTATTGTCAGTGGCTGGCGTATTTTTAAATGTGACTTTTAACAAATTCGAGGTGTGTAATTAACATAAATATAAGGTAACTCACTCTCGGTGCCACTCGTAAATGGCTTCGATGTTCCCAAATATCATGCGGTGGCGACGATCGCGAAGCCCTTCTGGTAGAGGCGGGTCGGCTGACGGATCCTATATATAAAGTCAGTCATTCGCTTTTTTATTTCTTTATAGAATAAGGATGACAAACGAGCACACAATCCACCTGAACACCTGATTGTAAGTGGATGCTGTATACAATAGATATTTACATTTATCCTGAATTAAGAACGTCGCACGTCATTTCTTATGGTCCATAGTTCGATGATGGTAATGACGTCTTACCGTCCAATTTTCAAGTACAGTGACAACTACAGAATCTTGATTCATCTTAAAAGTTCGTGTTTGGACAAGAGTGGTAAATTTGCCCCAATCGCTAAGTCTCGCATCTTTGACACTGCTTCCCGTCGTCGGTCTGGGTATATCACGTCTGGCATAAACGAGATGGTTAATAATGCTATTATCCGAAGCAATGAGAATATTCTGGTCTTTCCCATAATCACCTTTTACTACATAACACCTGTTACTTCGGAATAACTATCGGAAATTAGCTACTGTGACAACAGGTACGTGTAATAACAGTGGATTACATAGTGTTACTTATGTGTATGCGCTAACACGGAATTTTCTGCAAAGCACGATCAAACTGTGGAATTTACTGCCGTAAAGTAAATAGTGGTCCACACCCATTCTTGTGAAATGATATTTTATCTTAGACTTATAGGTGAGACAACACGTCTGTGTTTTTTTTATCTAAAGTGAGCTGCAAGTGCCCAAGATATCAGGTGGACTGTTAGTCCGTTTGTAAATCTAATACAAAAAAAAGGTTCAGAGATTTCAAGTCACAGTATCCAAATCCCATGATCAAATGTTAAATTTTACTTCTCATCCTGGTTAAACCAATATTTTTTGAGGGCTCTACCACTTTTATACCAGCTGTTATCTCAGAACTTTATTCATGGGATGATCTGATGTGATCATTTAGGCTGGCGTCACACTTCTTCAGTTCTCTTTATTAGCCTACATACTTGCTGTACAATAGTTTTCTTTCTATATTAGGTAGAGTTTGTGGTAAAGGCTACCACCACTAGCGGTCGTAGTTCGAAGAAGCAAAATTGGCTGTCTTTTGGAGTTTGAGAAATAATCTACGACAAACAATAATATCTCACGGCTTCAGTTGAATTTGATTATAATATGTAATTAAAACAATTCCTAGTATGAGCATAGAATTCCAGCTATGAGATAAGTAATATAAATCACTCATATTTAAGTATATAAATTGTCTCGTCTGTATATTTTACTATTTAATGTCGGTGTTATTGTCAAATAATTAATATAAGAGACTATTTACACTCCGCGGTTAAAGCTAAATGCACAATAAAAACGTAGTCCCACTGCGTTGTAGCGATATCCAATAGCGAGCCCGCTGAGCCGTTTGCACACATTAGCGCCTCATTGTATTTATTCATACTATGTCTGTTTAAAATATACAGTAAAGTTCGTAAAAATTGTTTATTGTGTTTTAAACACTTTTTAAAAACACAATAAACAGTGATATTTCGTTTCGTAATATATTGCGCGTAAGCCTTTTAAAGAAAAACTGAAGACTTTCACTGCTACTAACGGGTTCATGAAATTGAAATTCCTGGCTCGAGTAGTTCACTTTATTGCTTGGCGCCATAAATATTAAATTCCGTAGATTAATATCTTACAGCTCGGAGGTAGACACACTATTTGCTCCAGGAGTAAAGATGCTGCTTATTGGTGCCGAAGTGTATGCATTTTTTCCTAAAGAACTAAACTTTAAACCATGCATTTCAGTTCGGCGGAGAGTGGAGAATGAAAACATTATGAATTAAAAGAAATAGTGATCTAAGTGTAGATCTCCGCGTAGGTGCCCGGTAGTCCGGGAGCAAAGGATGTCATTATTAATTTCCCACGTAATTTTCAAGAAAGCACCATGTCGGTGTCAGAACTTCAGTGATCTGAACTTCTGCTATCATTGCCATCAAGGTAAAGGAAGAAGTGCAAACTTTAACGGACTAATTAAAAGATATAAATATAAAAAGAGAATAGTTAGGAAAGTACCGCCACTTATATTGTCAGTCCGAAGATCTATATGAGTTAAAGCCAATTTGAGAAATTGCGTGAAATAAGTAGAATTTGTATTAATCAACAAAAACCGTATGGAAAACTTGACTTGAAATTTCAATTGACGTAACACGCTGTAAAACTACAACGTGTAGTTAGGTAAAGGCGCACCCTGGTAACTGTACCACGCCGCCTCTCTTGCAACATTAGCCGGCCGGTCGCTATGTGACTGGATGTATGAAAACCCTATCATTTCAAAAATTCCCGCCGCCGAAACGCTTCCCGCACCGCCTGTGTGTTTTTCTAAAGACTGCGATTCCATGACGGTTTACCGTTGTGGTACACTTCAGGTCCAGCAGAGTAATATAATTTTATTCAACAACTTAAAAGTAAGTTTTAGATTGAAACTATGCGCGTCCCATTTTATTAGCTTATGATTTTTTGCAATGAAGTTAAAATATACTCAACTATATTCGGCAATTCACAATTCCAATCCAAATTAATGGATTATTTAACATCTAGGGAAGGCTTTCTTACCGCCATGTGGCGCATGTATCCATCACAAACGAGGCGGAGATCAGACACGTAGATTTCTTCGGTGTCGACGAGCTCGCGGAGCACATATTCTCGCTTCTTCAGGATGGCTTCGGCGCTGTCCGGGCCGGGAGTGACCGGCTCCTCCTCCTCTCCGCCGTTCGTCCCCCCACTAGCGCCGCTACAAGCGCCAGCCCCACCGTGCTGTTCCTACTCGACCGATTGACATTTTCCATTAAATATTATTAGTATATTAGTGTTTTTTATTTTTATGTTAAACACAAAAATATGTTTCTTTCAATTCCGTACTTGAAAACACAGGATGTTAAGAAAATCAGTTCTTATTTAAACGGTGCTATCGAATTATGTAACAGACAAAACAAAGGAATTTCCCAAGCTCAAAGATAAATGAAAAGAAAAAACAAAAAGTTATTATTATACCGATTCCTTTAAGAAAGTGTTATTATGTTATCTCTTACATTTAATACAGACAGTTATCTGATTAAATGTATTTAATTTTATTAGATAAGATATGTACAATTATGTTGTCATAATGTTAATTACAATGCATATAAGAAGGAATATTAATTTAAACTACATTAATTAACAGTATTACCTAATACTGTGCAAGTAATTCGTAATATCGTATATATAGAGAAAGTTTGTTGTTTAACATTCTCAGTATGTTATATTCATGGAAATACGTAAATTAAATACTATGTAGAAACCAGTAAAGATATAATATAGATAAACACAAAAATATGTAAAAATTATCTACAAACAACAACACACACACACACACTCATTGAAGTACCTACGTTATTAAAAATATTAAAACGGATCATAGCCAGTTAAAGTATAGTTATAGTTGCGGCATAGAGAAATCATTAGCAATAAATAGGTGCATGCAAAAAGGTAAGGTAAAATTGGCACAGAAATTCCCACTGTATACAATGCTTTACAACTATACACACACGAAATCTTTATTTATAAAGATCTGCGAATTATTTAAATAACGACCTTACAACCAGCAACCGAATAAAACAGCTATGAATAAAAAAAACACACACACACATACAAATCAAAAAATATTTTCAAATACTGTGACTAATTAGTGTTCAATAAAAATGAACGATTTAATAACAACTACTCGAATGGATAGTACACGACTGTACAATATATTACTAAAATATTAAGCAGCCAGTTCATATTAGAAATACTCATGCACACTCTACATGCTTTAATTTGAATCGAACCATTTTTTCTTTGACTATTTGCTCAATTTCCGCGATATCAGCCGGACCACCGTTAGAGTCCAGGACGTCCAATGCCAAGGAGCTCTGAAAATTGCACCAATATGTCACCCATAGAATATATCACAAGCGCCCCGGGTTAGTAACAAGTTACAACAGTTAAGATAACGGAGCGTGAAAGTTATCGGTTGAAACATATGCAGTGGTAGAACATCGGGAGGGAAAGTAAAATACGTATGTATTGGAGCAGTATTTCAGTAGCAGGCGAGTAAACTCACGCGAGTTGTTGGAGCCGCAGCGACGGCAGCCGGCGTCGGTGCTTGCTGGAGCACCGATTGCGGATCCTGTACAAATATGATTATTATTGATACTGATATAGTGCTCATGTAGTTATTAATTCAAAACCTAAAATTTTAAAAGCTACCGTAATATACACGGATATATGTATTAAGGCTCTGTCACAACGTACACAACGTAAAGCGTCCAGTTTTTTGTCGCACAATTAGCTGTATCCATACAAATTACGAGCCAGAAAAATACAGTGTAAAGTGTTTAAAGATAAAATATTCAAACTGTTTTCCATAGTAAAGGTCGAGCATCTTTAAAAAAATCGCAAGAGAGTACTCCGAAAAAATTTTCAGTAGAGTAACAGGTATAATCTTATTCCAAAGACATAGCTTTTCTTAGTTTGCAACATACAATTGTGTTACCATTGATGACTAGTTTAAGTACCCATAACTTAAAAAACATTTTTTTATTGATTTTTGTGCGTTTTTAAGTTCTTTAAGTATTTTAAGTACTTTTGAAATACTAGGCCTCAGTCTCAATCCCGACCGTATTTTTTATTTCAGGTCTCGGTCTTGGCTTACACCAACATCTAATCTCGGTCGGACCTTCATAATATACCTTCATAAATAGCCTAATTATTAATTAATAAAACTTTATAGAATATTATATAATAACTTTTATGAATACACTACACGACATACCTAATAGAACTGGATTCTGACTCTGAATGAGTACTAATTAGCACATTAATGAGAGATGTCATTAATGAGTGTGAATGTTAACGCAAACAAAGTTTTATCCTAAGCAAGTTTCTGCGGTTGAAATCGGCAGGTACGCCGATTTCAACCGCAGATTATGTTCAAAGTGATTTCTATTTAATAATTTAAATAGAAATCACTTTGAACATAATGACCGATGTTATACATCATAGTCCGCTTTATTGTACAATTTATGATTTAATTATAACATGGTCATTACGCGCTTATTATCGTTACAGTGCCAATCGTTAAACGCGTCCGTTTTCGAGCGCTCCGCTGAATCACATGAGGTGTAATCCCGTCACTCAAGACACGACTTTTGTAAGATATGGCGCACAATTTGGCATGTCTTTTATGTTAAGTGGGTGAGAAGAACTTGATAAGCCCAGGTAAATGCGAATTACTAAGACGTTTGTGAATAAGGCCATACAGTGTTATTTGATCAAACATTTTTCTTCTAATGAGAGGAATTTATGATATTTTTAATTTTATAGTCTATTTAAGTATTTTGTTTTGGTAGAATAAGTCAGGGAAAAAGATTCTTCGTATTTTGTGTTTATAAAATTGAAGAAAAATCTTTTTGGTTGAACTGTTTGTATTTGGCCGGTTTTAATATCATATATATATATATATATATATATATATATATATATATATATATATATATATATATATATATATATATATATATAGGACATTACGAAAAATAAAAATAAAAAGTAAAAAGCACTTTCCCGCCATTTTTCAATTGTTTTACAGTCCGCCAAAATGTATGAATATAACGAAGAAATTCGAAACATTTTGAAGTTTTATTACAAAACAGGGAAAAATGCGACTCAAGCCGCGAAAAAAAATTGTGACGTTTATGGACCTATTGCAGTGTTCGTAAGAGTAGCACAAAGTGGGTTCAAGCGTTTTCAGCCCGGGAATTTTGATGTCAAAGATGCAGCTCGCTCTGGTCTCCCTCATACGGATAAAGTCGATGCCATTTTTGAATAGAATAAATAATTAAAACAAATGAAAAACCAGAATGCAAAAAAGACAATTTAAAAGTAATGCACTTTAAAGACCGAAACAAGATTGAGAATAGAAAACAAAGTTATAATAAACAAAATAAACTGTATTTAATATTAAGTTTAGTAGCAGGCGGGAACCATTCATTTTCTTTTAGTTTATAATTTGTAATATGTGTGATATTGTGCACACCAATGTTGCTACAATATTCTAAGATACTGGGAAAAAAGGCATAGTATAGTAATTGAATACTGGGTAATTTATAGAAGGGTTGGCATGAAATTTAATTCTAGTCAGTCCTAAAATAATAAATAAAAAAACTATTGTAATTAAGCACATGTTATCATATGCAATTGAAACTTTTTGCATATCACACTATTAATATTCGTTCTATTCAAACACATTACGTGAGTTTATTTATTGACATGGGGGAATACGTATGCTTCTACGTGGAAAGCGTAACGAAGTTACCAGTATCGCGTACTAGTCGCCATCATCATTACAGCCCTTCACAAATTCTCAAAGAATAGCCCTGATCCACCTACATTTATCGACTTCCAGCATCACTTACCAGGTCGTCACTTCATTTAGTGGACGGTTGTCCAGCACTTCGCGTGCGGGGCTGCCTTTCGAGAACCTTTCTCCGCTATAAGTTGTTCGTTGCCACTTGACATTTCCACTTCAGCTTACTGATCCGTTTGACCAAGAGGAACCGACTTAGCACGCTAGTAAGAGTAATTAAATGTTATGGGGTATAAACATTACAATTGTGATCTTTCTTCACTCATCAGTGTTCCGTATAATTCATCAGTGATTTCTCAACTGGCAGCACTGAATAGAAACATTCCATTCATGCGCTACGATTGAAGTGAATAGCAGGGTTCGCATTTGATCTGTCTAAATGGACAACGATGTGGAGCGGACGCTTACCAATTTATCATAATAACACATAATACGTATACGAAGGGTCGCTATGTTACACACGTCCGTTGTGCTATTTGGCTTTCTAAACAATTTACACCTTCCATCTAACATCTTTCAAATAACAATAAATAATATTGTGTACATCGGATATTGTACAAGATTGGCTGCCTTGTAAGTAAATGAGTTCAGATAAATGCATAATTAAATCACAATTCCATCTTGAACATTATATGTAAATTATATTACAAGCATGTGTCTAAGGGTCAATATTTCAATTATCATTTTTTTATGGAATAAGGGTGACAAACGAGCGCACAGTCCACCTGATGGTAAGTGGATGCTGTGACCCATAGACCCCCACATTTATCCTCAATTAAGAATCAAAAAGCAGATGCGTTGTAATCCCGGGGACTGAGATGGAATGCCTCGTTTCCAGTAAAAAGGGTCTCCAGTTTTACACACCCCGTACGAAACAGAGCAGCATTAAGCTGCTATTTTACGCTGGTATTCTGTGAGAGAGTGGTCCTACTTCGGACGTGCCGACCCATTCGTGCTGCAAGCAAAATTTAACTGCAGCATGGCTCTACCATATCGTAGCTCTAAAATATCATAACACAAGTTATCCGTAGCATAAAATACTAACCACTGCTTAAACGATTTAAAAATTACTGCTGTATAAATAACATTGTTTCAGTGTTGAAACACGAATTATAATCCGATTGAATATAAAAATGAATTTTTATATTCAATTGGATTATAATTTATGCGATAGATAATTTTTATTTAACGAATAAAAAATCAGCCCTAAAAAGTAATTTCACGTGTAGAACGAAACGTGATTCGATTAATTATCATTATCATATTCCATCAAAACTCGTGTTGATACTCTATACATATATACATAGCAACGGCGTTGTGATACATATTTTTTGCTTAAGTATATTAAAACGCCGAAAGCTTTTTTTATATAAAAATGATAATTTGAGAAACACACTCAAAAGCCTATACAAGTACGTTCCACACATGGGCACACACTTCCATCTCGTTTCTGAGAGGGGTATACAACAATTCAGTCCACCCCGATGTATGAAACGTGTTGGCAGATTTAACATGTTCTCGAAATACTTTATTCCTCGGATCTGCAGGTTGGCAAACGATGTTTTCTTTTACCGCCGAAAACGTGGCAACTCAGTACTTAAAGTTAACAATTTTATTGATGACGTCGGCTAATTTAGAATAAAGAAAATAAATTTATTTATAATTCTATATTTAAATGTATAACTGTAAAATAGACGATGTTTTGTAAGGATCAAAATCAAGAAAGTTGCGTCATACCGATTTTATAATAAATATCCAAAGTAAACAGTACGGGTTTAAGTTAGCTCGTCTCGAAAATCCTGAGTTACTGCAAGCCTATATCTGTTAGGTGATGCGTTAATAAGTAGGCTCCAGCACGTAATTTTTGTGCTAGGCTGATCACACGACATGACACGTGGCCTGGTGACCTCAGATACACTGGAATTTTGTCTGTGATCGACCAAGTGAAAAAACTAGACACTGGGTGAACTCAAATATCTTTTTCCGTGTACGATTTGGTAAACAAGCTCATTTGTAGCTTTTCTTAAGTAAGTATTACTGATATCCCCATTTTTTTCCTTACTAATTTTATCATTCAATCATCATTTTACGTCTTACTTGCCGTCACTTATCAGAACCAAGTGTTTTTGGGACACGGAACTGTAAGATTAGTGGCTAAAATATTTTTCAAATATTATTTTAAACCATATAAGACTGATTTATCAATCGATCTTTACCATTCGGTGAACCAGTTCTCCCGCTCTTACGACTGGAAAATTAAAATGCTAGTTTTGTGAAAAATTATTAAATGTTTTTCGTTGTTTTTGGAGTTATAATTCTTTTGGGACGTTTGGGAAAAATGATGAGAGTGAATTATTTACGATGGGCGCGCACTCCGACACCAAGAAACGACACCATGAAGTTGTTACGATGGGCGCGCACACTGACACCTCAAATCGACAACTGGGTAACTGTCTCTCAAGTTTTCGTGGAAACTGGTAACTATATTTAAGATAGTTATTTTTAATTATTTTTGTTTTGTTACGCTAAAGAAGTTCCTACGTGCGTACACACACGTTTTTTTCAAATATCATTAATCGTCATTTTTGTTTTTGGGACAATGATAGTAAAAAATATAATTATCCCGAAATTAATGAAATACACTTTATGAATTCCTTCGAGAAAATAAAATATCATTTGTTTTACTATTAATGAAAAGGGATAATACAAAAATATATATTTGTGTAATTTGCTGATCGTTTGAAGCTGATGAATCAATTTAAAATAATTATATTTAAGTATACATTTTAATTGTTCTTTTTCAAGTACATATTTGAAGCTTCTTATATATAATCAAATACCATTACAACCTATCAAGTTCACTGCTGATTATGGGACTCTATGTGGGATGGAGCGAGTTTTGCCATAATTACTAAACTTTGCAGGCAGTTTGGCAGTCACAGTTTTTTTGTTATAATTAAGTTATCAGTAAGATGCTGTTGCCCACCTCATGGTGCAGTTTTCCTCAAATACACGTTGACTTTATTAAGTGCAAAATTTAGTTTAAACCAAGCTGTTCCCCGCCACTTCGTCCGCGCGTAATTTATTACGATTGGATTTCATGGGTTTAATTTTTTTTTGCGCGGAACACTAATTCTTTTTCTAAAATAAAAATAGCCCAAGTTACTTCTTATAACATCAGCTATCTGCCACTTAAAGTCCGGTTAAAATCGGTCCAGTTGTTTCGGAGATTAGCCGCAACAAACAGACAGACAAAAATTTTAAAAATTGTGTTATTGCTATAAGTACTTTATACATATAGTAGTTTCATAATAGTAAAAAAACTGTTATTTCGACATTACAAACAGACACTTCAATTTTATTTATTTGTATAGATTCTGAAAAAAAGAAAAATTAAATAATATGTAACTCACATTGATATTATCATTATTGATATTATTATCATTATCACATTGTTTACGTGGTAGAGCCACGTATATATATATATATTACTGGTATAGTTGTAGCACGATTGGGTTAGCTCGACCGGGGAAGGACCACGCTCTCACAGTATATACACAGTATATACAGAATACCAGCGTAAAATAGCAGCTTAACGCTGCTGTGTTTCGTATGGTGAGTGTAGAGAACCGGATACCCTTTTTACTGGGAATGAGGCATTCCATCTTAGTCCTCACGGGTGACAACGCATCTGCATTTTGATTCGTAATCGAGGATATATGTAGATGTCTATAGGCCACAGCAGCCACTTACAATCAGGTGGACTGTGTGCTGGTTTGTCACCCTAATTCTATAAAAAAAAAATATTGGAAATAATACTAGTAACGTTGTTAACTTTACCAACATTCCCGTTAACCACTCCCGAAGTAAGGTTAAAATAGTTGAAATGATTTGTATGCGTGGCACATACACAGTGCTACTGAGTATAGTCAATCTAGTGCCCATTTTTACAATGTACCTTATCACCGCTAATCATGTTATCGCTACGGGATTGCAATCTATAGTTATTTCAGCACTGGAACAGCTCCACGAGAACATTCGTCCTATTACACCTGTTTCTTTTTTTTAAACGCATAAGCAACAATGTAAAGCAGAATTTAATTTAACTATATAGTAAGGAAAGTTTAACCCTTTAAAACAAAAATGTGTAAGAATAATTCTTTTTAAAATGCATAAGAGGATAACATTTTCGACGAATGAAAAAACACATGTATGCATTTGTTTCGCCATGTTTCGTTTATAACTGAATCCTAATTGGCAAACAGTCACAATCGCTCCGTTGAGAAGGGGACTCTGTACGAATCTTTAAAATGATGGAAATTTTAAATGTATGTAAGTTTAATGTACCTAAATATCTCATACATGGCAATAGTTCATACAACAGCCAAAACATGAGTATTTATCGTTTCCATAAAAAAAAAATATGTAGACGATATCAATAATAACGTACTATCTAATGTCAAAGTAACAGCTTTTCACTAAATGATGAAAGTATATACGGTACTTATAACAAAACCACAATTTTAAAAGTTTTGTCTTTAGTTTAGCTTTTCGCTAAATGCCGAAACGGCTGGACCGATTTTGATGGGACTTTCACTGGCAGACAGACGATGTTATAAGGAGTAACTTAGGCTAATTCTATTTAAGAAATACAATTAGGGTTCCGCGCAGTTAAATTAAAAACCTAAATTATACGCGGGCGAATTCGCGGGACGATTTCCCTGATAACAATGCAAAATAATAAGAGAAACTGCGGTTGCCAGGCAAAAATGTAAAAATCCCCGTATTAGTGATCTATAGGTAGCCTATGCTCACCAGTGGACTTTAGGCAGCCATGGAATGGAATGGTCATTTTTATAATGAAAGTGCCTCACCAATTTGCACAGTTGATGCACCGTACCTGTATCGGTTTCATTGGCGGCGGCAGTTCTACGTCTGGGGCGTCATCTTCTGCCTCGTCCAGGGCTGCAGCGCCACCTTGCGGGCCTTCGGTACTGTCTTCGCGTCCGTTGTCATTCACGTATGGCAACTAGATAATCACATCAAATTATTTAAAAAAAAAACATGCGTTTTATAAAAAATCGAAAATGAAATGAAATTTAATTCTTCGACCGTAAGTATGTACGTAAGTACCTAAATTAGTTTCTTTTGGCAAATGTCCTTTGTTTTAAACTTGCTAAATATACTACCATTGCGGAAGAAGTCTCTGACCGGAGAAGAAACGCAGAAAAAACTTTATTTTTCCTTTTTTTTAAAGTTAATAGTAGTTAACTTTGTATGTTCAGAATGGAAAACGACAACAGACCCATCGGTAACTGAAGTATGTTCTATGATGAAGTACCTACTCTAAAAAAATGTTTAAACATTCGGAGCGCGTTAGCCTAAAACTAACTAACTGCATCCGTGTCTTCACGTAATGTACTGGGTGACAGGTACAAAGGTAACACTCGAGAACTTTCTTTCTCATGGATTAATCGAACCATGGCATCCCACCCCACAGTAGAGCGGATGGGTGATCACAGTATCATCTCTCACCAACCTCTCGCACCTTTGTGTTCTGTCTGGGTATTCGATATAAAGTTGTTCACAAAACATTCCAAAAATTTCCTTCATTCAACTTTTACGAAATCCAGATGAGCTGGGCTAATATATTCTTAATACGTCGCCGTAATGCGGAGATATTGTTTTCAAAATTATGTCACGTTAACTGCGAAGTTTAAGACATGGATTACAATTTGGCCTGTAGTACACTAACTACTAAATTCGTAATAATATTGTCATTAGAATTCTTGTATTATTTATCCAATTGTTGCTTTCGATATTTTAAGTTGACAAGGTTTATTAAAATCTACGATTACGGACTATAATAATACTTTTCTATTTTTAACTTTCGTTTCACATACACGAAGTTTCTTTTCAGAGGGAATTTTCTTGAGTTGCACCGGCTTCTCGGCTGCGGCTGGGGATTGCGCCCCGCCCGGAGCCTTGTCCGCCTTACCCTGGGATTGCTTGCCTTTAAGCCCGAGCCATCGCCGCCTGCAAAAAGTAACTGCAATTAATAAGACAAATAAATATTCGATATGCGTAATAAACATTGATTCAATATTCAATCATTTAAACTTAGATAATTATGATATGATTACATTTTAATAAATCTAATGAATTCTTGACATCGGAACGAAGGATATTACACTATGGTCGCTCCACATTAAATGGCTGCTTACAATATCAATTTGCGTTATCAACTGTTCTTTAATTTCATTCCAATTTTCTCAACTTTCCCATTGCCAATTTACCATGAGAAAAAACAACAATAAAGTGCAGACACACTACTGGAACGGGCGTATTTTAACTTTTAGGAGGTTTACGGAGCAATTAGTCGGCCGTGCTGTTCAAGTGCATTCTCGCAAACTTCATATGTTCACGAAACAATGTTATTCCTCCGACATGCAAGTAGCCTCACAATGTATTACTTCACCGTCGTGCACAGGCTAAATCGGCACTTATAAGAAGTAACAGTAATACAAATACTTTTCAATTCCTTATTTACCAGTGGTGGCGTTTCACTAAGTTATAATAATTGCAACTATTTATATTATTACTAAAACTGGTTAAGGTCTAATACCTAATAGATGTAATCGTTACGATTTACATTTCTGACTTTGAGATTCCATTAATCAGTTGAGTTTGCGTAGAATGCAATAAGTGTTAGAAATGACTGCTGACATGCTCGTAAGAATCGTTAACTACATTTTTATAATTTTCAAAAACAAATTGGAGTTGCCTCATGCCAATAATCATGTTTGTAGACTTATTGTCACTAATATTCCTAATACACTTCAGTACGGCCACTCAATAATAATTAAATCATTTTATCACCGAAGCCAACAACGAAGCCCAAACGTCGTTTAACATGGGCCCCTTATCACATTAATGTTTTTGGTGGGATATCATTTTATTAACAAAACGTTTTTAAAAAAAGTTTTATCTCTTCATTAATACTATCCAATTAATTAATGACCACCACAAGGTTTTTGCCTTGCATTTGTACTTCGTGGTTTTCTATTTTTAATTTGAATTAGTTTCATGTAGAGTCTTTGTAACTACCTCACGATTGCTTTGTGGACACCGAATGTCGATCATTTGTAATTTTCAGATTTTTCTCACTCACTGACTGACATTGAGAAAATTCAAGTATCTCATTAAATTTTCAGATCTTCGTAGCTTTAGAACGAATATTATTATTAAAAAAATTACTTCTAGATATTCATGGGGCTCTTATTGAGTGTGCAAATTTATAAATATGTTAGTCTAATAGTTTTTAAGTTACAAAGGATTCGAAAGTAGCTCGCAGTTCGTGAAATCATATGCACTGTCGGGGGGTTCGCCCCTTTTTTCCGAACTTGGCTGACACACTGCCGTGTGTATAGAATTTAGATAAAAAGTGATTAATGGTAAATTTAACAGTCAACTATTTGTAAACACGTTATCTAACAAAAAGTCGTAAAAGAACATAGATGAATTATACCATTATATAATTAAGCATCTTAAAAAGCAAGAAGTTTGTATTGCTCAATAGTTCACTAATTATACTAAATGAAAGTATTCTAAATTAAACGCGACGCAAAAATATGTTATGACAGCAACTAAATTCAAATTCGATTTCACGTTGCCTCATTCCAAATATAATTAGTGATTTAAGCATTCTCTGTTCTCGGATTGCTAACCGCGAATAGCATGAGTCCACTTCTGATATCAAATATGTAATTAGACACATAAACCACATTGCTAGGATTATTCGTTAGCCGCCTCCCCGCAACGGGACCACACCCCGTGGTTAGAATATAACTTATTCAATGCTGGTATACAGTTTCCAATACCTGGTTGAAATGGAATTATAATTCATGAAAGTGAACAAATTGGACTAAATAATGAAAATTGAAGCATGGCTTGTTATTAACACGTATACTTTAGATATTTATTAGTTATTAAAAAACGTTAATACTGACGCAAATTTAAATTTATTTTATTTGTTGTGATACCATATATTTTTGAAGTTATACTTCTTTTGGGGTGTTTTGGAAAAATGATGACAGTGAATTTTTACGATGCGCAGGCATACTGACAGCTAAAGCAGGCCATACACGATAGGATGTACCTGACAGGTTTTCCTGTACAGTTCAACTGCACATGTTAACTTGAGCTTAGCAGAGACCATACAGGTAGCGGTAAACCTGTACAAACTCTCAGTTGAAACCATGGCACCGGCAACGGCGCTTGATCTCGACACAGTAGCGTTAATAGGTTTATTGTTTGTTTTATTAAAGAAAAGAAAATTTAAAGAAGACACCGTGAACAGCGGTGCAAAGCATGGTTACTGCAAACAAAACAGTACTCTCATGTCAAGTTATTGAATTGTTATTTGAGCCGAAAGATTACCGCAATTATCTACGAATAGATTTTCTTTTGTTTTTATCGTGATACTCTTTAGATTTTACGCGCCAAAGACAATATTCCGATTTACCTATATACTTCTATAAACTCCTCTATGACCGAGTTCCGCTTACGAGATGCCAAATTGTACCTATACAGTAGAGAGCCACGCCTTCTTCCCCTCTAGCAATTACCGGACAACTGACGCCTGCGCAGGCGACCGCCACACACGCTCAGTTTTGTTTGCACAGTTAAAGTGCACAGGTACACCGGCATGCAAAAATATCAAAATTAATATTTTTTCGACTTGCCTGTACAGGTGTGGAAACCTGCACAGTTGTGCGACATACACGCTCCGGTTTACCTGTACAGTTAAACTGTACAGGTAAACCTGTCAGTTACACTTTAGTGTGTATGCCCTCCTTAAATGTGACAACTTCAGTGGGTAATTGTCTTTCAAGTTTTTTTGTTTTGTTACGCTAAAGAAGTATAACTTCCTATGTGCGAACATAAGTACAGACACACTTTTTATGGAATTAGAATAACAAACGAGCACACAGTCCACGTGATGGTAAGTGGATACTGTGGCCCGTAGACATCTACATTTATCCAAACTAAATGCATATTATGACCCCTGAGGACTAAAAGATGAAATGCCTCGCATCCAATAAAACTCCGCTCACCATACGAAACACAGCAGCATTAAGCTGCTATTTTACGCTGATATTCACGTATCAATAAGGTCATTTCAAAAACCATTAGACTAATTGAAATTCTAATTTGATAATAAAGTAGGTACAGTGAATTGGCAAACTAAATAATCATACAAAAGGACCAGTTTTGTCAAACTACAGTATTATGTGCAACAATTTAGTTGTGAGCCGTCGGCTATTGTGAAATCACAGCTATTATAATAAAGTTCAATTAAATCGACAATTAGTATTTGTCTACAAACAAAGCCTCGCGATTTCACAAGGGAATTAATTAGTCACGTGCTCTTCTGTGGGGAACTACAATTATTGCGTATTATACCTTCAATGCGAATTATTGGATATATCACAGAACATATGCTATAATAATGATATAGTTTATGTTATCTGATATATATAGTTCATGTTATCTAATATATATAGTTCATGTTATCTGATATGTAAATCTGACATAAAAAAGTACGCTCGCGTTTAGTTCAGTTTAAAACTCTAAAGCGTTCTTAAGTGTGGGTTTGTATATTAAATAAGCTGTATTTCAATTTAAACTGCATATTATTGTATAAAACACAGATATCTGATTGAAAAAATATAACAGACTCTTTTTTGCCTTGACATAAACTCCACACAATATTAAAAAAGCAACATTTGAAATTACACGACATTTCACAGCTTATTCAGACAATCTGTCGGTAATTATTTGTTGGCAACATATTTAAATTTTTGCCGACTATGTTCACTCTATTTGACTGTTTGATTACGGACTATTAAGTGTTTGACATTGTCCTTGAGAGTATTACCATACATACACTCATGGATAATTTTAGAGGAACGCAAAAAAAGTATACGTTTAATTTCGTGTATATTAGTCACAAACATTAGTAAATGCTATTAAAACGAAAAGTTATGAAATTTTATTTCATTTTAGGGTTCCGTACCTCAAAAGGAAAAAAACGGAACCCTTATAGGATCACTTTGTTGTCCGTCTGTCTGTCTGTCTGTCAAGTCCCTTTTTCTCAGGAACGCGTGGAGGGATAAAGCTGAAATTCATATGAAATACTTATGTCTACTGTCCCTTGGAACTGTGAAAAAATCAAACTTCTAAGCCAACGCAATCAAAAGATACAGCCGTTTATGCCCAAAAATTTTCGACATTCGCAAGGGAATCAGGGTATCAAAACCTAAAGGGTACTTCCCGTGAACTTAGAATCTTAAAATTTGGTACGAAGCAACGTATTGTAGCACAGATAAAGGAAAAATTGCGAAAAACATAAATTTTTAGTTACATCATATAATAAAAATATTTTTAATAATTTTAAACTACGGATTTGTCGGAACCCTCGGAGCGCGAGTCCGGCTCGCACTTGGCCGGTTTATTTTTTTTTGTTATAATGTAATTTTTGGTAATATTGCGTTCTTTCATGCTGCGACAAACTTTGCCAACTTTTGAAGTTGATTAACTCAAATTCAGGTTTTGTTTAATTTTTTGCCTTGACTATTCTGTTTATCGTGTTGAGTGTGAATTGTTACTGCAAATAAACTAAGAATGTCAGATCTAAAAGTCACTAAAGTTGCTACTTTAATTAAAACTGGGTGCACTTACATGTAGCCCAAATATTAAGAGTATCAAGATCTGTGGTACACCGACTTGTCAATAGGTATCGGCATACCGGCCAATAAACAAGACTCGCAGTACAGGAACGTAAACGAAAAACTATGTCCAGAGATGACCTGTTAATCGTTACTAGCGTGCTTAGAAACCGGACCTTAATTTCTTCTGAGGTAAAAACGAAGCTCCAAAAGTTCCAGAGGTTCAGTAAGTACGAACACTGTAAGAAAAGGACTGAAATCGGCCGAAAGAAATTCACACTTGCCTGACAAAGGCCGCCTTCTTGCTACATGCTATGGAGTAGCTGGAGTTAATTTTGCTCGCAATCCCAAAAATTTGAATGACGAAGCTTGGAGTCAATTTCTGTTCACAAATGAGTCCAGATTTTACCGGAAGCCAGATGATTAGAGAAGGATTAAAGCGTGGAGACGCTCGGAATAGAGGAACGCTTAGTGCAACATCATTGGAAAAGAGGCATATACTTACATATATTATATGGTGGAGGATTAAAGCTGAACGCACATTTGTCCGCGGCGCACGCGCCGTACGCGCTGTACGCGCCGAAGTTTAGAATTCGTTGTATGAAATCATATGAAACCTCGCACATTACAGCCGCACCGTACGCGCCGAATTTTATAAAGTGCGGTAGGTATACGATATCGAAGGACGAATGCTGACGACGTCATATACCGCGGCGCGTTCGGCGCGTGCTGATACTCAGTGTTGTCTAATGTTGCTAACTTAGAGGATTTTCCACTATAACTGGTGGGTTCGAATTACATGATAATTTTTGTATTTTTATAACTTTTAATTCATGCGTAATTAATTATACATAATTTGATTTTTTTTTGTGCATCGATTATCAATATGTATTCTTAGCGATAAATAATTTAAATACTGAACTAACAAAAAAATAGTTAAATTTAATTCAAAAACCCAATTATACCTGATTACTCAATAATCAATAAAAATACTTACCTCAAACATACAACAAGTCTTTTTTCTGGTTCAATTGGCTTTCTAAATCTTGAGTTTTCCATAGAAAGATATGATTTTAGTATATGTAGAATTTCTTGAAATGTCTTATATGTTAAATGCAAATATCTAAAGAAATCGTTCATCATCATCTAATGTCTTTAAATAAAGTATATCCCCTTCATATTCTAAATACAGTTGCCTTTTTAAATTAATATTATGAATCCAGAATCTTCTTTTTCTTAGAATTTTATTTTCTTTTTCCTCTGCCAATAAGCAAGTTTTTACTAAATTGCTTTACATTGTGATTTCGAGTGATCAAACTGTACCGTTTCACACCAGTGGTTGGAAAAAACTACAAAAGTTGTTGGTAATACAAAAGATTTGCGTACGGCGCGGACGATGCGTACGGGCAAGTGTGCGAGGCCATCAGTAAAACTCGGCGCGTACGGCGCGTGCGGCGCGTGCAGCGCGGACAAATGTGCGTTCAGCTTTAGGCGGCTACTCACTTGCCTGCTGCAGGGGCAATATAGGGTGTACAGCGTTCGGGGCAATGTCAGAACTGTCTCTACACACATGCCTGCCGTTCAGTCTGACAGTTTTTAGTAAATTAATAAAAATAATAAGCCTGATATTGTGCTGATGGACCGGGCACAGTCAAAGATATTTTTGGTCGACATTCCCATTCCGTATGACGAGAACCTCGTGAAAGCCGAAACACAGCTCACGAGGTAACCGACATGTGGGGTGGACTGCCGGCCGAAATTATACCTGTAGTCGTTTATGCGAACGGGTTAATCCCAGTCAGCCTCTCGGGTCATCTGAGGCGACTGGGACTCCGTGACGGACCGCTCCAAGCTCAAATGCAGAAGGCGGTGCTCCTCGATACCACCCGCATCGTACGCCGGTATTTTTCCCTTTCCCCCTAACCCTCGGCCGTTTGGTCTCACCTGCCGAGGGCTTCCATCTGGTTGGGTTTTTATTTATTTATGTATTTTTTATGTATTTATTTTATTTTGTTGATATTTATGTATGTTTTACATTTTTATTTAAAATTATATAATTATAAATCCCAACCAGATGAGAAAACTTTATAGATAACCCGGATAATAATAAGTTCTTTATTTCCAAAAGGTAGTACAACCAGATATTTGCTTAACACTTTAAAGCTAATTGGATACATATATTGGAAACATAGCATCTGCAGCCGAACTAGAAGGCCTGTGCATCAGCTGTCAGCGCCATATCCCCACCGTTAATTTACAGTACAGTACAGTACAGCAAAAGTTAATTAATATTATCTGACGAGTTTGTACTTTATGCTAACATAACCTAGGTACAATGAAATTTAATGGATCACATGTTATTTTGCATTTGCTAAGTTATTACTTATACCAAGGCACATACAAGAAAATAATTTATACTAATAATGTCGTTCCTCTCTCTTAAGATGTGTAATGTATGACTGTAAGAAGTATTTGTGTAATGTGTGTAATGTGTATGAGTTTAAGGAGAGGAGTGTGTAAAATGTGTGTGGTGTGTGTGTGTGTGTGTGTGTGTATGTGTGTGTGTGTGCGTGCGTGCGTGCGTGCGTGCGTGCGTGCGTGCGTGCGTGCGTGCGTGCGTGCGTGCGTGCGTGCGTGCGTGCGTGCGTGTGTGTGTAATATTCAGTACTAAATTGGTATGATTTGGGCTCTGTAAAAGTGATTTAGTTTTTTGTTGGTAAAATTTCAGAATCTGGTACTTTTTATGACTCTATTCTGGTACAATTTTAAACATATTTTTAGCATAATTTAGTACTATTTTTGGGCAAAACTGACTTCCATTCGTTCACCTAGTGTCGTTTTTGTCTGATGTTTACCACAGCTGTACTATTTTGTTTCTTTCGAAAAGTTACACAAATAATTTACAGGAATTCCCCACAAATTGTGCTTTATACTCGCTTAATAACCGCTTTAATACGTCACGGGGAATTACTGAAATTATTCCCGGCAATGAGTATAAAAGGAATTAAGGATGTTTTTGTTCTTCATTTATATTTCTCGGTGTTATCGTGCGCGTGTAGTGGTGAATGACGGTCGAAATAAAATTACGAAGCGCAAGTACGAACAGAAATATGGATCTGAGTAGGAACAAAATCCTGAGTATTCGTCATGGTTGACAAAAGAGAAAAATAGTGATAACGCCTTGTGTAAAAGCTTGTGGAACGACATTTTTGAACTGAACTTGAACAATTAAAAGTCATGCAGAATCTGAAAACAACGGCAGAAACTTATATACTACATGTACAATCTAAGATAAAAAAAAGGATGAAGCTGCCGCTGCGTCTCATAATTTTTTTTTGGCAGTATATAATTACCTTACCTACGAATTATATTTATCATCTGTGCTAATATCTACTTTTGTAGCTAATTATATAATGTTAGCGGTTTACTTGTCTAATTGCCTTTCATAAGGTAGCTACAGCCGCGGGCCAGTGGCGGTATTCTGTACGCACGTAGCGCTTTCTTAACGTGAAAATCGATAGGAATTTTACATTATTATACAAATTGCGTCGCTTTTAGCTGACTTAAAGTCTGTATAATAAACATTAAATATTATAAAATTACTTAAACACACACACACACACACACACACACACACACACACACACACAAACTCACTTACTAAATTATTAAATTTAACTACCTATTACGACGCGAATTACCTGCACTGGACCCAAATCTCCTAAGTTAGTAAATAGGTTTTTATTGATTTTTTATTAGAAAATTAATAAAGTACTGTTTGTTTTCAGAATTATTTCAAAGCAATAACGCAATAATATGAACGTAAACAATGTGTTTACGTATTTTAATTGAGTGTATTTGTGTAACACGTATTTTATATAAATCTTAGCTTTCAGCACTCCTCCATATAACTTTAACTATAATAAAAACTCACACTTTTCTGTGCGCGCAATATGCTTGAATCAATACAAATCTTTATAAAATTTCTCTTAACGTATTAATTTAGAGATAATGATTTGACTTATCGTTAGCTACATATGTTAGGCACGGAATCAATTTCAGTGAACAGATTAATCTACTTTGTGTTGCGGACAGGCGCCGCAAGTACGTGACGGCAAGGTTTTGATGTACCCTACCAAACAATATCCATAATCAACACAATTAACACACCACACAGGCTGACTATCCTACTTGAGCACTAACTAAGAGGTTGATTTCATTGTCCAATCAAAAGCAAGCCAGCCAAAGGCAACGACTGCATTAATTTAATTATAGAACTAAGTAATACGACAAGTGTGTATGTCTATGCAAAACAAATACATATATATTTGTCTAATTACTTGAGTTAGGTTGGTATGACAATTAAAGGAATTTTTGACGAGTTATAAGCAACTTTCCTAGCTAAATCGCCTGATAATACCAGCAAATGACGTCATAGCTTTTTTGAAAGCCGAGACTCTAATCCCCCCATTTCTGTTAATCTATAAATGGGGGGATAACAGTACTACCCTATGTCAGAGAATTCACAGACAAGGTTGCCTACATCTTGAAGCCAGCTTCCATTAAAACATACTTCAAGCCGCCGAAGAAGATTAGTAAATTTGTACCATCCGTCAAGTGTCATATCCCTCTACAAGATGCAGGAGTGTACATGCTGGATTGTGAATGTGGTCTCTCTTACTTAGGACAAACAAAAAGATCTATAAAATCCCGCGTGAAAGAAAATATATCTGACTTGAAGTTCCGACGTTTCGGGAAGCCTGCAGTGTGTGGACATGTTCAAGATCGTCTCCGCCATTACATTAGATTTGATAGACCACAAATCCTCGTAAATGAACACCGATTCCTACCAAGGATGATTCGCAGGGCTATTGAAATTAAAAAACATCCTAATTTCAATAGGGAAGATGAATGGGTGCTGCCATCTGCTTGGGATCCTATAATTAATAAAATTAAATCCAAACCCAAGCATATTACTAAAAGACTTCAAGATACTTTAAGTTCATTGTGCGTAGATTGGACCAAAAATTAATATTCAAAAACTGAAGGTAGCCGGGCTAACTCCCGTGACCATGGATGAAACGCGATGAAATTCGTAAAAATTTGTTTCATTTAATGTGTAGTCTTCGCGTAAATATAAGAAATCATTATATTACGTGTCTTACAACTTAATCACCTTACCTTATAGATACGAATAAGAAATAAAAAATAATTTACTCAGACGTTTAGAATCTCAAGGAATTTTAAGAAAATACCTACGAAGTAAATCTGCAAATGCATTTAACAATGGTAAATTACCTGGCTAGTGAATACGCTAAATTGTCAAATGCTATCGACCAATTTATTAATGACGTCATAAGCGTACGAAAATATTCGCTTTGTTACAATAACTATATTACCACATAATGTGGGATTACTCTTTTCCTACCTAAGTAGGTACCACCGTCTAGATAGGTCTGTCTGGGTCCCCCCCTTATCCAAGTCTGCCGTCGGATAGCAGCTGTGTTTCAGTCTGAATGTTAAAAGGAGCTACCATAATTACAGGCTGTAAGATATTTAATCTCCATCAAGAGGTGGCAACCCATCGATAGCCTTTTTTGTTTGAGTTGGCTGCAGATGTCCATCAACTTCAATAGCCACTTACCAGCAGAAAGATTATAAAATCTTTTCTCACGTTTTATATTTAAAAGTAAAGCGTATTAATAGGATGGAGTAGGTACTGTGAATCGGAGGAATAAGATTATTCATTCATAACATCTCTATATTAACATCATTGTCCATCCATTCATTACAGCCCTTCCACAAGTCCACAGATAAATATTGGTAACAAGAGAGGTTCTCGAGTGGCAGCGTCGTGCCAGTAAGCGAAGTGTAGAGCTGCAGTAAGGCATGCTGGAAGTCTGTGTATGCAGGTGGCTCAAGATCGTGTTTTGTCACATTCTGAGGGGGGGGGGGGGGGGGGCTTAGTAACAATTACAATATTATTCCATTATTTCACGAGTTCCGTTGCCGCTGTAAATTTGATATTAATATTTTCAATTTCAATTTAAAATCCTATATAACAGTTTATACATTATGTAGTTATGAAAAATATAGCACACTTTTTAACCTTAGGGCGGCAAACGAGCTTTCTATCAGTCCATCTGACGCTATGCGCTACTGTCAGTAAACTTCAAACAACAGATGTCTTGTCTCCTTCGAGGTCTAATTGGAAATAAAAAATTGAGCGTCCCTCTTGCCCTTCAAAGCCGGAACACAGTAGTAGTGGTACATCGTACATAGTAGCAGCATACCTAGGTGAAGAAGAAGCCCTACCGCCAAGTAATAAGAAAGATTCATAAACAACGATGTTTGGAGGCCTTACACATTACACAACACTTCAACGACATGTGTAATCTTGAGGGATTTGTAGCGCAAATATAATAGTTGTAAGTATAGTAGTTGTACAGTCCAAGGACTTGAATCCGCATTGCGGTCGGCCTGTAACAGCGCAATGATACGGTTTGGCAAATAACTAAAAATTAAAAAAATTGTACAATAGACTTCAATATAAATTATTAAAAATAACTCAAAAACTATTGGCCAGACCTTGATCAAATTCATATGGGACCACATGTGAAGCACCAGCTTTCAAATAAAAAAAGTATCATCGAAATCGGATCACCCAGTAAAAACTTATGAGGTACACATAAAAAAACATTCAGTCGAATGGAGTACTGTCTCCTTTTTGAAGTCGGCAGAAAAACGTAATTTAAGTTCATTGCTGTAGATTCGACGTTATCAACGCTGACGACACGAATAAATATGTAGTACTTTAAGCAAACTTTACTTCTCCATTGATGTTGCCACATGCGTCATACTTGTGAGCAGGTTCTGTTAGTGAGAACTAGTCTGCCCATGTTTGCAGTCAATTTACGAGCCTTAATTTTTGTTTACTGTTTTCATATAAAGCATATTTCATTTACTTAAGATATTATATTTCATAATTCATAGGCGACTAAGAAGCAAAAGTTAAATTTCTAAAAGAGACCTTTTAGAAATTTTACTTTGTTTTTGTTATTTCTTTTCATATTTGAAATAGTTAACTTTAAACTCAAAAGAACTTTTTATCAAATAGAATTTTTATATTAAAGATAATTGAACAATTTCATTTGAGAGATTACAGACAAATCAATTACACCATAGACCTCCACTTAACTATGTTTTGTAATATCACTACTTTGAAATGGTTTAGTTGAACATCTCGACCAATATAATCCATACACAGCGATGAGACAATCTATTAGATTAGTGAATTGAAATTCATTACAGTGGGACTTCGTCGTATTCACATATAAACGAAGCTTCAATCTAGAGGACAAAGATGTTTAGTCAGGCCGAAGAAGAACATATACATTGCATACGACGTAATCAACATATGCACTGTCGTTATGCGAACTAATACGTTACCGCACCACTGCACTGTGCAGACTTAACACACATTACAATAATTAGTACACACTTACTTTGCATAAACAACTTGATTCCACATAGTTCACTTTGTACCGCAAGACGCACATTACTTTGGTGTACGTCCAATTCGACTGCAACCTACTCGCAAACAGATGACCACAAATGGCCTTATCAACGGGACGTAAGGAGCCCAGCGACGCCTCACGGTATCGTTGCGATTACTACGATAATTTTGTAATCTATCGGACGGTAGGCGACAGGAACACCACGTCAAACTCTGCCGACTAATACCAAAATATTTACACACTGGCACTCACTGCAAGTTAATGATTTTCGACGAACACCTTAAAAGACATTTTCAACGCAACTTAAGTAATAACATCGTATTGTGCTTCATTTACAAGTATTTAATTATACCTTGTTAAAGAATATTGGAAGCGATTAGATAAGTCAAATTGTAAGGTAACTGATAAGCAACTTACACTGTAGTATTTTAATGACAACACAACATGTAGAATAAGTGAGTAACGTCAAAATGTTTAAGAAACACGCATCGCTTATCCATTTTTATAAAACAACGTCGCAAAAGTTTTCATTGTCAAAGGTCAAGTAAATTCGCATTATTTTTCGACCAGGACCTTAATCGGGGAAAATATAATTGATAATTATAAGATACAACAATTTCTAAACAGAATACATATAAGTATAACAGTATAATACATTTAAAGAACATCGAAATCGAATAGCAAATATACATCATTAACAAAAACTGATTGGGCATCAGTAATATTTATTGTTCCACTATTCATTGAGGTTGAGTGACCTATAACTTTCAAACTCTCGGCAGAGAGTAATTGAGTTCTGTGCTTTCAAATATTGGTACGATACGCGCACAATCTAGAGTGTAAGTTAATTATACTATGCCTATATCCTTTGCGCAAGTGCAAGCAATATGTTGAAAAAGTTTTATCGCAATTTGATGACTGATATAGTAAGGCATAAACACGAACAAACAAATATAATTTTCGTATATTACACTATTAATCTCGTCTCGGTATTAATTTTACTAAAATACGTGGAGGAACAATAAAATTACTCGTACAAATGACCATTAAGGTCCCAATCATTAAAAAAATTGCATAATCACTCAACGAATAGAAACGATCCACATGAAATTTGCGTTCTACAATAATATCCTCGAGGACATAATTCGTTTGATAACAGCGGCCACGATAATGTCGATTCGAAAATTACAGATAGGGAGACCTTAAGATCCAATCACAGCAGTCGGAGCAGCATCGGACCGCATTTTCTCGCCGTTTCTCGTGGTGCATGCCGCCGCTCACCGTTACCAACTGTCACGTTATCAGCCAAAGCATAAGATAACGCCAAAGATAACAGATGACTAACGGAAAACGACGTCGAATAATTTTCAAGATAGAATAAGATAACTTTAATGTTTTCCTCGTATTAGCGCGCTCTATTTCAATTTTGAAGGACTTATTAATATCGCTGCGTTTTACTATTCTCTATTAGTGTATTTATCATAAGGTAATTGTAATCTTGTAATGGATTACGGTAAGTAAAAAGGTAAAAATATAATCATCATTATAATCAGTAAAGCCTCTTGGCTCTTTGGTATAGTTGTGTTCGTAAACGCGACTGATGATCCTCAGATCCCAGATTCGAACGCCGGGTCGGGTCAAAATCAATTATTGGGTTATTCTGAGAAGAATTTCTCAGTAGCAGCCTGGAGTCAGGAGGTGGCGGTGTTACACCTCCGTGCCTCGGAAAGCACGTTAAGCCGATGGTCCTGTAGATGGTGATGTAGTGACGGCGTAAACCGTCCATTACTCCGTATCATCCCGTGAATGTTGTATAAATCTTGTATTACACAATAATACTGTAGGAAAACAATACAGATTAATACTCACCCACTGAAACCTCTTCGCTTTCCGGGACTTGCGGTACTCACTGAGCCACCGGGATCGACGGTCGATGTTTCTGTAACAATATAACTAACTGTAATAAAATAAAGGCACTACTTATTATATTAGATATAATGTGTAAGATTTTTGTATAACTGAGAATAAAATGGTGCCTGAACATAGTAAAAAAAATATCTGTTTATTTCTAGGCATAGCAAGTAAATATAAGCGTTAATTCACTGTGGAATCATGGCCGTATGTTGAAAACGCAAACAACAATGGTCTAATATTATTTTGCTCTGAAACATTCACATACAAAATGTTGCATGTTGGGATATCTAAGCTGTTTATTCATCTTTGATATGTCCGTTACATTACGTAACTGAGAAGTTGTTGCAGGTTTCAAATGCGAGTTAAAATTAATAGAAATTCATTTCTAGATTCTTTGTAAGCTAGCCTTTTCTATATTCCATCCTTTCGCACCAATATTTGGAGTAGGGCTTAATTTCGAGAATATTGTGTAACGACTAAGGCATATAATATTGATAAAACATTGCTCGACTTGAATAAATTTTACTATTATTTTGATAGATTCGAGAGAAAAATTATTTTGCCGCATTATGAAATTATATTTAGCTTTTCCTTTGGCGTATTTTTCATTATGTGACTGCTTTCATTTTAAAAGTGTAAAGATAACAATAAATAATAAAAATATTATTGCGAATGCACGAACATCATGTTGTGATGCCTAGGCCGTATTCATTGCTATAAACTATAATGTGAATATTCGTGGCGATGTATGTAGACTATCGATGCGAAAACTTTCAAAAAGGCGCATTATTAAATTAGATTCTCCTTAAAATGTAGAAACTGCAAGTACCTACTAAATTATTGTAGCTAGAATTAGGTGGTTGACATTACCATTAATAAATAAATAACTACATCAAGTCTTTCGAGAATATGCTACTTCTAGTTATGTATTTAATTTTAAGTTAAATATTATTTTTATAGAGTGTACAAAAAAGACTATTATTTGACTATAAAAACTATGACATCATTACACTTTTTATATGAATGTTTATTTTGATATGTATAAAAAAGTATTTTAATTGACTAGAGTTTTAAATATCTAATTTATAACATCGTATTGTATCCATTACATTATTAAAGAACTGGTGCGAGGATGTGTCAATCGGCCTCGATTCGGACCGGAACAGGGGACTGAGAAATGGGGAGGACTCGAGTGTCGCCGACTGCAATCACATTCGTCACCATACCCGAAATAGACACAAATACAGCTGCCGATCTGATAGTGAACACTAATCCTTAGTATATGACATTTCGTTTATATCAATAGAAGTTTTTACCCAGTTCGAAAATAATTCGGAGATTTTACTTTATTAACCCACAAAATTTAATATAAACTCTCAAATGATACAATCAAAAATAATAATAGCATAAGAAGAACCTAATAAAAGTAAAACTACCTTTGATTAAATCAAACTGATCGGTCATAAACTAACGCCATCGAATTACCGAAATGGTTGTTAAAAACTAAGCTTCACAGCGGAATGCAGGGCAGGTCTTATAGCGCCACGAGCACAGCGAAATGTGTACTTCACCTGCCGCGTACACAATAACTGTACCGAACACAAAACCGACGGCTCGTTGCCTTCGGACTCGAACCATTGAAGCTGATAATTTCAAACACGCCGTTCGACGTTCTGAGAACGCTTTCAAGAAAAAAATGTCTCCATATCTATATATAGTGGCATTGATCGATATCAAGATGAGTTTTATGGAAGTAGCTCCTTTATGAAATATTATCTGTAGTTGAAAAAAGATTTTGAAAAATATGTTTATTTGTTGGCTATCTTTATTTTATTTTTTTCTCTTGGAGGCTAATTATCCTAAAGGTGTCTAAGAAATTGTAAATGTCAATTACTGTTGTAATAAGGAAATTACCATAATTGTGATACATGTTGTTCCTCAACCGACATAATATGTTTACAAAGAACCAAAAAAATTATGGTCATAACGACTCGCTGTAGATGCACTACTAAAGGTCAAGTATAACAAAATTATTGAAAATATCAAATTACATACAACAACAATATTACAAGCAAGGAGCTAGGAAGAAAACTATTAACCTACATGACCTAACTTGGCGCACGAGTTCGGGCCTAATGCATTCACTCCATTACTGGCCCATAACTCACTTATCATGTTACTCTGGTAACTTTATTTCAGTTTAAAACTACGATAAAATAAAACATTTCATTTTTAGGTAATACTAGCCAACCGCCCTGGCTTCGTAAGGGTGATTTCTAGATCTTTACAAACAGCCTCACCTACCAGGTCTATTTCTGAATGTAAACCATCCAAAGACCTACTTAAACACACACAAAAATATTCATCATAATCAGTGCAGCCGTTTTTGAGCGAGATTTAGCGAGACTAACGGACAGAAATTGATTTTTATACATAGATATTTCTGTAAGGAAAAAACCAATTCATTTCTACATCTGTATAAATGATACTGTGGGCTGATTATAATAAAATATATGAAACAAGTTCTCACGAAATACAGTATCATAAGATTTTCTGTAAAAAGAACCCACGTAAATGTTGGAAAAAGAAGCATTCAAAAGGGCAAGTAATCGTGGCTTTCATTGCCCTCGCTAAAGAGCACAGCGACCGCGACAACTACAAAGCGCGCTGCGTAAGTCTAACTCAGCGGTTAAAAGCATAGCGCTTTCCTGAATCTGTTTTCTATTTGTAACAGATTTGAGTACGTGCGAATCTGCTTGGCGTTTAGCCCAATTATTATTCTCTTGTAGCAGTAATATGGATCCAAACGATTGTCGAAGAAATAATATTACGGTTACAATGTCAGAATTGGGACAATGAAACACGTTCTGGAACACTAGCGTTTAATAAGGGACATTATTAGTGGAGTTATATATGCGCAAAATGTAAATAAATAAATAGTAAAACTATGTGGCACACGTCCTACTATATGTTCCGCGGCGACTACATGTACCCGATTGAAACAGGTCAGATGGGACACTTTCAACAGCGACGAAGTTCGACTGTCAAACGTGCTACGTTACATAGTTTACGTATCTTACAGATGAAAATATAAATAATATGTTTGTTTTAAATAAATTTAAAGATTAAAAAAAAAATAGATTAGTAAATTGAAGCAGGCGCAGTGTTCTTATCAATTTTAATTGTTTTTTTTTATGTATAGGTTGCATTTCTTTTCTGCTTTAGTCTCCGCTTCGGTAGGCACTAAGGTAAAAAAGAAAACTGTTTTTATGAACCGTCGTACACTTGAATTTGCGAGTTGCTCACCCTGGACACTAATATATCTTGAATATAGGCTAACGAGTTTACAATTTTATAGGATCCTCTATATTTAGAAATAGACATGATAGAGCCACTGCGACTGTCGACTCTCTCGTACTGATAAAGCTAAGCCCTATAACGAGACTATAATTTCTCGATCGCTAGAGACTCTATCATTGTTCAGCAGGTGAACGGCGCACAGGATTAGAGAAAAATATTATAATATAACTCTTGTACCGAAAGATATAAGGAGGTAAGGAAAACTTAATTAATTATAAATATGGACAGTGGCGGGCTTTGGTAGCACCCATGTTATTTTGGAGCGTTCTACTCACGACTCAACCGACATCCGCACCAATGTTAAGGTTAAATTCCTTGCGGTGTACGTCACTTCAATCATCAACGTGCAACGGAGTTTTTGGTATAAAGAGCTATGGCGTCTGATCTATGCAATCTACGTCAAAAGAACATTTAATTAAAGATATGTTTATATTTTATACTCTAACATATATGTATATAAAAAATATTAGTTTTGGAACAAGGAGTAATAAGTATCTCAGTAACGCAGGTGCCATTTTCATGAATGTTGTGTACGATATAGTCAATACAAATTATTCGAATTCAAATTTCTCAGCGAAACTAATATATGAATTTAATGAAATACTTTTGTATTTTTTTGGAAATAACAACCTTACTTGCACTTTGTGCTCTTAGTTGTTGGATAGACGGGACTGTCAACTAGTTGATGGCGGAAAAACTACTTATACATTACTAATCTGCGGGACTTGCATGTTATTGCGGTCACACACAGGCGACTTTTCCAAGATTCTTCCAAGGAATGCTCACTTGATGGAGCATTCTGTAAAAGCGCTATGTAAGAAAGACTTGGTAGGCAAAATATTAAAGATAATATGATTGCAGATATGTAAAATCTGTAACCACAATGTTGCTCGCTCACAAACAAAGCATATAATTACGTCGATTACAAGCTATAAGCATTTCCCATTTCCGTGGTTACAGGGCTGGTCGATAATTTTTGTTTCACGACGAGCACGCGTAAGTTGTCAATAACTGCTGATAACAAATCTCTTTGGCACGTCTTTGACAACGTCACGACATTTCAGCATCATCGTTTGTACCATCAGCTGTCTACACGGCGCGTAACAGTCCCACATGCTACGCTGTGCGAACGCCCAACGCGTGGAACTGTGCCAACTACTAATGTCGTATATTATCTAATCACAATATTCCGACCGACCTATTGGCGGATCTATTCATCTTTTTCACGGATGCAATATTCGAACAATTCGATAATTTCGACTTTAAACAAAAATGGCCTAGAGTGATATTTTGATATTTTAAGTATGATTAACTCATATGCTGGAGATTAAATATGTAAATAAAAGACACTAATACCAGACACTGAAAATTTTAAATAATATAAAAAACGTATTTTCATATATTCATTAGCAAATTGGAATTACACAAATTAATTGAATCGGTCGCTGCGATTGTTTGTTTTGTCGATTTCATGACTAAGGAAACTTCTCGTTAAAAGGTAACTTATAATAGTGATGTTATAGACCAACGCAGGCGCCGATCGCAAGTAGGTCGATCGGCTAATCTGAAATAATTCCCAATTAAATTATTATTCGAGACGACTCTGCGCTGCCATTTCAAACGAACATTTCCTGCGCGTTTTCTAAATATTTCAAATCCTTTATATAAAACTAAATCGGATACTTGCATTCTGAGTTAAAAGCAGCTGGAAGAAATGCGTGTATTGAAAATTAAAGCTTAAGTAAAGAGAAGAAACCGACTTCAATGAATATGAATAAAATCTGAAAATTTGTACTCTAAATAAAGTATGCCATAAATGCCGCACTTGGCGGGTGGGTTAGAGAAAACTCAGTTTTTAATTTTGATATTACAGGAAGATGCTGCTGCCTATTTCTTCTGGATTTTATATGGTTGCGCCTCTTATTAATGAGATAGGATGGTGGATTCTCTTAAGTCGTAATACACACAGCAAACACTGTGGATGAGTGGTTTAGGGCCGTGTTTTGTGGTATTACTTAGGGGAAGCCTATGTTCATCAGTGGACTTGTGAGGAGCTGTTATAATGATGATGATAATTGAAAAAAAAATGCTCCGATTACACAATTTTTTGCATTTAAATAGGTTCGCATTATGAACGGTCATCCTTTGGCTTTTCTTTGTAAACAATCTACTCCAACATATTACCATGTTATACGAATAAACGATATTATTGTTATTATATTGCGGAGCCTATATAAATTACCTGACTTTAGTGATATAAAAGTAATACTAGGAGTATATTATAATTATTTATAATGTTTTCAGGTCGATTATGTTGATTTCATCCTTGTTCTAAAATTTGTTTGGGCTTTGTTTTTCTGCAATATCACCATATTTATATCCATGAACTAAGAAAATTTGTGTTATGGACTTAGAAATGATACGTCGCAAAAGGCACACAATATCACCTATCACAACTAACGAAAGAACTGTGCGTTAATGGTTTAATCGCTTTCGTTAGGAAAAATTTGATCTCACAATTAAAATTCGTGGCCGCCCGCGCTCGGAGATAAGGTTACAGGTTAGGATTACATTTGAGTTAGCTTCGGCTTTTGAACTAAGTGTCAAAAAATTATTAGATAATTTGCGACAAATCGGTAATATAAAAAAAAGCTTGAAAAATGGGATTCTCGCGCACTGAGTGACACAGAACGAGAGGCCTGCGTCCAATATTGCTGAATCAACATGAAAAGCCAAATTATTACCTGCAATTGCCTTACCTGCAAATAATGTTCGAGAAGCTGGAAATGAAACGACCCACATTGGTGAATTGCTCTTCGCTATCGCTTTTTCATGGCAACGGCAGATAGATCCCATATTGCACTTCAAACGTTGGCAAAATTAGCAAAGCGAAAGCTAGAGACCCTTCCTCATACGTGTTGTTCTCCAGAGCTTACGACAAATAGTCTCGCATTTTAAAAATAACTTCGATAGGCAACTAAATGAAAGAAAGAAGAATAAAGAGTGCATCGAATCTGTCACTAACATACATAAAATGTTAAGAATTATACTATTATAAATTAATAGAATTATATTATTTTTTATTTAGAATTATATTCTTTTTATATTATATTATATATATATATATATATATATATATATATATATATATATATATATATACTAGCTGACCAGGCAGACGTTGTTCTGCCCTTTCCGAACGACCATTTGCTTTCCCAAAAAAACTCCTGGAATTAGCAATAAAAAAATTGAGGGTCACTTATCGGGATAAAAACTATACTATCTCTCAAGTTGGACCAAACTGCACACAGTCTGCAATTTTTTTTTGAAATCGGTTCTATCTGTTGAATACTTACAGCAACACGTGGTGGTTATACAACTAAATTGTAGCTTATATTAAACGTTTGTATTTTTAACATAGCGCCATCTATTAAATATTTACTCAATCCTGTCAACAGATATCGTCATCTGACAGAATCGTTTGGAGCTAACAGATAATTGTGACTGTCAAATAATAGACAAATAATTTTTAATAAAATAATATTGTATTGCGACTATAAATTGAGATGTAAGCTATCCTATCTTTTAAGTTGGACCAAACTGCACATTGACCAAAAATTTCATTGAAATCAGTTCAGTAGTTTAGGAGTCCATCGCGGACAAACAACGTGACACGTACTTTTTATATATAAAGATATATATATATATATATATATATATATATATATATATATATAATATATATATATATATATATATGTGTGTGTGTGTAGGAAATTATTTTGATTAATTAAAGGTTTTTATAATACAAAAACATTTATAATTTCAAATATTTTTTTTAATATTAAACGGCAGTTTCATATGTAGACCTGATAAATAAAATGCTTAATAATGAAATGTACAACTGTTGTAGATTAGATCGTTTGATTAGTATAACGTCCGATGCAGGTGACATGCAGATGACATGCTGGGGGATTTCGTTAAAGGCATTTAATCGGTTATCCTGTTTGTGGTTTTTCTAAAACCTAGTTTTGGTTCGGCTAAAACAAGCAAAGAAGAGAATTTCGCGTTGGAACTGCCCAGTGTACATCGTGATAAATAGTGTTGCAGTTGGCTTGTATACTTAATCTATTTTGGTGTTATCTTGTAATGACGCCCATCACGTTATACTACATGATGTGTGATAGTAACCTGTAAGTATTACGGTATGGTCGAATCGTAATTGATTTGAAAATTACTACACTAGGTAGTGCGTTACGGTGTTTTATTGTTGATAATTACTAATTGCGTAAACAACATTATAATTTGTGTTATGTCATTATTACAAAATACACTGCTAATTACGTCAATAAATGACATAACTATCTTGTTTTTAAATAATGAATAAAAATTTTATAATATTTGAAAAAATTAATAATTTTTAATATAATAATTTTAATTTTTTTTTAAATATTGCTGATATTAAATTAGTTTAGTGAATTTAAAACATGTCTGAAAATAGACGCGAGCAACAATGGTGTCACAGAATGCAGGTAACAGAATAGAATACTTTCATAATCACAAACACCTTTAAAATAGAGTCGCATAAAAAAATTATGACACACTTCGTTGCGGATTAAAATAATATTAAAACTAAAATAAAGACGTACGTCGCGGCGCCGCGCCGGCGCACTCCGTGGCCACAGATGATATTATGTAACAGCCAGCGACACAGTGCTAGACGTACTTGCATGAAATAGTATAGTAATCATAAGCTATGGGGTTCAAAATATTTATTAGAATATGGATTAGAGACGCCACCAATAACTCTCAAATTTAATGTAGAGAACTTTTAAAATTATTGTAAAATTAAAAAAAGATCGTTGACGGCCAGTACCTTCGTACGAAGTATACTGGGAACTTCTATCCCCCTATCTAGCGGCAAATCTTCCAAATCTTTAGCGATAGTAGTGGCGAAATTATTCTTAGAGACAGTGTAGAAGCTTGGCACCTGTTCGAATTTCAACTCTTTTTATCTGCGAAGGCGACAACCCTGAACGATATTTGTATCGAACTTGACCCCTTTTTCATATTTGTTTTTGGTGGTACCTATATCATTAATTATTGATAAAATAAGTTTAAGTATGTATTAAATTAATTAAATACTTGAATTCCAACTTTTTTATTACGTTGGTAACGCATTATTGTTTTCTTTTTAAATTTAAACTACATATATAATAAATAAATATCGACAAATTATCGCTATGGTTAGTTTTAAGAACAGTACTTGGAACATATCGCACTTACCAAAATTTGTCGCCACGTTTTTTTCACGACACCAAATATCAATAATTTTTAGATTTCCTTCGTATACGCTTATTAAATATATTCCGTGATATCAAAGTTTCTAAGTAATCTAGAAGAGGCTTAGTAAATTACCTTTTGCAATCACCTCTATATAAGACACTGCCGTATGTCTTATAAATACCTGATTGTAATAATAATAATAATAATATTGGCGCATGACAGGATTATAGTGCCCAAGTGTATGCGCAATCACAGGTGCACTCTCTATACCCTCACTCTCATAGCCCGATGGGACGGTAAACCGACACGACCGGAGAGAGATCAGGCGCAGGACCAACGGCTTTAACTGCTTTCCGAGGCACGGGGGTGAAACACCGCCAACTTCCCGATTCCAGGCAGCTACTGAGAATTTCTTGATAGAAAAACTCAATAACTGATTATTTGGCCCGACCCGGAATTCGAAACCGGGACCTCATGATCAGCAGTCGCACTACTACAACCACTAGACCAACGAGGCAGTCAACCTGATTGTAAAAGGTAGATGTACAAACAAAACAACAATTAGGTTTATTTAATTTTCATAATTTTGGAAAATTCGAAATTCGTTCGCCAGTTGAGTATCATGTCATAAAAAAGTTTTAATTGAGTTAGTAGATAAAATTAATAATTTATTTGTTGCAAGCGAGATACTAAGTGCTAACCGAAAGTTGCGGAGTGAGGAACAGATAGAGCACAACGAGGCAATTTATGGATTCCCTCCAAGGCCCATGGCTTATTGGATGCTACGACTGCGATTTAAACTCTTTTTTCTTCAAATAAAGAACTAATCTTTGATATTAAAAAAGAGAGACTTTTAATTATACGAAAGGAAGAGAAGAGTTTGAAGGCACCCAAAAGAAATCATTGCGAGCGATAATAATTGTTTACTGCAACAGAGTGTTTTACAGATTAATGAGTAAACGACAATGTAACGTTAAACTATTGTCGCGAGTAGGGTTGCTATCTGCCCGGCTTTAGCAGCACATGTTTGACTTTTTCGGGTTGTGTCCGGCCAAATTTTTGTGTCCGGCCTGTCCGGCTTTTTGTTAGTGTAACGCGTTGCACGTATTGCTTGCAGAATAAATAAATAAGTAATGTATACACTTCAAATTGTGCTGTGATTGATTAATAAACAATTAATTTAGTTAGTTAGTTAGTATTTTAGTTTTTTTTTCTCAGGGGTTGGAGGTGGTGAATTTTTTGGATGCATGGCGTCAGAATGGTATGTTTGGCTAAAAATACTGTCCGGCTTTTAGGGCCAAAAGTCCGGCTTTTTGGAGCGCCGAGTCCGGCGTTTTCATTTTAGGAGATGGCAACCCTAGTCGCGAGAGCTTGACGAAGTTTGAACTTGCTGATGACCGTTCGGTGATATCGTGACTGCGCTGCCTGCTTGGTTTTGTATGTATCAATAAATAGAAGATATTAGTGAATTATGCAGCCACAACGTACATTAACGGCTCCAAACATGCTTTCAATTTTTATACTCGTAAGTTAGTATATTTATAAAATACTAGTGCTTGTTTAGTGGTCGAAATTCGATAGTAATTGATAAAATTTTTAAATTAGCTATATATCTATATTAGCAAGCTGTTTTTCACTTTTGTCTCTCAGTTTAATATGAATCATCTATGTATAAAATTTTAAATTTTAAATTATTTTAGCACATTTTAAAATTTTTTGGCGTCAATATCGGATCTGTGCGACTCTTCGACCATAGACTATTATGTGTTTAATAAATAACATTGGCAGTATGAAAGTGAACGATGATTTTTTAATTAAGATTTTTGGCTTAAATGCTTGTCCTTTAAGCCATGTCTTCATTTCATTCGGGATCTTTGTTTTCATAGATTTTCGGTATCAAGTCATAATAATCTACTTGTACTGCTTCACAATATGTTGATGCGTCACATTGCTTATAATAGTTTTTGGGCGATTTTGACTGCAACTTGAGCCAGCAGACAGTTGGCGATAGTATATCCTCAAGGCGCCTAAGCACTTTATCTTGAGATTCAAATCACCATTGGATCACTTTTTTCACCGTTTTTACTAATAGATCACATGCGCAGTCATTAAATAAACAAAATAGCACTACTTTTGCATATCAAAATTCATTTGAAACCATTATTTGAACAATAATACTGGAGCAACAATGCATCATCGGTCGAGTTCCCACCAAAATTCTATATTTTATTTAATGTATTTATAACACAAATTATTTATACTTTTTAGCTTTTTGCACTAATTCTCCACATAAACTTTAACTAAGCCTAATCCACATTCCTCCGGACGCGCAATATGCTATTGAAGGGGTAAAGTATTCTCTACACGTATTAATTATATAGATTTAGCCGCAGGTTTGTCATCTATTCCCCTTCTTTTTAAATAATACTTAGCTATTAAGAGCACTATTGGGGTAAATTTTAGTATTTATGTAGTATGTATTATTAGTACGCAAACAAGTTTTAAATTAAAAATGTAATTTATTGTTGATTTTTTTTTAAAACAACAATAAAGTGGGCGCCGCATTTTAAAAAAACCGCGGTGCCCTTTGGAACAAAGAAAGATTTTTCCAATTCGGTTCAGGCGTTTCCGAGTAATCCGTGAACATACATAAAAAAAGCACAGATTCCGACGAATTGTAAACCTCCTCCTCCTTTTTAGTCGATTGAAAAGTATGATGTTGGCTATCAAAGATAATCAAATGTGACTAAATACACTGGTCACAATGGTTTATAATACTTACATGATTATTTTTCGTTTAAGATACAAAAAATAAGTATGATTTTTCAGTTTATAGCATAGATTTATTTATTTTTGTAATAAAAATCAAACCGACAGGAATCTTAACTGAACTTATCGTTTAAGACTGAGCGCTTTATAACGTCTAACAAATAAAGAGTACAAAAGTCCTTGATCGAGTTATTCTCAAGCGCAATAATAAATAACTCTTATCAAAATTATACGGAGGGCGTCCGTAATGAGGGTATTGCCCGTGAGATCCAGGAATAATTGTCGATAGTTTAACAGGATGTAGATACTGTAGGTGTAATATGTGCTTACCATGACGATGTTCCATTGAAGCGGTGGTCACCATCAAGGCAGATGTGCCGGACTCTGACTATGTGGCGGGGACGAGCGAGGCTCGGACGCGCCGCGGACCCACTAGCGCGACATTATTGTGCAAGGCTCGTGCGGCTTGCGGCTCACCATTCAATTTCAAATATGGAAGCGGTCGCGCGCGCACGTCCCTGCCCGGTTACCGCATGCGGACGAATCGAGTTTATAGCGACATCGGCCTCTCTGGATTTGAATGTGTCGATGATCTTGCTACTGCTCAGTGGCTAACAAAGACGTATCTTACGATATGGACAATTGAACGTTTTTGACTTAAAAATGTCTTAACAAAACAAAATACAAATAAAAGTCAATAAGCATAGAAAATTAATATTTGGAAATGAGATCTATAGTAGAGAACCGATGTTATGTAATAAAATTGGATTATTAGGATAATAAAAATATTATTTACACTTTAGTAAAATAATATACGTTTCTATTATATTGAAACTATATTTGAATAACGATATTGAAGCTTTATTGGCATAAATATCATATCAATAATAAAAATGTTGATATTCATATTTATAAGTGATGAGGATATGAACATTTATATTGTATATTTGTTCAACTAAGTCATCTGTTTAAACCTTTTGACAATAGATAAATAGATCTTTACCTAGCTACAAATTAAGAATAATTTTCTTTCGATATACTAGTAGGTCTTTGTATTTATATCAAATTTATACAAAGACAATTATTTAATGTACTTCCACATAATATAGGTAATAATCAAAAGGTTCAATAATGATTCAAATTTTCCATTGTCTATTCGTTGAAAGCAGGGATGTTACGGATATGATATTTCGGATATGGATACGGATACGGATATGGGAATAATATTATATCGGTTTCGGTTTCGGTTACGGATATAAAATTATTTCGGATTATCCGTTAGTTTCGGATCGGATAAGATTTTTGAGGTATTTAAGTAAAATACAAATAAGTAGGTAATCATTTGGCTTTATATCTTGGTTATCATTTGGTATTACAATCAGTCATTTATTCAAGTAATTAACAATTTTATAAGAATAGTATACTAATTAATGTAGCTACCTACATATTTTTAAGTTATCTACTTAAAAATGCTATTACAAAATTATTATAATCAAAAACAATGCTATTAGTTTTTTTTTCTATTATATTCTTCAATATATTTCTAGGAACTATTACAACGCATAAATCAGTCTTCTTAAGTCTTTGCATATTGAAGAATAAAAACTAAAATCTGAACATAACATAACAAAATATTTACTTGTCTTTCACTTAATGATTTCTTTTAATAGTCGAAACTAAGCAAAGGTAAATTATACTTAACAAAAAGCAATTTCGCAGCCTTATCACCAGAAAGTCGATTTCTTAAGGGGTCATAAATTAACCCAGCTGCACTGAAAAGCTGCTCACTTGGTACACTTCCAGGAGGTGGAGAAAGGTACTGTCTTACTAAATCACTTAAGCAATGGTACTTGGTATGCATTTTCCACCATAAAAGTGGATCTTCATTGAGTGTCAATCGTTTCTCCCTGTTGTATTCATTTAGTAATGTCTTTTTAACAATAAATTGATTGTGCACATCATCACCACAATCTATGTTTTGCTCTTCCTCGTCACTTAAGCTTAATATTTCAGCTAGACAAGATTGAATGTGTGAATAGTTGCTTGAGCTTGTTGTCGGAATCTCATTCCGTGATCTCTTAGGTGAAGAAGGACCTTCATCACGAGAAGCTTTTGAACACCCAAGAATCCCCAGAATCTCAGACTGTACCTGTTCCTTCGTAATTTCAGTAAAAAACTTGAGTTTAAACCGTGGATCTAGATAAGTAGCTATTGTATATATTTTATTATTTTCAATATCCTGAAATCTGACATTGATGTCTTGGATCATTTTCGTAATCATTAATTTGAAGTTCTCAGAAGTCTCTTCTTTACTCTTCTCTGTTTCTAGTGTGTTTTTAAGAGTATATATTAATGGAATCACTGATGCTATTGTTGCAGTAGCACTACTTAACTCCTTTGTAATTTCTTCGAACGGCTTTAGTATTGCAACACACTTTTTCAAGTCGAGCCATTCATCAGCATTAAGAATTGGTATATCATGCGCGCCCGAATACAGTACTAAGGAGTCTTTTAATGTCAATATTCTTTTCATCATATAATACGTCGCGTTCCATCTGTGAAAAAAGAAAAAACAATGTCAAATCAAATAAAAAAAAATTACATAATAGATAGGTGTATAAAATAGAATAAAAAAATCTCACCGTGTGGAACATTCCTGAATTATACTTAGTCCTGATTGGTTCAGTCTTTCTGTTTGAATTTGTTTCAATTCATTTTGCGCGATTAGGGAGTGATTGAAGTGAGTTGCAATTTTCTTGCACTTCGTAATTACTGACGAGAGAAATTCTTCGATTTCCATCGTTGATCGCACACATAATTGTAGTTGATGAATAGTACAGTTTGCATCAGTGAAATTGGCCATATTCATAGCTTTTATCATATTAGATCCTCTGTCGCGTAAAATACAATGAACTGATTCCGTGCTTAAGCCCCAATCTTTCAAAATATTGTTTAAATTATTTGCTATAATTTCACCTGTGTGCCGACCCTCTAATTGTTCACACTTGAGTATTATAGAAACTCTTTCATATTTATTGGTGATGCCATGAGCAGTAAGACTAAGTAACGATACATTTGAGCTGGGCTCTGACCACACATCTGTAGTAAATGACAACTTTTCAAATTGCTTAAGTAATCCCAGCACCTTTAATTTAATTTTATTGTATATATCAGTACACAGCAAATTAGTAAAATACTGCCGACCTCTTAGATGATAGCGTGGTAATGCTGCCTGCATTAATCTTTGGAAGCCGACACCTTCCACAAAGTTAAATGACAAGTTTTGTAATGCAATCATTTCAGCTACTAATTTATCAATTTCTTTTTGCTTGACATTACTTTCATCCCAGGCGCCTTTATTTTTTAAAGAATCTGTTATTGACAGCTGTTTTTTACACTCTTGTAATGGTGTCAGCTGTTTCGTGGTATGTGGTATTTGTTGGATATCTTTTTCTAGTAACAAAAGTTCTTCGTACTTATCACCGTGTTTTGATTTAAGATGAAGTTTAAGCGAAGTAGTGCCACCTCCTTTTCGTGAAAAGGTTTTATCACACTGTTTACATTTTGCGGAATCTGCATTAACTTGATTAAAAAATGTCCAAATTAAACTAGACTTAGGTCGCATTTGGTCCAGATTAGGTAAACAATTTAATAACACAACACTTTTCTTTCACTTCGTCGAACTAAACTAATTACTCGTACCTAAATATAAAACTGACTGACGGGACTTATGTATGACTGCAACATAAATAATAAACAAACAATGCAAGAGTAAGAGACACGCGCCGCTAATGTAAAAAAGAAACCTGTTATAACAAGTCTCATTTAGAGTTTAGACTCAGCCCCTACCCTTATCCGAAATTATCCGAAACTTTTATATCGGATTCGGTTACGGTTACGAATAGTTTTTTATTTCGGATATCCGATAGTTTCGGTTACGGTTACGGAGCTCCATAACATCCCTGTTGAAAGGCAATCATTCCAAATCTCTTTAAAATATATTGTGTAATGTTTAATTGTAGTAAGATCAGTAATTTAAAGTGAACTTTGAAAACCCAAGCTTTTACCCTTTGTTTATGCCAATTTTTTTTTACTTTAAGGTTGGAAGTAAAATGGTGATTCGGTTCTCCTTGGTTTTGTCAATAATTTAGTATCAAACACTACTAGAAGCGTTTTCAGATATACATTGCATACAACTGCAACCAAATGCAAAACGTGTGTTATGATATATTGAACGAGTGCCGTCACAAAATATAAGTCATTATAAAATTTTAAAATCACACCACCTTGCACCACATAAAAACCCCATTTAGTGAAGGTCTTCTTTTATTATCTCAGGTGTCAATCAACGACAGAATGAATGGTGAATACCTAATAGGCTGCGCAGTTGCTTTGTCATACTATCTGAGATGCTCGGGACGCCTGACTGACCGAGATAGCTATGTCCCTGCTAAAATAGATGCCTAAGGACCGTAACTGCTACTAAGGATAATGATCGATAAACACTTTCGAGTCTGTAATAGTACTCGGTTTAACTGGACCACTGGAGCGCTACGAGAATCTCGAAATTTGTTATATTTAGCAACTCCCGAGAGTCTCGCACCGAGATGAATCATGGATTCTGTTCGAACGCCACTTTTTCGCGCACCGAGTGACTGACCACAACAATACCATGGCCTTTCTGATAAACAAACAACGCGGAGCAAGGAAGTTTAAAATAAAATGTTATACTACGCCCGCGTTCGACGTTGATAAGACGAGCGTCACGGACTTGTTTTAGTAGTTGGTTATCGTAATTTGAAGTGACGAAACGGGATATTCTATTATTTTTTTAAATATACGTTATAATTTCAAATATATATATTCCATAAGCGTCGTAAGAGGCGACAGACGGAATCTGAAACAGGAGATGCGCAGCAACATCTTAATGATAACGTGGTAGAGCCATGCTGCAGCTATATTAGTAGTATAGTTGTATCACGAATGGATCGACTCGACCGGAGAAGAACAACGCTCTCACGGAATACCAGCGTAATATAGGAACTTAAAACTGTTGTGTTTCGTATGGTGAGTGTAGAGAACCGGATACCCTTTTTACTGGAAAAGAGGCATTCCATCTTAGTGCTCACGGGTGACAACGCATCTGCATTTTAATTCACATAAGAGGATAGATGTAGATGACTATGGGTCACAGCAACCACTTACCATCAGGTGGACTGTGTGCTCGTTTGTCACCCTATCCTATAAAAAAATCAACTCAATATAGTAAAAAAAAAACTGCGATTGCCAATCCGCCTGCTCCGCGTGGCAGCTATAGCAAATATCACCCCATATTCTGCAGTGCACTGTTATCGACTGTAATCATAATGATAATGATGATGATGAATAATTTTATAATAATCCGTTTAGGTCAGATGTCACAATTTACTACTTGGGATAGGAGATAATTTGCGTTTGCCTTGAAACATTATTTTCTAAGAGCCTTGTTGAAGGAATGTTAATTAAGCATACAATAACTTTAATCTTGAAATCTTTTTATACTGTACACTATTTAATTAAAAGAATATTAAAAACTGAAAATTTATAACGTGATAATAAAGCTCCACGATAGGTTCTATAAGGACCCTTCGTAGCTTCACGCGGTTTTCGTAGACACACGTGTCCCTCCACTGGCTATAATTAGTTTCAGTGACATCTTTGGGAAAAGAGCTTTGTGCGATACAAGATCAGATTAACAATTATCGGATAAACATTCCAATGGATTTACCCTCGGCACAGGTTCAGATTGTCGCCATTCTAGTGAATCACCTAGGCATCATCATGGTTGGAAATACTTTTTTCTTATAGATATGGATGGACTCCATGCATTGCAGCCTATAAACGTCCATTGCCGAACATAAGACCCCCTCATAGATTGCCTTAATTGGGGAGATTTTGCCAGAGTTGCCACGCTTGGCAGCGTATTGGCAACCGCAGATTTTTATTAATTTGTGTTGTTATCAGGAAGATGCTGCTTCCCATCTTTTGTTTCATTTTCCCTCTATCGCCTCTTGCGACACCCTCGGGACTATATGGGGTAGTGGATATTCTTACACCGTCATTACTACCCGTGCGATTAAATAATAGTATTGAAAATGGCGTCGTGTTTATTCCCCTCTCGCTCTCTATACTCACGCCCGCTGGTAAAGACTGTAAAAAAATACGTTGTGATAAGCGTTTTTGGTTACTGTACTGTACTGTGCATGTTTAAAGTACGGTTTCGATATGCCACCATTTCTAACCCCATTCTTTATCCGTGCAGACTGTACACGGTTTAAGATAATACTATTTTTTTGGATGAACTAATTCACCTAGTGTTAGTGACTGCTGTAGTCCCTAGCCTTATCCACAGTTATGTATCTAGAACGTTGTTCTTTCTCGGATTAAGATAAAATGAATTACCAGTAAAAAAGGCCTTTGGTTCTTCTTTTTTGGTCTGGTTGTCAGTTACTTTTTTATTTTTCTCCATTTTATTTTAAAATAAACATTTGTTTATGTAGTCACATTCAGAACTTATTATGATAACAAGTGAGCATTATGTGGCTTTACTTGTATTTGTGTCAAATTGCAATCATTCCCTAGCATTCGGTTAATAAAAATTTGGATGTGCAACTTAGACAAGAATAAAAGTAACCTTTTTCAGCTATGATTATCATTAAAATCTTTTAGTGATCTTACGCCGGCTCTTTTGACTTTAATTTGGCAACGTATTTTACCATGATTAATTTGGTGGTAATCACTTTATTTGTATAAACTATATTTTGACACTATATTTTGTGACTGCTCCGTGGCGCAGTGGCATAGCAATGAGTTGCCGCGCTGGAGGCCACGGGTTCGAATCCCGCACGGAACAACTATTTGAAAGGCCTACAAATAATTGTTCCGGGTCTGGATGTTTGTTCTTGTGAAATTTGTGTTTGTAAACTGTCTCTGCAATACAGGAAAAATCCTAGTCTGGGGGTAAAGTTTTTTTAAATAAAAGAAGATAAATTTCAATAAAAGAGACACATTATTGAAAAAAATTATGAAAATAAAAAATTCAATAAAAGCCATCGTAGTGAATAGCAATTAATAGGTAAAAAGCAAGTGATAAATCGATGCATTACAATTTTCGCAACTCGTGGTTGAATTTGTTTTTGATACTCGTTAAGTTTGAACGGCCTCACGTCTTTGAACAAGTATCGAATTATTTGTTGATATATCAAATATTCAAATTGTGCTTATTTTCAGAGCAAGGAAATGTTGTAAAAAATATTTCATAAGTTATTTTTGACATTTATGTTTCTTTGAGGTACCATAAGAAATAATCAAGAATGCAGCTGACAAAACAACTTTTTACGTCTTTTACATGATTATAATAAACCGTAGTAATGTGTGAGAACTTATTTTCTCAAATAGTATATAGCTAATAGCAGGTTTTCAACAGGCGGTAAAATTACACAAACAACATTTCGCCACGCAGTTACTAGTTTGACACTTTTCACAGGCGCCGTAAAATACAAATTTACTAGCTTCCGAATGACTTGCAGCAAATATGGTATTATTTTCTAATGCGATATGGCGTTTGAAAATTAAATGAAATTATATGGTGTCGATAGAATAAATAGTGTTTTTCAAGGTAAAGTTATTAGTAATAAAATTATACTGATATGAATGAATGAATGTTTTTGCTAACGCTTCGTAACGCTTCTTAGTTTTCAATTTATAGCATACTAATTTTTTAGTGTAATGCTTACTATAGTTGGAATTTTAATAACTCTAATTGTAAAGCACACTTTCTCACTTTTTCTTCATTGTAAGTTGCGTGTGTGTACACGCTTTAAAAATTGGCAATGCGTATATGCACCATAAGAATAGTTGCGGAATATGACTTGATACCCTTTCAGTCAACTAAGATAAAATCTACGTCGCACAGGGGCGGTCGCATTGCAGACCACTTTAGTCTTTATACGAACGCGGTAGAGTCTCTTATTAATTAAATTAATTTTACGTTCTCGTATATAAATTTACGCCCGCTGCTTGTAAGTTTCACAGTATACTATTTGAGTCAACGGCTTATTCATAAATAATATTTTCATATTTGAAGACAGACATTATGCAAAAATTTCTTTCGCAAAATATTAGCTTCGCTTTTCGCTTTAAAATAGAATAACCTCACGATATACATCATTATATACATTAATTTTTCATAATTTATAATTAGCGCTGGTGTAATTAATAGAATAAAATAATACAAAATGAAATAAGTAACTTAATAAAAACATTGCTTTATTACGGTCGTACTCACCGGAATCTAGATTAATGGTTTCATTGCTGCAGACCCCATTTGAGCTGCTGCCGCTGCTTGAGTGTGCCAGATATCTGGACATACGTCGATACGCGGTACGCAAAAATACGGCTCGAGTTCCGCTAAAATTTCTACTTGAACAAGGCATTGCCTCGACTGCCTCCTCCGCATCGCTGCAGTGGTCGGAGTCAGGGCTCTTGACAGTTTCAGCCATGTCTAACAAACTCAATTTCGCGAATGCTAATCTGTAAAAACTCGAAAGCCGCACAAAATGTTCTCCTAGTATCAGCGTTAGACTCCGGCAACAGTAATAGATATTGACAACAGTAACTCTTTATCGTTACAATACGATGATTGTTGCAGCGGTGCAAGCGAATGACTGCAAGCAGACCGGAAGTCGACGGGACTCTGAACGCATCACAGGCGGCCCGGTAGACGCCGCTACCGAGAGGCGTGTCCGGTCCAAGTGCAAGGAGGTGTGCGTATTGCAGCGCGGGCGTGCGCTTCCGCACCGCCGAGCGCGACTGCGAGCACGCCCATCGAAAGCTCTCCTCGCGCGGCCCGATCGTCCCGTCACCGTTCCACCACCGTCCCACAACATGAGGGGGGGGGGGGGGGGGCAAACGAAACAACATCTATTACCCAATGCAATCAAATCTGCACTCCCTCTGAGTCCTAGGATGGGCAAATTTTATTGACTTTTCAGAATTGTGCTATTTGTGTTTGCGTTTCCATGTTCAAAATTCGGATATCGATATTTACACCCATCGATTTAAGCACCGCCCCTTTCGGACACGACACACCTATTTCCCTGTCTGTATTCAGAATTACAAATACGCTGAATCCTTTAACAATCATAGCTAAGTATGTATAGTATTAACAAAGTGATCTAGTATTTATTTAACCGACTTCATAATAATAACAATAATATCTCACTAAATATAAATACTAATAATTATACAATCGACTATACCTTCATGGGATGAGGTCAGTTTAAAATAGTATGAAGTAATTCATGTATCAACTTGCATCACGGTGATCTCAGGCATGATTCACTAACAACATGTGAAGATTTCTAGGGTATTTCTTAACAAAAATTTGCATTTATTTTATTTTAAATATAACACAAATTACTTCAAATCATTAAAGTCGCTGAAATATTTTGTATTTCTAAAACATACAAAAGTATCACCTAGGGTCGATCACGATTCACGCATTTAAAATTGTAATTTACAATTTCAGCTGTGTGTGCGAGGATTGAATACGGTTTGCTAGCGTACAGTGAAATTTTAAAGCGAGAGTTAACCCCTGAGCTACACAAAAAGAAATAAAAGTCTTAATGAAGAGACGAGGCAATGCTTTTAAAAATCACTTGTTTAAATATTTTTCGCCGTTGGTTTTATCTCTGATATCGCTATATCTCAGTCTAAGGAAAAATGTAAAATTCGCGATATTTTCGTTTATGAATTTCATAATGGCACCCAATAGTGCACAGACTACGCATTATTATCAAAGACGTGTGATCACTGATCGCGAAATGTTTGTAAATTTCGATTTCAACAACGAATACCTACCGAAGTCAATTAGATAATAGATACTTAACTCAATAATGACGAATTGAATGCTATAGTGGAAACAGATTCATCACTAACTACGACAGAGCTAAAGCGACACCCCCAACGATATTGATTAATTTGCCTCTATTAAAAACGCGGAATTAGACTATAGATTTGCTGAATTAGAACAACAAACATTCGTCGAAGCTTGGCTATAGGGTTTTTAAACAATGCTTTTATAAATTATTTTTATCCTTACTTAATCCGATTTCGGACACTTTGATTTTTTATACAATTTCTTATTCATTAGTCCTTTAAAAGTTCACTACAGGAAATAGGGCTCCCTTGTTAAAAGGGAGGATTTGCCTAAACTTAATCGTCACGCTTAAAAAGTTAAAACTACCTTCAAAGAACTAAAACTAATAAAATATATTCCACATTTCCGCATAACATACACACAACAAGCCCAATGGTTAATACAATAACTAATAAAACCCCGGCTGCTTAAAAGTTTACAGATAAGGTAATTTTTTTTATACCATATGTCGTTTCCAAAATTAAGGCGAATTGAACGACACCTCATAAGTTAAAATCCATCAAGCCGTTTAGACTACAGAGAGTTCTAAATAAAAAGATATACAGTAGATATGCAGCCGGGTAAAAAACATACAGTCGAATAGGAACTCCCTTCTTTTTTTTTTGAAATTGACTAAAATCGCAGGTAAGTTTTATTGTTTTATTATTATTGAGTTGTAGTATTTTGGAAAGAAAATGATGGCGGCATTAAGTAAAAGATACCGAGTATATAAACAGCGCCGCATTATTCTTGCAGCGTCTTTGTTTTACCTCACCAATCCTAAACGGGTTTTTTCACGCATACCGTTACCGTCAAAACCTATTAAAGTCCACTGCTGAACATATATAATATAATCTATTGGAGAGGCCTATGTAGGCCTCCTCTATAGATTGCTTCATACTGGGGATATTAGCCATAGTTGTTACGTTTGGCAAGCGGGTTGGCAACCACATTTTTTATTTTTAATCGTTATTAGGACGACATCTCCTTATTTGCTTCCCTCTCGCCTCTTGACACCCACAGGATGATATGGGGTACTGGATATTCGTACACCGCCACAACACGGTACTACACGACTTCACGCATAGTAGACGGAGATTTATTGTGTTCCTTACGCTACCCCAGTAAACATTTTTTTATGAAATTAAAGTGACAAACAAACGCACAGTCCACCTGATGGTAAGTGACTACTGGAGCCAATGGGCTTCTGCAGCCAACTTCGAACAGTGGAGGCTACAGATGCGATGTCACTTCTGCGGATTAAGATGGAATGCCTTACAGCCTGTAATTCTACTGGTTCTGTAAGGGATGATCCGAAAGAGATCCTTCAGATCGGATCACAGCAGTGCAGGTACTGCTATTAGGCGGGAGGAATAGGTGGGGGATGGCACCTACTTGGACTCCTAGACAGCCTAGGAAGGCAGACAATCCAGACAGCTTAGGAAACCTAACACATAGCTGGATGACGATATGATAAATTGTAATATTATATTATATCACACGAGCTAAAAGCACATCTTTAAATGAGCATTTTAAAATAATCGTAATTACGGTTTGTACTCGAGATCTAATGCTTAGAGTATTACCCATAATCAAAGAAAATATACACTACGCCACAATGGCAACATTTGGAGCACACTTAAATATTTTCGTAAAAGCAAATTAAATATTTTGATTATTATTTTGAAATCAGAAATTGAACGATGAATTTATCTTCTTTAGAATGGAAAAAAAAATTATTATAGTTTTTTTTAAATATTCCTATAGAAATCACATTAAACGACTATGCAGCCAGCTACTCTTTCTAACAGATACATAAAGTAGTTATTTTCGATAAATATTTAACAGGTTAACATTGTGTATAAAATAACAGCGTAGTTGAATTATTGGGACGGATATATACCACTTATTATTGAATGCAAGAAGTTATATTTAGTTTATTAAACATAGTCCTATATTTACCAAGCCGGCGCTAAAACCAGTCGTCAATTATCAATTATCTCTATACAAATTATTTATGTTATAAAATGCATACGCCCATTACCGATTACAACTGGCTTCGTAGAAAAGTCTCAAATAAACTACTTAGAAGTGTTCCTAGTATTTTTCCTTTTTACCGAAAATTCCAGGAATTTATAAAAAGCGTATAAAAATATAACTTTAGAATGTCTTACAAAACTCGTTTTCATTCATTTATTCAAATCGACACTAAAAATCCTTCTTTAAAATCAGACAATACGAAAACCTGCAGGATATCTGTTATCTTTGTGAAATAACGTTTCTTAATATTGATAATAAAGACAATTGGTAAGTTCTTAAAATTATCAAAACTTATGGAAAGGTAACCAAAAAGAAAAAAAAGCAATAAAAAATTTGCAATGTTGCAATTAGAAAGCTAATAATAATGTTCTGTAGACGAATTTCCGGTCACGGCAGCCATTGTCAACGGAGACTAGTCAGTCATATACACAAAACTAGATTATAATGTACGAGCCTGTACGCAAACACAGATGCACTCTCTACTCTGGCACCCTCATAGTCCGGCATGGGGCGGCAATCTAACACGACCGAAGCACAGAATAAATACTACGTACATAAGTTGCACTCCTTTGATGTTCACTGCTTGCCGACGTTTTAATAGCCTACATAATTATTATTAATCAGAGAAATCGCGCACGCAAGCTAAATAAAACATTTTGATTTCTAGCGACGGACTTTCCGTGGTTAGTAAGGGCTGTTAATAAACGGTAAAAAAATACATTATGAAATGGTAAGTTACTTAGATAAAGTACCTATTCTATGATCACCATATTTCCGCTACAATGTGAGTTCTGTGATGCCTAACGCATGCACATTGCAAAGCCATTTGTTGGGGAATCGCGATGCTTGGCTCGGAAGAAATAGGTAGATAGTGTAAACAACAAATAAAACCGAAATACGATTCCTAACAGAAATGTGATCGTATTCTACTTAGTTAATAAAATAAATAATAAAAAAAATCAAAAACCCGACTGTAAACAACACAATTTAAAAGTAATGCACTAAAACGGTCGAAACAAGATTGAGAATAGAAAACAAAATTGAAATAAAGTATTAACAATGTAAACTCTACTTTGGTTTAACGACTACACTAAGAGCTGAAAGATGAAATATATATTGGAGATATATATTGAAAAGATGCGATGGATCATAAGATCGTGTTCATCCAGATCGTAAGATCTACTAATTTTAACTAATTTTAGATTAAAGACTAATTTTAACCAAATTAAATTCGTTATAAGCGTTACCTCGGCAGATTTGAACGAAATGGTTGCACATTCCTAAGGTATTAATACGACAGAACAAATCTCAGACTCGGATAGCAACAAGTGCAGGACATGGTTATGTTAACTAACTTCTATTTACCATAGGCACAGCCTAAGAAGAACATAGTCAGTCATCGTGTTTGATGTTGTTAAAAAAGCCGACATCGTCTAGACTTTTGTCGTGACGAATAAAACTGCTAGGGTTGCCAATAACTAATAAAAAGATAATAAAACTGATTTTTTTTGTTCTACGCAATTTTTGTTGAGAAATGATAAAAATAGGTTATAATAAGCAGAGTTACAAAAAAGTCAACATAAACAATTTCTAAGATTTTGAGTAATTAGCATTAAAATTTTCACACAAACAGAAAAAAAGCAATAAATTTTGGAGGTTCCCCATACTTAGAACTAAAACTCAAAATTTTTTTTTCATCAAAACCATACGTGTGCGGAATCTATGGATAGGTCTTCAAAAAAGATATTGAGGTTTCTTGTATAATTTTTTTCTAAACTGAATAGTTTGCGTGACAGACACTTCCAAAGTGATAAAATGTGTGTGTCCCCCACCCCCTCCCACCCCCTGTAACTTCTAACATAAGAGAATGATGAAACTAAAAAAATATATGATGTACATTACCATGTAAACTTCCACTTTCAACGAGATCTAGTAAGTAGTTTTTTTTAATACGTCATAAATCGCAAATCGCAATTTACCTTTCATTCAATCAACTCAAATATAAAAATAAAAAAATACACTATTATTAAAACATCGATCAAAGTTACAACGAACTACAAGAACTTTTATATTATGTTGGATTTGGATTTTTTATTTGGATTTGGGATTACATCAATGCATCATATTTACAAAAGTGCAATGAGGGCATCTATAGAGGTAAAATATTTGACAGATTTCATAGTGGGGATGATAATTTCTTAGGAAAATTTAATCTTTAAGGTTTCTTTCTGTATTATTAGTTATATTTTATATTAATTACATTAGAAATGAATAAGCCAAAGTATAAATATAACTAAAAGCTGATTTTAAAAAAAAAGAGTTATAAAGTGCAAAAAATTAAAAATTAAAATTACTGACGCATTGTGTTGTGTATTAATATTATACTCTAGATAATGATAAACTATTATTTTAAACGAATTTCTCAATTAACTGACATTGTGTAACAAAAAACTTTACCTCAGTCGCAACTAGCGACATCTGGTGAGTGGAAGATTATTAGCCCTCATTGATAAATTTTCGATTTTAGAACTACTAAATTTTAAATTCCTGTTATACCACTGTTTTTATTTTACCGTACAAGTAGTGTGAATTATTTTAATTTATTTGCAACGCGACAAGCCATCCCTTCCGGATAATTCCCGAACATTTAATGTTCGTCTAAAAAAGAATGTGCCAACTACTACCACTAATACTCGTCTAGCATATTATCGTGGAAGACGACTAAGGGGATATTAGCTTTGTGATTTTGTAGGCGTTGGGCTAGCCGCCGTTACCTCCGTTACCTCCGTAACAATTTCCCCGCCATACACTTTGCTACTCTTTTTTTTTCTTTCAATTTGACTAACCGCTCGTGGATTACAGGTACGTTACAAATTGCAATTTTTATGTATATTCTATTATACTATAATATTCTCGCTATGATAGGGTGATGATCTGCTCAGAGAGTTTTTAACTCCTTAGCGCTTATAAATGCAATAAAGGACATTGGCTTCTTTAGTAGAGGATTTGCCAAAATCGACATGCTAGGCAAGTTGATTGGCTGCCATAGCCATAGTGTCCATTGTTTCATAGCTTCTGTTCTGCTCCTCATTATCAGTCCCGGTATATGATTTAGCACACAATTATCGCCACGTATAGGAGGCTAAGAGATCTCTGTATTTCCTATAGTTCCCTCTTACTAAAACTATGGGACGGGAAAAGAGTGGATACTAAAATTAGACATTTCATATCATTTTAATGATTCTTCTTTAGAAAATAATTTATACTTCAGGGCCTGAAGTATAAATTATATATGAAGAAGAATCATTAAAATCGGTTCATTTTGAACTTCTAACAACGTAAAAATTTGTAATATTGCCAAGTATGACAATAACTAAATTTGAAACGCTAAATTATGTTGCTCGAAAGTATATTAGTGTATTTATCAATGGATTTAATAATGAAAGTACCGGTACAACGCTGGCAAACTGCGGCAATGACCTCGTATCTATTTAACTGCTCGCTTATTTCGCCTTACGTCATGAATGGGTCTTATCAATAGCAATCATTCTGAGAGCTAGAATGGAAATATGTTGCTATAATTAATTAAGAAAATATTATACTTATATCGAGAAACAACCAATAATTTCATGAAATTTGTATGAATTATTTCATTTATTATATTATTATGGCTGCAGCCCGGTCACCTCGACCGGGGTAGGATTCTCGACGAGATATTTTTATGTGCACATATAAATCATAGATATTTTCTTTTATTTATATGTACCCTAAGAAGATTTTCTCTCTAAGAACATTACATTCAATGAAAGTTACTTTCCGATACGTTAGTAAAAGTGGGATCAAAATAAAGCCAATTCTTAATTGTAGCTTGTGGTTTTATTAGAGAGTTTAGATTTAGTTTAGTTTTAGTTTAGAGAGTTACTGAAGGTGTGTGTAGCCTATGCTGAGTCGCATGGTTTGGTATATAATGTCAAAAAATGTGAGTACATTGTCTTTGGGGTCAGGGGCAAGCCTAGGACTGATGAACCTGACCTGTTCTTGAATGGGTCAAAAATTAAAAAAGTGACGTCTTTTAAATATCTTGGCCATTTTCTTGCCGATGACCTGAAAGACAATGTAGATATTGAAAGGGAACGCAGGGCTCTAGCGGTCAGGAGTAACATGCTGGCCCGTAGATTTGCTCGATGTACTGACCTAGTTAAAATTACCCTATTTAAGGCATACTGCCAGAGTCTGTACACGAGCAATCTATGGATCAATTACACTAAAAGGTCGCTGGATGCCCTGCGTGTTCAATATAATAATGCTTTCAGAATGTTGTTGGGACTGCCTCGATACTGTAGTGCGTCGGAGATGTTTGCGCATGCTCGCACGGACGGCTTTCATGCGATAATACGTAAGAAGACAGCTTCGCTGCTTAGAAGGGTGAGAGATAGTCACAACAGCATTTTGAAAACAGTAGCGGAGAACTATAATTCTCCGATTTTGAAAAAGTTTGTACATACTTCAATGTTTACTAACACTAGTTTATAAGTCAATTATTACTAACACTACTATGGATTAATTTTGGTCCGAAATAAAGATTATTATTATTATTATTATTATTACGGGGTAGAGCCATGCTACAGCTATGTTAGTAGTATAGTTGTAGCACGAATGGGTCGGTTCGACCGAAGAAAGACCACGCTCTCACAGAAAACCATCGTAAAGTAGCAACTTAACGCTGCTGTGTTTCGTATGGTGAGTGTAGAGAACCGGAGACCCTTTTTACTGGCAAAGAGGCATTTCATCCTAGTCCTCACGGGCGACAACGCCTTTGCATCTTGAGTCTTTATTGAGGATAGATGTAGATGTCTATGGGACACAGTAACCACTTACCATCAAGTGGACTGTGTGCTCGTTCGTCACCCTATCCTATAAAAAAAATATTGAGACAACTGTCGCTGCTCCAGAGTGATCTGACGAACAAAATTGATTAAACTAATAGGAGAATGTCATTACTTAATGAGAAGATACGAAACAGTGGGTATGCGTTTCTAGAAGATTTAATAGATTTTCGGTTCGTGTAGAAACCATCGATTTTTTAACGTGAATGTTTAAATTACTAAAGGCAAGAACCGTATTGGAAGGGATGAACTCGCAATGTACTATCAATAAATTTACATAAAAGACATCTTTTCGATCAAAAGTCGCCTAAAATATTCACAGCCCAGCTTACTAATACGAGTATGCCAACGTTTATAAGGTTACACGGCCAAATTTCCAAATTAGTATTCAATATACAAATTTATACGTAAAATAATTTATCTGCTTTACATTTAATAATTTTCTCGCCAATTCTCCTAGTAAAACCCACTGACATTGTGAACGTTCTACAATTAAGTTATGAAGCTATACATGTATAGAGTATAGGATTCGTAGTTTCATATAGTCCCGTGGACGAAATGGGGGGGGGGGGGGGGGTGTACTGAAACTGGTGTAATGATGCAATCTATAGTGAGATCAATGTTTAGCAGTCGACTTTTATAGGATGTTATGGATGGAAGGAATGGAAAAAAGAAATATGTGGCCTATATAGTATATACACCCCACAGTTGGGCACATGCCTCCTTTCATTTCTGAGAAGGTTATCGAGTAATTGGTGTGCATGCCGCGTGTTGACGGACTTACATGTTTTCGAAACATTTTATTACTGAGACATACAGGTTTCCTTACGATGTTTTCCTACACCGTAGGGCACAAAGTAAATCAGCACTCAAAATTTAAATTAACAATTTAATAACCTGGGTGCTCGAGTACTGTAAAATTTACGAGTAGTGCTTGACAGATGCGCGCAGTAATAAATATCACTAATCGAATACTATTCGAAAATGCGCTAAAACGGAAATATATATAAAATGTTTGCATAAAAACCGGTATATACTAAAATGTTGTCGCAAGGCGAAAACTATCGGTTTTATAGTGAATAAATTAAAATCTATACAAATAAATAAAATTGAAGTGTCTGTTTGTAATGTCAAAATTACAGCTTTTTACTAAATGCAGATGAAAACATTTATGGTACTAATAACAAAAATACAATTTTTAAAGTTTTTGTCTGTCTGTTTGTTTCGGCTAATCTCCGGAACGGCTGGACCGATTTTGACGGGATTTTCACTGGCAAATAGCTGATGTCAAAAGGAGTAACGTAGGCTACTTTTATTTTAGAAAAATAATTAGGGTTCCGGGCAAAAAAGTTAAAACCCCAAACAACACGCGGGCGAAGTCGCGGGAACAGCTAGTGTAACATAAATTAAAACATTTAAAACCCCCCTGAAACAAAAAGAGCTGATGATCTTCAAATGGCTGCACAGATTTTATTGAAACAAAGCTAAGAACACTTTAGATTAAGACATCTTTCAAACGAAAAAAAAAACTTAATCAAAATCGATCCATCCGTTTAGGAGCTATGATGCCACAGATAGCACACATATATACACACAGATACACACTACGAACTTATAACTCGCCTCTGTTTTTGTCGCGGGTTAAAACGAAACAAATACATGTGTCAATCTTAATCACAAAAATATTTTTCAATCAGCTGGAGCACAGGCTGAATCAAAGCGTATAGGTTATCGCGATTATAAAAAATAAAGCCAAAAAAGGGTAGCAATTAATTTTCCATAAAAGCGAACTGCATGTCATATTATAGGGGACGATTCATTTACCATTTTTGCGACGACAGAGCGTATTAGTTTTGGCTTTATGCAGGTGGAAATTGACGATTTTCTGGCGGCTTCGACTTTGTTTGATTGAAGTTTAACAACACGCCCCACGCACAGACCCCTATGCAATAATGGATCCTACGAACTAGCGAAATTCCTAATTATGAAGTGCAAGGCGTAACGCGGGGTCAGTTTTGCGTACTTATTTGTTTATTTTTTGTCGCTGTTATTTATAAATTTTAATTTAAAAAATCTATTTTTATATGCAGTAATTCTGAGCGATAAATTTAGCATTGTATAATTGGTAATTGACATATTGATTGAAATTCATAAAATAAGATGTTTCTTCATTAGCTACTTTACGTTATACTATTCTATAAATATACTTAAATATATAACATAATATCACGTTGCAAATCAGAATGCGATCACAAGTTATCAGTATCATATAATAACTTAATTAACCATTGGCATGCTTGATAGTATAAAGAATCCTACATGCATAGCCAGCTACGCGCGTGAATAGCATAACCCTTTATTGTTGAACAATGCTTGTCAGCTGGTGTATTTTAGGAAAGGCCTATGTCCAACAGTGGAATTAAAAAGACAGTTTTTTTTATAGGACAGGACAGGTAAACGAGTATACGGCTCACATATGGTAAGTGACTACCGACGCCCATGATCAACTGTAACACCAAGGGAATTGCAGGTGCGTTGCCGGCCTTTTAAAAAGGAGTAAGCTCTTTTCTTGAAGGTGCCTAAGTCGTATCGGTCCGGAAAAATCGGCGGTGGTAAATTATTCCACAGAGAGATCGTACGCGGAAGAAAACTCCTAGTGAAAAATGCTGTGGTGGACCGCCAAGCATCCAGATGGTGTGGATGCTATCGGGAGAGAGGGAAAATCAGATAGACAAGAAGATCACCAGCTGATCGACCCCTACGAAAACCGTATTGGCGGTCACTAATCAGCTGGTGATCCTAAAGGTGATGGTGATAAGCCTCTAGTTAGACGGGTCTCAGCGGTTGCCTTTTTTAAGGATCCGGTTGGACAAAAGCCGTCTTCCATTTTTTCGGGACTACGCCTAGGTAGTAGGAGTACCGAAAAAGACGCGTTAGAACCGGTGCCAACTCCGAAGCATACGTCCTCGGCACAATTGGAGGGATTCTGTCAGGCCCACTCGACTTATGAATGTCCAGAGAGAGGAGTGCTTTGCGAACCGGGCGTTGAGTGAACCGCACATCCGGCATGGAGCACTCACACCGCGAGATGATTGCCGGTGTGTTCCCGCCGTCATCGAGAGTCGAGTTGGACGCAAAGAAAGAGCCTAGCAGATCGGCATTCTCCTTTGCGGCATGGGCGAGTGACTTGTCATCCCTGTGCAGAGATGGAAGAGATGGCTGACAGTAGTTCTCTTGGAGAGCTTTGGCGAGAGACCAGAATGCACGGGTTCCCGAAGGAAGGCGAACTAGTTTCTCGCCAATTCTGCCTATGTGCTCTGATTTTGCCTTAGCAATGACTCGTTAATTTGTGAACTGCAAAGAGATGCTTCCGAAAGATAGGACCGATAGTCTTGCTAATATATAGTAATAATTATATATAGTCTAATCTGAGAAAAGAAATAAACATCTAAAACAGAACACAACATTTATTTTCAGTCACAAAACCACAATTTATTTACAATATATTGGTTACGGATATTTCTTAATTTTATTAACATGCTTAACAAGGAACTTCACTGTGTTTAGCAGTTAGCAGATCTCCACTAAAGACGGGGGCGACGAATAAAATGCTATTTTTACCCGCGACGGAACGGAGAAGGTGTATTCGTTTAGGGTGAGAAGTTGTTTGTTTGGGTGTGTAAACGAATGTTCCATTTATCTTCAAAACGGTTTGACTGATTGAGATACGGTTTTCTGTAAAGGGTTTGTGATTAATTGGCGATGGTTTTAAGATAGGTGTTATGGTTTTCGTTGACCAGGGGGCTCTGCAATAAGCACATTTGCGCAAACGAATGTTCCCATTTATCTCCAAAACGGTTAAACGGATTAAGATGCAATTTTCTGTGAAGGGTTTGTGACTCATCGGCGATGGTTCTTAGATATGCGTTATAGTGTTAACTTGCCAGGGGGCGCTGCAATTAACATATTTGTGCAAATTAATGTTCCCAATTATCTTCATAATGGTTTGATTGATTTAGATACGGTTTTCTGTACAGGGTTTGTAATTCAATGACGATGGGTTTCAGATAGGTGTTATGGTGTTAATTCGCGAGGGAGTGCTGCAATAAACATTATTTACTAATTTTGGCAAATTCTTCTCAGAGACGACTTGACCGATTTAGATGCGGTTGCTGATATCACATAGCATATTTGGGTTCTTAGAGTAATCACTATCTTAATGCCATCATAACAGATCTACGTCAAAGCCAACTTTGTGGCCTTCCTTCGGCTTCTTGAATTTGTGGCCCGCGCAACGTGCTTCTCAATCGCTCTAACACTCCCAACGCTATGCTATTACGTGGATTTTTAGAGTTTTCTTTGATTCAGATCGGTTACTACTATACCATATAAAGATTGTACTCTAGTAAAAGTCACATAAGCTTGCCCTTTGGCATATGTTTTGGGTCTATGATGTATGGTCTCCTTATCGACTGTAATGCCATCCAATCAATGCACTATAACGGGCCAACCTAATATGAGTGGAATAATTACCCTTTCTATTCAGGATCATGCCAGGACCTTGGTTGCCTGATATGAATAATTATACAATAATTGAGTTATAGGTATCTACCTAATGATATCATAACCTATCATGGTAACATCTGCCGATAAAGCGGTCATCAAAATGGATTAAAACTTTTTTGGGCGGCTCTCCATCTTTCGACTGGTCTCTATTTCTTAACCCTTTTCACCCCGAACTAGTACCATGCTGCCATTGAATAATCCTTCGCTGACCTTGATGTTCATTCTTAACATCACTCGTGTACCGATTTCCAACTTTATGTGTGTGTCCACTGGAATAGCAGCAGGTGGAAGTTTCTGTCCATAGTTGTTGGGTTCTCTGGACTCATCTCTTGCATTAATCACGTACAATTTCGTTGTTGGTATGGTTAACATATTTAACATGTCTGATTGAATGCGTTGACGAGTTGTAAGTTGGGGCATATACGAACAGCTTCCCCGTCGACAAAGTTTTTCTCTATAGGAACACGAGTCCTCAACAGAAGTAGCTTATAATGTTTCATGCTCAGTTCTTCCACTCGTCAATTGTTGAGTAGATAGAAAGTTATACAAATATTTAAATAATAACGCAGGCATTCTCTAAGAAGCACACACAGAGCTACCACAAACAAAAAGGTACACAAAGGTAGGAAGAATTAAGGAAAGTCATAATTAGGTGTTTATTATGGCAGACCTCAGGAGCAATCAACCTTTTTTATAACGCTTCTATTTTTTTCTTTCGTGACTTACTACTCTTAATCGAGGGTTTTTAAAAATAATATTTAATCCTCTTTTACTTTTATATTCGTCGTGGGTTTTTTATAATTTTTCATTTTGTTTTTTATATCCAGAATCCTTGGTCAGTATCATGCTAATTATTTACTTCTTTCAACACATAAATTCTTCAACTCTCTAATTGACGTAATTTAATTCTTTAAACAGAATTTAAAAAGTATTCGGCACGATAATAGTCACATATAGTAACATGTTATTAATTCTATTAAATAATAGAATTAATAAATCGAAAATTGTAAGCCTAACTTAAATAAATATACATAGGCTGCATTAAAAGTATCGGGAATGGAATATTTCCACTGTTCCTGTCATATTAATATCTTATTAATTGAAAACTCCTTGGTTTTAAAAATCGAATACCATTTATTTATTTAAAAAAAGATTCTCGGTTTTGTCACAAGGTTTTGTCAAACTTGTTTAGTCGTTGAGAAAATGGAATTGACTCGAGAAAATTCAAGAGCGATGATTTATTATGACTTTCGAAGTGGGTTAACACAAAAACAGTGTGTTGACCGGATGATTTCTGCATTTGGTGATGAAGCCCCATCCAAAACCACAATTTATCGCTGGTTTGCTGAATTTCAACGTGGACGTGTCAAGCTCAGTGATGATCCCCGTCAAGGTCGTCCAAAAACTGCAGTCACCCAAGAAAACATTGATGCTGTGCATAAGCTGACTGAGGAAGATCGACATGTGACATACCGCGAAATTCAGGCAACTTTGGACATTGGCATGAGTCAAATACAAATAATCTTGCATGAACAATTAGGTGTAAAAAAATTGTTTTCCCGATGGATACCGCATTCGCTCTGTGAAGAGCAAAAAGCGGCTTGCGTTACTTGGTGCGTCAGAACTCTCGAAAGATTCCACGCAGGATCCTCAAATGCTGTATACAACATCGTTTCGGGTAACGAATCCTGGATATACGCGTACTAACCCGAAACAAAAAACCAGTCACGAGTTTGGGTGTTCGAAAATGAGTTAAAGCCAACAAAAATTGTTCGTTCACGGAGTGTTGTAAAAAAAATGGTGGCCACGTTTGTCTCCAAAACCGGCGATGTTACGACTATTCCTCTTGAGGGACAAAGGACGGTTAATGCAGAATGGTATGCTAGCATTTGTTTGCCACAGGTCGTTTCTGAACTTCATAAAGAGAACTGCAGCTGCCGCATCATCCTCCATCACGACAATGCGAGTTCTCACACCGCACACAGAACAAAAGAGTTTTTAGAGCAAGAAAACATAGAATAATTAGACCATCCGCCGTACAGCCCCGACCTAAGCCCTAATGATTTCTATACTTTCCCTAAAACAAAGAATAAATTGCGTGGACAGAGATTTTCATCACCTGAAGAAGCTGTGGACGCCTACAAAACGGCCATTTTAGAGACCCCAACTTCCGAATGGAATGGTTGCTTCAATGATTGGTTCCATCGTATGGAAAAATGTGTCAAATTTCGCGGAGAATACTTCGAAAAGCAATAAATACATTTTTAAATAGTAATGTTGTCACTTCCTTGATTCCCGAAATTTTCAGTGCTGCCCTCGTAACAAGGCAAATAAAATGTAGTTCTAAAAGTAGCGCAATGCCTCAGGGCGGGAGTGGAAAGTCAGCTGGTGCTTACATATTATCCTATGTATCTATATCGCTAAATCCCAATGATTTTTCAATTTATATACTGTCCTCCTCCCCCGTATACGACTGCTGTGAAACAATTCAAGCCTTTATATTTTATTTTATATTTCAGAATATTCTTCTAATATTTATATAATAATTAGAGTTTTTTTTTGTGTCAAATCTCAAAATGTAAGCAGAGTTCGTATTTAAATTTGAAAATGTATTGTTCATCGGAGAATGCTAATGCCTAATCAGTAACAGTGAAAAACAAAATCTTTCATCGACACGCTAAATCTATATCTGAACATCTATTCTATATCTATAAAAAAGGAAGTCCGCACAGAGCGACTTTCTATTTTTTTCATGGATATTCATACGGTTTCTACTAATACATACATGATTAATGAATATTTTGTGTAAGTAGGCTAATTTTAAGAAGATATTGTCGATTAACAAAAAATTGTCCCTGCTGAGAGCAACAATGGCGCACACTGCTTAACTCGTTAGTTACCTATATGAATATAATTTATAATGGAATTGTTCTTTGAATGAAATGGAATATGTTATAAAAGAAGTTCGTGGCAATATATGTCTATAAAACTTCAGTTTATGAGTCGTTTGCGTAACAAAGTATGAAACCTTAACAAATTAACTATAATAGTTTTATGCATTTTATCGAATTTAAAACAGTTTTTATTCCAAACGTTTTAGAGCAATAGTAAGTTTTTACGAGTGTTTATCGTACCCACAAAATATCCCTGCACGTTCTATACTGAGACTCGAACTCGATATGCAATGTTATTGATAGCCGAGCACAAACAAGATAGGGACCCGATCGGTAAGTCGAGAACACAAATAACAAATACACACACACACACACATACGAGTCGTACGAAGCTCATTTTCTTCGCATGCTTCTGTCGCTGGAGCTTTTACATTTCAATTTTTGCGATCAGTCGTTTTGAATATTCATTTAAAAATAATTAAGGTACCTTATTGTATTTCGACTTAAAATTGTTCAAGTTCGAAGACACAATATAATTGAAATTATGGAAAGGTTATATTAAATGGTTGTACTTCTTAGTCGTGAGATTAGCGTTAAAAATCCCGTTATAACGTACCTCAATGTTATGTTAATGTTGTGTGAAGAAGTGTCAAAAAGATTTGAATGTGAATCGAGTGTAGGAGCGCTATGCACCATAGCGGTAAATATCTTTATCTTTTTTATCTTTTGTTTGAAAAATGTTATCAGCACATTGAGATTTTCTCCTGAGTCGTGGAGACAGTTTACAAACATAAATTGCACAAGGAACAACATCCAGACTTGGAACAATTATTTGTAGGCCATACAAATACTTGTCCCGTGCGGATTTCGAAATCGCAGCCCCCAGCGCTGTTACTCATTGCTAAGCCACTGGGCCACGGAGTCATCCTAAATAAAATATACATGTAAAATAAAACGAACACTAAGCCCCACAGGTCACCACAGGCCATGCGGCTCAAGATACTTATTGCAAAGCTGGGGCGGCTCGCTAGTAATCATATTTTGGCATGACACATCCGTTCTGCACACACGCAGCGTTAGCGCTCAGATATACCTGCTTGCTTGTGAAGGTTGGTATTTTCGCTAAGAAATGATCAGCTCCATTTAAGATTATATTTTTAGCGCATTATAAAACTTACGAGTCATTGAAGCAGTTACCAGAAGGCCTTTTATTGTTTTCCATTCTATATTATTGTACCACACTATTGTAATATTAACTAAAAGAGGAGTCCTTCGGATTTCATTCGCCGTTTTTTCTCCGATCAGAAGAAACACTTCGAAACGATAACAAATATACTACGGTTATTATATAGATTAAAAAAGACGAATGAAGTAGAGAAAAAACGAAATTTTATTTTCTTACGTCGAAGATATAAAATATATTTCATCATCATTACAGCCCTTCACAAGTCCATTGCTGAACATAGGCCTCCCCCAAGTAATGCCACAAAACACGATCCTGAACCACCTCCACCTATCGACTTTCTGCATGTCTTACCAGGTCATCATTCCATCTAGTGGGGGGACGCCCTAAACTTCTTCCGCCGGTACGAGGCCGCCACTCGAAAATCTATTTTCTCCATCGGTTGTCGGTTCTTCGAGCTATATGGCCGGCCCATTGCCACTTAAGCCTACTAATCCGTTGAGTTATGTCGATCACTATAGTTTTACTGCGGACATCCTCATTTCTAAGTTTATCATGCAGAGAAACCCCGATCATAGTCCTCCCCATAGCTCGCTGAGTGACCTTGAGCTTCCTCATACGATCAGAAGTAAAGGACCACGTCTCAGATATATAAGTCATCACTGGCAACACGCACTGGTTGTACGTGCTGGAGTACAGAACCAGAGTATGAAACCCATCCAGCTGCTGGGTGTAAGACAGGAAGACGATATATCCCTGAAATTCCGCTGTATTGGAAGAAGATTTCAAGCTACTGGACTGGAAAGGATGCGGTATTAAGATCAATGTCGAATACATCATTCACCTTCGATTTGCCGACAACATTGTCCTTATGACCGAATCGCTGGAGGACCTAAGCGCTATGCTCGATTACCTAAATAGACAAAACAAAGACTATGTGTAATGTCCATGGCACAACTACATATGTCCGTAGTTGTTGGGAGCAATAAGCTCGAAGTTGTTTAAGAGTATGTTTACCTGGGACAAATAGTCCGACTAGGTAAATGCAACTTCGACCGAGAGGTCAATCGACGGATTCAACTCGGCTGGGCAGCGTTCGGGAAATTACGACACATTTTCTAGTCAGGTATACCCAACGTGAACATTTATTATTTTTGTCAAAGCGGGATGTCCCTTGCGGAATTATGGTAAATAAAAGCTTTTGGTGGTTTATTAGCTTTTTTTATTATAGAAGGTAATAACAATAATAAAAAATAATCAAAGCACTTATTACAAAATAAGTAGATCGCATGAGTTACTAAGCCCTAGTAGTGGCGTGACTTCTACATAGTATTTTTGTATTTTCCGGTTGAACAAATTAGTTTCAAAATATCGAGTCTGATTTTAAGTACATATGGAGCTCGGTACAAGTTTTATTTATATTTATTATTGTAATTAAAATAGCTTTCAATACTACGACACTTAATCACTGTTTTATCACTGGTCCATATTTTGTTCATTTGAGAAAAAACTCTGTCTACCGGCGCATTACTTCCTGGCAGACACATAATATACTCAATAATTGTACAAAAGTTCGTTAAGTGGAGATAGTTGGCACGGAAGTACTGGAATTACTCAACCCAACGGTTTTCAGCAGCAATATTCTCATTATTCCAGCCAGTGATTTTTCATCTGTCGCTAAGTAGTAAATAAGCAAAACTCGTTAAACTTTCGTATCTTGGCTGCTGCTATAATAAACACTTGCGTGATCAGCAAACCCATTAATTTTTGTACCTTATCCTAATTAGGTGCTTTTGTTAAACTTGTCCATTGAAACAATTATAGCTCTATGTTGAATTGACACCACTGCTCCAAATATTTTTTGCTTGTCCTATAAAACTCAGCCGCTGCAGTTTTAACATTCTGCTGGTCAACAGCAATTTCAGTTCCTTGTAATTTTACAAGTAGGTTACGGACAGTGTGAGGAAGGAAAATCTTTATTTTTTAAAGGATAATGTGACAAACGAGCACACAGTCCACCTGATAGTACGTGGTTGCTGTGGCCCATAGACATCTACATATATCCTCGTTGCGAATCAAAATGCAGATGCGTTGTCAGCCGTGAGGACTAAGTTGGAATGCCTCTATTCCAGTAAAAAAGGTCTCCGGTTCTCTACACTCACCATACGAAACACAGCAGTATTAAGCTGCTATTTTACGCTGGTATTCTATGAGAGCGTGGTCCTTCCCCGGTCGAGTTGACCCATTCGTGATACAACTATACTACTAATATAGCTGCAGCATGGCTCTACCACGTATAGAGTGCTCTCTTTGAGTGCCAAGCCTACTCGGAGACGATTAATTTCCTTCGCAGACTCTATTGCAGCTTTTTAAGACAGCTTCAGGAAATATCACTGCATATGCGTGCAAGAAATATAACCACAACTCTGATAATAATGAATAATATAATAAAATAATGAAAAATATTTGGGAATTTGTCGATACTTAGAAAATAGCTTCTCAATGGCTGAAACATTTTTAGAACTCTCTCAAGCGTTGGCATTAGCGCAAGCCACCTTGTTTTACTGTAGCTCAGCAGTTGGTGATACTCTGTGTCAGTTGAATCACAAAACTCTTTCAAAAATTCTACTCGAACGCTGTAGATGTAGAAGAATGAAGTTAGATCTGTTTGCGAAAGCAGGACAATTTTGCCTGAGCTGGGGACAGCAGGACAGACAGCCTGAAAGCGGGACTGACCCGCCCAAAGCGGGACGTATGGTCACGTTAGGTATACCTCGAAACTTGAAAACGAGAAAATATATTTACTTTCATTTAATTTATTTTACCGGATTTATTTTGCCGGAACCATTACAAGTCTTTTGACTCCGAACATTTTAATTTGCACTCAAAACCAACGTGGATTTATGAAGAGCATACATATATAAACTACGGATGATTATACTTATCATCATGTTAACTTATGTGTGTGTCACAGTTTCTTAAAATTAACCAAATCACTGGCTTAAGTTATATATTCATACACCATTTTTTTATTCTTAAGTTTTTAAGAATGTTGATGAATGAAACAAGCGTTATAAACATCAATATACCAGCCCACATATATATAACTTAAAGAGTTCTTTTAAAAGCGTATAATATGAATGTTGAAAAGAAGTTGTATCCTTATAAGAAGAGTGGTTTAAGAGTTATTATACAGCTCAAGTTGTATAAAGTCTGTATTATGGGATCTAGGTAAGCTTAGGGTTCTTAATCATTATATGAAAACTCTAGTATACAACTTTAAGTATATTGTAACCCTTTAATCTTATTTTATCTTTAAAGTTGTATAGAAGCTGTTTTGCATGCTGTCCCTTGCGTATACAGCTCTAAGTGTTATTATAGTATCACAAAAATTTTATTTCTGAACAATGGTGTATGCAAACTCTCTTCTAAAACTTATTCTTATGGTGTCATTGTACACTTTTGTAAATACAGTAGTTTTATGACTTCTGTCTATGAGTGATGTGAAACTAAAAAAATAAATAACAGCCATACTAGAACTTGGATCTGTATAAATGATAGAATTTCGCTATTTTGCATGCGATGCGTGTTTATATTGTGCTAGTGAACAAAATAAATTTGTCATCAATATGTGGAAAAAAGAAAAAGATTTGGTGCAGTAAAAAGATCATGTTAAATCTGAATTAAATTTATCCAACACTGTTCCCAAGACAAGTTTTTTTATCTTTTATATGTATGTCTAAAGATAATTATATGTTATGTTGAAAAAACTGCTATACAGGGAAGTAATAAAAATATTATTTTATAGAACTGATTAAAAATTAATGGCTGCATGATATAATCCATAACATACATAGTACAGCTATGCTAAGATGTCTAGATGTCTATATATATTACCCGCGACATACCGTTTAGGCTATTTAGCAAATTGTCGCCATTTTAAGACCCATAAAAACAAAATTTAAAATAATATAAAATGATAACTGTGTCCCAATGTGCCTTCATATCTTTTAATTTAATTTTTTTATTCGAACCTATACCAACGATATTTAGTTACCGTATTGAGTATTTTGTTCTTAGATTATTTTGTTATATTGCTGGCGCGGCAATTTTTTGATAGAAAACTTAAAAAGTTTACCGTAAATCTAATTTTGCACTTTCAATTCACAAATTATCACCGTCTTAACTCAACTCCAATCCGAATATGATATTAATATGTTAAATATATGTAAAGACAATAAATATCGCCATCATTCAATAAACTTTTTGTTTTATATTCATTTGTTATTACGTTCAAAAACCAATTTAGAACATTTGTCTTTTTATGATACTTACAAGACAATATCTGTAGTGTAAGTTTCCTTGCACATCAAATAACAGCTGTAATACAGCAGTTATACAGCCTCTTATGGTTGTACAGCTAATGTATAGCGCTACTAACGCATAAAATATAGCTGCATAATTTGTGCCATTTTTTTACTTATAAGAACTGCATAAGCGCATATACAGATTTTGCACAGACAGAAAAGACAACCTCTAGTATAAAAACGAACTTCAATACAGCTCGTATAAAGCTTGCATGCTGCTTGGGAACCTATCAAACGTTCTGTAAGTTAAGTATGAGTGGCTTATATTCTCTTGTTTTCCATAGTTGGCTAGCTAGTTAGCTTGGCTGTCAGCTTGCCACCCGCACTTTTTAATTGTCTTTTGGAGGAGGTAAGGAGGATGCTGCTGCCCATGTCCTGATTTGATACCCTCTGTCACCTCTTACAACAGTCACTAGACAATATGGGGTATGAATATTCATTATATTCTTATACCGCCATTACACAGCTTAGAATAGAATAGAATAGAATATTTTTTTTATTCAATATTGATTAACAACAGCTCTGTGCTCAACATATAAGTACGCCTACTTACCTACTTACTTACTTACTTTGATCGCGTACCTTACCACCTTACATACTATTGTATGTACATAGGTTGACTGGTAGGAGATAGACGAAATTTATTCCACAAAATATAAAAGTATGGAATAGCTATTTTTATTTTATTTTTTTATTTAAAAGACGTTACCACCACACTAGGATTTTCTCCTTTATCGTGGAGGTAGTTTGGAAACATAAATTGCACGAGGACAAACATCCAGACCCGGAACAATTATTTGTAGGCCATACAAATACTTGTTCCGTGCGGGATTTGAACCCGCGGCTCCCAGCGCAATTACTCATTTCGTTATAGCTGATGTTGGTTTGACTTCAAAAACGGAGGGGGTTCTATGTTCGGCTGTATGTATATTTGTTTTTTTTTAATGTATATTCACCGATTTCTCCGGACCGATTTTGAATACCTATTATTTTTTTGTTCACAGTTGGTATCATACAAATTTTATGAAAATCATTTCAGCCATTACAAATATTATGTTGTAATTGGATTTTATTGAAATCGGTTGTACAAAATTTTTTAATTTTACCACTTGTCATGTAATAAACTATTATCTATATATATTATTTATTTTTCAGTGACCCGGACAAATAATTACCGGACAGTAATGTGCAGGGACGATGTACTCCAGTTGGAATCGAATCAGACATAGAGAATCAAAAAGAATACAATAATAATAAGTCATGTAATATATATATATATATATATATATATATATATATATATATATATATATATATATAATGCACAAACTACATCGTCGCATAATGTTGTCCTGAAGCCTGCTCAACAAATTTAGTTCAGGATCCAGAGCCAGGGCTTTTAATTTGTCAAAGGTGGCAACAATACGGTTTCGGAGATCTTTGAGTACACTTCATTTTTAATAAAGCCCCATAAAAAGAAGTCTAGAGGAGTGAGGTCGGGCAATCGAGCTGGCCACCTGCGGACGCCATAGCGCCCTATCCATTGTTCGCCGCTCTCTCGCCAGGAGTACGGAGTGTGGCCATACCCTCTGGTAAGCTGCCACAGACAATCCTTCTAAATATTCTGTAATTGGGCCGTTAAGAATATTGAGAAACTTCTGTGCATCCAGGTTTCCGTCAATAAAAATGGGGCCGATTATTTGATCTCCATGAATGCCTCTCTCTAATCGGCTTATCACGGGGCAGCAGCGCCCGCACCTTAACATATTTATAAGGACGTAGTTTGTTCCTTTTCAGCACTTGAGTATTGTTTTATGCCTCATTCTAAACACATACCCAGCTTCTCTAAGGCTGCAAGTTGGATTCCGGTCGAAATGGTCTAAGACTCGTTGTTCGAACAAGGGTGGAAAGTGACGCGGAGCAATTCTTTCATGAGTGTTGGGCTCTATGCGCTGATTTTCCCTGATTTTTTGGACAGCACCTAGGATTGCCCGGACGCTAGTAGGGCAGACGCGAGTTGCGCCATATCTCTCACGATAAGTACGCAGAGTCAACGCTGAATTTTGGCGGCATTCGCCATACAATAAAACCATGACTGTATACTCTGCCGCACTGTAAAAATGCTGATGTCACGTGTTCGTTCGTGTGCGTGGTTATTATTAGTGTATAATCCAACCAATTAATGGTTGGATTATACACTAATAATAACCACTGCGATTTAACGAATAAAATTTTAAGGCATAGCCATTGTGTGTTTGATAGTAGACTATGGATATGGTACTCTTTATACATACGGAGTGCTGCTTTATAAACAATGTAAGGTATTTAAAACGTGTATTTCATACAATTTTATTAACAACAGGCGTGTACAGAACGAACTATTACATGTTCATTATACAGAACTTATTAAGAAACTTATTACATTATGATTCGCATGACGTATCAAAAGCTTTTATTTCAATTAAAAGCATCGTTACTAAAATATTGCATTCGGTATTTTACCGTCCTGTTTTTGTGTTACAACATAAAGGAAATTGCAAAAACAGAAATATTAAATATTTCTCTCGAAATTGCTTTTCATATTTTTACTGAAATATGTTTTAATATTACCTCATCAGAATATTTTAATGGAGTTCTATTAATTTTATGATTGCACTTGTTAATATGTGAATTCAGATGAACCCGCAAAACTTTTCATATTACGAGTAGCATCAAACGCTAAATATGAAACTGATTTGAGCGAGCATTAAATTCATGCCGCGGTCGGTTTGGTATTTTTTACAAGTATGTTACGAGTACCTTGTCTAAACTGCCTGATTGTGAGAAACGTTGAAATTATTTCTTTGAACTCAATATTAATTATAACATTGATGTCAAGTTAGTTACACAAGTGACACAGGAAGGGAGCAGAGAGACGATGGTGATGATTTTTTTAATTGTAGGTCACGTGCGGCACAAATACCCTGTCTAAGAACAGTATGAGTCAGACTAAGAACAATTTCTTACAGGAATAACTTTGCGATTTCTCTAAAAATGTATATAAAAATTAGCCAACCGAATGTCGGAAGATCCATTCAGACACCGGTTTATTCGCTTCAACAGGTTGAATTGACGTGGAGGCGATTTAATTTATTTATGTCCGTCGCAGAAAAATAATAGAACAAAATCTATTTTGCAATAGTGAAGCGTGAGGTCGCACTACTACAGATCATAATACTAATGTAATCCGAATTTCGGTGCATTAAACACAATTGTAACTTTACGGCCGATCGAAATTTTCAAGTTATATTAAGATTTAAGATATACCCAGCAGATTTTAAGTTATGTTAGATGACCTAGCATTATTTAATGAATTTTTGGGGTGTTATAAGTGTCGAGGGAACACTCAGGATGCCGCCTGGGATCTAAGTGAGAGTGGGATGAGATTTAAAATGTACTCTGTGGATAGTATTTAACAAGAGCAATTTTTTTATTTATTTATTTATACTTTCAGACTTAACAAGCGAGATATTGGTTGGTATGACGCTTTTAAATTTGTGACGTCGCCCATTAGACTCAAAGTAAATATAAAAACTACTTTAAATGAAATAAGTTTTCTTTCTTTTAAGTTATAATCTCAATTTGTCATAACTGTTTCTGGAAAATGAAATACCTATAATTTAACGTTTAACGGAGTCTACAAAGTACATGAATTTTTAAGTAGGTATGTATAAATTATATATAACAAAAAGAAAAATGAGATTCAAATATCTCACAACAATAAAACACTGAATCCAGCAGTTCTACATATTACAGACTATTTCAACAACTTATATTTTAATTATTTTATATACGAAATCCGAATTCTAAGCAACGAAAGCGCACCGCTAGGCAGAGACAATAAACACGGAAAATCTTTAGCCATCTCTTGCGGTTTAATATACTCACCTTTGAAATGTTATATAAAGTTGCATAATAATGCAGCAGTCAAAAATTAAACTGTGGGCTGTGAAATTCAAAGAGACGTGTAATGGGTGACAGGGTAATTCCCCGAATATATTAACAACTAGCATTATCCAAATGTATAATGACTGTTTCATTGCAGCTTTGAGAAATTCTTGACATTCGTGAATGGTACCTTTATTACAGCATTTGTTACACACGTTTTCTATTCATGCAGTGAGGGATCCACAACTTTTTCTGCCACCAGGGCGGCGCCACTAGAAAGTGAGGTATAATATTTGACAGATTTCATAACGGGGAAGTTAATTTGTTCGGAAGATGTAAAAATTATTTGTTTTTTTGTACTATTAGCTATATTTTATATTAATAAGATTAAAAATAAATAAATAAAACCATAGATATTCATAAAAGTAGAAAAATTAAAAAAAGTTAAAAATGTAACAGTGGTAGAGCCACGCGGCAGCTTTTGCTGTCGCACGGATGGGCCGGCTCGAACCAGGGTGGTACCACGACCTCACAGAAAACCAGCGTGAAGTAGAGGTTTACCTCTGCGTTTCGCTTGGTGAGTGCAGGTGGCCGGAGGCCCTTTTTACTGGAAATGAGGCATTCCATCTTAGTCCTCACGGGTGACAACGCAACTGCATTTTGATTCGCAAACGAGGATAGATGTAGATGTCTATGGGCCGCAGCAACCACTTACCATCAGGTGGACTGTGTACTCGTTTGTCACCCTAATCCTATAAAAAAATGCTCGTACTCTTAAGATATGATTTTTAAGTAAGAAAACTGTAATTAGCTTTAATTTAAAACTAAGTAGTGGTTGTATACTATTATTGTAATTATGCCGTAGTTTTCTAATAAACAAATAAATATAAATTTAAAATTAATAAGTGATTAAGGTTTTTTTTCACCGCCCCTTCGCATTCATAAAATTCTCCCGGGTTGGTTGTTTCGAGAGTTGGTAACCCTATCTACAACGCGAGCATTTCATTACAACAGCCATCCTGTGGCGCGTCATTTTGCGTCATGTTTGGAGTCATGGTATAACTAACGTGACCATTTATTATATTTATTAAAGCGGGTCGTCTCTTGCGGAATTATGGTAAATAAAAGCTTTTGGTGGTTTACAAGTTTTTTTTTTATTATAGAAGGTAATAACAATGATAAAAAATAATCAAAGCACTTATTACCAAATAATTAAGTAGGTTGCATAAGTTACTAAGCCGTAGTAGTGGCATGATTTCTACATAGTATTTTTGTATTTGTCGGCTGAACAAATTAGTTTAAAATATCGAGTCTGTTTTTTATATACATATGAAGCTCAGTACAGGATTTATTGATATTTATTTTTGTAATTAAAATGGCTTTCACTACTGCAACACTTAACTGAGTTTTACCACTGATCCATATTTTGTTCATTTGAGAAAACCTCTTTCTACTGGCGCATTACTTCCTGGCAGACAAATAATTGCACAAAAGTTCGTTAAGTGGAGATAGTTGTCACGGAAGTGCTGGATTAATTCAACCCAACGGTCTTCAAGCAATATTCTCATTATTCCAGCCAGTGAATTTTTCATCTGTCGCAAAGTTGGAAATAAGCGATAACTCGTCAAAGACTTTCGTATCTTGGCTGCTGCTAATAAATCCTTACGTGATCAGCAAATCCATTACTTTTTGTACCTCATCCCAAGTAGGTGCCTTTGCTAAATTTGCCCATTGAAACAATTGTAGTTTTATGTTGAATTGACACCACTGCTCCAAATATTATTTGCTTGTCCTATAAAACTCAGCCGCTGCAGTTTTAACATTCTGCTGGTCAACAGCAATTTCAGTTCCTTGTAATTTTACAAGTAGGTTACGGACAGTGTGAGGAAGGAAAATTGTTTTTTTTAAGAATAGGGTGACAAACGAGCACATAATCCATCTAATGGTTGCTGTGGCTGATAGACATCTTCATATATCCTCGTTTGCGAATCAAAATGCAGATGCGTTGTCAGCCGTGAGGACTAAGATGGAATGCCTCTTTTTCAGTAAAAAAGGTATCCGATTCTCTACACTTATACACATACGAAACACAGCAGCATTAAGCTGCTATTTTATGCTGGTATTCTGTGAGAGCGTGTTCCCTCCCCGGTCGAGCCGACACATTCGTGCTACAACTATACTACAAATATAGCTGCAGCATGGCTCTACCACGTATAGAGTGCTCTCTTCGAGTGCCAGGTTGACTCGGAGACGATAAATTTTCTTCGCAGACTCTATTGCAGACAAGTTTTGCCCTTAAATTTTTAACACAGCTTCATGAAATGTGCGTGCAAGAAATATAACCACAACGCTGATCTGGGAATTTCGAAAAACATGTTTAAAATATTTGGGAATTTGTCGATACTTAGAAAATAGCTTTTTAAAGGCTGAAACATTTTTAGAACTCTCTTAAGCGTTGGCATTAACGCAAGCCACGTTGTTTTACTGTAGCCCAGCAGTTTGTGATACTCTGTGTCACTTGAATCACAAAACTCTTTCAAAGATTCGACTCGAACGCTGTAGATGTAGAAGAATGAAGTTAGGTCTGTATGCAAAAGCGAGACCATTTTGCCTTCGCTAGGGACAGCAGGACAGATAGCCTGAAAGCGGGACTGTCCCGCCCAAAGCGGGACGTATGGTGACATTAGGTATAACGTAACATTCCTCGGTACGAAATGTATGTCATAATACATCACTTTAAAACGCACTGTTTTGCGCATCTCTATTTTCTATACACTAAAAACTTGGTTTGGTACTACTGCGACTTAATGAGTATCTGTGTGCAACTTATCAAGTAGGAAATAACGAGACTCGGCGACTGTATATACATACGTTGCACTTCATCAAAGGGGAATTATAAAATACTAATAGTGTCAACAAACTTACTAAACGTATTTTGATAGCTTATAATATTCAATTATTTTCTTACGACACATGTAATTTTTACCATACAATGTTTTTTTTTATTTCACAATTGAGTATGTTTAGTTTAAATTACCATGTAAATTGCAATTTCGTTACCTATTAAATGTGTTATTTTACTCAAAGCAAAAGCAGCAAAACTAAATTTCTTTTATTCCTTTATTGTGTTTTTCGTTAAATCTCTGATTAAACTGTTATTCAAAGGAACATTGCTGAATACACAAATTTAGCGCAATATACAAGAAATAATGATAACTATGATTCATATGCAATAAATATAACGTAGCTTGGAATACTTGAAAACTATACAAATAAAGTTAAAAGGAATGTCACAAACGTATGACGGTTTATTAACTGAATCTGTCCTCTTACTGAGACTAAAATAATAACTAGATGGCCCAAACGCTATAAAGTTGTTATTGTTGATTGTTATTATGAGGGCAAAGGAATGTACTTTATGCTTAGTTATTTTGATTACATTGACGGTTTCAATGGAAATTACCGTTATTGGAATCTGTTTTTTATAGGACAAGGATGACAGACCAGCACACAGTCCAGCTGATGGTAAGTGGTTGCTTTGGTCCATAGACATTTACGTCTATCCTCGATTACGAATCAAACTGCAGATGCGTTGTCACTCGTGAGGACTAAGATGGAATGCCTCGTCTCCAGTAAAAAGGGTCTCCGGTTCTCTACACTCACCATACGAAACACAGCAGCGTTAAACTGCTATTTCACGCTGATATTTTGTGAGAGCGTGGTCCTTCTCCGGTCGAGCCAACCCATTCGTGCTACAACTATACCAGTAATATATCATCCATCCATCTATGATTTACAGCCTATCATAAGTCCACTGCTGAATACAGGCCTCTCTCATGGACTGCCACAAAACATCATTCTGAGCCACCTGAATCCATTGACTTCCTGCATATCTTGCCAGGTCGTCTGGGTCGTACAGGAGGCCGCCCTACACTTCGCTTACCATTACAAGGCTATTACTCGAAAACCTTTCTTGCCCGTCAGTAGTCGGTTCTTCGAGCTATATGACCGTCGGTCTATGTTTAGAGCAAATTTAGCTTAGTTCCTAATGCGGATATATTCATTTCTAAGACTATCACGCAAAGAAACTTCAAGCATAGCCCTCTTAATAGTTCACCGAACTAAAACTTAAATATGGCCAGCAATTAACGACCACGACGCAGATCCATTGTCTTCACTGGAAACACGCACTAGGAATAGGATACACTACATTTTTACAGCGTTGTTTTTCGTTTTAAATGGAACTTGGTTAAGGCAAGCATAAGCATTTTTTTTTTTGTATTATAATAATATTACAAGAACAGTTTTTCAAAATAATTTATGGTTTAAGAACAAAATCATATTAGAAAAATTAGTTTTTTAAAATTAACTTTGCATCAGGATATTTAACAAGTTTTCTAGAATTTTGTTATAGATTTTAGATTTCATTAAAAACATTTTTTGTTTTTTTTTTTGGCTAATAGTTGAATTGATTTTTTTACGAACGTACATTTCATTAATTTCAATTTACATTCAAGAAAAGTAAGTTATTTAATGCCACTTCCCGGTGGGCGCTTCCAATTGAATCTTAAAATCAACTGTAATTCCCAAGAACTCAGCCGAATTCTCAAGATTCATTGGTTGCGTCTCAATCTGTAGCAGGGAGTATTATACAACGTAACCTTAATAAATTTACGCTGTTTAATGCTCCTTACTCCAAATTATTACGTGCCCAGCAGTAAGAAACTTTACCTAGATTTATCAGCTCAATTAGTTATTCTAAAATGCAATTGTTACCATCGGTGTTACCTATAGTCATAATACGTAATGAGTAATGACTCATGATAATATGTATGATTAAAAAGTAAAATTTTGTTACTTTCTAGTCTGAATATTAATTAAAAAAATATGAAAGCACCTATCGAAAAACATCAGCGACAGAAGATTAAGGTCCTTCAAAGAGTAAAAATTCACATAATTAACACTTTTGTACGTGCAAAATTTATAATTGCCGAAATAAATGCATGCCGAAGCAAATGGTGAACTTCGTTAAATAAATACAATCTATGAATAGAGTACAATCTACTTACCAAGGACTTCATCACACGGCTGGCTAAGGGGACGTCGGGAAGGTGAGGTTTTCTGTTGCGGAGGCTGCTGAGGTTGTGGCTTTAGCACGTGGGCCGGTACGGCGCCCTCCTGCGGTGGCTCGCCGGGCGCGCGCACCACCCACCAGTCGCTGCGGCCCTGCCACGGTTCCACCACCTCCACTTGTTGTCCTTTGCTCACTGTGAGCTCTCCGTTAGAGGCGGCGGTATGCTCCGCTACCACCCATGTCATCTCTGGACCAGCCTGCGAAAAATATGCTTTTGTCAATTACCGCCTTTATAAGCGTACACTCATAATGAATAGATTTCAAATAAATAGTATTTTATCAGGTTTTACTTCCGCATAAAAATTTCAAAATACAAGTGGTTTTAACATAATTGAAAAGAATGAACCTATTTGTCATTATATCAATCGCCGAGGAACAAATAATACACTTCGGATTCATGTAACGTATTTTGAAGTTTGCCATTTATATGCCTAAATTAGACAAAATGATTTTAAACAGGATATCGCGAATTAAAATAACAAATAGACTTTTTGTAAAACTCCACCGACGCGACGGCATCGAGTTGGGAGCTATTTTTGTTTATATTCACCAACTACGGAGAAAATATCATCACGAGCAACGGAAAGCATACCAACCCGGTCATTAGACATCGACCGTTTTGTATAAAGGCCTTCTTAAGAGTGCTGCATAAGCAAAACCTTTGACTGAACTGTGGTAGAATCACCCCATATTATCATTTTGTGAAATTTAGGTTCGTCGTCAACCAGTAGGGTTATAAGTATATCGCGGCCAGGGCCATTAATCCCGCCATATGTACGATTTTTCTTTTGTGCACAAAAGTTTAAATAAATAAATCAATTAAAAATAAAAATTCAAACTTTTATTGTTGTTAACATTCCGGGATAATATTAGGTAGTGTTATTTTAATCGTTTAAATAATACCTCTGTAATTTAAAATATTGACTTTATATTAACCGAGAGGTAGTAATTTAACATATATACGAACGTAAATAGAGTTGCACTATGTTACGTATTATATGTATAATACTCTGTTTTGTACACGAAACAAAAAACAGAAGAAGATAGGAGAAATGTACAAAAAGGCGGTCTTATCGCTAAAGAGCGATCTCTACCTGACAACCTTAGGATTCAGGAAAATATCTAACTATATAGGACAGTGGCAGGTGGTCTATATTATAATAAACATACATACTAATATAATTATCATCATTATCATCGTCATCAACTTTTCACAAATCCACTGGTGAATATACCCCCCCCTGCCCTCAAGGAATGCCACTGTGAGGCATATATTATAATACCAAAGAAATACACTAATATAACTAACATACAACTATTTGTCGCTAATAATATTAAGTGATTGTTAAGACAGACGTCTAAAACATGAAGCAAGTATGGTCATAGTTTGTGCTTTTAGATCTCCGTCTTAAACTTATCTAATATTTTCGTTCGATGAATTCGCGGAAGAAGTTCAGTTCATTCTATAAGCAGATGGCCTTGACCCTGAATTCTCAAAGTATTTATATTAATACACTAGTGTATCGTCAACCTGCCTGACAACCGTGACAATTATGTTAAATCCTCCCCACAGCGGGAGCGGTCCGTGCCTTGCAGTACACTTTTCCGGGCCGATAATGATAAAGAAGATATATCTTTTGTAATTTTTGGTTCATAATGTAATAATACAAAAGTCTTCATTCTCTAACCAAAGCCCCGAACGGTGTTTATTAAACATTGCAAAGTAATTTGAACCGAAAACCATTATGAAGATTTGGAAAATATTTCTTGAGAGAATAAACAGTGAACAGTAATAAACAACTGTCGATAAATATTAAAAAAATATAAATAGAAGCAAACTAAATCTAAGGCTAACTAAATTTAATATAAATATGAAAACCGATATTTGCATATTAAATATTAATTAATTTTTACTTTTACAGATAGATTGTTACAAGTCTGTCCGATAAAATCCGATATAAACGATATTTTTTTTTAAATATAAGATTGCTGATAATTGTGATTGTTTTTTTTTATTTCCTCTAGCAAATAGTAATACGGAGGGACGCATTGAAATGATCGGGAATAGAATATTTTGGATTGAGTAACAATAAAACCTTTTTTAGAATATGAATACTAGCCTCTTAGAATCTTAATGACATTCAAACAATTAAAAAAATGTTTAAAAACAAAAACTATGTTGGTTTAAAGTTGACACGTCGTTAACAGAAATGGAGCTCACGCGTGAACATTTCCGTGCCATAATTTATCACAATTTTCGTCGCGGTTTATCTCAAGATAAATGTCTCAGCGAACTTGTTTCGATTTGAAGCACCGAGTCAAACGACAATATACTGCTGGTATGCCGAGTTCCGACGCGGTCGTGTGTCGCTCAGCACTGTTACTTCTGCAGGTCGACCAAGAACAGCGGTCACGCTTGAAAATATCACAACTGTGCGAACTATTATAATAGATGACCGTCATGTGACATACGAACAGATTCGGGATGTTATCAGTATCGGAATGACTGCAATTCAGTCGATATTACATAATGAGCTGTGTGTAAGAAAGCTAGTTTCCCGCTGGGTTCCCCACAATTTGTCCGAAGAGCAAAAGGCGGCTCGTGTAGATTGGTGCGGAATACTCTGCAACGCTTCAACAGAGGGAAGTCAAATGCCGTTTATAATATCGTCTCAGGTGACGAATCATAGATTTATTCATACGAACCTGAAAGAAAACATCAGTCAGCAGTTTAGGTCTTCGAAGACGAGGTCAAACCAACGAAAGTGGTTCGCTCCCGCAGCGTGTCAAAGAAAATGGTCGCTACGTTTGTCTCGAAAAAGGGGCATGTTGCTACAATTCCTTTACGGGATCGCAGAACGGTTACCGCTGAGTGGTAAATCACGATTTGTTTTCCAGAAATGATAGCCGAACTCCGAAAAAATAACCCGAAACGTCGCATCATTTTACATCACGATAATGCGAGCTCTCATACGGCTCGGAAGACAAATGATATTTTGAACCAGGAAAACGTTGAGCTGATGAGCCATCCTCCGCACAGTCCTGACCTGAGCCCAAACGATTCTTACATTCCCTAGAATGAAAGATTTATTACGCGGTGGACGGTTTGAAGACCCCGAAGCAGCTGTGGAAGCGTACAAATCAGCCATTTTGTCAACATCAACTTCAGACTGGAATTACTGTTTTAATGATTGGTTTGCACGAATGGAAAAGTGCATTAAGTTGCACGGAGAACACTTCGAAAAACAATAAAATACAATTTAGCTAGCATGCACGGTGCATGTGGTTTTTCTTATTCCCGATCATTTCAGTGTGCCCCACTTATACATCAATAAAATAAAATCGTTACAAGGTCTTATAATTATATCTAAGTTCGCTTCATTGAGTTATATGTACTACGTACTAGAGAAGCCATTTCAAACAAAAAACTGTGTCCTACTCTATGTCTTCGTGCATGCGCGGGAGTAGTAGTCGCGCATGCACGAAGACTTTAATTTGATATGAAATAAGATATTAATATAAAATAAATATAAGAATTAAATATAAAAAATATCTTAATTTCATCTAAACAAACATGTTATATTTCTAAATAAAATGTAATAATAATTATTTTATGGAATTCACAAATTTTTAATTTACGTAATATTTAGTTTGTACGGATTGCAGTACAGTTCAGTTGAACATAGTCAATGTTCGGAATGGCTTCCTTCTCTAGTACGTAGTACATATAACTCAATGGTTCGCTTAGTTTTTGTTTATATAATAATAGTCAGAAATTTTAATATAATTTATGCATACAAAAGCATCATTTAAATTAGTTCGGCTCAGTTCAGTCAGACTTTTATATTCAAGAGAACAGGACGATTTATAAAAAAGTACTATTAAAGTAAAATGCAAATTTATAAAAACAAAAAATTCACATTATTTTGTAATTAAAGAGAGGTATATTTTTAAGTGTTTAAAAACAATAATTAAGAATTTCATTGCGATTGATACTACAAAATAACCTTTAAATTAGGAGGACTAACAGGTTTTTAGTACTCGAGAGCATAACATCATCAGCCAATTTAGTCAATAAATATAGAATTTGTTAATAATGTGACGCAGCGCCACCTATCGGATTATAGCGGTTATGAACCATCGTCACAGCAAACTTATTGTGTAAATTATATGACCTGAAATGGTAAATTCGTACATACGAGTAAGTTCCACAATGAGGGCTAATAATCTTCCACTCACTAGATGTCGCTAGTAGCGACTGAGGTAAAGTTTTTTGTTACATAGTGTCAGTTAATTGAGAAATTAGTTTTAAATAATAGTTTATCATTATCTAGAGTATTATATTAATATATAATACAATGCGTCAGTGGTTTGATTTTTAATTTTTTGCACATTATAACTTTTTTTTAAAGTAGTCTTTTAGTTATATTTACAGTTTGGTTTATTCATTTCTAATGTAATTAAAATAAAATATAACTAATAATACAGAAAGAAACCTTAAAGATTACATTTTCCTAAGAAATTATCGTCCCCGCTATGAAATCTGTCAAATATTTTACCTCACTCTAAAGTGGCGCCGCCCTGGTGGCAGAAAAAGTCGTGGATGCCCTCATAATTATTAACAACCGCACCAACGAATATAAACAGACATCAAGTTACGAGGGCGGGATGATAAGTAACTAGCCTAATAAGAAAAGACTTAACTTTCCGTGATAAAATTAATTTTATTTTCGACATAGTCTCCGTGAACCTCTACGCACTTATTCCATCTTCGTTCTAAAGCAGTAATGCCTTCCATAAAATGATTTCTTTCGAGGCCTGCAAAATACTCCTCTACATCGGCTATGTCTTCATAATTTGTGTCAAATTTCTGTCCGCCCAAATAAGTTTTGAGCTTAAGGAATAAGTGGAAGTCTGATGGCGCTAGATCAGGCGAATAAGGTTGGTAGGGCAGCAAACCATACTTCAATTCGTTGATTTTTGCCATAGCTTTAACACATGTGTGAACCCTAGCGTTGTCTTGGTGGAAGATGATTTTTTTTTTCGCCAAACCTGGACATTTTTGCTGAATACATTGATGAAGCTTATCTAGGAGATTAGCGTAGTATTCTCCATTAATTGTTTGACCTTTAGGAAGGTAATCTATCATCAAGATCCCATCTGCATCCCAAAAGACGGAAGCCATCACTTTTCCAGCCGACTTTACAGCCATGGCTTTTTTTTGGAGCCGGGCATCCCGAATGAGTCCACTGTTTTGATTGAATTTTTGATTCTGGCGTGTAATGATGAACCCATGTTTCATCTGTTGTTACAAATCGACGTAAAAAATCGGCCTTATTATTCTGAAAGCGGTCCAGACATTCTTTTGAGTTTTGCACCCGTATCTTTTTTTAATCGTGCGTAAGCAATCGCGGCACCCAACGGTCCGATAATTTTTTCATATTTAATTCCTCACTTAGGATATGATGTACCCGTTCTTCTGAGATACCTGTCGTGTCAGCTATTTCAGATAACTTCAATCGTCGATCTGCTAAAACCATATCATGTACTTTCACGACCATTTCCGGAGTCGTGACGCTTTTTGGACGTTCGGAGCGGGCTTCATCTTGGACACATGTACGACCGCGCTTTAACTCAGCCACCCAGTGTTTTACTGTGGTATAAGAAGGAGCACATTCTCCCAAAACATTCTTTAAAACGTCATAGATATCTTTCCCCTTCATGCCCTTCATTTGAAGAAACTTTATCACCGCTCTTTGTACAATTTTATCCATATTGAAAACAGTTGACGAAATATATTTTCAAATAACAAAAACTCAATAAAATTTTCACGACACTAAATTTAAATTTAGAACACAGGTGGCCAGAGATACGAGTTTCAAAATGACATATTTTTTTTTTATTTTAACTTTTTAAATAGCAGTGGCTAGTTACTTATCATTCCGCCTACGTAGGATATCTAAATCACAAGTCACAAGTTATTAACTAAATAAAGCCTAAGAATGCCACAAAACGGGGTCCTGAGATAACTGCATCCATCGATTTCCTGTGCAAATATGAAATTGAATAACAATGAATAATAACATTTTTATTTAACTTCATAAACTTTGATCGATTTCCTCAAGTTTCCAGTTTTTAATAAATACTTTGTGAATGATGACATCCACAATAATGAACACGTAAGTCTCGAAAGTTACTCTTACCTTCAGGTAATTAATAGCAATAAACAGAAGAGTCCAGAGATGACGCACGACCTGGGATCGATGCTAACACGGCGGACGAATAGATAACCAAATGTGCGATAAGGTACTGATAACCTAGCGAATATATCGCCTACGCAGCAATACAAGTTGTCTATTTGTACCACACTGTTAAATGCTCAACGTACAGAAATTTAAATTTTACTTTTAAAAATGAGGTTAGAAAGTTACCAAAATTATATGATATTGCGTAAACGTCTCGAAGCCGGCTTGAACTCAACGACAATGCACTCAATATATTTACAATGAACGAGGACATTTACGATAACAATTCAGTAGACACATGATGTTCAAGCTAAAACATGAGTAGTCCGCAATATAGTTAATATTCTACATATACATAATACTAGCAATGCTATTAACAATATTAATATTTTCTTTAACTATTCCTGGTAAGCCTAAAATGCTTGTAAATTGTACATGATATATGTATACGTGGTAGAGCCACGTTGATATTATGGTCGTACAACGAATAGACCACTCTCATGGAATATCAGCGTAAAATAGTAGAAAATGAAGAAGCGATGTCACCCCTAAGAACTAAGATTGAATGCCTCGTCACCAATAAGGTTCTCCGGTTCTCTACACTCATCATACGAAACACAGCACCATTAAGCTGATATTTAACACGCTTTTATTATATTGTTATGTCTATTTTATATCTATGTAACGGAATTATTGAATGTGATTTTCATCCCCTTCAAATCGTCGAATTGATTTGAAACTTCCGCACACTTATCAATCACCGATGACAATGCAATAATTGAAATAGTTTGTCCCATTATCCTTGCCAGGATCCTCAGGATTAGTGATTTTTCCATCCCCGATACCCTGTAGTGTTTTTGTGCCAAGTGCACGTATAGAATAAAATTTTCCGGAGAGGGAGCCTGAATAACGGCTACTACATCCAAGAAAGGCAACAGGCGGGCAAATTTTCACATAAGTTACCGACTGAATAATATAAAATATTGTGTACCGTAGTTTTCCTACAAGTTATATAGAATCAATTCCGATTGTAGCTAAAAACTACAAAAATCTACACTCTAACGGTGAACTGATGTACCTAATAATAAAAAAATAAAATAAGCCGCGTAAAGAAACTTCGTTCCATAAAAAAAAAAAACACGCTCTTGTAGTTAGCCGCTCTAAAAAATAGAAAATAAATAAACCTAGCAAGCTAACAGCATAGCAAAGTGGCGAAGCAATCAGCTTTGTAGCGGTTTCTAACGGTTGCCGTTCAGATGCCTGGGTGATCAGTAATCGATTGATGAAAACAGAATTTGAAAATTCGAAACCGTCTCGAGATAATTGTGGGACAGACGGACAGACGGATAGACATCGTGAAATCAATAAGTGTCTTCGCAGGCTTCGCCACTTAATAATAAATTATTTTCAATTTTTTAGATCTTGATGTCATTTGTTGTAAATATTTTTGTGGATATTTGTAAAATAAAAATATGTGGAAAGGCACCCCACGCTTTTCTCAGTAAAATTAATTTTGATATTAATCATTACTTTTTATTTTAAACTGAATATTATTTTCTACCTTTTAGCTCGATTATCTACAAAAGCGAGTTCTTTTACTTTATTTAACTATTATTTATTTATGTTGGTGTTCTGTTTATGGAGGTGTTCTGTTGGTCTTCAGCTATAATATAGCAGCAGCGACGCTTTACCACGTACAAACGGTTCACGACAGTAGTCCACCATAAGGGGTTCCATTATGGTGGACTTTCCTACCGTGCAGTACGCGCCGTTAGGCTACTGTTGTTATAGATTTGTACGTTAGTAATATTTCAATATTGTGACAAAAATGTTTTACCTTCAAAAATGTTAATATCAAAGTTAAAAAGTGAACTAAGTTTACTTTTAAAAGTATATTATACAACATACACCACGCAAAAACCAATCCGTATGGGTTAAAAAAAAAACGTAAGTAGTTTAATACTCGAATCGGCGCCACTTTTTAATACTCTTTTATTATTCATTATGTGTAATATGAATTTAATTAAATTTAACAATGACTGTGCCACTTAACTTGTTCCGATGTAATAAATTGCAGTAATTCAATGATAAATCTTCGGTTATATTTTTTAAATCCTTTGTACACTTAAATGTAATTATTCAGCACTAAAATGGCCCCTGTTTTTAACGCTGTCGCTGTGTTCATAAAGCTACAATCAAACAGGTAACATAAATACCTATTGTTATCGGAACAGTGTTCATTTATATTGTCAATAATTTAAAATTAAAAATTTCGTATAACCGACTTCAATATACACAGTCAGGTCATAAGTATTGTCACACAGTAAAAACTTTTCTTTTAGAATGCTGGCCACAAAAAAGTTTATTAAATTCGAATTTCGAATTGTTCATGAAAATAAAACTGTATACTTTTTAGAATTTTCTCATTTTTAAATATGGAGTGGACACTTAAAGAAGACCGTGTTGCAGTTATTGCGTTGCATCGTTGCGGTTACGCGCCAATTCAAATTTTTGACATACTGAAAAATTTGAATATAACCAAAATATTCGTTTATCGTACCATATAACGATACAATGAAGACTCTAGTGTAGATGACAGGTCAAGAAGTGGTCGCCCTCGGTCTGTTAGGACTCCAGCAGTGATAAAAGCTGTGAAGGCGCGAATTCAAAGAAATCCCAAACGTAAGCAGAAACTGTTGGTCCTTCAGATGGGGTTAAGCAGAACCACGGTGAAAAGGGTGTTAAATGAAGACTTAGGGCTTCGGGCATATCGAAGAAAAACAGGACATCGTTTGAATGTTCGTCTAATGGACCTGAGACTGAAGAGATGCCACGCTTTGTTGAAGCGGTACACGGGAAAAAATATCGGGAAATTATTTTTTCGGATGAAAAAATTTTTACCGTAGAAGAGAGCTACAACAAACAAAATGATAAGGTGTACGCATACAGTAGTGAAGAAGCGAGCAACCGTATTCCGCGTGTCCAACGAGGTCATTTTTCATCCTCGCTCATGGTATGGTTGAGTTTCTTATTGCGGCTTAACAGAGGTACATTTTTGTGAGAAAGGTGTAAAAACGAATGCAGTTGTGTATCAAAATACAGTCCTGACGAACCTTGTGAAACCTGTTTCTCATACAATGTTCAATAACAGGCACTGGGTATTCCAACAAGATTCGGCGCCAGCTCATAGAGCGAAGAGCACACAAGGCTGGCTGGCGGCGCGTGAAATCGACTTCATCCGGCACGAAGACTGGCCCTCCTCCAGTCCAGATTTGAATCCGTTAGATTACAAGATATGGCAACACTTGGAGGAAAACTCGTGCTCAAAGCCTCATCCCAATTTGGAGTCACTCAAGACATCCTTGATTAAGGCAGCCGCCGATATTGACATGGACCTCGTTCGTGCTGCGATAGAAGACTGGCCGCGCAGATTGAAGGCCTGTATTCAAAATCACGGAGGTCATTTTGAAAAAACTTTAGTGTCATAAGAATCTATGTTTTGTTAAGTTCATTTTGGTATATAAATGGTTACATAACGAATAAACTTGTTTCAATTATTTTATATTAAACATGTGTCAGAATTTATGACCTGACTAGGTAAGTTATTAAGAATAACTCAAAAACTATTGGTCTGACCTTGATCAAATGCTTCACATGTGGTCCCATATGGACCACATGTGAAGCATTTGAATCTTCGAAATCGGTTCACCCAGTAAAAAACGAGCAAGATTGTTAATCTTGCTCGTTTTAAAGTAAAATTCGTTGTTTTTTTCCTGGCTCGCAGTGCTGACTTATACACATAAAATATAAGGATGCTTTATAAACATTCCTCCCTAATCCTGAAGACGGCTTTAGACGGATCGTCGAACTTGCAAAACTCAGTCTCATGTGTAATAGGGAGGTTCGCGCCGATGATAAGGTTAGCTCGACCTTCGGCCGCGTCGGCGGTAAAATGATATAACACCAACAGAGTAAGGCCGCATTCGCCAATACACACGAATGGACACTTTACACATCAGATCATTTTATTTCGATGTATAGTCAGCATGCACCATTTTTGCTTTGCTTTTTGTTCTATTTTGCGTCGTCTATACTATATTTTATGTCAACATACGAGGGTGCGTTTTTAAGTTCGCGGAATGGGTAGGTAGGAAATAAGTGGGGAGGTTGCTGAATTACGTGCTAATTGAGCAACTCATTATTAGGATAAATACCGGGTTTTATTGTAATTAGATCTGTTGATTGGTATGGGCCAAATGAAATTAAAGTTAAATTAGTAGCAGGTGATGGGATGTAATGCGAAGCGATGCTGCGTAAACAATTTCGCTCCAATTTAATTTATTAGTAACGATACAACAACTCATCTTTTTACTCAGCCCGTAAAACTATTTTTACAATTTATTGCTGTACTTGGGTCTCACACGTTGTTGGAAGTACTGCGCAAGGAATAAATATTGAAGTCTATCTATAAGTATATAATGTTAATACACTCATCATTACTCATCAGCATCGGTCTCTGTAGAACATACGCCTTTGCATCCATGGACTCCTGCGTGCGAGGCTGTCCTACAATTCGGTTTCCGACACGAGGATATCACTTGAGAATCTTTTTCCCTATTAGTTGTCCGTTTTTTGAGCTGTATCTTTACACTAAAATGAAATCACTTAGATCTTTTTAACTTTTCAACGGATTTTAATACAATTTTCAGAAATAGATGGAGTGATTCAAGAGGAAGGTTTATAAGTATAATACATACATATTGTAGTACAGAAAAGCCGAAAAATTCAAAGATTTTTATTGTGATGTAACAAACATATTTTTGTGCGCTTTAATCGCAAACGTTGGCTACACTTTACGAGAAATATCAAACTAATGTACATCGGAACTATATATCTTAAAAAATCGATAAAAAATCCAGGACGGTATATATTTATCTCCTAAGGATAACAACCCACAGTAACCATTTTATCTTTTACATATTACAAAAAAAATATGTGTTATTTACAAAGCTATTTTGTACAATACAGTATTACTCATTATCCAATAAAATACATTACATACGTTGAACATTTCATGTAGATCAAAACTGCGCGTAACAGTATTTCATTAAAATGGATATCTTAGAAGATATCAGATTTTTAAAAAAGCGCGATGGCACAGCGGCTGGCGAGCCCTACGTTTCGTCCCGGTAGGCAGCGGTCGGCGGGCACGAGGTGCCGTGTGCCTACAAAAAGCGTATCGATGGCCGCGCCTCGCCCGCAGATCTCCACCGCGATCTAGACATGCCCACCATCAAGTCGTATCTTAAGGAATTATCCCTAAGATACTTCGATGCGATCAAAGATCACAACAATCCGTTGGTGACTGAAGCGCGCTTTTATTCACCCGAGAGGGATGCTGCCCCCCACAGTAGAGGAGACGTCCCAAGAACGTTCTTCTTGATCCCGACGACGAGATCACTTCCATAAATAAACCCCCTCCGGAGGAGAGGGAATTCATATATCTAACACACACACACTCAATCACTCACTCACTCACTCACGCACGCACGCACGCACGCACGCACGCACGCACGCACGCACGCACGCACGCACGCACGCACGCAAGCACGCACGCCGTGCGTGTCTTATACCATCGGATTTACCGTTTCAATTTAAGCGCCCGCAATTTCCGGTAAAGCTATCTTTTGCAATGACCATTAACAAGTCACAGGGTCAAACATTCAACATTGCAGGCTTAGATTTGAGCGTTGAGTGTTTCTCACACAAACATGTTTGTACTGTCTCATGAAAAATCAGCTGTAAATATTGTATACAAAGGTACTAATCATAATATTATTAATCACTCCACACTGCCCCATATTAGTATCTACATTGCACCCCTGCGAAGCCGGGGCGGGTCGCTAGCTATGTATATGTATATTGAAATATATACGTATAAAATCCGTTTGGTCAGATTATCTTGAAAAGGTGTTTTTCTATTTCAGCATTTGCACAACATGAAACCGCAAATGGGCTAATAGCAGACAACTGATATTATTATCGTGAAACGAAAGATACAATTATTTCAGGCTAACCACTGAGGGCACCGTCCTCAGATGTGACAACGCATTATCACCGTTGAGGACTAGGATGGAGCGCCTCACAGTCAGTAAATATAGTGCTTGTCTATATCCTTCAGGCCTAACCACAGCAGTGCAAGCATTTCTACTTTACGGCATAAATAGATAAGAGGGTGGTAACTACCCACCCCTCCCACCGACGGACCCACAAGTACAAAGAGTCCTACCACTTAACAAGCGAAGCCGCTTGTAAAGTTACTGATTTAAAAATCTATTTAAATATATTCTATCTCATGCGATTGACGTGATGTAGAGGAAATAAAAAAGTCGTTCTAAATGCCTGCACTAGGGGCAATTAGATGGCTAAAAATCCTTTTGGAAATGCAAAAACTAAATCACATAACCTGGTGATGGTGGGCAGCATTACCACTTCAAGTATGCGCTCATCAGCTCGCCTGCTCGCCACGGTAGTATGGACAAATGTTTAAAATTATACATAATTATTAGTCAGCCGGTATATTCTTGAAATATTCACATTCAGCGGAGGACATAATAATTAATAAAAGAAGGCAGGCTTGCCAGTAGGTCTTGTCATCAAAATAACGTATATATTAGGTTGTAAATGTAATACAAAATATCTACTAATATTTTTTTGATATCTTGAAAGAAACGAAAATAAAATAACCCGCAACACAAGACAAAATTTAACACAAAGTATAGCAATTTAAAATAAGATGATAATATTTCTCCAGGTGTATAAACATACACTCGAATAATATACTACAAAATCATTGAAAATCATTCAGTCAGCACAAGCGTTCTAATGAAATTATATTATGTTCTCAGTTTTGTAGAGAGTAAAAAATTTGTTCGACGTTAAAGTTCACACAGGTCACAATCCCTCGGAGGTACTCCACTATGTGCGAAGCACCGCTACCGCAAAAATACCTTTACAACTTATCTTCAATCTTTACTTTAAAAAAAAATAGTTTCCTTTGCATTGCACTATCTAGAATCTAAACAAAATTAAGTGCCTTTAAGGTAAATAATCGAATTAATGTATTCTCGAATTTTAATTAAACATTCTACTAAATTTTAGTCCGCCGATTTCGTGTATGATACACGATATGAGTGATAATAAGTGAAGGAAGTAGCCTACATTCGAATGTAATAATTTTACAGAAACTGGTTTTTTAGCGACGGCTACAGGCTAATTAAACCCGAAACGTAACAAGCATAGCAATCTTGCAGGTTTCAGATGTCGGCCTTCTTTACTTGCTCCTTATAAGGAAATCAACTTATTTTTATATGTAACACTTTCTTTAAATTGCCAATATTCATGATAGTCCTAAAAGGCTTCGTTTCGAAATCAAAATACATTCGTTGAATTGTAAAACGGTTCAAGACTTAATTCGTAAGTTGAGTGATTATAAAGGAACGGCCAAACTACGAAATTAGCGCTTTAAAACTCTCTAGATATTTAACCGTAGTAAAAATAAAACATGGAAGTGACCTGGCAGTGACCCCAACTTATTCAATAAATGTATGATAATAAATTCAAATTATACAAAAAACACACAATAATACGAATACGCTTCTGAAACTATTATTAGTCTTGTTAAATAATCGATTGAAATTTCCCTTTATTATCCCCAATTAGTTCGAATATTAAGATTAATACAGAGAATTTCAGTTTAACATTGTATAAATAATGTATATACTTACATATAAAATTAGTAAACCCGTGTATTGGCGGTGTAAGAAAATCCATTAACCCATATCGGTACATTGATCAAACTAGAAGATGAAGAAGGGCATGAGCAGCAATTTCTTAATGTCATCCAGAAAATAAAAAACTGCGGTAGCCATCCCGCCGGAGGCCTCTGTTCAGCAGTGGCCTTTGATAAGCTTTCTAAGATGATGATGAAACTAATATTACTGGGAACCATTTATAAAGTAAGACAAATTAGTTCATCTTTTAATTTAATTTAAAAGCCACAAAATTTGAAGTAGTTAGTAAAATCCCCAAATGAGGCAATCTATGGGAGAGGATTTTAATAGATTGTAATGGTAACGGTAAGTCTTAAACGAACAGTGCAAATACGCTAAGTTTATAGGAAAAATGTCAAAAAGTAATTAGTAAGTAATTACAAAATAAGACGAGTTAACATTATACAAGAACCCTAAAAGTAAATTTAGAAAAAATTAAATAACACCTAATACCAGAGCGTCTCAAGCTCTCGTGCAATTATTGTCTTGACGTTTTTCACATCACCGGGGCTATGCAACACGCTGAAAATAACTAAAACACATACGTCACTTAATCGCAAATTATCGTATTATCGTCATTCCAACACTCAAAACACGAACAAGTAAACGTTTATTATTTTATTGCGCGCTATCCGCTATTAACATACATTTTCAGTATTCATCATATTTTTAAACGAGCTATCAGTCTTTACGTACCTTATGGTAAATGTCGAATTAGGACTGCAGCGCAAGGGGCACTAGCTACCACTATCAAAGATCAAAGTTGTGTAGTAGTCATCCTGTTACGCAATTTTATCAACGGCTTTATTGGTCTTGTGGACATAAACACAACTGCTGATCATGAGGTTCGAGGTTCGATTACTGGCTCAAGCAAAAAAAACAGATATTGAGTTTTTCTGTCAAGAAATTCTTAGTAGCAGCTTGTAGTCAGGAAGTTGGAGCTGTTTAAGAGGTTAAACACAAGGCACAGGAGTGCGCGCCTCGGAAATCACGATAAGCTGTTGGTCCTGCGCTTGATCTGTCTTCGGTATGTCAGTTTGCCGTCCCATCGAACTATGACAGTCAGGGAATAAGAGTGCACTTATACTTTCGCACACACTCGTGCACTATAATCCTGTCACGAACAGATGGCTAGTCTACGTTAAGACTGGCCGCCTTGACCAAAATTTGGTCTGGAGGAAATTACTATTATTACTACGCAATTATGGTCTTCTTCTATCACCTCCGAAAACTAAGATAAATCGTCTATCTATAATATTCTTGGTGCGCACCTTAAGCATCTGTTCCATTATAAATACGTTAGTACGTACTTGTCAAAAACCGCACCTTACTTGTCATCCTTTAGTGGATGTAGTTGAAAAGGCGTGCCTTATTCGTCGCCTCGAAGGGACATACTATGTACGATATTTCAGGCCCTTAGAAAAGCGTACCGAACTCATTTCTCCCCGAGGGATGTACAGAATACGGCAAATCATATATGCGGTATATTACATATTAAACGAAATCCATATTTTAACCGGCATTTAAGCATGTTAATCGTTCAGAAATAATCACTGCTCTGTTTGTCTCATGCTGCGGACGGTCTCTCGGACGCATGATAAAAAAATTACAATGATCAGGCCATTAAAGGACAGCGCCCTAAAATCAATTAAGATTAAATGTAAAATAAATTTCAAAGTACAGGAGCCGCATGAATTTTTAAAAGGTTTTAGAAAAATGGTATTTACTAATTACTACAGCTAAAACTTGTAAAAGGGTAAAGGGTATGTCAGATCAACTGTAGATATAATCATTCAGAGTAAGTCGCTAACAACCTGCACTAACGTACTAGAACACATACAATAAACAAACAAAAACCATACTCGGCTGTTGAAATGAAACCTACAACCGAAACGAATATCGTGATGGGAATCATCAGCGTAACAAATTCGTGATAAAATTCACCCTATATCTTTTAAAATTGGAACCATAGCTAATTCCAGTTTACAAGATAATAATTCTTCTCTACACGTCTCAGGTCTAGCACCTAAAAATGATGTTCATACTGTCAGAGAGTATTTGACTGATGATTATAGAATAATGAACTATATTTTTGCAGTTATGCTGACTACTTATTGGTACAGAACAGCAAAACAACACTAACGTTCTGTTTATGTCCCTTTCACGGTAATACGAGGGCGGCACTGAAAATTTCGGGAATCAAGGAAGTGGACACAACGTTACTATTTAAAAATGTATTTATTGCTTTTCGAAGTATTCTCCGCGAAATTTGTCACATTTTTCCATACGATGGAACCAATCATTGAAGCAACCATTCCATTCCGAAGTTGGGGTCTCCAAAATGGCCGTTTGGTAGGCGTCCACAGCTTCCTCAGGTGATGAAAATCTCTGACCACTCAATTTATTCTTTATTTAAGGGGAAAGTATAGAAATCATTAGGGCTTAGGTCGGGGCTGTACGGCGGATGGTCTAATAATTCTATGTTTTCTTGCTCTAAAAACTCTTTTGTTCTGTTTACAGTACCGTGAGAACTCGCATTGTCGTGATGGAAGATGATGCGGCGGTTGCAGTTCTCTTTACGGAGTTCAAAAACGACTTGTGGCAAACAAATGCTAGCATACCATTCTGCATTAACCGTTCTTTGTCCCTCAAGAGGAATAGTCGTAACATGGCCAGTTTTGGAGACAAACATGGCCACCATTTTTTTTTGCAACACTCCGTGAACGAACAATTTTTCTTGGCTTTAACTCATTTTCGAACACCCAAACTCGTGACTGGTTTTTTGTTTCGGGTTCGTACGCGTATATCCAGGATTCGTCATCTGATACGATGTTGTGTACAGCATTTAAGGATCCTGCGTGGAATATTTCGAGAGTTCTGACGCACCAAGTAACGCGAGCCGCTTTTTGCTCTTCACAGAGCGAATGCGGTATCCATCGGGAAAACAACTTTTTTACACCTAATTGTTCATGCAAGATTATTTGTATTTGACTCATGCCAATGTCTAAAGTTGCCTGAATTTCGCGGTATGTCACATGTCGATCTTCCTCAATCAGCTTACGCACAGCATCAACGTTTTCTTGGGTGACTGCAGTTTTTTGACGACCTTGACGGGGATCATCACTGAGCTTGACACGTCCACGTTGAAATTCAGCAAACCAGCGATAAATTGTGGTTTTGGATGGGGCTTCATCACCAAATGCAGAAATCATCCGGTCAACACACTGTTTTTATGTTAAACCACTTCGAAAGTCATAATAAATCATCGCTCTTGAATTTTATCGAGTCAATTCCATTTTCTCACCGACTAAACAAGTTTGACAAAACCTTGTGACAAGACCGAGAATCTTTTTTTAAGTATATAAATGGTATTCGATTTTTAAAACCAAGGAGTTTTCAATTAAGAAGATTTTAATTTGACAGGAACAGTGGAAATATTCCATTCCCGATACTTTTAGTGCAGCCTATGTAAATTGAGGCCGCATTTTCGTATTGCTTTTTATTACAAATAGCTGTTTTTTTTTTGTGTATGCCTTATATTCCCAGTTTAGCTAATTTTTTCTTTCATATGATATGAAGCGACCAAGGCCATTAAAGATAATAATAATATTGATTTTAATAATAATTTCTTTAATCAGGAAGATTTTCTTGGATAGACAATCTTGATGTGCTGTATATTGATGATCTTTACTTGGTATACCTATTGTCTTGCGGTATTTCGGCTGATTGGCAAATATTTACTTTGGGTTTTGACTGGAAATAAAGAACCAAACCAACAACCGATGAGAAAGTAAGGTTGAGTGGCAGAGCGTCGAGTAGCCGAAGTGTTGGGCGGCTCCCCTCTAGATAGAGTGACGACCTAGTAAGACATACAGGAAGTCGATGGATGCAGAGGTGGCTCAGAACCGTGCTTTGTGGCATTATTTGGGGGAGACCTATGTTCAGGAGTGGACTTCTGAAGGGCTGTAATGATAATGACAAACTACAAGTTTCTAAGTAATCTAAAAGTGGTTTAACTACATTTTGCAATCAGCTATCTATAGGACACTGCCTCGTGTCTTATAAATAGCTAATTGTAAAAGGTAGATAATTGTAGAAGGTAGAGAGATGTACTAATAATACAAAAATTAGGATCGTTTCCTTTTCATTATTTTGGAAAATTCGAAATACGCTCAACAAACGAGTATCAAAAGAAAAGTTTTATTTGCGCTAATACATAAACCTATTAATTTATTTGCTGCGGGTGAGATACTAAGTGCTAATCGAGACTTGCGGAGTGGTGGACCGATAGAGCACAACAAAGTAATTTATGGATGAACTCTAAGGCCTATCCTGGTAAGACATGCGGGAAATCGATGAACTCATGTCGCTCAGGACAATGTTTTGTGGCATTCTTTTGGGGAGGCCTACTCGTTTGTTCAGCAGTGGACTTGTGAAGGGCTGCAATGATTATGATGATATTGCCAATACTTACATATTAATTATTCTTACTATTTATCTCTTATTACTTGCTTAATGTAGATTTTATTTCATTTTGAAGGAGGTAGAAAGTGTGCGTATTTACTCTCAAACTACAAATTATTTTTTGTCATACCGTGGAAGCTGAACCCTGTTCAAAATAGTTATTTCGGGCATTTGAAGAATGTTCAAGCGACTGAATTATGTTGCTTTTAGTTCCGGCACACTACTTTTTTACCGATTGAATTTGAAAATTATGTAACAGTAAAGCGATGTTAGTGAAAAAAGATATTCACTGCGCAGTTCTCCGGCGACATTGATATGTGTTTACTCAAAATGATTACCCGTTCAGGGACGTGGATACAAGGCCGGTATTCACTATGTACACTTCGCATGGAATTTACTCAAACATAGTGACCTTCCGAAGCCTTGCACGACCTAGACTAAAGGAGAGCTAAGAATTAAATATCGTATGTTATCGCAATAAGTTAAGAAATGTGCGCTTGTCATATTAAAAGTATATTAAAATAATTGTACATTTAAAACCATCAAATAGTAACCATCGAAAGAGTAAGAATACTGGATTCGATAAAAAAACTACAATTAATATTACCAATACAATACTCGCAAAAAGTTGTGCACCCTTATTCGCTTGTGAGACCCAGATCTCTAATAACAGCGTATACGAGAATGCATACGCAAAACGCAATTATATTCCCAATTAAATGATCAATAGAAACGCTGTAATTGAAAGCCTCTGTCGAATAATATTAAGGAAGATTATGCCATACTTGAATAATCTTCGTTAATAGTTATACGAATGAAGATTATTCTAGTATTAGTGTAAGGTATTAAAATTGATTACTATAACTGAACTAAATGTCTAAAACTAAAATACTGATATATCTTTTTTTTCAGTAAAGCGCTTCATCATTTCCATAAACTAGTCCACGGTAAACGAACAAAACACGGTATAGTGTTAACTATAGTATTAATAATTATGTGTTAACGTACACTCGAACAATATAGCAACACTTTGTGTTAACCACAATTATACTTGTACATTACATGATGAAAGTGAGATTTATATTCTATTCAAGCCTTTAACGATCACAAAGCGCCCTCTTATTAAACAAAACTAATTTAAGATGTAGATATAATTTTGAAGCAATAGTTATTTACGTTTTAATAAAACTCATTAAGAAGAAGCGAGCCTAATTTTCGATCTCAACAAAGCGTATTAGCTAAAGAATGAATAAAATTAGTCTTCCATCATTTAATAACAATAGTCGTTCAATCAATTTGAACGAATAATTAAATTTAATAGCAAATTCTAATTTTAACGCTCTTGATTCTTATAAACTTTCTTAGAAAATATAAAAAAAACTATTTTCATGAATTGAATTTATAGTGAATTTGACACGTTTTCCTTTTTAATCGCCAAACATTTGTTGCAGGTAAATCACTTTTCCTATTGTTTTGAACTCTGCAGCCGTGCGCTAACGTTTTCCGTTCTAAGCTTCGTTTTAGTTCATTTGCTTAGAATGCAAAAATGACATACTGGGTTGTGTACCTGTCAGTCTATTATATGGAATAGAAAAATATATGCAAATAATGTTACGCATCCCAGAATGCAACCTGCCTCCAATGAATCCAATGAAACGTTCGGCGAACTATTATTATCAATCGTATATCCTAAGCGAGTGGCAGACCTTGAGCAGATATTTCCATCGCCAACTGTTGGGAACGTCGGTTGCTCAGAACTTGTGATTGACGCAGTAAATAACATCCATAGAAATCTAACGCAAAGTAGTTTTGTCAAAATGAACTGACCGAAATTTAGCGGCGTTTGCGCTTTTTCATGGAAAAAATTACAAAAGAAATATCGCAGGTGTTCACTTAATAAATACGTTTTAATGTTAATATGAGATAATCATGGTTAAAATTTGTTAAGATCGAGTAAATACTTAAATCGATTACAATCTTGGTTACTTATTTACTATATGTTTAAAACCAATTTGTCTGTCGTTAATAGTTTTAAAAAAGTTTTAAATATTATTACAGTGGCGGCTTTTAATATTCAAATCAATTGCACTAGTTTTTGCAGCAGAAAAATATGACAAGTTGACTTTTCCGATGTCAAACAATGTTTAAAATACACACCGTCACGCGTCAAATAAGGGTATTTAACGAAACCATGAAATGTGATTTTTTTTTCAATTCTGAAATCTGATGAAGTTGAACAAACACATCAGAGTTACAAGCTATACAATTTAAATTGACGGAACTAGTTTGCAATGGATGCAAATGCAAGCGCATGAGTAGTCCAGTGCAAGGCAACGGGATAGAGGATCGGTCGGGGGAGGGTGCATGTGTGCAAGCGCGTCGCGATCACCTGGCGCTGGCGGTTGCCTTTGAGCAAACGCGCGTGGAACGAGCTCGGGGTGTCGATGGTGTGTTGCCGGGAGAGCGCCGCATGCGGTGCGGTGACGGAACTCTGGCGGAACCATGGCAGGGAGATCTTGCGGCGGCTTTTGTTGTGCTTGGGGGGCGCGGGCCCCGCGGGCGGCGGGGTGGTGCCCATCGGCACGTGCGCCGCGCGCGAAAGAGAGCTCGCCGCGTCGTCCGGAGCGGCGCGCGGCGCTGTGGCCACTGCCGCCTCGCCGCACCGCGCCGCACCCGCTATCTCTCGCTCGCTCACTACGCAGCCTCCGTATCGAGCCACAATTCCCCAATTCACTCCACGAAGGTTCCCGCGATGGGCGCGTGTGGCCCGCTCACTACGGAGGGTACCGAGTGGTTTCAAGTGGAGCCGTCGCAAGGCGGCTGCCGCCGGCCGCCGGCCGGTGAGTACGGGTCACCAGTTTCAAGGGCGTATTATGTAAACAACACTAATGGCCCGCGTAAGTAACATCTAACTTCACTATAAGATTTGAATGTATGTAAATATTTGACCCTTAATATTTTATTCGACAAAGTCTTGTTTCAGGTAATATAATAGATTTTTTTGTTAATTTAAATTACATCATAATTGCAAAAGGTGCTGGCAGAGGTGTAACGCGAAAGCGTTTTAATCGCTGGGCGTCACAAAAGGTGGGTGTAAGATAACGTTAATTAACTTTCCCTAGACCAAATCCTATAATTCGATGAGATGTTCTCGTGTATGTATAACCTAACCTCCTAACGTAATCTATATAAATAACTAAATGTATGTGTATTCACGGATATAATCATTTTATTTCTAGGGATGATCTTGTATCTAATATTACAATTAAATATTAAATAATAAAATTTAATTTTATAACTAAAAAAAATCACTTCATTGCAATCGGAAAACAAACTTTCAAAACAGTGAATCTTTAATAAGAAACCTACTTTTTAGGGTTCCGTAGTTACACAACAAGGATCCCTTATAGTTTCGCCAGGACTTGCTTGGAGACCCTAGGTGCTACAAATTGGTATTTGGCACAATTGTAGATATAAAACACGCCTAGAAAACTGTGAAATAAAATCTTAGAAAATATTTTTATTTTGAGTACTTTCCATACAAGTAAATGGATGATGATGTTTTTTTACCCGTCTGGCATCATGCGGGGTACCGTTGGATTAAGTCTTTCAAAAACTTTGGGATGTGGAACAATATCTTTTTGATGCAGGGGTCCGTTTGCGAAATATAGTTGGTTAGCTTTAAAGTGGTATTTTTTAATTAGTCATGTACACCTCCCAACCCCCAACCCACTAACTAAACCACTGTTTTTGGAAATGTGAAAAGTATACACAATAGTAATAATGATGTTAAAAGGAAAACTTTCATAGCTAAGTAGAATTAAGAAGTTACCAAGTAATGTTCGTCCAACTTATAAATTGCACTTGGATTGGCAAAACTTTCGTTACAACTCCATAGAAAATTACCTAAAACTAGCTGTATTATTAACTTTGTAATGTTAACAATAACATTACCAAGTTAAAAATAAACATTTTATGAAGAAAACGAAAATATGTATTACTACTATTAGCTTTACTTTTTCATTTTCGGCATAGGGTATTATCAAAATCGAAAAGTTAAAATATTTTTTAAATACCACTCCCTAAAAGGAAAATAAGTCCTTCAGTTACGATCTTCCTGTTCGAGCCAATTTTTAGTCGTCATAGCGGTCAAACCGCGAACTCGTTATGCTCATTATCGAGGAAGCCCACGTATTGTGAAGGGCAACTACGGAATAACGGAACCCTACCTCTACATTGTGCGTGACCCGACATGCACTTGGCCAGTTTTTTAACATTCTAATAAATCAATTGGACTTATAACAAAGTCCATGGCACATAATTATTTTACTTAGAGTACAGGAGAATAATTATAATAGAAACTATATATGAATATCTACCTACCTACCATTAATGCATACAAATAATTAACGTATATATACACCTAACACCTAAGGGTAAGTGGATGCTGTGGCCCATACAACCTATATATATCTGCCTAATATATATAACTGCGTGTAATATATATAGCAGCGGGGCGGGTTTACCGTGTAAAAGCAATTGATATGAAGTCTTAGCAAATAGTGTGGTAGAAAGGGCAAATCGTAATTAAACTAGCTTTACTAAGAATAAAATGAAAAATGTACTAAAGATTTAAAAATTATTTTAAGGAAATTCTAATTAACGTTATCGTTTCCGGCTGTAGTGAGATCGTGAGTGGGAATTGTTAGCCGATGGAAACCGTTCAATGATCAAATGTTTTTATTATTTCAAAAAATTACGTTGTTTTTTTTTTGAAATAATGAAAAGATTTTGTAACCTAAAATAAAATATTGATGTATAAAGATAAAGATATCGCCTTATAAATAATAATCGATACTGATAAATTTACATAACACCAAGTCTCGGACGTCAAAACATCAAAGCCAATTACAATTCCCACCAATCACACAATCACAATGCTGTCCTATAAACATTACGTCGTCGGTAAAAATCAAACGGATTGACAGTTGAGTCAAAAGTACCAAAAGATATGTGCGTAATTGTATGCGAGTTTGTGGCCAATTTTGGATGCAGATTCTCAACATTCGTAAGCCATTATCCACTAATATGCCACCGCTAATATTTTATATGCAACTAGCTGACCAGGCAGACGTTGTTCCGCCCTTTCCGACGACCATGTGTCCTAAAAAAATCATTAAATTCACAATAAAAAAAATTGAGGGTCACTTATCGGGATAAAAACTATCCTCTCTCAAGTTGGACCAAACTGCACACATTGTGAAATATTTCATTGAAATCAGTTCAGTAGCTTAGGAGTTCATCGCGGACAAACAATGTGACACGTAATTTTTATATATAAAGATTACGTAAGGGGTTTCTACTATGTAATAAATTATGTTCGGATGGCTAAGTGAGAATCCATCACCAAAAAAAGTAAAATATGACTTTCGATAAGAATTAATTGTCCGTTAGTCCCGCAACAATAAGTTGTTGCGGGACTAACGGACAATTACTCTCTCTAATAACTCTAACTTACAATAACTCTCGTACTCGTACTCGTACTCTACGTACAATAACTCTCTCTAGATAGAGCTAAGGCTCTATCTAGAGAGAGATATGTCTATGTTTATATAGCTGCAATAGGTGGATTGATCAGATGTTCACAGATAAAGTGATGCGAAGGAATTTCAAGTTCATATTCGAAATGTCGGCCGGTGTCAGTTTTCACTGAGACATCACTGAACAATATTCGTCTGGTCGCTAAAATAAAGTCAATCTCATTTATTGTCGAACCGTCGGGGCTTGACCAGGTCCACATTCTGTGGCGCCGCTTCTGGAAGAAAGAGTTAATCATAAAGAGTCCCTCGTTCTCCATAAATTCGGCCAGCTGCTGGCCTCTTGGGTTCCGTTGCCCTATTACGAATTTCCATACTTTCAGCTCACCGTTCTCTCATGTGCCTAGTTTTTGTTGAAAACTCCCATTAACACCATATGGTGAGTTTCGGAGGAATGCATGGCATTATATATATCCTCATACATTTCCTCCACCTCCTCATCGGATGTGCCGAAGTTGGTGCGTAAACCTGTGTAACCTTCAGTGAATATCGTTTGATGAATCTGGGTATACGCAACCCTCGTCGACACACTCCCAATCTTTATGACGTTGTTAAAGAGAGACTTATGGACGATAAATCCGACACCATCTTGGTACAGATGGTCGCCCTCCCAGTGATAAAACAACATGCCGGATTCGAGGATTACCGTGTCCTCCCTCTCTCTTCGGACCTCAAATAATCCTATAATATCCCAGCGGAACTTGTCTATCTTTTCTTCAAGCTCCGGGATTTTCCCGTCAGTCCTCAGGGTGCGTACGTTATATGTTTGGTGCCGCCAGGTCAAGGCGTCTTAGGTGGCAACCGAACCTCCACCGGAGATTCTTAGCACCCCCTGCCCCGCAGTTACCATGGTCGCCAACGTATCCAGGAATAGCGCGGCCGCCGGGGACTGGGGGCCGTTTATTTTTGCCCTTGCTCATGGGAGGTATACTGTCATAGTTGCCACGCTTGGCAAGCGGGTTGGCAACCGCAGTTTTTTATTGCTTTTTGGTTTTATCAGAAAGATGCTGCTGCATTTTTCCGTCACAGTTTCCATCTCGATTCTTTCGACACTGGGTATTCTTACCAGCTACTACACGGGGTATTATAAGATATGAAGTGTAGTAAATGTCAAAATTCACGAAGAATGTTGCGCCGCGAATTAGTGACTTTACGTTAAAGCCCGAGAATAATACTAACGTATGTAATAGGGAGGTGTAAATCTAGTGACATAACATACAATCGGTTATTCAAAGAATAATTTTCATTTGTTATTTTATAACCAATTTTAAAGTTGTTTTTTATGTACAGTTTATGTTGTTTCTCCAGACCGCCACGACATAGGGATCTTTAAGAAAAGAGCTTACCCTTTTTTAAAGGCTAGCAACGCACCTTCAATTCTGCGGCAGCGGTAATCACTTATCATCAGGTAAGTCGCATGCTCGTTTGCCCATCCCCTCTATATTAAAAAAATCGTAGAAATAAGTAATGTTCGTTTGCTTCCGGACGATGTCGATATGTTTGAATAATGTATGAGTGTACTACTAGTGATTTTACTAGATAATAGTTTACGTTACGAGGGCGGCACTGAAAATTTCGGGAATCAAGGAAGTGACACAACATTACTATTTAAAAATGTATTTATTGCTTTTCGAAGTATTCTCCGCGAAATTTGACACATTTTTCCAAACAATGGAACCAATCATTGAAGCAACCGTTCCATTCGGAAGTTGGGGTCTCCAAAATGGCCGTTTGGTAGGCGTCCACAGCTTCTTCAGGTGATGAAAATCTCTGTCCACTCAATTTATTCTTTATTTTAGGGAAAGTATAGAAATCATTAGGGCTTAGGTCGGGGCTGTACGGCGGATGATCTAATAATTCTATGTTTTCTTGCTCTAAAAACTCTTTTGTTCTGTGTGCGGTGTGAGAACTCGCATTGTCGTGATGGAAGATGATGCGGCGGTTGCAGTTCTCTTTACGGTGTTCAAAAACGACCTGTGGCAAACAAATGCTAGCATACCATTCTGCATTAACCGTTCTTTGTCCCTCAAGAGGAATAGTCGTAACATGGCCGGTTATGGAGACAAACATGGCCACCATTTTTTTTGCAACACTCCGTGAACGAACAATTTTTCTTGGCTTTAACTCATTTTCGAACACCCAAACTCGTGACTGGTTTTTTGTTTCGGGTTCGTACGCGTATATCCAGGATTCGTCATCTGATACGATGTTGTGTACAGCATTTAAGGATCCTGCGTGGAATATTTCGAGAGTTCTGACGCACCAAGTAACGCGGGCCGCTTTTTGCTCTTCACAGAGCGAATGCGGTATCCATCGGGAAAACAACTTTTTTACACCTAATTGTTCATGCAAGATTATTTGTATTTGACTCATGCCAATGTCGAAAGTTGCCTGAATTTCGCGGTATGTCACATGTCGATCTTCCTCAATCAGCTTACACACAGCATCAACGTTTTCTTGGGTGACTGCAGTTTTTTGACGACCTTGACGGGGATCATCACTGAGCTTGACACGTCCACGTTGAAATTCAGCAAACCAGCGATAAATTGTGGTTTTGGATGGGGCTTCATCACCAAATGCAGAAATTATACGGTCAACGCACTGTTTTTGTGTTAAACAACTTCGAAAGTCATAATAAATCATCGCTCTTGAATTTTCTCGAGTCAATTCCATTTTCTCAACGACTAAACAAGTTTGACAAAACCTTGTGACAAGACCAAGAATCTTTTTTTAAATAAATAAATAGTATTCGATTTTCAAAACAAAGGACTTTTCAATTAAAAAGATTTTAATATCACAGGAACAGTGGAAATATTGCAATCCCGATACTTTTAGTGCAGCCCTCGGTACACAAAAAAAATTATAATTCCTACTATTTCAATTTCTGGTACCCATGTGATCTAGATGCAAAAATGAATTGACGCCACAGAGAGATCTAATGTTTGACTTTACATTAAACACAAGCTATGACAGCTAAAATATATTTACACAGAAATATATTTATGAACGCCTTCATCGACTTTTTTATTAGGTTATTTCCTCTTCAGTTGTATCTCAGTGTGTTCATGTCCGTGGTTATAAGATAAAACTCTACCAATTTGCTGTAGCTTATTTAAGAAAATATGTAGGCACAAAGGTACGTACTTACAAAACTATACGTTCTAATCTCTCAATAAACATTTAGGATTAAGAGAGGGCGAGGTAAGTGATATTTCCAGAGTTAATAATTTATAAATAGCTTTTCTTCATATATTCAACTGTCTGAATTTTCGATTATCCGAATGCCTTACTACGACAATTAGTTCGGTTAATCGAATCTCCACGTTGTTGACGACGCTTGAGCACGAACAGTTAAGTTGTGTAATTGAATTAGCAGAAAGCAAATCTGCCTTTATATTATGATCTAAGCTCCCAGTTCACCACGATTTTTTTTAATTCTTAAAATTCATGTGTTCCGTTTTTTTTTCAAATTTTTCTCAATCAATGATAGAATTTTTAAACACTATTCCTAATATTTAAAAAAAATGCATAATTCGAATGTATTGCTATGAATTTAACGCTAATTAATAAAACTTTCTCTACCATGCACAATATTGTTGGATACTCGTATTTTATTTTTCTATAGCGAACTCAGCCAAGAATCAAACCATTTATTTTTAATCTGCTATTAAACCATCACGAATCTAACTCTGACTGAATAAATTGAATTTTTACGGACTTCATGTAGCGTATTTTATTATTTCATATTTCTAACGTTTTATGGAACTGAGATTGTCTACTCAATGGCAAGGAAGAATGCTACTGTCACCGAAACCTACTACCACTAACCACGACTGGGAATTAAAACGCGGAAGCGTTAACACCGACTAAGCCCGTGGAATAAGATGTGATGCCTCGCCACCAGATAAAGGAGTCTCCGGTTATTTCACTCACCATAGGAAATACAGTAGCATTATACTGATATTTCAAGCTTTAATCAAGCAAGTTAATCAAAGCGAGCTCGGTCTTTCTCTGGTCGAACCGACTTATTCGTGCTACACGTACCTACAGAATATGTGACGTCCTGATGTCATACGAGTAGTTAACCCGGGGTGTATAATCTATGGGTCATCTGTCTTCTACCTGCATGCTTCTTTAAAATAACATTGGTATTCTATGAATATCATGTTGGTTTTTTTATAAAAATATATCGTAAGTTTTTATAAACATACAAAAAAGCCCAAAAACATTATAGTGGAGCATAACTAAACGATGTGAAAACCTTAATAATTACTTTATACCAAATACAGAAAAGCCTCTCTAAGACAATTATTAATTAGCGTTTAAAATTTTTATGAAGTTAATTAATTTATTAAGGATATCTACGTGGGCGCCAAGATGTTGATTTACAGTTTAAGATGGATAAACAGAATACTCGTAATATAACAGAATAATAACGTTTATAATTCGCGCACTTTCATAATAATTTTATTTCTTAAAATAGACGCTATAAATTTGAAATACGACTTCTGTACGAATACGGTTATTTTGTTACATATTAACTGCAATATTCGGTACGTCAGTTAGCGGACACACGTCAGTTACAGCACACAGCGGAATTGAAAACGGCCTATACCATTACCTTTGTAATGTTTGAAATAATTAACAGTATAGATTGAACAAGAAAATTGTCCAAATGTTTGTAATAGGAAATTAAACGTTTGGTAATGTCATTGTAGATCTTTGTAGTATGATAATAGACGAATAATATTTCCATTATACAAAAATTATATTATGCCAATCAAGTTTGTCCTTCAGTCCGACTTACCTTTTCGTTGCTTATTTATTTTCGGTGCTTTGTTACAATAATTTATTAATTTTGGCAACATAATTATTGTGGTGAAAGAAAGTATTCATCTAACAGTTTACACTGGTATAACTATTATGTACCTAATTTATACTAATGAATATTACCTATCTTATGTTAATTTACGGCATTCGTGTATCGGTAAAGAAACCAGGTAAAAATCATCGGGGCTCGATTGCCTTGACGGATGAACGATCTATATAATGTGTATCTGAACACGGGTCTGTCCATAGATTATCGGGGCAACTATGACAAAACCCCTATGAGCCATATAAGGGATTTCGTTATAGTTGCCACGCTAAGTAAAAGGGTTGGCAACCGTTTTTTCAACGCATTTCAGCTATTTCAGTTTAATTCTGTCGCCTTATACCGACACCCATAGAATACTTACATACCACGTAGTGGCGGTGTAAGAATATCCACTACACCATGTCTTCACGTGGGCGTCGTAAGAGGCAACAGGGAGAAATAAATGATGAGAAGAACCCGCTTGCCAAGCGTGGCAACTATAGCAAATCCTCCCTATAAGGCCACCTATGGAGGCCTAAGTTCAGCAGTGGACTTTAGCCTGTATCGGTAAGTAATACTCATACATAATCGACGGCTCCGCGGCGCAGTGGCTTATGAGTTGCAGCATGTGGGCCAAGGGTTCGAATCCCGCAAAGAACAAGTATTTGTACGGCCTACAAATAAGTGTTCCGAGTCTGGATGTTTTTACTTGTAAACTGCCCCCACTATACAAAAGAAAATTCTAGTGCGGAGGTATCAAGTGCACCAAGGTTTATGCGTGGTAGAGCCGTACTGCAGCTATATTAGTAGTGTGGTTGTAGCCCGAATAGTTCGGCTCGACCGGGAAAGGACCATGCTCTCACAGAATACCAGCGTGGGATGGCAGCTTAACACTGCTGTGTTTCGTATGGTGAGTGTAGAGAACCGGAGACCGTTTTTACTGGAAAATAAGCATTCCATCTTAGTCCTCACGGGTGACAACGCACCTGCATTTTCATCAAGTGGACTCTGTGCTCGTTTATCACCTTATCCTATAAAAAAAAAACACAAAAATAGAAACCGTACTACTGGTACTGTATAATCCGTTTTCTGCCTGTATTTTCGTGTTCAGACTGATTGGTTAAGTACCAACCTCTTAACTTATTTCTGACGACAACCAGCAATGTGTAAACTGTGGTATTCTCACATTTTCAATTGTGTATTAAGCCAGTATAAACACAGACTGGCAATCACTCCATCTTTGGAACACAGCGGTGGCAACGCACCAGTAGCCTTCTTTAGTCACAGGTTCGTTGTAAATTTACATTGGCTTGAGAAATTAATTACCATCATGATATGAACTGTTAGATTCGCTTGTCATGTAAATTGTATTTAAAAAGTCACCTATAATTTTGATAATGTAGAATTGTAATATTTTATAGCGGACTTTAGAATTCTATATCAGATTTCAGAATTGTGATATATATTATTGCACTGTAATACGTATATTACAATGCAAATATGTATGTATTATATCTGCATGAGGCGGGACTTACGCAACTTCAATACAGCTTGTATTGAAGAAGCGATCAAGCGGAACCAGGGCTCCAAAGTCTTTGCTAGAGATCTGTCTGCCAGAAAGAGTCAACTGTCAAAGCTGAAGACCGAGTGTGGCTGCATCGTTTCCGGGACACCTGAGATTTTGAATGAGATTGAGAGGTTCTGTGGGCAGCTTTACACGGCATCGTTGGAGCCACACGCAAGTGTGGTCCCTTCTAAGCCGCGGCTATGTGCTGTTTTCGAGTCATTACGAATCGTCTCGCACGCAGACTTAACTACTTCCAGCCTCCCGAACAAACCGGTTTCCGAAAAGGCTTTAGCACCACACGTGACATACATACCCTTGGGCAAATTGTACAGAAGACCGAAGAGTACAATCTACAGTACACTTTGTCTTGCGTATTTGGACTATCAGAAGGCCTTTGATTCCGTCGAAATTTGGGCGCTGCTACAGCCCCTTTAGCAGTGCTAAGTTGAATGTCGGTATATCGAAGTGCTGAAGTGTTTGTACTGTAGGGCTACGACGGCTATCCGAGGTACAAAATCAGAGTACGAAACATATCCAATTGCAGAGAGTTTCAGTGTAAGACAGCGTGACGTTATATCCCTGAAACTCTTCACTACTGTATTGGAAGACGTTTTCAAGCTACTGGACCGGAAAGGATACGGTATTAAAATCAATGGCGAGTACATCACTCACCTTCTATTTGCCGACGATATAGCCCTTATGGCAGAATCGCTGGAGGACCTAAGCACTATGCTCAATGACCTCAATAGTGTCTCCCAACGGATAGGTCTTAAGATGAACATGGACAAAACAAAGATCATGTTTAACATCCATGTCACACTTATGTCGTTAGTTGTTGGGAGCACTGAGCTCAAAGTTGTAGACGAATATGTTTACCTGGAATAAATAGTCCGACTAGGTAAGTCTAACTTCGATCGAGAGGTCAATCGACGGGTGTAACTCGGTTGGGCGGCGTTCGGGAAATTAAGTAACATCTTCTCGTCAGATATACCTCAAAACCTGATGTGACTCGTGATGACTTACGGATTTGAGACATGATTCTTCACTGCTGGCCGTATGAGGACGTCCAAGGTCGCTCAGCGAGCTTATGAGAGGGCTATGCTCGGGGTTTCTCTGCGTGATAAACTTAGAAATGAGGATATCCACAGTAGAACAAGAGTGAACGACATAGCCAAACGGATTAGTAAGCAGAAGTGGCAATGGGCCGGCTATATAGCTCGAAGAACCGACAACCGATGGGGAAAAAAAGTTCTCGATTGGCAACCTGGTACCAGTAGGCGAAGTGTAGGGAGTATAAAAATCTAAATATAGTCTAAAAGTACAATAATTTTCTTTAGTGTGTCCTAAATAATGAAGATTTCATTAATGAATTTATATAGGGATCATTCAAAAGATAAATCGTAATTTTTGGTAAAACTAAGTATAAGTTAGCTTAAAGTTGCAGCCTCCTCTCAGTCCCACTGCTGGGCACAGGCCTCCTCTCATTTCTGAGAGGGTTTAGGGCAAGGAAATGTCCGCCGCGCTGCCCAATGCGTGTTGGAAAACTTCACATGTCTTCGAAATATTTTTTATTTTATTTTTCAGACATGCAGGTTTCCTCACGATGTTTTCCTTCACCGCCGAGCACGTGGTAAATCAACACTTAAAATTGCAATTAACAATTTTATTGGTGCCGACGGGGATCGAACCCGGGTTGCTCGAGTGCTGTAAAGCTTACAGCGAGCGCTAACCATCTGAGCTACCACGGCTCGATAAGTTAAGTTAGCTTAATAAGTTAGATAAATAAGTTCGCTTAATTGCTTAATAATTAAAAATTTAAATAAACTCAATTTTATGTGTCCATGAAATTAAACTGGTTTCGACTTGATTTAATTATTTGTTTCCGAGTTAATGCGAAAAATGAAATTACGATTCCCAAAAAACGGACACATACATAATATACAAAACCTAGCGGCGGTGAGCGAGTGAGCCTACGCGGACTTGCAGGCTAAACAGCCTACTTTTTAAGTAGGATTCTGATTATATTTTCAAAGATTAATATATCTTTTGTTAGTAGTAGTTTTGTAAAATTTTAATTCGTGAAGAAGTGCAAGCCCCGTTCATATCAGTTTCCGAATTTCATTATTTTTAAAAACTATTTAGCATCCCCTTTAATACAATGGATTAATAAAAGATCCGAGATCTTACGTTAATCATCATCTCAATGTTAATCAACCTCAACAAACAAATGCTCAGGATTTACACCTAATACATTGTCATCTTCTTGTGTTTTAAATTTATATTATTTATATTAGTACCTACTAAATTTCTGTTTTTGATTATTTACATTAAGGCCCGGCTACACACACAATCTTACCTTTTTTTTTAATAAGATAAGGGTGACAAACGAGCACACAGTCCACCTGATGGTAAGCGGTTGCTGTGGCCCATAGACATTTACATCTATCTTGTATGTATTACGAATCAAAATTCAGATGCGTTGTCACCCGTGAGGACTAAGATGGAATGCCTCGTTTCCAGTTAAAAGGGTCTCCGGGTCTCTACCCTCACCTTACGAAACACAGCAGCGGTAAGCTGCTATTTTACGCTGGTATTCTGTGAGAGCGTGGTCCCTCCCCGGTCGAGCCGACCCATTCGTGCTACAATCATAATATAGCTGCAGCATGGCTCTACCACGTATAAAATTTCACATTTCCACACAAATTCAAATTGTCACAAGCAATGGTATATCGTGCAAACGGTTTGCACAAATGCTTAATTTGCGCAAACTAAAGTTGCACAAGCAAGCATGTACGTTAAGACCTCGTATAGATACCACGCATGTTCTTTGCGAAAACTTTGTACAACTGTTTGCGCATGCAAGACGTTTTCATGTGAACGTTGTGCAGTGCATCATATTGTATGCGCAATTTTTTGCACAAATTGTTTGCGCATGAAAGTCAGAGCTTTACCCTCATCTTCATGCTTAGTCACAAAAGTTATTAGCGTAAATAGTTGATGAAAGGCTTTTAGAACTATTAGACCATCACGTGTTTTTATATTTTTTAATCTATTACTGTATGTACAATAAATAATAATATAATCATTAATTTCGACTCAATTTCATTCCAAAGTTATCCAGATATAAGCCTACCGAATGAAGTAGTTACATGATTTTTAATAACATTACTAATGCGAGATACGGCGTAGCAATTAATATTTCGCTACTTTGTTCCAGTCGTAGGATAGGGAAAGTCTCTTCACTCACCAAACAGTGAGCAAACATATATATTTAAGTGTATCTCTTCCATACACAGTACAAAACAAAGTCGCTTCCCGCCGTCTGAACGTTTAGAGCTTTTAAACTGCAAAACGAATTTTGATGCGGTTTTACACACAGAAATATTACAAAATAAAACAAGAGGAAGGAGTACATGCGTATTATATTATATTATAATTGTCCTCTCCGTGTGTATGTGACTGAACTCCCCCTAAACAGTTGGGCCGATTTTGATGAAATTTTGTGTGATTAAATTGATTAGAGAATGGTTTAGATTCACTATTGAATCCAGAAGGTGGCGTTGTTGTCGAGATCCAGAAATCAATCGTGCGAAGCCGGGGTGGATCGCCAGTGTTTTATAAAATTGAGTCCTGAAAAAACGAGAGTATTCCAGTCGGCTATTAATAAGGTGATTAGTATTGATTTCAGATTTCGTTGGCGACATATTAGTGCCATGACGCGGAACGCAAAGAGCCACCAATATCGTAGGACGTGACAGTTATGCAACTGTCATGAAAAAATAAACAACGCTTCGACCGTCACGTACTGGAGTCGAGATGGTGTACCTAATTTTGTTTTGTGCACCGCGGACCGTGATTCATTAGGGCCGCGAAAAAAAAACTGGTTCGCTTCTCGTCGATACGTTTATAAATGAGGTCGCGCGTGTATTTTAAATGTCCAAATAAGCCCAAATTCTAGTTTAGATAGTAATTGAGGTGATCTAGCTAAACCGATCACTAAAGAAGAAATGAAATTCATAAACAAGCATAGAGGTTAAAACAGTAATCAAAATAATCAAAATAATTATTCTACGTCATATCACTTCCACCACTGAAGCGGGGAATTCACTTGACGGATATGCCCGATGGGCATGTCTGTCGCCGCAATACACTACACAGACTCATCAGTTTGTTTTAGACCGGGCATGTCCGTGCCCGCGCAGATAAAATGGAATCGCGCGGACGTTTAACAGACAAATCTGCCAGATCGACTGTGACGGTCCTACACTATCAGCAGGCATGTCCGTCAACTGAATTTCCCGCTTAAAATGAATCTAACGACAGCCTATATGTTTAAATCCATCAAGCAGTATAGACCATAGAGTGTGCTAAAGAAATACATACATACATATTACGTATATGTATGAGTGTATTTTTTGGCACGCTGGCTCACGATAAAAATACCCTTATTTTGAGTCAGTCGGGTAAATATCCAAAAACATGAGATTTAATGATATAATAATATTTTTTTATTGATAATTATGTATGTTTATCTTTTTCATTTACAATTACATATTTATATACAGCCCAACCAGTTGAGAAAACTATATAAAAACCCCACATGATAATAATACCACATTATACAGTAATAAAAATGATAATTTTATGAGGATGATTTTAAAACTTTATCTTAGTAAGTTTTTTTTAATTATTTTAAGCTATTGAATATCTGCTGCACACGAAAATTACACCTTTAAATTTATTTCCTAAGAAGTAAACTTGATAGAACAATAATAGTTAATTTATAGACAAATATGTGCATAGCCTATAGTCCCTTCCGGCGATGCCCTTTGTGTACGAGATATGTGTAATATATACTCTTCACAGACATAATATGAAAAGTATCAACTGTAGTCAGTTGCGGATGTTTCAAAAAGGGAAGTTCCAAATACCGTGATAGGGAAAGCCATTTCGAATTTCAAAATTAGCAAAGTTAAATAGAACAAAAAGTTAAAATATTTTTTTGAGTAGAAATGTACAGTGGCTATTTACACCTTGTACGATATGAAAGCCGAATACTAATTACAATTTTTTGAATGTCTGTCAATTGAAAGTAAATAATTTTATTCTTAATTTCAATATAACAGTACTTTTGGAACAATCCTTGTTAGTAATGACAACACATAACAGATTGGAAAATATTATCGAATCTGTTCACCGCGACTTCGTCCACGTAGAATTTATTACGGTTTCATTTAATGGGAACCATAATTGTCTTTCTAAAATAATAGTAGCCTAAATTACTCCTTAAAATATCAGCTATCTGTCAGTGACAGTGCTGTTAAAATCGTTCCAGCCATTTCGGAGATTAGCCGGAACAAATAGACAAAATTTTTCAAAAATGTTTTTTGTTATAAGTACCGTATACTCTTTCATATGCATGTAGTAAAAAGATATAATTTTCACATTACAAACAGACACTTCAATTTTATTTATTTGGATAATGTCGTGCGTACAGAAGGCAGAAACATTTGATTGAGTCATTGCATCGGATAATAGGAGTGTATTGTCAAATACAAAACTAGAACCTGTAGTTACTATAACGTCATGATGAATGTTTTTCGATAATGTGGGTTCCCACACTATGTACATCTGGACCAGAAAATAAAAACTGCAATATGGGCGTTTTTATTGAAATTTTTGTTGCAACAAATAATAGAATCATGCAATTGTTTTTTTAATCAACTATTTACTAGGCGATAAAAGTAAATAAATATAATACACTTTTCCGTATAATTGTAATTCTACTATTCTCTGTCACCACTAAAACCAATCTGCTTTAAGGAATGTCTATGCTGGTGTCTGTTGTATTTTATAACACCGTAAAATATTATAATGAACGAAACTCGAAACTGTTGAGTCTATTATTTTGTTACTTTGTTTAGTTGGTATCATTTTAAATGATAAAAGTGATAAAATTTTTGTTCTGGGAGTAATTTTGTGAACTTAATTCAAAGAGTAAAATAATTACGTACGGAAAGTTAATTATAATCAGTGTTGGCATGAAATAGTTATATATACATAAACTTATATATTAAACCAAAAGGCATCAAAAACGTAATACGATACAAATGTATTATAGTTAAATACGTCTTACTTTAATATTATGTAGTAAGTAAGCAGTATATTGATTGGCAGTTTAAGCGGATTTCTACTTATAAGTGGTTAATTCTCGTAAATAAACAAATTTGTTATATTTTTTATTATTTTATTGGATTTTAGTTTAGATAGCCATAAATAAAATAACGCATTACGTTTAAAAAGAAATGTTTAATTAAGTTAAAAATCTAATTAAACTTTTTTATGGAATCATTGGCACTTTAGCATTGTGAAATTAAGTATAATCATTGGCACCATTGGAAGTCTTAAAAAGTTATACCCAGATATTTCTAAGCTCCATCTTATTGTTATAACACTTATTTTGAACAAATCTTCTTCAAAATTTTTCCTTAGATCTTCATCTGAAAGCGATTTCCTTTGTCTACCATATTTTTTCTTTCTTCGTATACATTTTTGATGTGACTTTTTTTAGTAAACCTTTCGTATATTCTCGATATTTTGTAGAAATAGAACTTTATTTCGGTTTTTTAGATTAAACATTTAGAGAGTATTATAATTAGTGACCGATCAAAGATTCGGTTTCGGTTTCGGTTTCGGCAAAGTTTCGGCAAAAAATCTAGTTTCGGTAATAGTTTCGGTTTCGGCAAAAAATTTGCCAAAGCTTCGACAACTCTGTGAACTTGGAACCCAAACTATACTACATATTCTACAAACAACGCAGATGATTGTAATACCGATTATTAGTTTGTAGTCTTGAAAAATCTTCCGATAATTACTAAAAGTTGTAATTTTTTATGAAATATAATAATTTTCGAAAAATATTGATAACCAATGCGTTAAGAATCGTTCGTAGATGATTGTAATACTAAAACATTTTTATTGTAGATTTTTTATTATAAAAAGAGTTATAATTTGAAATAAAGATAATAAAAATTGATACATATTCTACAAACAACGCAGATGATTGTAATAACCTTCATTCGTTTGTAGTCCTGAAAATCTTCTGAAAATCACTAAAGGTTGTAAATTTTCATGAGATATGATAATTTTTGAAAAAGCTTGATTACCAATGGGTTAAGAATCGTTTGTAGATGATTGTAATACTAATTTTTTTTTTATTACCGGACCTAAATCTTGAAAGATATTATTATTAAAAAAATCTATCACCCGAATGAACTACAAACGACACAGATGATTGTAATACCGTCCATTTGTTTGTAGTCGTAAAAAATCTTCTGATAATTACTAAAAGTTGTAATTTTTATGAAATATGATAATTTTTGAAAAATCTTGATTACCAATGCGTTAAGAATCGTTTGTAGATGATTGTAATACAATTTTTTTTATTATTACTGGACCTAAATCTTCAAAGATATTATTACTAAAAAAATCTGTTACCCTAATGAACTACAAATGACGCAAATGATTGTAATTTTTCAACCTAATTCACTCACGCGGTGAGCACGGCGCGGCCGTGTTGAATTGTGTGCGACATTGCCAAACTTACAGGGAATCACGAGATACGGGAATCACTATAATGTTGGTGAAAGCCTGAGGTGGCAATACTGCCTGCCGCTCTTTGATTGCCGGCGAATTCGCACCGGGCGGCACTGTGCGGCCTGCCTATGCTTCGCTCAATAAATTTAATTTTTGTAATAATTAAAAAAATATTTATTCCTAAAAATATTATCAACGTCTTTCTAAGAGTTCAATGGGAGAATTAGGTTTTTTTCAAATATTTTCAACCATTGGACCACAAAAAAAAACCTAAAAATGTAAAAAAAAGCGGCGCCACGCTCATGGCGCGAGTGATTAAGGGTTAAATCACTATGCTAGTAGATTATAGAGTTGACTACTGTTGAAGAACTCAGTTGACTTAAAAACAATATAAACTATTGGACAGTTGACTACAATGGGCTTTTACTATAATCTCTTATGCATTTGGAGACTAAAGATACTTAACATCGGGTCAGGCAGATGACGTTGGCTCAGCTGCAAAACGCATGCATAGTGATTCAACCCTTAATCACTCGCGCCATGAGCGTGGCGCCGCCATTTTTACATTTTTAGGTTATTCTCGTGGTTCTGATGTTGTGTTCGTGTGTCGTGTTTTATGTCTGAAAATATTTGCAAAATTCTAATTCTCCCATTGAACTCTAACTGACTTTGAAAGACATTGGTACTATTTTTAGGAATAAATATTTTTTTGAATTATCACAAAAATTAAATTTATTGAGCGCGGCATAGGCAGGCCGCACAGTGCAGCCGGGTGCGAGTACGCCGGCAATCAAAGAGCTTCAGGCAGTGTTGCCACCTCAGGCTTTAACCAACATTGTAGTGATTCTCGCATCTTGTGATTCTCTGTAAGTTTGACAACGTCGCACACTAGTCTTGTGCCTGGTCGGTCATTTTAAAGATCGTTCCGTACTAGTACATTACGGACAGTGAACTAGTTCGTTCTATTAGTTCAATTCGGTCATCAGTACTACTAACCTGTTTAAATTGTATCTATCTTTATGGAATTATTATCTCAGTCAGTCACCGATTGAATCAGTCAACAGTCAGACTGATAGATGTGATTTAAACAGGTTAATGCAGTCAGTCTCAGTCGGGCGATATTTTCTCTAGTCGTAACGTTGTGTGATAAAAAATATTGTTAACTTAAAATTTGACATGATATTTGATTTCTCTTCATACTTGAACAGGCTTAGGACTGTCACTCTAGTCAATAGCATAAAGATAATATTATACCATTTTTATGTATTGCAATAAAATATTTAACTATACCTACATACATTTATTGGCCACTGCGTATTATGGTAAAAGGCTAAGCAGAGAGCAGGGATTTGTTGTAAACTTACTACGTGATTTGTGTAGCTAGCTACAGAGAGGCATTAATCGGCTCTTGTCCTTGAATTAAAGATGGTTAATATATATTTGAACTGTTAAAATAATCAGTTGAAAAAATAACAAATTTATTAAATAAATAAAATTAACCATAATTAATTTTTACGTAGTAGAGCCATGCTGTACCTATATTAATAATATAGTTGTAGCACGAATGGGTCGGCTCAACCGGGGAAGGACCACGCTCTCACAGAATACCAGCGTGAAATAGCAGCTTAATGCTGCTGCATTTCGTATGGTGAGTGAAGAGAACCGGAGGCCCTTTTTACCGGAAAAGAGGTATTCTATCATAGTTTTCACGGGTGACAACGCATCTACATTTTAACTCGCAAACGAAGATAGATGTAGATGTCTATGGGCCACAGCAACCACTTACCGTCAGGTGGACTGTGTGCTCGTTTGTCACCCTTATTCTATAAAAAAAATTATCATATTTCAGACCATTCAAAAAAATCAGCGATCGATTTCTTACCTTAGTGATTTATAATTTTATATTTATGCCATCTAGCGTCTTCTTTACGTGCCACCTTGGGAGCCAAATAACTTTCGTTTAACAAAATGACTTTAATACCTGTTGAATGGAGTAGATGGCGGTTTACAAAGCAATGTTATGCGGATGAAAATATTCCTTAAAAACATCAATACATGTATTCTTTTGATATATGACATTAAAACTGTGGCTTCACATGTCTAAAAATAAGCATTGTAATAATTATTTGCTATAAAATTAACCTAATATCCAATATTTTATTTAACGCCATGTCTACCTTGATTGAATGACTACTGACTGATTCTGGGTTGATCTGTTTGCGTGCGTTGTTCTTTGCTTCATAGTTCGCACGCACGGTTTAGCGTTGGCGTCTTGCGAGTGTAGGTGAACGAAAAGAACTGTTAGACCGATTAACAATCGGCATTCTTAAACGTATCTTCTAGTACAGTGGCAAGATACGTTTCCTAATCGTTCATCGTTCGCGAACTACACAACTCATTCAACACGGCGGCGCCGTGCTCACCGCGCGAGTGAATTAGGTTAAAAAAAATAGCGCGAGAGATTAAGGGTTAATTCAATCGAAATGCATCAATTTCGCTCGATATTTGAATATTTTTTTTTATTTACCATGCAGATTGGTCAACGCAGTCCGATTGGAGATAATAAGTTTTCAGGGCGAATGTTGACTGCATCAAAAGAGTCTAGCTGTCTGAGTTTGACAACAACGGCAAGCGAATATACAGTTAATAACTAAGCACTTCCCCATTGATAAAATTAACTTTCTTACCGAAAACTATTGCGACAAAAAGTAATTGAACATAAAACAAAATATGGAGCCATAGTTGAAACTAGTCGAATTGGCTACATTGATCGCAGGTCTAGTTGTTTATTGAACTAATTCCAAGTGAGAATGCTTGTTCACAATTTAAGACTTATGATAGAACAATTGTGTTATTGCAATCATCTACAAACAATGCTGAATGCATTGATATCAAGATTTTTCGAAAATTATCATAATTCATGAAAAATTACAACTTTTAGTAATTATCAGAAGATTTTTTAGGACTACAAACAAATAAACGGTATTACAATCATCTGCGTTGTTTGTAGAATATGTATCAATTTTTTATTTTTCATTTTGTTTTTAGTTCGGGTTCCAAGTTCACAGGGAGCTACCTTCGGCGGCGCCGAAACTCAGTGTTCGTGGATTATCGTGCGTCGTTCGGATTAGTTCGTGATTCGTATATTATTCATAATTATACAGAAACAGAAACAGAATCTTTTTTATTAAATACAGATTGTAAATAATACTTATTGAAAGTCACTCTTTTGTTTAATTACCACTGGTTCGAAAAAACCTTTGTCCTCGGAAGAACCACCAAGAAACCCAGCGGGACTTTTTTTTAAATAAGAACTTACAATCCGAGGCGTAGCCTGAACTAATATAAACGTGCGCGAAGTTGCATCAGCGCGGCCACTTTTCTTTCGTTTCATATATTTATATATTTACATTATTATATTAGTTTTGTATATTTTCTAAGATTTTGTTAAGGTGTGTGTATGTATATTGTGTGTGAGTGTGATATATTAAGTTAATGCTCTCATTGAATAATATTAACAATATTGTGAACACAATAAAATATGTTCTCAATTAGCAAGCAACTTTTTATGGGTGTAAATGTTGATTTTTTTACAAAATTGACTTCAAAAAGTATTACTTAACGTTGAATTGTTGATTTTTACTTGAAAATAAATAAATATATTGCTGCATGACTATTACCGTTACTGTTTCTGATTAACATGCATTACCTATCTGTATATGTATAAAAAATATACCAGATTCCAGTATACAGTCTAAATAAGGTTCGGTTTTGGTTTCGGCCGAAACTGACACCCAGACCGAAGGTTCGTTTTCGGTTTCGGTTGAAAATCCTGTTTCGGTCGGACACTAATTACTACTATTGTCAGAGTTTTTGGCTTCGTTCTTCTTGTTTTGTTTGTCAGTTTGTTTCTATATTTGGCTGACTAATTCAATTCTGTATTTTCCATTTGTGCCCAATTTTTCCATTTTTTTTTAGCTCCGCTGCTTCCGAATCTTCACTTGTTAGCACAAAATAACGGCGTTGTTTACCTGCTTTTTGCTTTTTGATAATGGAATGGCAAATGGCAATGGAAAAAACTCTATAAATATTTTTAGGGCTTTCTAAAAGATTTTAGTTTATTTCGACGTCCACAATCACCCATTCACCTCCAACAAATTCTAAATTAGCTGCCTAGTTGATGAAAAACATAAGGGTTAGTTTTCTTTCTGATATTCAACAATAATCTCTGCAGGTTGTATTGTATACACTCTGGTAATGATATACTATTATTAAGTGAAAGGATACAAGGCAAATTTTATAAAGGTATTTCTGATTGAGTCGTTATTGGTCGTTATTCTTAAAATATTAGGTAATTCGGCGTAATGGCAAGAAACGGTGATCATCTAAAATGGCTTGCTGTGATTTCGAGGGCACCGGACACTTTGTTTAATCCACTTTGTCTGGACTAAATGGGCACAACCCACATGTCTCAAAACCATTTCATAATGTAGATTTATTTCAATACGGTAAAAGTCTTTCTAATATAGGCCCGCATCTGTTTTAGTAACCTTTTTGTCAAATTGTTTGTCAGTCATTCGAAGACAGGTTTACGCCACATATCTTTGGTGGACCGAAATGCAGTGATATCAGCTGATTGCAATAGTCGCGTTGCATTCAGGTTAAGGGCTGTGAGTATTATAGCAAGACTTGGGCAAAGTTGCGCCGTATTCAAGATAGTTATTTAATCCTCTCTCTAGGCACTAACTTTTGAACATCTGATCACATTTTCTATAGGGGGAAAATTATAGGTTTTACCGTCTCCTCCAAAGAACATTGATGCAAGACTTCGATTAGGAATGATCCACCTCACAGATGTTTTATTCTCCCTCTATAAAACGGTTTAGTATGTATGGGGTATTTATTCAAAAACCTCACATTATTGACATTTTTATGACATCGAAAACTGTGCCAGTACCAGGTCGGCTTTTCAGCTTGTTAGTTTTTTTGACTTTACTGATTTAGTAGTAATTGTAAATTCGCGCGTGGAATGTTAAATGTTAGTGCGGCAGTTATTTTTCTAAAGCGCCCTCTCTTAATAAAAGTATTCTTAATCAATTCAAAATATGAAAAAGTTGTCATAATCATTGGCACTACTCAAATGATATAGTCATTGGCAGTGTCAAAAATAGATTTTGGACAAAATAAAGAAAGTATAGTGATTGACATATATGCCAATGATTATGTAGTCAAACAAAGCAAAGTATAGTCATTGGCACAATTAAAAAAACCGATGCTTCTATTTCACAGCGATAAAATAACGTTTAATATGCTTTAATGACGTTAATTGATTACAATAGACAGAAACTTGCATATAAACTTACCTAAAAATCACAGTTTTGTTTCAAAATCTAGCCACAAAAACTTAACTTTTTGTTAAATTTTAACGGATTTGTCCGCACACATTTTTAAAACAGCCCTTATAGGAAAATAGTTGACGCTTTAAATATAAATGTGTATTGTTAGTATAAGGTAATTATATATCTTAGCAATATCTGTGTAGCTGTGATATAGAAAAAGGAAAACATTCTTAATATTCAGATTAAAATAGCATAGTGCCAATCATTGTAGGAAAGCCAACATTAGTACTGTTTACCCTACATGTACTAATATTAGGTTTTTTCTAGGCGATGGATTCTTTTTCTGTTTAGGAGTCTGGGTAGGTGATAATCTCCGTACTGTTTCTGCCACTAAGTAGCAACACTGCTGTAGGAGCAAGTATAGAACAAGTGTAATGAGTCTGTAAGCCATTAACGGGCTTTGTGATATTGCTTCTTAGTCCTCGGAAGTGGTAAGTCATCAGTTAAAAATGTTAAAAGATAAGTTCAAGTTACAGCGTTCGTCCGTACGTAAATACGTCCCACTGCTGAGCACAGGTCACCTCTTACTTTTGATAAAGGTTTTAAAGCTAGAATATCTGCCTGGCTGCCCCAGGGCGTGTCGGTGGACTTCATGTCTTACTCATTTAGTTATTTTTTTAATTTATCTGACATGCAGGTTTCACCACGGATGCTTCATGATTTTTTCCTTTACCATTGAGCACATGGTAAATTCGCAATTAAAATTACAGTTAACAATTACAATGATGCCGACGGGGATCGAAAACTAATTGCTCGCGTACCTACTGTGCTAATTTAAAGCGAGCGCTAAACACCTGAGCTCTTACGGCTTATATAAAGCATCTCTTATTTTATTTATTTAAAGTAAGTTTCAGGTAATCATAGAATACAGTAGTTTACCCTTACTATCAGGTAGAGTGAACTGGACTTACCATCAGACTACAGTAGCTTCCGCTTACCAGCAGTTATTTTGACGTTTCAATTTTATAAAAACAAAACATTTTGAAATAGATACATAGAGTACATAAGATAATAAACTTTCAGAATACAATATTTGTATCTTTATTTATAAAACGAACGAAACGAACGTCTTGGTGACTGGCTTCGCTGTGTGCCAAATTGCTTAAATAGGGCGTTGTCATTAATTATTTTTGGCGAATAAAACTATGTAATTTATATCTGCCCTTAATATATAATTTATATAACAGTTTCAAACGACATTATTATTCATTGTATAAATATTAGCTCTTCTTTGCGACTTCGCCCGCGTGTTATTTGGGGTTTTAATTTTTTAGCGCGGAACCCTAATTATTTTTCTAAAATAAAAGTAGCCTAAATTACTCCTTGTGACATCAGCTATCTGCCAGTGAAAACAGGCCCGGTTAATTGTATAGTTGTAGCCCGAATGGGTCGGCTTGACTTACCCGGTCCGCGATCTCACAGAGATGAAGATGACGATCAAAAACCAACAATAATGCATTAAATTAAATTACCAAACTTAAAAACATATCCAGCAATAACTAAAAATTTAAAAATAAATTAATAGTAAAAGAAACATAGTTTAAAACGTGCTTTTATTGAAATGCTCTAAAAATAATAAAATGAACTTTAAATTAAATGAAACCCATCAATTTCTTGCATTACACAATTTATATGATATAAAAGCTTGTCGCGAGAATTACCTGTGCACATAAACACGTATACAATTTGTAACTTAATAAGTAGGTAATTCTAAGAAAAAAAAATACTTTTATAAAATAAATAGTTGAGGGAGTGAACTGACTTTGCTAAATAAAAGCCAAAAAAATTTCACGTGGAATTGTAAGGGCACTTACCTTGTCGGAGTCCGTCGTGTTACCACTACCGAAGGACGCCAAGGAATTGCGATCGACGTTCTCCGTTGTTTCGTCCAGATACGTGTCATCGAGATCCCTAAAAATAACAAAAAATGCTACTAATTGTAATCTTTATAGCAAAATAAAAATAAGACTCATTTATTAAGACATAAAACACATATAATAAAATATATTTATTGTTATTTTACCCGACACATTTTAATTTCACAACAGTCCATAAGGTGGCACCAGAGCACGTGTCAATTTTTTGTTATTTTAACAATATACGGTATTGAAAAAAAAAGGAAATCAATCTGTTTTTATACAACTCTAACTGGTACCCGGCGTGATGCTGCCGCAGAAGAAACAATTGTGGAACAATAGTTTTAAATTTGAAAGGGTTATATTATTTAATAATTAGGAAAGAAAATAATAGGATAATAGGAATAGGAAATAATTAGGAAAGAAGTTCATTTTTCTATATTTAAAATAATTTTATAACATATATTAAGGAGACAGATAAACAGGGTGAGAGAAAGAGAGAAAAGAGTTTTGCTATAAAATATAAATAACTTATGTTAAATCATTACTTTCCATTCGCAGAAAGATATTTTCTATTGGTTCATTACATTTAATATTTTTTGTGCAATTAAAAGTTAAATTTTAAACTTAAATTTAATAAACTTATTGACTTAAGATAAAACTTAAATTTATTAATATATATAACCTTTCACAGGCCTGAAATTATTTCTTCTAATTATCTTCTAAGAGAATACCTCATTTTTATCTATTCGGAAATGGCAGAATTTGGCATTAATTGAATAAGCTAAAATAATGTAAAACATAAAGCAATTTTCCGTGTAGCGAAAATTAAACATTCTAATGTACTTTTATTATGAACACATTTTATAATGCCGATTAGTTAACGGCAAGAAAATCTATCAACAAAATCGCGGTTCTTTGAATCTTTTGAATTGAACCAGAAAAACGGGACACTCATGCAAAAACACAAAATTTCTGTTTTCGAACTTGACTGCGTGACGGTGTGTTGTTAAACTGTGTCATAAATTTAATTAGTCAATTGAAAAAGTCACCTGCTTGAGCGCTGTGAACTGGTGGGTCGACCGCGCGCTGGACTGCGTGGTGCATGTGGTTCCAGAGATCCACTGAAGTATGTTTCCTGATAACAAAATGCATAATATAATACATACACACAGGGAATGTTAAAGATAACATAATGTTTCTTTAAATCGACGTCTTCTTTAGCGTGTACTCCAAAGAACAACAACACAAGAAAACATTATTACAAGCCCGCGGGGTTACGTTTACCGTCAAGGATTAAATTCTGTTAACATGAAACTAGCTCAGATATTATGACATATATGGCAACTTCCATGAGATTAATAACATGCAAGTTAGTGTTCACGTATTGCCCGCAGGTATTTAATAATGTGTTCCTCGCGCATTAATAAACTGTGCTCCGAGAGGAAAAAATTACACTTTTAATAAAGTAAAGGCCGACTTTAAAAAACCAAAATATACTGCCACTGCTTAAGTACATAAAGATCATATTTTATTATTATGGATAAAGGTTACAAATTATATTTGTTATTAATTTTCCTGTAAATAATCTGCCCTAATCCAGAATGCTGTATTAATGAATTGTGAAAAGCTTCAATGATGATGATGGTATGCTTTAAAATTAGAAATACATTTATACAGTTTGTTTTTGCAACACAGGGCATATATAAACAAATTTCGCTGATATAGCTAACTAAGATAGTTAGCTATATCAGCGAAATTTGTTTAAAGTTAATAATATAATATAATTATTAGATTATATACATACTTATATATATTTCAGATAGTCAGAAAGCATTGTCCGAAAGAACCATAAGAACAAAGATAATAAAAATACCTGAATGACCTCTCGGAGCCGGCGTACCCAGGTCTGTTTGACTTCGAGAGAGGGCGCTTTGAGAACTATGCGGCAATCACTGGCCATAGGTTCACGGCCGGTCCACACCGAGAACTTACATTCATCGCCTTCTATATGCTCAGTCACCCCCAACTCCGAAGTCTGTGGTAACACAAGATATAATTACTAATTAATTTAATAAAATTATCACAAGTTTGATTTTTATTAATTAAAAAAAAAAACAATTCCGGTATAAAAATAGATACATATTAAATTTTGTAGTTGATTAAAAGTTCACGAATCACAAGCGTATCTTAATTGCAAAAAATATTTTTTCATCATGTAACGCTTGCTTTCCGGTACTGAATGTCAAAGTCCGACTCCATGATTGTTTATTTTTACCATGATTGATTTTCACGTATATGTAAACGTTCTGTAATGTGGATAATGTTAAAATTAAATGCAGGAGGATAAGTGTTGCTCAGGTTACGACTTTAATTATAATGCTCCTTATTACAAACTTAACTCTAATGCATAACTATGTCGTGTGGACTACAACACTACATCACATCTCGCACCCACAAAATAATAAAAAAGTATAACATTATTTTTTATACATAATAATAATATATCTAATAAACAAATTACTAGTAAATCAAGTTAGGTTAGAAGAGGACGTATTGATGTCTGCACACTTATTTGTCAAAATCAGAGATTATTAGGTACTTTACGTAATACTACATTGGCGAACAATTCCAATTTATTCATACGATATATTACTGATTTAGTTATCTAGTCACGAAATCATCCATCTTGTCATTTAATCACTTATCCAGTCCAGATATTTTTTAATACATTATATTTTCATTCACATATTTTTAAATAATTCTTTTTTTTATTACACTTCATATGTTTACTTCATTCTTGGTTAACCATTATTTATTTTTCATTTCACCCCATAGCATTTTAGCTATCCCTTTTTAGAGAATTGTGCCGTTTCTTTCACATAAACGGCTCGAGAACATAGGTACATGATCAAGAAAATTACCAATATCGTATCATTCACTTCTTTACATTTCGGCTCATGTAATTCATTATTTATTTGTACCATAACATTCACGTACACGGCTCGCGTACATACATGAACAACATTATGGCCAATATTCCTATACAATTTATAATAAATCTCATTTCCCTCATTAACAATACATTAAAACTTTTACCGCATTTAATCGTGTCCGAACAACCTTAAAAAATTAATCGGTTATTAGGGTAAACGTGGTAGAGCCATACTATATTAGTAGTATAGTTGTAGCACAAATGGGTACGCTCGACCGGGGAAGGACCACGCACTTAAAGAATACCAGTGTAAAATATCAGCTTAATACTGACGTGTTTCGTATGATGAGTGTTCTGGAGACCCTTTTTACTGGAAAAGATTCATGCATTCCATCTTAGTCCTCACGGGTCAACGCATCTGCATTTTGATTATTGATTGAGGAATGTAGATGTCTATGGGTAACAGCAACCACTTACCACCAGGTGGACTGTGTGCCCGTTTGTCCCGCGATCCTATAAAAAAAAGTTTTCCAAACTCTCGGCTGACCATAATGATTGTATGTGGATATGCAAACGTACTATAATTTTCTTTTCCTATAAATATATTCATTTACAATTATGTATTCCGTTACTTGCACATTAATTTACTTACATCTTTTATAAATTCATATCATATAGTCTCATATAATATTTATTCAGTCAGGACTGACAATAATATACTTCCATCCCTGGATTGAGGCTCAAAATATGGGCACAACAAAATTTAAATCAATTAATTGTATACATAATATGAGTTTCAAAATCGTATTAAGCGAAGTAAATATTTTTATAATCCACACAGGTACTATTTTCCGAAAAAAGAAATAATAAATTATAATAGTTTAAAGTTATCAACATAAAAATCATCATTAGCATAGCAACACACAGATCAAAATATAAATTGTAATCCCAGCAGCGCAAGCAATATTGGACACTTTGTTTTAAATTCCATCCAAAATTATGTATGGAAACGTTCGCGATTACATCGAACTATGATCATTGATCACACGGTGTGTTTCACGCCTAATTTTAAGATAACCTGTACAATATGTTATAATATGAATGCAAGTAAAATGTACCTTAAGAAGATAGCTTTAATTTTTTTTAATTTTATACAGAAGTTATGATAGTTACATCGTGAAAAGTTTTATTAGTTTGTAGGTATGTACATCGAAATATGCATTAGCTTTTTTTAATTACTTTTGCTAGAGATATGATGTTTATTTTATTGTATACGCAACATTATTAAAAATTATTACAACTACTATCAAGGTTATATAACAAAACATTAATATATTTGTACATTCATAAAAAAAACTATTTTAATTTTTAACTACGTTAATATTTATTGTTCCTACAAAATAAAAATAAAAACTTATAGCAATAGCGAATTGTTTATAACCTTTGTCAAAATTGTATACATTTAAATGAAATTTGCTACGGAATAAAAAACAACGGAATCTATTACTCATGTGTTACAACAACTACAAAATATGAAAAATTTATTGACATGGTAAATTTAAGTATGTAAAAATGTTATCTATCATATTAATTAATTTTTTCAGGACTTTACATAATAAAAATAATATAAAACAAAAACTGGACAAAAGTGAATATAAAATTGTCTTGTACCTTAATACAAATGCCACGTAAGTACAAAAAATGTAATTTAATTTTTAATGTTGTATTATGGTTACATTTGTTTAGAAATAGTAAAAAAGTATTTAATTATATACAATATTAAAACTATAATAAAAATAACTATAACTAGTGACTTAATTATCATACAGGCCTACTCCCCGCAGTATCATGCCAAGAACGCTGACTGCGTTTCCACGCTCTATGGCTATACTTAGCCTTTGTGCGAGAAAAGAACCAGTCCTCTTATCACCAGCAGCAACGACCAGCCGCGGATATAGTTCCTTTAGGAACTTTACCGCACGTGGACCACATGGACCGATAGTCTCTACAGCAAATGGCACAAATATGTAGTCATCTCTCAAAGACGCATATTTGCGCCACATATAGTCTATTATATATTAAAATGCGGAAAAGCCAATTGTATTATGTATAACATGATTACACGTACATTTTTAAAGTTGTTTATTTACACACAAGTTTTCACTAAAAACCTTATAATTATTACTACTTCTACTTCCATTTTTCCGATAATTTTATGACAAATTTCAGTTTAAAAAAAAAGCTTGGAAATCCAAAAGTACATGGCTCATAATGCTCATATGATCGTGTAAAAATAAAAAAATTGTACATTGTAGTTCTATTCGTCAAAGAGACCCAGTAGCAGTCACCGAAGCAATCCTTCATGTAACTCCATCAAGTCCAGAGGTAATGTCTATAAATCTCATCATCTCGTCATATCTAACAAAACGACCCCAAACTCGGGACACTTAGTTCTTCTCATCAAGAAATTGCGGTAGCAGTCACCGAAGTAATCCTTCAAGTAACTCCATAAGTTCAGAGGTAAAGTTTATTCATAACCTAACAAAACGAGCCCAAAGTCGGGACACTTAGTTCTCCTCATCTAGGAGTTCCAGAAGCAGTAATCAAAGTAAACCTTCAGGTCACTCTATCAAATCGGAGGTAAGGTTTTATTATAACTAACAAAACAAAGCCAAACACGGTACTCACTGGCAGACCGACGAAAACTTTTATACCTAATGACGCTACAGAAACTTTTACACGGTAAGTTAATTTCACCCAGTTTATTGCAGCAAGTGTGCTTTAACATCTACTATCATATCCCTAGACACCCAATTACCAATTGATTAAATATTCCCTTCAGTAGAACCAATCTTGGTAAGTTTTCACCGTTAAATAAACGTATGCGAACTTATAATAGCTTACATAGGCTGCACTAAAAGTATCGGGAATGGAATATTTCCACTGTTCCTGTCATATTAAAATCTTTTTAATTGAAAACTCCTTGGTTTTAAAAATCGAATACCATTTATTTATTTAAAAAAAGATTCTCGGTCTTGTCACAAGGTTTTGTCAAACTTGTTTAGTCGTTGAGAAAATGGAATTGACTCGAGAATATTCAAGAGAGATGATTTATTATAACTTTCGAAGAGGTTTAACACAAAAACAGTGGGTTGACCGGATGATTTCTGCATTTGGTGATGAAGCCCCATCCAAAACCACAATTTATCGCTGGTTTGCTGAATTTCAACGTGAACGTGTCAAGCTCAGTGATGAGCCCCGTCAAGGTCGTTCAAAAACTGCAGTCACCCAAGAAACAGTTGATGCTGTGCGTAAGCTGATTGAGGAAGATTGACATGTGACATACCGCGAAATTCAGGCAACTTTAGACATTGGCATGAGTCAAATACAAATAATCTTGCATGAACAATTAGGTGTAAAAAAAGTTGTTTTCCCGATGGATACCGCACTCTGAAGAGCAAACAGCGGCTCGCGTTACTTGGTGCGTCAGAACTCTCAAAAGATTCCACGCAGGATCCTCAAATGCTGTATACAACATCGTATCAGGTGACGAATCCTGGATATATGCGTACGAACCCGAAACAAAAAACCAGTCACGAGTTTGGGTGTTCGAAAATGAGTTAAAGCCAACAAAAATTGCTCATTCACGGAGTGTTGCAAAAAAACTGGTGGCCACGTTTGTATCCAAAACCGGCCATGTTACGACTATTCCTCTTGAGGGACAAAGAACGGTTAATGCAGAATGGTATGCTAGCATTTGTTTGCCACAGGTCGTTTCTGAACTCCGTAAAGAGAACTACAACCGCCGCATCATCCTTTCCATCACGACAATGCAAGTTCTCACACCGCACACAGAACAAAAGAGTTTTTAGAGCAAGAAAACATAGAATTATTAGACCATCCGCCGTACAGCCCCGACCTAAGCCCTAATGATTTCTATATTCCCTAAAATAAAGAATAAATTGCGTGGACAGAGATTTTCATCACCTGAAGAAGCTGTGGACGTCTACAAAACCATTTTACAAAGCCATTTTGGAGACCCCAACTTCCGAATGGAATGGTTGCTTCAATGATTGGTTCCATCGTATGGAAAAATGTGTCAAATTTCGCGGAAAATACTTCGAAAAGCAATAAATACATTTTTAAATAGTAATGTTGTGTCACTTCCCTGATACCTAAAATTTTCAGTGCCGCCCTCGTAAACGATCATGACATCGACATCTTTAGCGACCCTGAACGTGTATTCAAAAGAAAATGTGACTTACTATTACCTACCTTGCCCGATTAATGATTCTAACCTATTATTTAATGCAATTGTTTTTAACTGGATGTGGTGCTTTTGTTTAATTAGTTTGATTTGTGTTTGTTTAGAGTTTATATGTATGTTGTTAAGTTTCTTTCATATAATGATGTATACAACTGTAAAGACATATCCTTTGTGTAAAAAAATTGTATTTGGTTCGTAACAATGCATATTGATATTGTTGATGGTGTATCTATCTAAATAAAATAAAAAGATTCCTCTCGTTTAAGGCGACACTTGAAATTGGAAAACATCATAGCGCGAAATTGTTTCTGACGCAGATCCAATTTTCAATGGAACAATAAACGATTTTTAAAAAGTTCGTTGATTGTTCCATAGTTTGAGAACAATTCAATTTAACTCGTAAAAATGTGGAGGGAAAGGACTCAATCGTTTTTGGGACCACTAGAAATTTTAACGACCCTTATTGTCCCTAAACCTTATTTACACACAAAAAAGATACCAATTTATTATAGTAAATGGCCTACAGATGTTATGAAAATCTAAACGAAATCAAGAAATCTGAAAAAAATTAGTGGTATTAATATTCGTGTTGTGATTAATGTAATATGGGGGAAAATGGATAATTTTTGCAGTTTCTATAAAAAGAAAAATATATTTTTACAAAGAGAACTTATTATATACTTATTATATAATATATAATAGACTGAGAGCTGGCGACGAATTTTGGGAAGGTCCTTTGGGCAAGTTGAAATTGTGAAAAAATATAATTTCGTCAACTGGCGAGTCCAGTCCAGTTATTTTGTTGCTGCGCAGCATATAACATTTGCAAAAAAAACTTTGGCAACTTCATTTCTTTTTTATCTTTTAATTTAGTTTTTATATAATTCAAAAAAATAATCCAAGACGTTTTTGTCGGTTATAAAGTATTACCAGACCTCTCCAAAAATATATTTTTTTAGTTCACAAAAAATATACTTTTGGCAATCTCAAATTTTAATCACGTGTTTATTGAGTAATTTTTAATAACATCTGCAAATCGCCAGACGAATTTTACGGGTTTAAACAATTCCCAGACATGAATGAAGTTTACCAACTAATACGACAAAAAAGTCTTATGCGTAGCCATAAGTGCGAGAATAGCTTATCGAAGCATGCCGGCAGCGGATGGAGGCCTAAGCTCCTCGTGCTGTATTTGGTTACTTAGAAATATTTTTTGTTGAAGATTTTAAGATTAAATTCTTGTTTTAGGATTTAGCGTGTATGTATGCGCACATATGGACATGTAAACATCTATGTATATAGTTAATATTTAGTTTTAGCCCAGTTTTACGGGGCAGGACACGTCATTTTCTTTCTTTACGCGGAATTAAGCAAATTAGTTTATAACAACCCCATTATAATGGATTTCTGCATAGTACCGCCTGATTCTATTAATTGTAGTTCTATTCGTCAATGAGTTCCAGTACACCTAGAAGTCAGTCCGTCAAGTCCAGAGGTAAGGTCTATTCTACATATCTATTATATTCTATAACTAACAAAACGAGCCCAAACTCGGCACATCTAGTGCTCCTCGTCGAGGAGTTCCAGTAGCAGATACCGACACACCTTCAGATGCAAAAAAATACATGAATATGTTCCTTATTTTTATTTTCGTTAAAACACTTTTTTAATTATATTTTTGCACAAGTTTTTTATGACAGGCTTGTGTAATATGCATGCCATTTTTTTATCAACTTAAAATAATGTTTTTTATTGAAATATTGAATGGCATGCAGAATAAAGTCGCTGAAATTATAACAGCGTTTTTTGCATTTTTCGTCATGCATGCCACTACTTTACAATTTCCTGTTGTGCATGTCAAATTTGCTAACGTCAATAAATTATAAAAATTAAGTACATATTGTTCAAATGGCATGCAGTTTCAAATCACAGGCAAGTTTTATTAAATATATTTTTATTGGATTTTCACAACATTTTCCTAATATTTTCCACCCTTCGCCATACGAGGGGTGCATGCCAATTTTCGTAGAGTATTTTCGAGATAAAAAAAACAAATTTTTTACAATGGCATGCAATTTGTAAACACGGAAATGTTCTATTTTTTTTTCATTTCTACGTAACCCTTTGAGCCTCGTCGGCCGTTGCGAATTGCATGCCATCAATTATTATAGCTTACATTTGTTCCAACTACGTTATGTTACAAAGGCATGCAATATAATGTCACGGAAAAATACTTAAATTCTTTACACAAAGAGAAGCCATTTCCTTTATGACGTGCAAGCGCGCAACGGCTCGTAACCCCTCTATCTTTCATATTTTAGGGTTAGTTATCAATTCTTAAAAAGGCATGCAGGAGAAAATGGGAGACTATTTTCTGTCACCATCTCCTAGTCTATTAACCTATTTTTACTTGTGTGCTGTAATGGTTATGTCCTTGATCTTTATGGACCATATCCTGCGTCAGAATCAGATCCTTCTATAATGATTAAGACTGTTCAGCGGTAACAGTCCACTGCGAACCTATTTTAGAGAAAACGATGTTTTTATCCTTGATAGAGGTTTTAGGCATGCAATTTTATTCTTGCAGCAATGTCAAAGGCTCACATGCCTGAATCTAAACAAGCTGGTGAAATGCAATGATCAACCATTGCAGCCCACAAGTCCAGATGTGCGACTTTGTGTAGGTGGGTGGTTGAAATCGTAAATGGGATATGTAAATGGGACTTCTAATTATTCCGTCAGGAATATTTTAATATCTACTCATCTTATGCTGTACTTTAAAATTGTAGCTGCCTTAATAAATCGATTTCATACATTGATCCGTGAAAATTTTCATGCTGTAGAGATAGTAGTTAGTTAGTAATTGCTTAATCCAAACTAAACACTCCAAATAATTTAGCCTATGTAGAAACGCACAATTTAGAGTGAAAACAGAGTGAGAATGCGATTCGCCAGCATTGATGGTAATCTTCCAGAGAATTTTCCTCGACTGACATTCCAGGATCTAATTTTGTTTAGTCTAGGAATATATCAACTTAAACAAGCTCGTAGTTATTACGGGGAGGATGTTAAGGCCTTCGGAGAATATAAAATCGAGGTATACCTGCAATCTGTCCATGATTTTGGTCCATATAGTTATTTACTGCAAGATAGGATACAATCAAGGCACACAAGTAAAAAAAAACTTATTTGTATACTAGTTGCCACCAACCCATCAATTGCTAACACTAGGGCTGCTCTTACTGGGTACTGTTGCAACTGTTTGGTAGGCAGACGCACTGTTGGCTGCTGTGCACATGTCATGTATGTTGTTTGGTTTTTATCTTGACCACGGCAAGTTAAACCACCTGCATCTTTTTTAGATGATATATTACTTTCAAGTGATGATATTGAAAATGATGATTTTATTAACAATGATGCTTATTAATATAGTAATATAAATATAAATGATAGTTTTTGGCCACAGTTGCTTGCTACGTTTGTTTTTTGTGGTATTCTGTAGGAAAACGATGCTGCTCATCTCCTGGTATTTTTATTTTACTCTGTTTCCACTTTTACGACACCATGCGGGACGAAACGGGATTGCAGTTCACGAAAGGCCTATATAATATTTTACATTATATATTTTATTTAGGGGTGGCCCACTGTTCAGCTGAATAATGATCAATAAAAATTGTGATTATTTGTTGCTATTTGACCTATTTCTATTTACTGTGTGCCTTATTTTCTGTTATGTATTATATTATATGTGTAATTTATAAATAAACGCCGAGCAAGTTGAATTGATACCCTGGCACCTTTTCTTATCTGTTTTAATTGACGATCTCCTTTGGTTTATTTTTTTATGGAATAAAGGTGACAAACGACTACAAGTCCACCTGATGGTAAGTGGATGTCGTAGCTTAGAGACATCTACATTTATCCCCGATTAAGATGCGTTGTCACCCCTGAGGACTTAAATAGAATGCCTCGTTTCCAGTAAAATTGGGGCTCCGTTTCTCTAAACTCACCATAAGAAACACAGGAGCGTTAAGCAGCTATTTTACGCTGATATTCCGTGGGAGCGTGCCCTACCCCGGTCGAGCCGTATCCACACATCATTACAGCTCTTCACAAGTCCACTGCTGAACATAGGCCTACCCTAAGTGTTGAGGACAGCTAGAGACCCGCCGCCCCGTCGCCCCTTCGTACCCCGCTACCCCCCGCGCACCCCGCACACCGGCGCCGACCCAGTGATGTAGGCGTCCAATCAGCGCGCGTGTGGCTTCATTTGTCGTCGCACGGCACTACTCACAGACTGAGGCACCTTCTTGCGAGATATAAGAAGGGCGTCTCGGTCTGTGAGCTGTTCATTTCACTTCGGAGCGGCACTTAAGAAGAAACCTGAAGAAGACTCAAGACTCCAATTCAAGACCTCCCTCTGTACATAGTGTTAGACATAGTTAGTCAGTGCCGAATCATTGTAAATAGTTAATACAGTATATTAAAAAGTGCCATCTTTTCTTCAAGCAGTCCCCTAGTATAGCTAACCTCAGATCAGTCGTTAAGTAATCAGTCAGAAATAAATATACAGTCCACTGTTCATCCATTAAATTCTTGGTCCATCGCCGCCGGATTCAAGCCAGAAGAAAGAAGCAAGAAATAAGAAGAAACAAGAAAGAAGCCAATTACAGAAGAAAGAACATAATTATAGAAGAGAGAAGATCATTATAGAAGATCTTCAAGGAAGAAAGAAGTTCGTCGACGAAGAGAGAAGATCTTCGGTACTAATTTCTTCCCTGTTTCTTGTTACGATTACGTCACATACGTCTATTGTCTGTTTCCAGACAATTTCTTGTTTCTTTAACCGCGTTTACGCGGCCAGTGGTCACTCCCTAACGGTGCCAAACTGTGACCATCTGGTAACGCCCTTGTGGCGGGAACGACATCCATACGTGTGTCTTTTTAAAGACTGTACGTACGTCTTTTTGAAGACGACCGGAGGTCGCAACGTGGGACCATGAGGAAGACACGAAGCCAGAAGACACGGAACGATGATGACACGCCGGTAGGAATGCGCATATTCGAAGAAGCACCCGCGTCCCCGTCCGATTATCTCGCGATGGCACAAGCGCCCTCCGCCGCGCCCGCGCTCCAGGCCCCGCCCGCGCCCGCATCTACGCCCGCGCCCGCGCCCCGCCGCCGCGCCCCGCTATGTCCGTGTCCACGACCGATCGTTTGGGAGAGGTTAGCACTTCCGCGCCGCGTACAGAGACACTCGCCGCGATTATTGAAGATCTTCCGTCTACAGAGATTAGTTCGATAGTACGTACCGTCGCGCCTGTAACAGACGTACATAGGCCCGCACCCCGCGCCCCGTCGGTTCGCTCCGTTCGTTCAGCCCGGTCGACGGCTAGTGCGATAGCTAAATTAAAGCAAATTGAGTATAACGCCGCGGAGGAACTAGCTGCAATTAGGAGGAAGCAATTGCAGTTGGAAGAAGATCTTATTAGGAAGAAGTACGCTAGGGACGTCGCGCAACTGCAAGAAGAAACAGATAGGGAAAGTGTCAACGAAGACGAGTTAGTTGAAAATAGGGTACGCGTTGATAGGTGGTTAGAGAACGTAGAGACTGTGCGGGGGGAGTCGCCTTGCCGCCCGTCTCAGCCCGCGCCCCGCATCGAGTTAGAGCAGACCCTACCGAACAGGGTAACCGGTTACGACCACAGTGAAGATGCCCAGGGGAGGACGGTAGCGAATGAGGTTCAACCACGTCGCGTAGAAACGATACAGAGGGATAGTGGAGTCGCCGTAGAAATGAACCAGGTGGATCGTCGTGTACGGGTTACGTCGCCGTCGCGCGTCCAACGCCGCACTCTATCGCCTACACATAGATCGCCACATCGCCACGCGGATCGTAAATTATCGTCGCCGTGTCATAGGGATGTAGGTGTACATAGGACGCCAGCGCCACAGCGTAGGCTAGAGAGAGATAGGGATAGAGATAGGTCGCTTACTCCGCGAGGGAAAGATAGGGGTATAGAGCGACTAGCGGAAGCTCTGGAGAATATGGTCAGAGTTAGGCCCGCTGCCGCGAAGCAGACGCAGGACTTGCCTATTTTTAACGGTTCGGCCGCGGAATGGTTAGTGTTCAAAGCCGCGATGAAAGAATCCACGCGTCTATATGGCAAGGTTAAGAAACTGTCTACGCGGTGAAGCTAGGGAAGTAGTATCGGCACTGCTGTTTACCGCGAAGGATCCAGCAGATATTATGCGAACATTAGAGCAGTGTTTCGGCCGCCCGGAAGTAATTATCGATCGAGCGTTAGAAGAATTGAAACGCCTTCCGCGCCCGGGTTAAACCGCACAGGAATTAAATGCGTTCGCAATAAAGTTGCAAAATATCGTGTGCATTTTGCAAAACGTCGACGGCAAGGGATATCTGCAAAATCCAATGCTTACTAGGGAAGTAACGAGTAAGTTAAGCCCTCACTTACGGTCGCGTTGGTGTGATTATGCGGAGCACTACGGAAGTGCAGACGAACCGGACATCGTTACACTGTCCAGGTTCATGATGAGAGAGGCTGATCGTGCGTTGAGTCATGCCTATACGTCCGTAGAGCCGACTAAGGAATCGCCCGTAAGACGAGAGGCGCCGTCGTCGAAAAGGATAGTGACACGCCGCGTAGAGAATAGGGCTCGCGACGTAAAAACGTTCACCGCCCAGGAGGACACCGGTAGTGCCTCTTGTATGTGTTGCGGGGGTGAACACGTGATCGCTAAGTGTAGAAAGTTAGCGCAAATGGGTGTGGACGACCGGTGGAATTGGGTAAAGGAAGGTGGGGAATGTTTTCTGTGTTTAAGTAGTAAACACCGACGGTTTAAATGTAGAGCGAAGAAATGCGGCGTCGACGGCTGCAACGCCCATGCAACAACCATGCCCTCCTTCACACCCGCAAGACCCGCGCACCTGATACATCGGCAAAACCGGATGAGACCGTGCTCGTCGCGTCTAACGTCGGTAGTAATGCGTCCGTATTATTGAAAGTGTGTCCCATTACGTTACGTGGACCACGCGGTAGGGAAATAGATACGTATGCGTTGCTTGACGAAGGCTCGACCATTTCGTTGATCGACGACGACTTAGCGCGCGAGTTAGGAGCGGAAGGACCGGTAAAGCCGCTGAATATTAGAGGAGTAAGCAATAGTCAGCGCGAAGCCGATAGCAGGCTAGTTAACATAGGCATACGTGGCAAGACGCGCAGCGAAATGTATAGAATAAATGCGCGTACAGTAACAAATTTACAGATAGGTTCGCAGTCGGTAAATAAAGAGTGTTTACGGTTGAAACACTTACGCAACCTACCGAGCTCGGTTTGCTACGAGGACGCCAAACCGAGATTATTATTAGGCGCCAACAACTGGCATTTAATAATCACCCGTAATTTAAGGATAGGACGTCGAAGGCAGCCTATAGCTGCACGAACGTTATTAGGATGGGTGATATAGGGAACCGTGCCGCGATTCACGTGTAGGGAGGACGGTGAAACCGTATTACACGTCGTAAGCAGTAGCGGACGGTTAGATAGGGACATTCGAACGTTCGCCAGTCAGGACGAGGAGTTAACGGAATTCCTTAAACGGCAGTACGAGATCGATTCCATCGGTATCTCGCTAAAGAGTAGGCCGCGACGGGAAGAGGAGCGCGCTGTCGAGATATTCCGGTGCACCGTCAAGAAGGTCGGCGAGCAATACCAGGTGGGACTGCCATGGAAGGACGACGACGTGCGGATGCCTCCCAGCTACGAGATGGCTGCTCGAAGACTGCGGACGATCGAGAAGAAGATGGACAAATCGCCGGAGTTTCGAGACGCCTATACAACACAAATAGACAACCTCCTGGCGAAAGGATACGCAAGGGAAGCCGAAGGGACAGAGAGAGAGGACCCCAAGAGCTGGTACCTGCCCCACTTCGCAGTACGGAATCCGAACAAGCCTGGGAAGACAAGAGTGGTTTTCGACGCGGCAGCGCGTGCGTCCGGTAAATGTTTGAACGATTATTTACTTGACGGCCCCGACTTGTTACGGAACCTACCGGGCATACTGTTTAGATTTAGGGAGAACGCAATAGCCGTGTCCGCGGATATTAGGGAAATGTTTTTACGCGTAAAGATAGACCGTCGCGACCAACTCGCGTAATTGTTTCTGTGGCGAGGTAACGAGCGATCCAGCCCACCGCGGGAATACGTTATGACATCGATGATTTTCGGTGCGAGGAGCTCGCCGTTTCTCGCACATAGTGTTAGGGATCATAACGCGCGCGCACACGCAGAGACACATCCGTTGGCACTTAACGCTATCGTACGTAGTCACTACATGGATGACTACCTAGACAGTTATGCTACGGTAGAGGAAGCGGTAAACACTGCGAGGCAGGTTATGGAAGTACACCAGCAGGCCGGCTTCACCTTAGCAGGCTGGAATTCGAACCACGCAGCCCTACTAGAAGACAAGCCGGAGGAATTACTAGCGAGCAAGCCTAAGGAGGTAGGCTTGAGACAAGACAGCCCAGGCAGAACCCTAGGGCTATTATGGATGGCCGATGAAGATGCCTTAACGTTCAACACATCCATGAACAGGGTACCGAACGAAGTCAAGACGCTGCAGAGGCCACCGACCAAGAGAGAGGCGTTAAGTGCAGTCATGTCGGTCTTCGACCCGCTGGGACTGCTGAGCTACCTCACCATCACCGCCAAGATCCTACTGCAAGACCTGTGGCGGATGAAGAAGGTCGGATGGGACGACGAACTACCCGAGGAGGCAGCTGAGGAATTTCAGAGGTGGCTGCGAGTCGTCGAGGAAGTATCACGACTGCGGCTGCCTAGGTGCTATGCTCCTACGGGGGGAGTAGTAGAGCGTCAGCTTCACGTGTTTAATGACGCAAGCGAACGTGCGTACGCATCCGTGGCGTATTGGCGATTACGATACCGCGACGGAACGGTTAAGGTACGATTAGTGGCGGCCAAGGCGAAAGTCGCCCCGATAAAGGCGCAAAGCATTCCGCGGTTAGAGTTACAGGCGAATCTAATAGGCGCGCGACTCGCGGAATTCGTGCAAGGCGAGCACAGAGTGGTAGCCGATAGGGTAGTTTATTGGACAGACTCCACTACGGCGCTCCATTGGATTCAGAACGATACGGCGCGTTACACCCCATACGTAGCACATAGATTAGGGGAGATATCGGAGAAGACGTCACCCGAGCAATGGAGGTGGATACCGACCGCAGACAACATCGCGGATCAGGCAACGCGCATTAATTATACGTACAAGGAAGAGAGCGACAAATGGTTTACGGGACCACCATTCCTGTACGAAGATGAAGATCGATGGCCTCGACGTCGGGAAGAGAAGGCAGGGGATGAAGATGACGAGCTGGAGGAAATCGTGGCGCACCAGAGCGACACCAGGGACGCTCCACACCTGCCAGACATCAAGAGATTCTCTTCTTATGAGAGATTGGTCAGGGCCACCGCTCGCATATTACAGTTCGTCGATGCCATGAGAGGAAAGGCGCACGGACTAACATTGGACCACATCCAGAAAGCAGAACGGATGTGGATAGAGCAAAGTCAACAAGACAGTTTTGCTGAAGACATCAGTCGACTGCAGAAAGGAAAGAACTTGGCAACCGGCAGCGCGTTGAGGAAGCTCGACCCCATATTCGAAGATGGCATACTGCGAGCTAGAGGACGGATTGACGCAGCCGATGTGGACAGTCAAATGAAGAGGCCCACCATCCTGAACGGACGCCACCAGTTTGTAAAGCTGCTTGTGGAGAAGGCGCATAAGGAAGCAAGCCACGCCAACAGGGAACGGGTAGTGAACGACCTACGCACGAGATATCACATACTTCGACTACGACCGACCGTAAGAGAAGTGGAGCGGAGATGTCTGCAGTGCAGGGTACGTAAGGCGACACCACGGCCAGCGGTTATCGGAGATCTACCACCTGAACGGTTAGGGGCATTCGCGCGACCATTCACCTACACCGGAATCGACTATTTCGGGCCTATAACGGTAACAATAGGACGTAGGCATGAAAAGCGGTGGATAGCGTTATTCACTTGTTTAACGCGCGCGCGGTACATCTAGAGATAGTTTATTCCCTAACGACGGACTCGGCGATATCGGCATTGCGGCGCATGGCGGCTAGGCGTGGGTGGCCACGGGTCATTCTACTCTGACAACGGAACGAATTTCCATGGGGCGGACACCGAACTACGACGGGCAATGGAAGAGTGGGCACCCCTGCTGAAGGACTACGCGTTGACTCGGCGGACAGACTGGAAGTTCATCGCGCCGGGCGCGCCGAACCAGGGAGGCGCATGGGAGCGTCTCGTGCGCTCAGTGAAGACCGCGCTCGAAGCCACTCTACACCAGAAGAGCCCGCGGGAGGAGACGTTGGTGACGCTCCTCACCGAAGCCGAGAACACAGTGAACTCTCGACCGTTGACACACGTACCGGTCGACATCGACGAGGAAGAGGCGCTGACACCCAACCACTTCCTGCTGCTGGGACCATCGAGCCTTCCAGTAACCGCGCCGTGCACGCCTAGTGATCGTCGGGCGTGGAGAGCGGCGCAAGGACTTGCCGACGAGTACTGGAAGCGCTGGATGAAGGAGTACCTGCCGACGCTGGTTGCGCGCGGGGACTCACGGGATGTGCAGCAGCGACAGCTACAAGAGGGGGACCTCGTCGTGGTGGCAGACGGTAGCCTGCCAAGGAACGTGTGGCCGCGTGGAATTATAACGCGGACCTTTCCCGGACCAGACGGCGTGGTGCGCAACGTGGAGGTGCGGACCAGGGGCGGATTGCTGCGGCGGCCGGTCAGGAAGATCGCCGTCTTCCCGAAAGAAGATGAGGCTCGCAAGCTACGCCGGGGGGAGGATGTTGAGGACAGCTAGAGACCCGCCGCCCCGTCGCCCCTTCGTACCCCGCTACCCCCCGCGCACCCCGCCCACCGGCGCCGACCCAGTGATGTCGGCGTCCAATCAGCGCGCGTGTGGCTTCATTTGTCGTCGCACGGCACTACTCACAGACTGAGGCACCTTCTTGCGAGATATAAGAAGGGCGTCTCGGTCTGTGAGCTGTTCATTTCACTTCGTAGCGGCACTTAAGAAGAAACCTGAAGAAGACTCAAGACTCCAATTCAAGACCTCCCTCTGTACATAGTGTTAGACATAGTTAGTCAGTGCCGAATCATTGTAAATAGTTAATACAGTATATTAAAAAGTACCATCTTTTCTTCAAGCAGTCCCCTAGTATAGCTAACCTCAGATCAGTCGTTAAGTAATCAGTCAGAAATAAAAATACAGTCCACTGTTCATCCATTATACTAAGGAATGTAAGAAAGCACGCTCCGCAGCTACCTGCATCCATCGCATTTTCTGCATGTCCTATCAGGTCATCAATCCATCTAGTGGGTGGCTGCCTCACACTTAGCTTATCGGTACGAGGCTGCCATTCGAGAACCTTTCTTCCGCAACAGTTGCCGGTTTTTCGAGTTGTATGACCGAACCATTGCCACAAACTTCTTATCACTGTATAATTTCATGAATGGATAAGTTATAACCTTATTATTTTAGTTTCAATGGTGCTTGGAATGCAAACATGCTAATCAATCAACACATATTATAATTTAAAATTAAAAATGTTGCATAACCGACTTCAATATAAGTTATTAGTTATAATTCAAAAACTATTGGTCAGACCTTGATAAAATTTCTATGGAACCACATGAGAAGCACCAGCTTTCAAAAAAATACAGTCGAATTGAGGACCTCCTCCTTTTAGAAGTCGGTAGAAAAGAATGTTCTGGCACCGCACCTGACGGCCTGTGCTACTTTTAATAGACTGTTTTAAGAATGTGATGATTTTACAAAAATAAAAATGCAGTGACAACACAGTGTTTTTTTATCCTAACACAACCAGTTCAAAACATCCATTTTTTGTGTCTAATATCGTAAATGGATATCTTACTATCCAGTTATTTTGGTTTTAATTGTGCTTTAGATGTAAACTTGTCAATCAATCAATACATATTAAAAATATTCAATTGCAAAGCAACCAGTCTTATTGATTGAACAGTCGAGAACTCGTAGGGTTTTACACATTGGAATATAATATTACCATTAAGTACCGTTCTTATTACAATCGCCGTAGAGGTAAGACACGCAATCGAAGTCTAAAGCTTTCATGTACTCTTGTACCTACACTTTCCCATCCTCTATATTATCATTTTTCTTACTTTCAGATAACTTTGTTTGCGTTTTTCCAACACAAACTTGGAGTAGCCAATACTGGGCATTGTTACGAGTACTCTAGGGTTTGCGAACCGATAACAAGATTATCATTTGATAATTATTTGTTATCGGAGACTTTGGTTGTTAACAGATATGGGTAGGAAAGAACAACGTTAAGTATTATAGAAAAGGAACAACCCAACAACCCTATTGAATTTTATTGTTTATCAAAACTAAGTAATATAAAGCCAAACATGTTGGTAATTACGATATTAAGATTAGTAAGAAATTTTTAAGTACCTATATTATTAAATAGTTGTTTTTTTTTAATATTAGCTATAAATTCAATTACTTGTGGAATGTTATCCCACTTTCCTTTTGGTAACGAGTTTACAAATTATGCATTCTCATTTTTACTAAAAATAACATAACTAAAATCAAACATATTCAAACTACGCAAAATACTTTCACTTTTCGTTTAAAATTTTACAATTCAGAGATACGATTTAAACAACACAACAGACTGGCATATTATGTCAATTTGGCACAAACATTTTGTAGGGTACAGCCAGTCTTGCGTATTTGTATATTATATAGAGGTCAGTGGCCTTAGAGTAAATAATAATAATAATAATAATACTTTATTTCGACCATCAATAGTCATAGATTGTTAGTAAAACTTACTTAGCCTAATGTTAGTATGGAATACAATAGAAGTTGATATTAAAATGTTAGTTAAAATAGTACTTATCCTATATTAGTAGCTTAACCTTAAAGCTTAAAAGTGTAATAAGAAACATAATGCTTGTACTTACTCCGAAACATTATAAACATCAACATCAGAGGTAGTATGAACGGCAACAAACGACATAATTTGTCCAAGCAACAATTATGTGACATTTGTGATATCAACGTAAACGATGTATATTTAATTTAAGTTAAAATATTTGTTAGGCACATTAAATATAAATTTTAGATTTTTGCACTATTTCTCCATAAATACTTCAACAATGACAAATCTAACACTCCTCTGTGCGCACAATTTTCTTAATAAGGGGTAAAGACACTTGTCTTTGCGTATTAATATACAGATAGCAATTTAATGAATTGATTGAACTGACGGCTTGAAACACTTATACAATAATAAGTGTATAGCTTATAATGAAAAAAGAGGTCAAGTGCCATGACCTCTTTTTTCATTAACATCGACAACTTGAAAAAGCGGCCGCTTTATAATAAATTTTACATTTATAAATAAGTTTGTAAACATTAAATCCTACTTACAATCATAGACTATCGCCTACTTAAATTAAGTATTAGACCTGTCTCTTTCTTTTATGAATAACAGCCATCTTAATAATCTTTTATATTTTTGTTCCATAATACTATATGTACAGTTCCCACAAAGCCACAGAAGCGATACTTCTAGCATTGGAAACAAAATTCTACAATGGCTCCTGTCCAGCAGTGGACAGCCACTAGCTGAAATACTCTTTTTTAAAATTGTAACAAAATCACGGGTATCCTCTTGGTCTAGCGCCAGTATTATCATAGGTTAATATTCGCAGCGTCGCACGCCAAGCGTAATAGCAACAGTTGCTTAAAAATACTTATGAACATATGAATGAATTTGAATACTCACCATAAATTTAGTCTTGTAAATGTATTTCGCTTTGCCGTGGGAGTCTTTAACTTCTTTTGCGAGGAGAAGATGGAGATCAAAGAGAAACACACGCCGCTCTCTCCCCTTCTTGATTATTTGACGCAAGTCCCATACATGAAAGGAGTCTTGTAGCACAACCTCACCCAAACTGTCGGTTGGCACGTCACAGCCCTCGAGTAGCGATAGGTGCATGGCGTCGTTTGCCTTTTTTGGCACTGATAACATGACGTCCAAGCCGTCCTATGGAAAAAAAAGTAAGCGATTAGGTGATTACTATGATTTCGTAAAGCAATGAACATTATTTTGAAGACATGCATGTTTTCACACAATATTTTCTTTTACTGGTAAATCTGCATTAAATTTTTATGAGAGTCGTTTGCATACTCTCAGCCTCTTAGATACCATGATATAAATATTTTTAGATACATGTGAAGCCCCAACGATCTTCCTGCATCTCTTACCAGAACATCACTCTATCAAGTAGGGAGCTGCCCTAAACTTCGCTTACAGGTATGAGGCTGTCACTCAAGACTTTTATAAGTCTGTCATATATATATATATATATATATATATATATATATATATATATATATATATATATATATATATATATATTTCTTCTCTAAAACCCCTTATAAATATGAAGATGTTAGTGCCCAGCAATGAACCGTACGTAAGTATTCTCTATCTAACTTTATAGTCATGACATTATTCTTTTCAGTTATTGCCAAATATGAGACAAATAAATCCGTAAGATGTAATGTCAGCAATGTGGGTAGAATTCCGTTAAATATTCAAAGAACCTTAAGCATACATTGTGGATTCAGGCTACATGGGTTAACCGGCGAACAATCACACCATAATGCTATTGTTTTACATAGTTTGTGTCCATTGGTAACAAGACACTCATCTAAACCTGAAAGAATGACAACGTATCTTAATTTTGACCCTTAATCAAACATGTACTTTTATGCGCCACAGCATTCATTTAACACCAGGTGAACTTTGCTTACATGCAACATTTGAAATTGGTTTTGAAATAGAAAATTACTGTTTTCATTTTGTTTCGTATCACAGAAAACTATTTTTTTTATTATGAATCCAGTTATATACATCAAACCTGAAAACACCTCTAATTATTGACTACTAACAAAATTCGAACAAAATTGTTGCCTTTCATTAAAAATTATATGCAAAAAGTAATAATGGAACATAAATTAGTTATATCAGTTACTCGTCTATAAAGAGTCAGTAATTCCTACATGGGGCAATGTATACGCTTTTACAGCAAAGACCCAGAAAATATGCAGATTTTATCTATCAAAAGGTTTAAATTATCTATTAAGCAAAAATTGTCTAGTAAGGGTTATTATACTACTAAAGAGTACATGACTGATAATAATCCCTGGGAATGAGGTGATCGCTTCCATGCTGTTTCTAAATATTATATTGTAAAATGTGCTTTTTTAATAAAGAGCCCCGCAGGGTTTCTTGTCGGTTCTTCCCTAGACAGAGGTCTTTTGAAAACCAGTGATAAAAGTAAAAAATAACTGACTGCCAATAAATTATATGTATTGTAGTCTATATTGAATGCCATGAAAAACATAACTTGTAAAAAAACCAAGTCTCGCGACTCAGTTCTTCTACCGTAATAAGTTGTGAGATCCATGTAATACCAAGTCGGTTAATTTATTCAGTCCCTACTTAAGGGTCCTTTTGTCTTAAGTTATGACGTAATTAGCTAACCTAACAAAATCTTATAGTGACCATATCAATATTAATAATCTTTTATGTTTTAAATACATAGATTGACTTGGTAATCGCACTAAACAATCTAATTTAATATAATATGTAGTACTTGTGAGATACATTGCTTTCATGCGATAGCCAAGTCAATTTATTTATTTAAAACATAAAATATTTTTAATATTGTTATGGTCACTATAAGATGTTGTTAGGTTAGCTAATTACGTAATAACTTGAGACAGAAGGACCCTTAAGTAGCGACTGAATAAATTAACCGACTTGGTATTACAGGGATCTCACAACTTTTTACGGTAGAAGAACTGAGTTGCGAGACTTGTTTTTTTTTTTACAAGTTATGTTTTTGATGGCATCTCATTTCTTTTTGTAGATAGTCCTACTCTTTTTTCCTTTCCGGTACCATTTACTTCTTGAATACCAACTACAGATTTTCGGGCAAATTAGTCTACTTAATACTTTGCGGGATTTTGGTACTTCATAAGACATGTCCCATTCTTGCTTTTTCATTCCGTTGACCATTTTACAAGTTACCTTTGAACATAATTATATCTAGGTACCTATCTACATCTATTATTCCATTATATTATACATATACAAGTACACTGATTCATTCAAATGCAAATTTAACTTTGTAATTCTATATATTTATATAGGATTACAAAGTTATTTATGCAGTTGGTGAATCTAGAAAATTGGACCGAAATTACCAAATATTTTAATTTTTCCTTGATTTATACACTAAACACTAATTGTATTCTAAATTTAAAGCTTCTACGTTTGCTAGAAGTGCCTCAGAGTTTTGATGATTGGTCAATCAGTGAGTGACAAAATTAAGAAACATTGACTAGATATAATTCTTAAGACTACTGGTTCAAGTTAAAAGAAATTTGAAATATACCATGTTTATACAATGCATGCTTGGTTTTTATCCACAATGAAGTTATAGGGGGTCGAAAATGGCCTGAACTGCTTCGAGAAAAGGATGGTACGGCCGAGCCGCTTTCTTCCTCGACTTGGCGGGGGCACGGTAGTGCCCCCAGATAAAAAATAATTCTATTCTATTCTAAAATGATGTCTAAGTATTTTATATAACTTTACCCGCATTCAAGGAATGAATGATGGATGATTTGGACAGTATAGTGAAGATAAATTTATAAAGTAAATTTTCTTCCTGCCTGAATTCATCTATTTATTGCTATTTTGTATTTTTCCTTACTCTCATAGATACAAAATATATCATATTAACCACCATCGAACGAGTAATAGTAAGGCATTGCTTACTATAAACTCGTTCGTTAGAATCATAAATATGTCACAGATCAAAAGTGTTTAAAGGGAACTTTAAGTCATATTTATTAAATAAATGGTTGTTTATAACCTTTAATTATATACGTGCATAATCAAAGGTTATAACCAAAGAACATGTGTATACCTATGTAAATAATGTAAAGACGTATCAAAACATTCCGTTACTTTTGCGGTTCGTGACTAAATGGCGGACAATATTTTATAAAACAATACGTACGAGTGTATTACAATTAAAATAAAGAAGTTAATAATTATAATTTATGCATCATTCAACGGGGCTTATGAATTTTTCAAAATAAGTTGATTAAAAGCTTTAACTTGTTTAAGCAGAAATTCAACTAACAATAAATTAATTCCAAACTTTGGATAGACCTCAAAGTTCACCTCTGGACTCGAAACATGATTAAACATTCATTCTTGCCCGGGATTAGCGCAACTAGGTATGTAATGTAATATTGCTTGTAATATCAGTTATAAAAACACTATGAATCAAAACAAAAAGTAACTCAAAGTTACCTAATAACTTAAATGCCTACCTACCTAATAAATTAATAAGTGTGTATTTTTAATGATGAAAACAAATTTAAAAATGTAGTAAGTAGGCATGTTAGTTATTATTCAGCCAACAGTTTTAATTAAGTCCAATAAATATAATCTTGTACAAATACAATTAATACAAATTACCCACATTATGATTAATACAGAATTGGGATCCAAAACGCGAACTATTTAGGAATTTCAACATGTTCACAGCCACAACAATACAAGTCACATAACCATCACTAAGAAAATTAGTTAAATATTTCTTCCCGTTGTAAAACGGGCGTGGAATATACCAGCCATGGCGAGATCCTGCGACTACTGAAATACGCGACGCAGCTGATGAATCATGAGGAAAAATATTGGTGTAATGTAAACGATCGGTTAATTACGACGAACGCTGGACTAGTTTATTTAATCACAAATATATATCCTGCTTGTGTTTAAGTCGAAACGTAACTAGAAACATCTCGGCCAGATAACACATACCTAATGAGCTTACGCCATTACAAAACCCCAAACGTCGTTAGCAGAGACGATAAGCTACTAGATATTTGATCTGGGTTGAATTTACAGTTATCCCAATTATTAATTGTTCATGGTAACATATGAACAAGTATAACAAGAATTTGTAGGTGATTGAAGTGTATGACTACAATAGTATTTTGAGAATCAGCTATTTAATGGCGTGTTCCTTAGCGGATGAAACAGCTCTGTACATTCTAATCAAGTTTAACCTATAATGTGCAAACATAACAATCATCCGTGGAGTTATTTACTAAGCCTAGTGAAATGAAAGACCCATACAGCCACAGGCCTTAATTATTTAAATATTAAAAAAAATAAAGTTATTATGTATTCTGATGACATAGACAAAAATTTGGGTATGATGTTTTAAATAACTGTTTAAAAGGACATCTGGTTAGTAATTATTCTATGCCTGGAGCATCCTTTAGTCATAAAATGAATAAAGTTTTAACTAGTACGTTTTGCCCTAATAGCACATTAATAATTCTTGTTGGGAGAAGAGGCAACGTAAACAAAAATCAATTATTAAAATATATCGATAACTTAAATACTTTAAATGTACATAATCTTATAAATCTTGTTTACATTACTGTACATACAGGGTTGGCCACAGGAAAATAAAATAAGATATGATTTAAATTTATTAATAAATAACTTTTCAGTTTTCATGTAATATTAATTTAAACTTGGCATTTAATTGGTATTATAATTATAATAATAGAATTAATTTAATAGACATAAATAATTTAAAAAAGAAATTTTTGACTAGAGATAGGTATTACCTATCCAAATATAGTTGAAGACAGATAGCAATCTTATTGTTTATTATTAACTCAGCCAAGGTCTTGGCTTCACAGACATCTGCTTCTATTGAGCTGACTAATGACTTAATATTTAATTTGGAATCAGTTCCAAGTCATTTAAATTAGAAAATGAGACAATAGAGGCAGTTATATTAATTTAAATCATTTAAAATGTAGCTTCGTGAGGCACACTGAAATGATCGGTAATAAGAAAAACCACATGCACGGTATAGCTAAATTGTATTTTATTGTTTTTCGAAGTATTCTCCGTTCAACTTAATGCACTTTTCCATTCGTGCAAACCAACCATTAAAGCAGTAATTCCAGTCTGAAGTTGATGTTGACAAAATGGCTGATTTGTACGCTTCCACAGCTGCTTCGCGGGGTCTTCAAACCGTCCACCGCGTAATAAATCTTTCATTCTAGGGAATGTAAAAATCGTTTGGGCTCAGGTCAGAACTGTACGGAGGATGGCTTATCAGCTCAACGTTTTCCTGATTCAAAATATCATTTATGTTCCGAGCCGTATGGGAGCTCGCATTATCGTGATGTAAGATGATGCGACGTTTCAGGTTATTTTTTCGGAGTTCGGCTATCATTTCTGGAAAACAAATCGTGATTTACCACTCAGCGGTAACCGTTCTGCGTTCCTGTAAAGGAATTGTAGCAACATGCCCCTTTTTCGAGACAAACGTAGCGACCATTTTTTTTGACACGATGCGGGAACTAACCACTTTCGTTGGTTTGACCTCATCTTCGAAGACCCAAACTGCTGACTAATGTTTTCTTTCAGTTTCGTATGAATAAATCCATGATTTGTCACCTGAGGCGATATTATAAACTGCATTTGACTTCCCTCCGTTGAAGCGTTGCAGAGTAATCCGGCGCTAATCTACACGAGCCGCCTTTTGCTCTTCGGACAAATTGTGGGGAACCCAGCGGGAAACTAGCTTTCTTACACACAGCTCATTATGTAATATCGACTGAATGGCAGTCGTTCCGATACTGATAACAGCCCGAATCTGCTCGTATGTCACATGACGGTCATCTATTATAATAGTTCACACAGCTGCGATGTTTTCAGGCGTGACCGCTGTTCTTGGTCGACCTGCAGAAGAAACAGTGCTGAGCAACACACGACCGTGTCGGAACTCGAAATACCAGCGGTATATTGTCGTTTGACTCGGTGCTTCAACATCATAAATCGAAACAAGTTTGCTGAGACATTTATATTGAGATAAGCCGCGGCGAAAATTGTGATATATTATGGCACGGAAATGTTCACGCGTGAGCTCCATTTCTGTTAACGACATGTCAACTTTAAACAAACAGTTTTTGTTTTTAAACATTATTTTAATTGTTTGAATGTCATTAAGATTCTAAGAGATCAGTATTCAAATTCTAAAAAAGGTTTTATTGTAACTCAATCCGAAATATTCTATTCCCGATCATTTCAGTGTGCCCCTCCGTAGGTAGGTGCTAAAATAAAATGATATGTCCTAGCTATACGAGTATTGAGGAGCACCTCCCGCCATCCCTCAATTGTGTGCATTATCCCCGTCACCACTAATCCCAGCACCGCTACTGCCAACACCATTATACTAGGAAAGACACACCATCTTTTTAAAAACTAAAGCATACAGTTATGCAAATATTTTATATTGTAATAAAGAAAAACAAGGTTGCATTGGAAAGGTGTCACGTGGTGCGGTGTGCTGTCTTGTGTGACGGTGAGAAGCAATTATTTGTGATTGGTGGAGCGTAGATGAGAGATAAATGAAAAGGCCATTTTATTGTTGTAAAATGTGTGTTTCATTTCCAAAAATATTAAAATTTAATTATAGAAAGAGAACAGTTGTTCATTTTATTTAAAAATAAATTACGACGTTACAATATAGATAATTTTAAATTAATTGTTACAAGTTAAAAGCGACTGCAAAACTGAACGTGCACGGTAACATTACGAGGGGGATTCGCTTTGATGAGTAATTTAATAATTTTACATTAGTGGGTCTCCCTTACCCAATGCCTATCAATATTTCACTGTAGCTATCAAACATAGACAAGAATGGTTGTTGTATATAGAAACTAACGCGAAATGTGCAAAGGATTTTTGTATAATAACATTAAGAGTGGCAAACAGGCTCCCTACCATCTCTCACTCCATTTCTATAGTAAGAGGACGCCGTGGCCTATGGACGTCTACATACATTTTTCACTAGCCACCCGCCCTGGTTTCGCCTGGATAGGATCTAATAATGTTATTTAGATTTAAGTTAACCAACCACTTACGATCAGGTGGACTGTGTTCGTTTATCTTTTCAATATAAAAAAAAACTTATTTCATCAATTTTAGGTTATAAAAGAAGAGTTTTAATTTTTCGAATAAAGGATAGCTTAGATCCCTCCTGGCATTGCTTGCTGTCTATGTGTTCGTAAAGTTACATCACAATCTGTTCAGCCATTTCAAAGATTAGCCCGGATAGACAGACAAAAAAACAGACAACAAAAATTTTAACAATGGTCATTTATGTGTTAATTACAAGCAAATAACTCCCTAAACCTAATATAAACCAATTGTTTCAATATTACAGACAAATACTTCAATTTTATTTATATGCATAGATTAAGAATCAATGAAGATGCGTTGTCACCCAGGACTAAGAAGGAATGCCTCTTTACAAGTAAATAGGAAAATAAAGTTGATCAATTTATATAAATATTTCATTTTGATAAGATATGGTTTGATAAGCTATAAAAATTGAACCCTCACCTTATCACATCTCTCTGCAGACCTAAATTATTAGTATGCATAAATCAATAGACAGCAAACGCTATCACAATGTTTATAACCTAACCATTTTGGTTGTGATACAATCAAAGATGTTAAAAGAATTAATTTGCCAAGTTCCGCATAATAAAATAAAAAGTTTGAAGAGCACCTCCCGCGTAATTTCAAACAGCCACATAATTTTCGTAAATGAATAATCAGTGTTGCCACCTTTTTTATAGGATAGGGTGACAAACGAGCACACAGTCCACCTGATGGTAAGTGGGTGCTGTGACCCATAGACATCTACATTTATCCTCAATAAAGAATCAAAATGCAGATGCGTCATCACCCGGACTAAGATGAAATGCCTTTTTTCCAGTAAAATGGGTCTCCGGTTCTCTACACTGACCATACGAAACACAGCAGTGTCAAGCTGCCATTTTACGCGGGTATTCTGTGAGAGCGTGGTACTTCCTTGGTCGAACCGAACCATTCGTGCACCAACTATACTACTAATATAGCTGCTACATGGCTCTACCACGTACCGAATACAACCGAATGCCACCTCTTATATTAATTACACATCGACATCGATTGTTCATATTTAAAATTAAATTGTCCAATGTCTTGCTGCGGTATGAGGTCCCATGTTCTTTGCGAGTGTTCGTAAATTTGTTGTTCTGTCGTCAAAGGCAGGAACTGCTTATTACGGTACTATAATGAGGACGTTCAAAAGAGAGGGCTAATTATTCGTAATTGTCTTTTCATGCCATATTATCATCATTATTCAATGACGTAAATTATGTCACATCGAATGATATGTAATTGAACAATTATAATTTAAAATTAAAAATTTTGTACAGCCGACTTCAATATAAGCGCTTTCAATATAGGTTATTTAAGAATAACTCAATAACCATTGGTCTGACCATGATCAAATTTATATGGGACCACACGAGAACTATCAGCTTTCATATAAAAAAATACTCATCGAAATCGGTTTGCCCAGTACAAAGTTATGAGTAACACACATAAAAAAAAACATACACTCGAATTGAATACCGTCTCCTTTTTGGAAGTCGGCAGAAAAGTATTTCAGTTTTGACCTTTAAACGAGGACTATGTATGTATTTTTATAAGTATGCTAATGTCTACTAATGGTCTGAGAGCTCATGACACATTTTTCATGAAGTGTTTGATGCACCATGAAACTCCACTCAATAAGCAGGTATTTGACTGTTTGCCTGGCCTAACTGGGTACACCGGGTACTGCGTATACAGTTAAGTCGCAAAAAAATTCAACCAAAAATTTTGATTCTAATAATAATAATGACTATCCGTCAGCTAAGTTGATAAAGTATTAAGAAAAAAAAGCAGACACTTCTAAAGGGGTTGACATACAAAGAGGCAAACTACCCCAAAGTTGTATTTAGAAAATTGTTTTGAAAATACAATTTTGATTTAATTTGCCATTTTTACAGCGTGTTTATATTTTTTAAATTTAAGAGAGAGGTTTTGTGAGATATTTTTATTATATAAGTTATAATAAATTCTCACTAAAGAGCAAGCAGTTTCTGCGGGGATTAATAATTTAAAAATATTTAAATAAATCTGATCTACTCACTGGCTACACGCTTTACTATCAAGTAAATTCGGCACATTACTTGATGGGGACAGCTTGCGCATCGCAGTAGGAATCTGACTAGGAACGGCGATTTGTCAACCCCATCAGTGCCCCTGTGGTAGCAACGTCGACGAGTTTGGGCTCCAGAGACTTTCATAAAAGAAAAGTACTGGCGGTTTCCACGGCACGGTTCTTTGAACGATGTCATCCGCAGGGCTCTTGTCTCTATAAATGTTCCCTCGGTTTTAGTCTTGTGGAATATTTAGAGTCGATAGCAGGAGACCCGACCGTATGACATTGCTCTCTTGGGAAAGAGGTAAGGTCCTAGTGTGGGATGCTACTTGCGTAGATACTTTGGCGGCCTCTCTTATCAAGGGTACCTCGTTTAGAGCCGGGACGGCATCAGAGGCAGCTAAACTGAGTAAGTGGTACAAATATGACCATTTGCTGTAGAGACTATCGATCCGTGGGGTCCACGTGTGGTTAAGTTCCTAAAGGAACTCTATCCGTGACTGGTCGTTGCTGCTGGTGATAAGAGGTCTGGTTATTTTCTCGCTCAATGGCTAAGTATACCCATTCAGCGAGGAAACGCAACCAGCGTTCACGATAGCGCGTTGAACGATAGCAGGAGGAGTAGGACTGTATGATAATTAAGTTATCATCATCATCATTACAGCCCTTCACAAGTCCACTGCTGAACATAGGCCTCCCCCAAAGAATGCCACAAAGTACGGTCCTGAGCCACCTACATCCATCGACTTCCTGCATATCTTACCAGGTCGTCACTCCATCTAGTGGGGGGACGCCCTACACTTCGCCTGCCGGTACGAGGCTGCCACTCGAGAACCTTTCTTCCCCATCGGCTGTCGGTTCTTCGAGCTATATGGCCGGCCCATTGCCACTTCAGCTTACTAATCCGTTGGGCTATGTCGGTCACTCTGGTTCTACTGCGGATATCCACATTTCTGAGTTTATCACGCAGAGAAACTCCAAGCATAGCTCTCTCCATAACTCGCTGAGCGACCTTGAGCTTCCTCATCCGGCCAGCAGTGAAGGACCACGTCTCAGTTCCGTATGTCATCACTGGCAACACGCACTGGGTGTACAGTCTCGTTTTCAAGTTTTGAGGTATACCTGACGAGAAGATGTGCCGTAATTTCCCGAACGCTGCCCAACCGAGTTGAATCCGTCGATTGACCTCTCGGTCGAAGTTGGACTTACCTAGTCGGACTATTTGTCCCAGGTAAACATACTCGTCAACAACTTCGAGCTTAGTGTTCCCAACAACTACCGGCATAGGTGTGACATGGACATTTAACATGATCTTTGTTTTGTCCATGTTCATCTTAAGACCTATCCGTTGGGAAACACTATTGAGGTCATTGAGCATAGTGCTTAGGTACTCCAGCGATTCTGCCATAAGGACTATATCGTCGGCAAATCGAAGGTGAGTGATGTACTCGCCATTGATGTTGATACCGTATCCTTTCCAGTCCAGAAGCTTGAAAACGTCTTCCAATGCAGCGGTGAAGAGTTTCGGGGATATGACGTCACCCTGTCTTACACCTCTCTGCAGTTGGATAGGTTTCGTACTCTGGTTCTGTACTCGGATAGCCATCGTAGCTCTAATTAATTAAGTTATACGTAGTATATATTAAAGATTAAATAAAAACATTTACTATGGAATCTGTTTCTTGTGTATTTTGTGAAGTGAAAAATGTTGGTAGTGTTATCACATTCTCAGAAAGTACATTACAAAGGTGCCAAACATTGTTAAAAAATTCGACAAGAACGTAAGCTAAATTATAGTGATGTCGTTTACCAGTGAATTTTTCTCTTAATTCCAACCCAAGGTTATCATAGTCAAGATAGATATAGACATTTTTTTTTGTCAGAAATTTTCCCATGTATCCAATGAGATAGTAAAAAAATCTTACTTCTATCAACCCGACAATTAATTCCTTATTACCACCATTAGCTGTAATTATTGTTGTGCATTTAAGTAAACTTCATTTTTATCTATTTCTTGAAAATAAATATTTAAAGCAAGTTCTGTGTGCTCGTTTGTCACTCTTATTCCATAAAAAAAAACGTACACAATTTTCTGTAAATAATTTGCTGCTATAAATTTTACCCAATAAAAAATATATACGATATGAACTAGTATTAATTTTTCGTCCGTGTAATTACGAACTGTACAGCACAATAACCCATAAAGGTAATATATTTTTAATTATCTCGGTTGTAGCATATTTCTCGCCATCAAAGGGTGAAAAAGGAACAAAATTTTCGTTTAATTTTTGTTACCGCTCGTCCAACGCCAATATTGGAATAATGTGTTTTAAACTGGGTATATTTCAATGTAAATGATTTATTCATTCTGCTTAGCTTCAAAAGTGATTAAATTATTTTTAGGGAATGAACCGGGCATTGACATCTTATGGTCCGAGAGCTCATTACGCATTTTTCATGTAGTGTTTGATGGATCATGAAACTTCAATAAGGTTGAAAAGTCAGTACACTCAATAAGTTTGACTATTTCACTATTTGCCTGGCCTACCTGGGTACACTAGGTACGGCGCATACAGGTAAGTCGCAAAAAATCGCCCAAAAGTTGTTGTATAATATATAACATAACATAATTATGTGTAATATCATACCTTTCATTTTAATTGTAACAGCTGTAAAGGATCACGTGATCCGCTGCCAATGGGAGCGCGAAGATAAGGGTATATCTATTCTATTGTGTTTTATTAATTACTGTACACAGCCGAGGGAGAAAATCGGAAGAAATATAATATACGATTTCAAATTATCCACCCTAGGGTGGATTTCTTAAGGTGGATGAACGGAATAACCGGCACCTGCCTATGCCTCTTCTAGGTAAGCCCTCTAAACAATTTCTATTGCAAATTAGCAGTGCAATATAGGCTGTGAAGCAATCTATTTTGGTCCACAAAGATGACTACGCATCTCTAGCTTTATTTGTTTAAAGTCGCCTACAGGTGTCCATGGATTGCATAGACACCTGCCATCAGGTGGACAGTTAGTTCATATGTCACTTAAAATTATAATATAATTAAAAATTAAAAATTTTGTACAGCCGACTTCAATATAAGCGACTTCAATATAAGTTATTTAAGAATAACTCAATAACCATTGGTCTGATCTTGATCAAATTCATATGGGACCACACGAGAACTATCAGCTTTCATATAAAAAAAGAATCATCGAAATCGGTTCCCCCAGTACAAAGTTATGAGGTAACAAAAAACATACACTCGAATTGAGTACCGTCTCTTTTTTGGAAGTCGACAGAAAATAAACGACGATGTGGTATACCCCGTCTTCAGTAAAAAGGGTCTCCGGTTCCCAACACTCACCGTCCAAAACACAGCAGCATTATTCTACTATTGTATGCTGGTATTCTGTGAGAGCGAGGTCTTCCCTGTCGACCCATTCGTGCTACAACCATAAAATAGCTGCAGCATGGCTCTGTCACATAAAAATTGTTTATGAAACTTACATATGAGCGAACTAAGTTTTAACAAAGCAAACGTAATCTCGAAAAAGGCTCGTAACATATCGAATGCTTTGAGAACTTGTTCTGGAATTAATATTTCGCTAAATTTAATTGTTAAGTAAAAGTTAAGTTACAGCCTATATATACGCCCTACTCCTGGATACAAACCTCCTCTCATTTCTGAGAGGGTCCGCTGCGTTGCCCCAATGCGTGTTGGTGAACTTAAAATGTCTTCAAAAATACTTTTTTCTTATGCATATCTGTGGGGGATTTAATTTTAAGTAATTGCGTCTATAATAGATATAATCGTGCTTCAACTAGCTATTATTTTTACTATTATACTTATCTAGCTATTATTTTATTACTAGTATCGAATATGGTATGTTTCCTGATTTAATGAAGCATAGTAAAGTAATATGTACCTTTATTTAATTCTGGTAGTACATTAGACCAATTTCTTTACTGCCAACATTTAGTAAGACTTTTGAAAAAAATATTCTTGATCAAATATTAATTTTTTTGTAATTTTAATGGTTTACTTCATAAAAATCAATTCGGTTTCACAACGAGTCACTCGACAACTGATGCTGGTGTTGAGCAGATGAAGTATTTTTCAATGCATAGGAGAATTCACAGAATGCTTTGGGTATATTTTGTAACGTATCCAAAGCCTTCGATTGTGTTCACAATGAAACATTAATTAGAAAACTACACCACTACGTAGTAAGAAGTAATGCTCTTAAAATAATTGTTTCATATTTAAGTAACATAATGCGGTTGTTATAAATTAATTTGCTTAATTCCGCGTAAAGAAAGAAAATGATGTGTCCTGCCCAGTTTTAAGGGGGACCTCCCACCCTCCCTCAATCGCGCGCACTATACCCGTCGCCGTCCGTGAGAATGGTATAGGCCTGGGTCGTATCGCGTTTTCTGAGAATCGTATCTAAATCAGATTACGAGTTTCAATATCTGATATCAAAACTATATATTTCAATATCTATATATTCTGCGTACACTTGTTTATATTTTCTACTCCGATACGCTGTTGAAATCTGATACGAGGATTTTATAGTTACTCTTACCTATTCGATGCGAATCAGTATTGAAGATATATTATAGTAAATTTATATTATGTTATCTTCTTGGAGCTAATGCAGATATAGTCGTAGTTTTAACTTTTTTTTTTAAGTTTTGAACTAGTTATTTATTTACAAAACTAGATGCTCAATTAAAATAGTTCAATAAAATATATAATATAAAATAGTAGGTATTTACAGTGTCTTTATTATTTATTTACATCACAAATTGCATTTAAATGGATAAAAATTGCAACTTTCTCCTTCCACTACATTTATTCTGGCAGATCTGTTAGAACTAAAAATAAATTGAAAATTCTATATAAAATAATGTTATAAAATGCACTCGATTTTAGACTTTAAAAAACAATCAGATTTGAAATTTATCATTATTAGGCAACATAAGTAAGTGAAATAACTCTGTAACGATTTCATGATTCAAGGCTCAATTTTCGGCCCCTGCCTGTTTCTTGAATATATTAATGACTTACCTTACATAGTATAATAAAGTATTATTTGCTTCATTAATTTACAAATTAAAACGACAATTATAAAAATAGGACGAAGTAAATATTGCTATATCTAAATTAGTAAATAAGTTTAAAGTTAATAACTTGCCTTTAAATGGCACAAAAACCACAGAATAAATAATAGTACAAGAACAGAAGGCTCACTCTCTGAAAGCAAACTTGTGAGTTTAAACCTAGTTACAATGTGGCTAATGTTCAGAATACTTTGCGCGCCTCGGAAGTGACTTTCGTGAAATTAGCCTACATCGAAACAAAAATTAATACGGCGCGCGTATTGATATTATCCCTTTTCTCGTCTTTTCTGCCTCACAAATAAGCAATATGAAAATACTATCCTAACCTAGAGGAATTGAGGTACTGACCACAAAACATTTTTGACAGTTTTGACAAAAAAAACAATTGAAAAATGGCGGGAAAATGTTTTTTACTTTTTATTTTTCTTGTTCTTAATGTCAGCTATGTACTGATATTAAAACCAGCCGATTTTTCTTCAATTTTATAGTTTTAATATACAAACAAAATACGAAGAAAGATTTTCTCCGACCTAATATTTATCCGAACCATTTCCTCGTAAAATATTTGCTTCAAAACAAAATGTTTTGTACTTATTGGAATAGGAGATAGGAGCCTTTATCCATTTTAAAAGTATTCTGATACAATATGGATTTACTTACGAGGACAGCATTGAATGTGTAATACGAACTATAGTAATTCTATTTCACGATGAAGTTTTGACTTTGGCTGTTGTTCAAAACTTCATCGTCAAATAGAATAACTATACCTAAACTGTAAATATGAAGTCTGTCGTCTTGTCGGTTGTAAAGTTCAAGTATTTTAATATTCAGTCAGCGCAGTCGTCTCTAAATAAAGTACATCGATGCACCTAGTGTAAATAATCACTACGTTTTAGATGCACCTGTACGAGACTACATTTAAAAGGGTTTCAAAATTATGAAGTAAAATATTGAGTATCTGCTTCATTTATTTGATTAAACAAATATTAGTACAAATAAAAGTGTTCTAAATTTCGATCTCATATTTCAAATGAAGAGTACAAATACATTGAGAAATAGCGGAAAACGAGAAGAAGATAATTACTCACTGTTTAAAACACGTCGCTAACACAAACAATGCGACCTATATCACCTGCATACGAGCCTCATATCCGAACAACTGCACGACTAAAACTTATAAATGATTTTCAATTATTAGTGAACCTGTTAGTGTTCGTAACTCTGTTCAACTGTTGTATACGACAGAGAAGTAAGGCATCGTTTTAAATCTTTATCTTATCAGGCGTAATAGCTCATCAGTAACACGATAAGAAACAAAATATTGAGACGTCGAATACCACAACACGATAACATCAGCTTTTTAATTTTTTAAATATTTTATAAATAAAAAGGAACATTTTTGGAGACCGGCTTACAAGATTCAACTGATGGAAAATGGCTACAGAAGCCCTTGTACATGTGCCCACAGTCCACACAACAAACAACCAACTTCAAACAAAACAAAAAAATGACGGCAGATGAGCGTACGGTTATAGTTGAATATAATAAGTGAATAGAATAATTTTATTCAATACTAGCTAGAACTCGGCGCGTTGCTGCCACAGAAGAAATAATTGTACAAATATTGTTTTAAATTTGGAACACTTATATTGTTTAATTAGGAATGATATAATATATAACTTTGAAATGGTACGATACGCGCGCCACCTACTCTAAGTTAATTATTGTACTATGCCTATAACCTTCGCCCAATAAGTTGACAAAGTTTTACCGCAATCTGATGAACGGTATGGCAGCGCATAAAATACGAACGAACAAACATTATTTTTTATATATTAGATATATCATAAGTAAAACTAATTGAAGGTGATTTATGCATCAACCTCGAATTTGACCAGAGACATTGACTCGGAAAAAGCCAGTAAGGAGGACTTTTTTAAATAATAAATAATAACTTGGTGTACGATTACATATAAATACATTTAGATACAGCATGGTATATACTATAGTGTGTTGTTAATAACCCAGGTCTAATGATCTCTGAAAAAAAATTTCTCTGGGTTCCCCGCTGGTTCGTCATTATTACATTAGGTACTTGTTTTCTAGACGAGTGGTAAATATTAAAAAAATAACTAATTATTAGTATTATGTATAATCATTATTGAATAAAAAAATATTCTACTCTATTCTCTATTCGATTCTAAGGGAGCCTAACTTAAGCCGTCGCGCAACGTTTTAAACAAATAAAATGCATAGATTCGATATTACGGCCTAACAAGTCCATTGCTGAAAATAGGGCCACCTTATAAGTTATTGCCAGAAATAAAGATTAAATACCTTTAGCAACCTGCATCATTCGCAACTCCCTTTCTACTAATTAGAGAATATTTCTTTCCTAATAGCTGATGGTTCGACGCAATATTTGAATGTGGAGTACCGATCGTAGGGAGCAATTAGTAAGCAGTAAAACCAATTAATTCTCCAAAGTGTGAATTTACATAACAATACCAATTTGCTGAATCTAAGCCAACTAGGATTAGAATTAATGTAAATAAACGAAACCATTCAAAAACCTTTGGCAAATCTTAGAAGGTATTCTTGGTTATCTAAAAAAGTATTAAACTTACTTTTTCTTAAACTTTCTTGTGTTATAACACAGATATTCCATTGAACAGTTTTATCATAAATGATTTAGATACATTTGATATTTAGCTTAATTCTCTTCTATTTTTGGTAATATTATTTAGAATATCAATATATAATAAAAATGAGTTGATTGCCATGTCAAATGAGTTGAATGTTGATATAGAATACTTATTTCATACTCAGTTTAAGTAATTTTATTTTAATGATTTAGATATTACTAAGATTACTAAACAATATAACTTTTTAGTTTGGCCATTATAAAAATCTTCTTTAAATAGCGCAAATTCTAGAAACAAATTCCTGAATGTCAACATCACCCTCTCTCTAATAAAAGTAAATAATCTAGTGCGAGCACGATTAAATTTCATGTAGAATAGAATAGAATATTTTTTTTATTCAATATAGATCACATGTGTAGTTCTTATTGAAAGTCATTTTTTACTTTACCACTGGTTAGAAAAAAAAACTTCTGTCCTGGGAAGAACCAGTAAGAAACCCAGCGGAACTTTTTTTTGAAAAACATATTTTACATTAATGGTTGTACAAACTATATAAGTACAACATTTATTTTAGAAACAGCTTGGAAGCGACCACCTCATTCCCAGGGGTTATTATCAACCATGTATTCATTTATACCATAATAAGCCTTTTTATACAGTTTCAACTTAACAAAACATTTAAACTTGGTAATAGAGAGAGCCTGTACACTTTCCGGGACCTTGTTGTAATAGCATATACATTGCCCCAAGAATGAATTACTGACTCTGTGGAATCGAGAAACTGCTATCACTAGCTTGTGTTTGTTCCTAGTGTTTACGAAATATACATCACTATTTTTACTAAAACTAACATTGTTTTTTGTGAACATACATTAAATTTTCGTAAATATACTGAGAGGCCAAAGTTTGTTCTTTTTTATAGGAGAGGGCGCAAACGAGCATTCGGATCACCTGATGGTAAGTGACTACCGCCGCCCGTGAACAACTGCAACACCAGGAGAATTGCAGATGCGTTGCCGGCCTTTTAAAAAGGAGTAGGCTCTTTTTTTGAAGGTCCCTAAATCGTGTCGGTCCGGAAAAATCGCTGATGGTAATCAATTCCACAAGGAAGTCGTGTGAGGAAGAAAACATCTTCTAAATCACACAGTGGTGGACCGCCAATCATCCAGATGGTGTAAATGATATCGGGAGTTCTGCCGCGATGTGCGTTCGTGAAATTTGGCGGCTGAGATTAATCCGAACACTTCCTCAGAGCACTCCCCGTGGTAAATGCGAAAGAAAATGCAAAGAGATGCAACATCTCTTCGCAGTGCCAATGAATCGATCCGATCGGAAAGGACTCGGTCTTCGACGATTCGAGCCGCTCTGCGCTGGATGCGGATATATTTATTTCTTTAAATTTATCTCTGAGAGACTCTCGCGGTTTTAGGTTGTAAATAGCTCTAATGGCCTTATTCTGTAAAACAAAAATAGTTTCTGAATCAACCGCATTTCCCCATAGCAAAATCCCATAAGATATTATGCTATAGAAATACGAGTAACTGAAATAAACTAATCTAGTTGTCGACACTAGTGAGACCTCTAATTTTTTTACAGCATAGGCTGCAGAACTTGCTAGTTGGAACATATGATGCCAATGAGTGATGCCAAGAAAAACAGTGGATTCAACAGGGCTCAGTTCTTCCTCATCTAAAAACACATTGATATTCAGATTTTTAACATTCGTTGTTGTAAATTTAATACATTTAGTTTTATTTCCGTTTAAATGTAGATTATTAATGTTAAACCAATGCACTAATTTTGATATAGAATTATTCAATTCGTCACATTTAAATGATTGACGTGTAAGTTTAAAAATCAAGGAAGTATCATCAGCAAATAATACTATATCATGATTATCCCCTACAAGTATTATGTAATTGACAAACATAAATAGATAACTGTATTTATGTTTGGTCAATTTTGAGATGGATTTAAAAAGAGAAGTTGCATGTTTTTAAATATTTTTGAAAGTTCACTAAATATTATTAAGAAAAGTAAAAAAAAGAATTAACAATTGATTTTTCATGTAATTTTTCAATTTAAAAATCGTGTTTCTAAAATGTTAATTCAAATGTCAGTGACGTCATTATATCGCTTTAGTAACGCCACCGCAGGGTGAAATGATAAAACACTCATGTTTACGTTGTCAAAATTAAAAAAATTGTCATTGTATAATACAGGTTATACCTATAATATGTTTCGTTATGTCTTACGACACATGGTGATCCGAATATAGAAAATAAAAAAGTATTGCATGATTGCGATTGACTCACAGTCTCGACGGATATAATGACGTCACAATCAATCCATAAGTAATTTTTTTTCATTCATACATTTAACTATTAAAAATATGGAATTGTCAATAAAAACAAACATTTAAATATACTTTATATGAATATATAAATTTGTGGCAAAAAAAATTATGCAACTTCTCTATTGAGCAGCGTTGAAGTATTTGAACATAAGAATTAAAACAAAGAATTGACTTCTACTCTGTAAAATAAAATCATGGACTTTCATGAGAAGCATGAGCAGAAAAATAATGAAAGAGCATCAATCGATATTTCACAACACCAAAGTATAACAAACTATATAGGAGAAGAAAACATATATAATACTTGAAAGTTTTTATTTATTTTCAATAGTATAAACAATAGTAAATTTTAAGCAAACAGAGAAAAAAGTCGTACTTTCAGAGAAAAACATGTGACAATGGCCTTCATAATGTAGAAAATCATTAATAAAACCATTTAGAATAGAACATTAAGATTTGATGCCAATTCATGATGGCATCACTACACTATTTGTTCCAATTCCAATATAAAGCACAGAAAGAGCACGGTCAATGGAGGGTAATTATATTTTGTCTGGTTGTGGTAAAACTGATTTATACCCGTTTTAAAAAATAATTATGGTATTGGTGCAACTGGAAAGGTGAAATAAGGGAAATCCGTCGTACACCTTCCTAAATAACGACCGTCGCGACCAGGCTGGTGTAACTGTGTGTAAATTAAATATGCATTATAAAACTTTCCAATTAAATGGTGCAAGAAGCGGAAAAAACGATAACAAGAAAAGGATATTCATAGCAATATTTCCCTTAGATGATGAAAGGTATGTGGTGATTTCAACTTTAATAGTAATATGATATTTAACGCGAGTACATTTTTGGACTTCATTTTTGGACTTTGGATCTATGTAGGACAGGTTTTTATAGTGTACGATTGTGTGTACAAATACAAACACACTATTTCCTAAATCTGATAGTTCGATGGTATGGCAATCCGAAACGAGCTATACTTAGAAACTACACAATCAATTCTGACTGCTAACATTCAATTTGTTCAGTAAATATGTGATTTTATTTATATTATTTTATCACATGCAAGCAATGGGTGAAATAGCTGGCACATGCACCAATTGAAAAGATTCACATGTTAAGACATATTTGTAACAAACATTGCATTTCAACCCAACTAAAACGAACTGTTATTTCTTCAGTAGACTTAATTTAAACTTCCACAATAATGTGTATGTTAATTAGGTTTCATTTACATGTAGCAAAAGATAATATACCTCTAAAGTCACATTTTGGTAAGAATTCGATTATATAAATAAACTCAAAGTTATTTGTAATTACCTGGTTATAATTTTTTTTTATAGATTCATCTACAAACATTAGCTATAATGAGCACTCATTTTGAAAGCGACAATTAGTAAACGATCTCTGCGAATAGTATGTACATAGGTACCTCTGTGAAGAAGCCTAGTGATTTGTACATAGTATTTGTTACACATAAAAGCAATTTAATCCAAACAGTATTAAAAACCAAATATTTTAACCCTTAAAAAAAACTAACGTTGAAAACAAGCATCCAGACGCAGACTATTTATTTTACAACATAGCAACAATTGTTCAGTGCGGGAAGGAAGCCTCGGTCCTGCAGTGCCGCAAAATCATTTTTTTTTACTTAATTAATTACTAGTATAAAAGTGCGTTTTTTATTTTATATTTTCTTTATACATATTTTTGCACCTAATTGTACATTTTTTTTACACACAGCAATTTGTAATTATATCTCTATAATTACAAATTGCTGTATGTAAAATATATTGATTTCTTATCCTCATCGGCATTTTTACTCAATCCACACTTTAAAAAATTTATTTCTCATAAATAATTCAGTATAGAGATCTAACTTTTCTTATGTAAAAATATCGATGAACAATATATCGATAAAGGTTATATCGATAAAATTATTCGAGGATAGACACTTACAGCACTATTGTAATTCGTCAATGTTGTCAGCACTGTTTCTCAAAACTAAATGTCGTATCTTGATGTTGGTAGAGTAGCTTGGCGTAATTTCATGCATTTATTTTTACTATGGAAGTCCCGCCTCTTAAACGTAGTGATTATATTCTATTTGGTCGCGACTTTCAAACGAACATGGGTCCGACAAATAGTAGTATATTCTTTCTTAATGACCGAACCAAACCCTAGATAATGGTGAGGAGATATAAGATAAGGATGATATGGTCTATACACATCTACACCTCACATGTATGAAAAATCAAATTAGAGTTGTGTTGTCATCCGTAAGTACAAAGACCATAGATATAGTATACATTAGATTGGCGATGGCGTGATTAGGGTGAGACCAAAAACGAAATGTACCCGTGTGAGTGAAATGTGCATGTGTGCGACAACAGTAGTGCTGCGCCATGTATCAACTTCAATTATCGATACAGAACACTGTGTCTGTGTCGTAAAATGAATATTATTATGTTTGAGGGCATAAAAATAAAACTACAAACAAAAAGTTTGCGATTTTTATTTTCCACCAAAAATAACGAATATATTACAAAAATGTCATAAGCTCTCCTTAACAGGTATTTTGCAATTTTGCTTCATACTTCAATCCACTAATCAAATAAGTTTCGATTATTAATTTAATAATTAAGTGTTAATGGTTTGATAGTGCTGACGAATCGTACATAATATGTAAATATTATGTATGTCAAGTATGTTAAAAAAATTTTGCAAGACAAGGCATTCGTTTACTAATTTTCGAAACATATTTTCGTTTACAATTTTCCTTTCACATGTTTTCGGAAAACTTCAGTTCAGTTCAGAACGAATACCTATCTCATAAACTTTTTCTTAATCACCCTTTCGATGAGATGCTACAACAAATCGTTAGAACTAGATGGTATTGCAGCACTAATGTTATTTTTAAGTGTGGGAAGCCTTTCTAGGTTTTTTATCACTTAATACAACATTTCCACTTTTTTACTAGCCCGTTTTTTTGTGCTTTTACATTTTTCAGTTTTTTTTTGTTTCTGTTAATCTTCTCCGAAGAATATCAATAGTTTTCTTCATTTTTTTTTCGTGTAATCGTCTATAACAGAATCGTTTGCAAGTGAACTACTGGGTACTGACAATATATCTCTGTAGACACATGACGATGCTTTGCGTACCGGCTTTAATACAACCTACAAACAAACATAATTAGTGTACATTATGTATTTATTTATGATTGAAAAATAATAAAATACAACCCTTTTACCTATTTCTGACGCTAAACGGCAGTGCTTACACTGCCGCGTTTTAGCCATTTGAGTATAGAGAGCTTCTATAATTATAAGTTGTAAGACATTTTATTTTAGTCCTCTGGGGTGAAAACACATTTTTTTTATAGAATTAGGGTGCGAAACGAGCTCACAGTCCACCTGATGGTAAGTGGTTGCTGTGGCCCATAAACGTCTGCATCTATCTTCGTTTGCGAATTAAAATGCAGACGCGTTGTCAGCTGTTAGGAATAAAATAGAATGCCTCTTTTCCAGTAAAAAGGGTCTCCGGTTTTCTACACTCACCATACGAAACACAGCAGCATTAAACTGCTATTTTACGCTGGTATTCTGTGTAAGCGTGATCCTTCCCCGGTCGTGCCGACCCATTCGTGCTACAACTATACTATTGATATAGCTGCAACATTGCTCTACCACGTAAAAAAATAGTAACTTTATTTGTTTGAAGATGACTGTAGGTGACCAAATATTGCAGTAGCCGTTTATTATCAAGTGATACTGTAAGTTCATTTGTTACTTTCGTTTTATAAAAAAATATACACCACGCGAATGACAACAACAAGTTGTACACATTTGAACATGCGCAAAGGAAATGAACATATGTACAGCAAAATATATAATTAAGAAAATACGCACGGGCCCAAATAATGTGGGTATTGCTCCAAAACGCAGCTTTACTCTTTGTGCACTTCTATGAGAAAAATATTTTTGTTCAGTGATTGCTACATGTAGTTGATTTTTTTTTGGGAACCCATCCTTCTCTATTTATAATTTTTAACCATTTTTGTTTAACCAGAATATTTTTTGGAAATCTGAAACATTATAAGAGTTTAAATCCTCTCATTAAAGTATGTACAATAATGCGTAAGTATTTACTATTACGAAAAACTAAAACGTAAAAATAGAAAATTAAAAAAAAACGAAGTCACAAGAGGCTGCATCCAAGGATATGCCTTTGCCTGTTATAAACATATTATCGATAAGATGATATTGATAGTGTCAATCCTTACAAAAATTTGATCAGAAATAGCGGGAATTCACGTATTTGTTATTATTTTTAATATAATTCTCACGTAATTAGGACATTATCGTAATAAAATGCGATATTTTTCCCTATCCATTTATGTATAAAACATTTATACTAGTTCTGAAATGTTGAATTTAGAGTGCTAAATATTTTAATTGTACTTACATGTAAAATGTGTAATTTTGTGGATTTTCTTTTCTCGATGAACTGCATTCAGGTATGGCACACGTCACTATATTTAATTACACCTTTTAAGTACTTATTAATACTTCAAAATCAAAAATATCGTGAAAATAAGCGGAATTTGTTTCGTTAACCATTGACGTCAGGCTGATACAGGCCGATAGCGTGTACGTGTATGGTCTAGCCATTCTATCTCGTTCTAACATAAGCATATGCTATGCCCTTTCTCTTTTACATTGCCAATCTAAGTATATACTAAATCTATGACAAAGACGGATGTCTTGTCAACTGTCAAGTCCGATCACCTCACCCACTATACGAAACAACAGCAGTATATGCTCCTAATTTACTTTGATGTTCTGTGAGATTGTGTGAATATAGCCGCATCGTGAGTAAAGTCAAATTTCTTTTTCCAGGGTTCTATCAAAATGTAACAAAAGTTAGTAGTACAATATTTTTCACTATATTAAGGAGAGCGTATTAACTTAAATTTAAAGTTTAAAAAAAAAAAACGATACTAAAAAGGCTGAAGATCTTAAAACGGCTGAACAGATTATCTTAAAACATAAGAACACTCTCGATTAAGACTCCTTTCACACGAAAAAATCTTTATCAAAATCGCTTCATCCGTTCAGGGGCTGTGATTCCACAGATAGACACACTAGAAACATATAACACCATCTGTTTTAGTCGTTGGTTAAAAATATATATTTAAATATATCCAACATTTTTATGGTGTTCATCAATGTGAATGGTGTATATTATACAGCAGAATTTTGTGAGCTTAGCCATCGAGGCAACTACTATGCAATAAGCAACAAATCACGGCCCTCAGTGCATTTAGGACATAATTGAGAGCTTGTGTTGTACCCGTGGCTCTAATTAATCAATGAAAACAAAACCTCACCATGTTTTTAAACAATAAAACGTAACGAGTAATAAGTTACAATAAGGAATAACAGATACAGGTAATAGTAACACAAACAGGTTTTTCGAGATGCTTCGGAATTCTCCTGCAGATTCTGGGAAATCCCAGTGGTAGTGGTATTAGGTTTATTAATAATTTCTTTATAACTATTATGCATAAGACCGTAAGCACTAGGTAAATAACTTACCTTGATTTCACCCTGTCCCTCGGCGCAGCACGCTTGCAGATCTTTCAATAATAACTGGTATTTAGTAATTCTTTGCACTGGTTTGATAAGGTATGCAGCTAAAGGATGCTCTAATTTTTTCTTACGTTGAACCCTAGTAAAGAAAAAGAAAAGTAATTAAATCACATTACAAATAATTTTTATTAAAAGTAAAGTAACAAATCTGTAACAGAAACTAAAATGTCGTTAAATTAATAATTGTTGTTTTTTGCCCATTAACCCAAAACCTTGAATTATTATAAACACATGGCCTTTCTCATAAAATTGACGTCAGTATAAGTAATGCTTAAGTTGCTCTCTCTCTCTCTCTCTCTCTCTCTCTCTCTCTTTACTGGATGACAACATACAGACTCAGGTATAGAGATAATTAATACTTAAGTCTATTAATAAGTAATATTTAAGTCTATGACAATCAACGGTTATAACTAAGGCCGACAATGTACAGCAGATATGTACATAATGATATCATTATGTACATATCTGCTTTACTTGGTTTCACAAGGGGTCGTTCGAGAGCTGAAACCGGTGTTGAGCTGATTCACAGATGGCTGAAGAAGAACAGCTGGCGAATTCACAGGATGCTTTGGGTAAATACTGTGACCTATCCAAGGCCTTCGATTGTGTACACCATGAAACACTAATCAGGAAACTTCAACACTACGGTGTAAGAAGTGATGCTCTTAAATTTATTGTTTCATATTTAAGTAACATAACGCCAAAATTTGTTATTAACAATATCAGCTCTTCCGGGTCGATGGTACAAATGGGCGTGCCTCAAGGCTCAATTCTCAGCCCCTTTCTGTTTCTTCTATACATTTATGACTTACCTTACAATATAGCCATGATATAGTATTATTTACTGATGACACTTCTTTAACTTTCAAATTAAAACGACATTTACTAAGATATGACGAAAGAAATAATGCTATATCTAATACATATGTACATAATATCATATTATTATTAAATATTATATTTAAGACAATGTATCCGCAAGGTTAGCCAAGTTTACTTTCTACAATACTTAACGATAACAGAATTCTAAAAAATGGGTAGACGTAAACATAATGTATTATTCAAAGGCGAATGAATGTATTGTATTGTCAGCTTTTATCTAAAAAGCTAAAACCCTTAGCCCTAGTCCACAGTGTGAGCCTAGCGCGGTTGCTACAACGGGCGCGAAATATCAAACATATGAAACCTCCGTTTGCGTCCATAGTGTAGTGCCTAAGGCGGGCGCCTAGCGCGACGAGCATGAGCGAGATAGTGTGCGTAGTTTTCAAAAGTTTCAATCCGCGCATCATGGCCCCACTACGGGCCTAGGTCCAAGCGACCCAATGCACGGGTAGCGGGAGTATCAAACTAGTTCGGTCTTATCGCTCGGGATTAGCGCGTCTTCAATTTTTTTTTGATGTTTTAAGGTGATATTTCACTTATGATATTATACTCAAATATTGATACGGACATTCGAGTGTATTTACAGAATTTTCTAGGGTACAATCTCAATTCTTCATACAAAGGAAAAAATTCACCACTTATTTCTGTTTTCAGTTATTTCGTGCACACCCTCCCTTATGTTCACATCTCCCATGTTGAATATAAGGAACTCTCTAGTAAAGATCGCCATGCATTCACTGTGCACACGAAATAGATAATCTTGTATTTAAATATTTTATTGTATTATTTTTGCACGTGTAATAAATAATGACATGCACTTAAATAATACAGGTACACGGCATTCACAAAAACGTCGTGCATCTTGTTTGTCCTTCATCAAAGTACCGTGGAAAAATGTGTTTGCAAAGCTCGGAAAAAATCTGACAGGTTGCGCCAATAAGTATTCAAACAAGAGTTCAAAGTCCTTCAAATAAGTGTTCAAATGAAGTTTCTATATCTGGCACTGGCTTAAGAGGCAGGGAGACAAAACGAAATTACAAGGATTCTGAGACAGCGGAAACATAATAAATACAACGTACCGATCAAAGTAATCGCCTGCGTGCTGTACGACGGCGGCGTTGCTGTCGGGCTTGTTGCGGCAATACGAGACGTACATGTCGAATTCGCGCGCCCAAGTCACGAAACAATGGCCCACGTCCTCGGGCATCATCTCGTACTTGTCCAACTCGCGTAGGAAAACACGCTCGTGGAACCGGTGGATCTCCTCGATGTTGCCGAATATTAACTCCTCCTAAAACAAACAAGATTCTTGAATGGTAGCAAGCTAATGGTAAGAGATGCAGGAACTCGATGGATGTAGGAAGCTCATGACCAGTGCTTGGCCAGTGGAAGGCCTATGTTCAGCTGTGTACTTATGACGGGTTGTAATCATAACTGTTCATTCTCGTTGATCGATGAAAGCTTGCAAGTGCTTACACTAACTAGCGTTAGTTTTACTTTATCCTTTATTACAATAATTTAAATAAGTACTTGTAAATCCTAAAACATTACAGATTCTAGAAGAACAAATTATATAAATTAGCTAATAACACAGAGTTATTGAAAATCTAGTAGAACTCCTTTCTAACCAGGAGTCCGTGAGTGGAGTACCCTCCTAAAAGTAGCGGCCCGAAAGTCTAACGGTGACCGTTATTGCGCATAAGTCGAAAATAAGGTATCATGGGGTAGTAAGCAGGTCGCGCGGTGGGCGTGCGTCGTTTGCACGTTTTGATGGTCTCGTGCGTATCGTTTGCACGCGCTGATTTGCTTTCCAGTCGCATTCGTACAATTCAATTCGTGCGTTACAGTACCCATGCGCAGCTATACCCTCCACGTTTCGTTCAGCGCTAGACTTACGTACCGCGACTTATACCTATTTCTGTCGTCAGGTGCCAATGTATTTATGTTTTAATGGTAAAGATATGAAGAACCAGACTAATTGTATATTGCGGGGCATTTCATCCTAGTCCATATTTGTGTTTGAATGGGTCCGTAAATGGTTTATATTCACATTTGGACCCGGTAGGTGGCACTGTTGTCGAGGTCCAGAAATTACACCCGTGCGAAGCCGGGGCGAGTCGCTAGTATATTATAAAACTTAAGAATACGAACTTTTCCTTGTAACGCTGGCGGGACAGATGCTGGGTCGGTGCGCATTTCGCGTAAGTAGCAAGTGATGCAAGTCTCCAAATCTTTTACATACGCGCGTTCAGTCTGAAGAAGCTCCGCCATGATGAATCTATAGAGTAACAAGTTGTCCATTAATATCATATATTGTGGCGCTATTAATATTTTATAACAAAGAGTTCCGAGTTTTCAACCTTCCGATAAAAGGTATACACATGATAACCGGGTTGGATATAAAGATGAAACAATAGAACTATTATATTCTCATAACTGTAATTTTTAATATGTTTAATAACTTTTATCTGAGGATTTTAAAATCGCCTTTATGTGATACAATATAATTTTACTCATATTTCCTTAAGAACTTCCTAAAAAATATAAATATATTTTTATATTTAGTATTATTGAAATGATATTTATTCTGAACATTGTTCACACACAATTTTTTATTTGGCATTTAATCGACAAACTGTTAAAAGTATGTTATTTAAATTTTATATTGTATATACAATTGACTTACAGCCCTGGATACGAAGACACAGAACTTCATGCCAGGATATGGCGTACTGTGGTGACGTACGTAGTCATATCGGTATGCCATGCCTAAAGGTCTATACGTTCGGTGATTTTAGACGTAGCCTGTCTCATTAATGGGCATTTACGGTACCGTAGTATATCAGAAACTAGATGGCGCTACTGCTGCGGTTACTTGTTTAAAATTACCTACCTATTTAGTATTATATCTCTGAAACACAGTGTTACACTAGTTTGGGAGCTTATGGATTCAATTAAACATTTAACGCAACATTATTATGTCAAAATAAAGTTTCTAAATTTTTTAAATTCTTTAATTTCTAATCATAAATGTTTACCTTCAATGTTTATTAACTAATTTCTAAGTATTAATATTTAAATACATATATTAATAGTTGTTACTTTGTATTTATTACCCTCTGTACACACATTTATCTATATATTTGTCATTTAAAAAAATATATCATAATTATGTATATTATTAAAACATTATGTTTATGTATTCATAAGCTGAACGCACATTTGTCCGAGCCGTACGCGCCGAATTTTGGAATTCGTTGTATGAAATCATATGAAACCTCGCACATTACACCCGCCCCGTACGCGCCGAATTTTATAAAATGCGGTAGGTATACGATATCGAAGGACGAATGCTGATGACGTCATATAACGCGGCGCGTTTGGCGCGTGTTGATACTCAGTGTTGTCTAATGTTACCAACTTAGTGGATTTTCCACTAAAACTGGTGGTTTCGATTTTTGTTTAGAACTATATTTTTAAAGTTAAATGTACACTGCGGTTAGAGGTTGGCAGAAAAATGCTGCAACGAAATTGAAATTCCGACAAACGTTGAGAAATGAATACTTAGTGATAAATTATGTAAATACATTAAAAAAATTGATAATGAATTTTAATTCAAGAAGCCAATTATACATGATTACTTAATTATCAATAAAAATAATTACCTCAAACATACAACAAGTCTTTCCCCTGGTTAAATTGGCCTTCTATATCTTGAGATTTCCATAGAAAGATATGGTTTTCATATATGTAACAATTCTTCAAATTTCTTGTATGTTAAATGCAAATAACTAAAAAATCGTTCATCATCAAAAAGTCTTTAAAGAAAGTATAATTCTCACCATACAACTGTATTTTTTAAATTAATACTATAAATCCAGAATCTTCTTTTTCGAATTTTGTTTTCTTCTTCCTCTACCAATAAGCAGGCAATTACAATATTTTTTCCATACTGATTCCGAGCGATAAATGTCTTTAATCTAATCTGTCTAATGTACCGTTTCACACCAGTGGTTGGAAAAAACTGTAAGAGTTGTTGGCAACCCAAAAGATTTGCGTACGGGGCGGACGGTGCGTACGTGCAAGTGTGCGAGGCCATAAACAAAATTCGGCGCGTACGGCGCGGACAAATGTGCGTTCAGCTTTAATACACTATTGTCTACGGCACATTTCCTATGAAGTATAGAATAAAGATAAGAAGTTATTCGTTCGCATAGTGATAACCGTTCGAACTTGTACGGGGTCGACTGAAAAACAGCGCTGCAAGCTCGTGGCTTATAACATACTATTGCGTATTACATATGATATACTGTGTACTATGAGTTTAGACTAGCAAAAATAAACATCATTCCGAAGTGACCACAGACAGCTCAAGTGCATTTGAATAATACCATTTCTCTGAAAGCGAGCGTCTTGATATGGATGAAATGATACAATGGTGCATTATTTGCACATCAATTTATTGAATCAATTGTAATTTGCAGCCAAAAACTGGCATAACTATTTGCGTTTTTTTTTATAGGATTAGGGTGACAAACGAGCACACAGTCCACCTGATGGTAAGTGGTTGCTGCGGCCCATAGACATCTACATCTATCCTCTATTACAAATCAAAATGTAGATGCGTTGTCACCCGTGAGGACTAAGATGGAATGTCTCATTTCCATTAAAAAGGGCCTCCGGCCACCTGCACTCACCAAGCGAAACGCAGAGGTAAACCTCTACTTCACGCTGGTTTTCTGTGAGGTAGTGGTACCACCCCGGTTCGAGCCGGCCCATCCGTGCGACAGCAAAAGCTGCCGCGTGGCTCTACCAATGTTAAAAATATGTTAAAATATGAACAAAGAAAATTATTTGAAACTTCTCTTGCTAGTTAGGTCGTTTATTTACATTAAACACATGGTTCACTTCTATAATTATTTACAAATTCCTCTAAAAGCTCTCGAACTCACCATTTTCGCGCGAAATCGACTGTTCGACGTGCGTTCAAGCAGGCGGCTAATATTATACTACTGAAACTTTGAAAGCGGTGCTGCTACATACGTTCAAGTAAGCTTGCGCAAACGCAAATTTACACAAGTTTTGAACCTTTTTAAGGCTTGTATATGTCTAGAAATTAGCGCAAAAATCATGTAACATACGTTAATGTTTGTTGTGCAAGTCAAAACTTGCGTCAGTGTATCATTATGCTGAGACGATACCTTCCAGCACTTCATGTTCATGTGCTAATTAAACACACGAGTAACTTTCAATAAGAATTATTTATAATCTATATTGAATAAAAAAGTTTCTGTTTCTGTTTCTTCATCAGTCACTTCATTATGTTGTCTGAAGCTAGACGGAGCGAGTGGGCACTTACTCCTTGCGCCTGGCGCTGCGGCGTTTCTCGTCGCCGGCAGCGGGCGGCTGCGGGTCGGCGCGCGCGTCGTCCGCCTGCGCGGCGCCAAGCGGCGCGCCCGCGCTCGATTCGCTCTCCGCCTCGCTCTCGCCGCCCTCCATAGACCCGCTGAACTCAGCGTATCTGTAACAAGTGACGTTACATTATTATGTCGTCGAATAAAACTTATTTTACGGATTTAATCGCGTTTAATTTATTAGCTGAAGGTAGCCCGAACTAAAGCCTCAGTCGCACATAGCGAATACTCGCTGCGATTAGGCACATGCAGCGACAATTCGCTATGTGTGACAGGCTATTCGATGCGATTATATTCGTACGGCGCGAGTTGAATTCGCTGCGAATTGAATTGTACATGTTCAATTTTACTCTCTGCGAATGAGCACTCGCTGTGTGACAGGGTACTCATTGCGAGAAGCCATTCCGCTCTAGACTACACGCCTGTGCATAGGTCGTTTCGTTGCTGCATGATACGTGTGTGTAGGTCAATCAAATGAGTTAACCGATAAAAGATTCTCTAAAATGGGGAAATTACGATATAATTCGTTTTTACGGGGTGTATAGAAAAAATCGGCCAAGTGCGGTCGAACTCACGTACCGAGGGTTTCGAACAAATCCGTAGGTATGTAAGTTTAAAATTATTAAAAATATTTTTATTTATATTTATATATATATACAAATTTATGCTTTTCGCAATTTTTCCTTTATCTGTGCTATAAAACGTTGCTTCGTACCAAATTTCAAGATTCTGAGTTTACGGTAAGTACCCTGTAGGTTTTGATTCCCTTGCGAATGTCAAAATTTGCGGCATAAATAGCTGTATCTTTTGATTGCGTTGGCTTAGAAGTTTGATTTTTTCCACAGCTCCAAGGGACAGTAGACTTGAGTATATGATATGAATTTCAGCTTGATACCTCCACGCGTTCCTGAGAAAAAGGGTCTTCACAGACAGACAGACAGACAGACGGACAACAAAGTGATCCTATAAGGGTTCCGTTTTTTCCTTTTGAGGTACGGAACCCTAAAAATGGGGAGCTCTTTGACATATAACAATAACTTAAGGAAAAGCAAAGGCATTTCATTTTTTAAGGAATTAATTGAATTGGGATTCTAAATAACAACATAAGAGTAATTGAAAATAAAATTTGAGAATATAAAAGATACATTGTATAGATAATTCTCGTGTAGTACTCGCTGTGTGTGACAGGCACGTAGCAAATTTTCGCTGCGAGTAATATTCGCAGCGAATATACTCGCAGCAAATATTCGCTGTGTCACACACGAAGCATAACTATGACACGGGGACATCAAACGCCTCAGTCACCCTCGTGACCATGGGTGCTGTAAAGTACCCGCAACGAAGGGAATTAAGAATAAGTTAAATTAATCGCGACAAAATCTATAGAATTATTATTTTTTTCAATGTTAAGTATTCGTCTAAATAAATAAAAATAAAATAAATACAATTTTATTTTATTTTATTTATTCTAAAGCCTTAAAGACATTTACATTCTCAACAAGAACTAGATGCTAGCATCTGCTTTTCCGTTCGATTACAATGTCAAATTGTGTGCAGGAAATAAATAAATAAATTCCTCCATCTCCATTCCAAACGCTCAGCTTGTCTCCACACCTTTGTTGTCGACATGTTACGCATTCGAACCAAACCTCGTTCATAACGTTTTCAACAAAGATTTACGATAATTTGCCAGCCTTTTCATCTGATTAAAACATGGGTGTCTTAAAGACAAGAGTGCATAGACTTTTTTGAAGTCTTTACGCTTTACCATCTTCGACTGCATCACCACTTTCGATCAAGTAAGATAATTGTCAAGCACTGTCTTAGCATAGTTAAAAACAAGAACTTAAAGAGTTCGCTTAAGTGAGAAAATTAAAATTACGATATGCAAATAGTAGTTAGTACCGATGCTTAAGATGTGAAACCTTAATTTGTTTTGGCAGGATTGATTATTAATTTTAATTTTTGAGACAGTTCCGTGTTGACTATCACGTGCGCGTGAGCTACAGTTCAATCGTGTTGTTTATTACATACTTGGTGTTACGTTTTGTTTTTCTAGTTTTGTTTTAATAATGCCTAACGCGTAGATACGTTTATAGTGCTCATGAATACGGCAACATGTTAATGTGCCTTGCAGAATCTCATAAGGCCACGTAGGATTTAGATCGGTGAACTATTTCATACCTAATTTTTTTTAAATAACTTAGTAATGAACTCATCTGAATAGGTACGTAACTGAAAACAACATAATAATAAACATACCTACATGATGGCTAAATAAGCATGACTCTAACCTTGTTAACATTTCATTTAAGTATTTTTTTTTATTAGCGGAGAATCGAACAAGGTATTTGGTTTATTTAACTTGTGAATAAAGTGGCTAGGTGGCGACAAGTACAGTGGCAAAATAGTAGGTTAAGTAGATAAGTTAGATATTTAAACAAATGTTGTAAATTATCGTGGTACCATCGCTAGCTGTAGGCCACGCGAATTCGGCGTCCGCGCGTTTATTGACCCTTAGTCAGCTGATTGTAAGTCCACTGCTGGTTTTATGTTTAAGTATATTCATGATTTTCTTTATGAAATTATCGTTTCATTTAGCTGTACTAAATTGATGGCGCGTGAATAAAGCTAATAAAACGTTAAGAAAAGATGTTTTTTTTTTTCTCGTGCTCGAATTTCTTTGTGACCCATCAGCAAAGGTATTCTTAGTACTATCGTCTGTCTGCGTTTTCGGGAGCGTTTCACTAACAGCCTGTATAGTGTGCAAGAAACGATAAGCAATAAATTATTCTGGTACAACTCTAAAAAAAACGATGTGAGCGGAAAAGCGGTCATTTTCTTTAAGTGTTTTCGTATGAGTACATGTATTGAATGGGATAGAATTTTAAATCAATACAGATTAAGAATAATGCTTTTTACAACTGGTCACAAAATCTATACTGGGAAGAACCAGCTTGAAACCCAGTGTTTTTTTACATAGTAATATCACACAATAAAACAGCTTGGAACTTATTAAGATAGTTTGGAAGCTAACATCTCGTTCCCGGTGGGTTGTTATCCACCCTGGCTTTGCACGGTAGATTTCTGGATCTTGACCGATTATCGACGTTAGCGTGCGTGTGGTGTGCGAGTGCGCGCGAGTTGTATGCGTACAATGTGCAATACCTGGCGTCAACGGCGGCCACCCACTCCTTGATCTGCACGGCGTGCGGGTGGCCTTTCTCGACGAGTCCGTCGGCGAGCTGCGCGAGCAGGCGCACGCGCTCGCGGCTCTCGCGCGCCACGCCCGCCGCCGCCGCCGCCGCCGCCGCGCCACACCGCTCCTGCGTCTCGCGGATCCATTCCACCGCGGCGCGCGCCGACCGCTCGAACAACGCGAACTGCTGGCACTGCTCCAGACGCTTCTTGCGTACCGTCCAGTGCTCCAATACCTTCACAATAAATTATTGTTGTTGTACTCGCTGATTATAGCCCTTATATTGCCTCACCTTATAAGGGGATATTTTCCATAGTTCCCACACTTGGTAAGCGCGTTGGCAACAACATTTTTCTTACACCGCCATTACACGGTCTCATTGTAGTGTTACACTAAAGCATTCACACTGCATAGTATAAGGTTTTATTTAAAGAATATACACAACATGTGCAATGTTTAATATTTCATATTTACTTTATGAGCTATGCATTTAAAACAATTTATATTTTTGGAAATATATTTTAATTAACTGTTCAAATAAAATAATATCATAATTTTATTCATTGTTACATTGTGGATTTCTATCCGTTGCTGTGTTATGGCGGTGAAAAGTGAGAGAGAAAAAAGAGAGAGAGTCTCATGGGTTTCGTAAGAACCGACTATCAGTGATACAATATAGATCTTAGATTCCGATAGTTGACACTATACTCTTTCATATGATAACCAATATCCTGCAGAAGATTTCTACAGATTGATGAAGAAGAATAATTTGTATTTGAAAAAACTGAGAGCTAACTAAACAATAGTAAGGCATGCACTGTAACGCTTCCGCGTTGTGAGGCACGTAGCAGACAAATTTTCTAATAACATATTTTTTACATTGTAACGAAACAAATAATTGCAATTACTATGACTGTGACATAATGTGTGTTCGGAATTTATTAAATATGTTTTAAATACACACATTGGACATTTATTCTTTCAGAATTGATTTTAAAAAGTTTTCGTAACAACATATTATTATGAAAAGTGTATGGTGGTGAACTGCTGTAATATATAAAATAAGTTTAAAAAAATATACAGACAGGGTGTTATGTTTTTGAAGTGAAAACTTCTTTCGTTGTGCACTTTTTTGTAATGGGTAAAAAATGTTAAACTCGCGTCAGGTCACGTGTCCTCAACAAAAATTCGTAAGACAGACGGAGAGTAGACAGCCGGCGCGGCGTAGGAGAGGAAGTAAGTTAGGTTTAATTAATTTTCATTTAGTAATTAATATAATTTTATTATTAAGATTAGGTTTCGATCGAGTCTACTGTACTGCTTGACGAAATTATTAATATAGATACATATGTACTTACACATTATAGATGTAATATTTGTAATATGTTTATACTTTAAAGCATTAACCTATATTTTCATAACATCACAATAAGCACATGTGCGGTGTAGATTTACCAAACAGATAATTTCGAATGAAAATAAATGAAATAAGATAATAATAAATAATCTCCGCCATTCCAAAATATCAAAAATGCACAACGTTAATATTCAAGTTTTCACTTCTGCCGGCACTCCCGGAGTGCAACCCGTCTTTTTTGTAGGCAATAATACACGAGCTCAACTATAAATTGGGTCTCAGATTATTACTTAAAAAGACAAATGAGGATAAATTTACAACTTAAATCCACATAATTTTAACTTAACTACCCGAAATTATGAAAAAAAAATCAAATTTATATTCTTGCAATATCATACTCGTAATTAAGTACTGAACAGTTTGTTTGTTTTGTTTAAATATAAACATCACTCGTGTTTCTGCACACAAAACATATTTTATCTAACCAAACACATGGTAAATACACAATTTTTCTTTTAATTTTAGCAATACATACGGGTTGAATCAACACCATGACAAAACTCCTGAGCATCCTCTCGCCGAACACAACGCTAATTCTAACATATTGCATGGTCACTGAGCATGGAAAACCATAGAAGCGCTCGAGGTCGCTGCACACGCGATATAATCGCAACACAAAAGCCACATTGTTTCTAATTCCATTCATGCTCCGACATTCACAATGACAACTAATAGCATATTTTCTAAATAAATCAAAATGTAAGCAAACAAACACCAGTTTCAATAAATATTGATGTTAATCGATAATATTTCGCACTTTTTTTTTAAAGCGGTATAAAGTTGAAAATTATTTTATTAATTACTTAAACGTAAAGAAACGCCGCGCCGTTTGCAACCGCTAAAACCTAATATAGGTATATTAGACTATAGGTTAGTCACTACGTCGCGGGACCTGTTTTCTAATACCGTCCGAGACCAACATTAGAGTAAAAACACAAATTATTGGTATTGGGGTCTTTTTAAATTGCTATTGTACCCATGTTTTTAATACTGCATCCCAGCCTGGTTCTTATCATGTAAATGTTACAACTGAGCGTTACAACGGAGTGAGTGTCAATCTATTTGCGCGTTATCTTGTGACACTATTAAAGTTACAGCCTATATACGTCCCACTGCTGGGCACAGGCCTCCTCTCATTACTGAGAGGGTTTTAGGGCAAGGAAGTGTCCGCCGCGCTGACCCAATACGTGTTGGCGAACTTCACATGTCTTCGAAATATTTTTTTTTATTTCTCAGGCATGCAGGTTTTGCTCACGATGTTTTCCTTCACCGCCGAGCATGTGGTAAATCAGTACTTAATATTGCAAATAACAATTTCATTGGTGCCGGCGGGAATCGAACCTGGGTTGCTCGCGTACTGTGATATTTACAGCGAGGGCTAACCATCTGAGCTACCACGACTATTAATGGCTTCTTTATAGTTAATTGCTTCCAACCCCATATATTTGGAACAACTTTCATAAAACAAATACTAACACGGTCCTAGGCCTGCCATATGTTGCTAGGTGTTTTTATAAATTGTTTTAAGTAAAACCTTATATTATAAAATATTATCATAGCGTTAACATGGCCTTGTGCAACATTAATACATAAACGGACTTACTTTTGGAACCTTAGTAACATAATTACTTGTGATATTGATACTAAAAACTATTGCATTTCAATACGTGGTAGGACATCATTTCTGCCCACATGTCCGCCTGGTTAGATAACACCCTCTTACTTATTTCTGCCTCCAAAAAGCAGTGTACCATCAGGTAGAATGCATGTTCGTTTGTAACTTAAGGTTTACCAAAAAAAAAAATGTGAATAATCTCTATCTTGAGAGTAAATGACAAGTTACTCGTTTCGAAATTCGTGAGCGTCAGAACCTTAGACCAATGAGGGAAATTTGATGTTATGCAATACCAAATTTTAGTACCTATTGGTACTATTTGTTAAATAATATTATTTGCTCTCTCGTTAAGTAGAGAGAAGTTACAATGAAAGTGGTCAGTCATGCTAACGACATCCTGACATGTCTGTACCGAATGTGTTTCACCTACTTTTATTACTAGTTTATCTATTTGTCATACATATTTATTTGCAATACACCTATAAAGAATTACGACTATTAACATTTTCTTTGTCGTTTTATACATTGTGTTTGGTAGAAAACTACAAATCTTTATTCAAACTTTTGCCACAGACGCGGCGCCACCATTTTGCATAGCCCTTCGTGCTTCGTGCCACATTCTTATCCTATATAAACCAAACCGACCACAACGATCGCTTATTTGTATAATTTTTCATAGGTCAGAAAGGGTGCAGATATTTATGTGTTTGCAAAGTCCGATATGAAGATATCCCATAAACGAAACGGGATATTGGATGGTCTTACGCCACCACTATACAGCAAAGCTTATAACTGCAATAAATCCAAGTAAAGCAGCTAGTGTGCTCTCGACTCACCTTGTTCTCTTGCGCTAGTAGGGTGTCCAGAATAGCGCGGGTTTGTTCATGGTGCGCTTTACTAGCAGCGGCGGTCTGCCCGTGCACTTGTGCGGAACGGGCTGCGTACTTCAAGAATGTCTCTGCAGTTCGACGCGCCAATGTGCACGCCTTCAAAAACGCCTCTTTCTGCTCACCGTGCTTTACAATCAATGCCGCTACCTAGAGACACACAGATTTACGAATATGTAGACAATAGAAGTTAGAAAAAACTATACCAACTACTTGATTAACATCTATTTTCTGAGATGTTGTTGCTGCCTATACGGCTCTAACAGCTTCATCTAACTGAAGTAACAACGTAATGAAAACTGAAATTCAAAAGTAGATAAGGTGGTGGGTAAATAAAGAAAACAAATAACGACAGAATTAAGTGGCCTTAAACAAGAGAATAATGCTTCTAATAGTATTTTGTTAACTTTAATATATTAACGGTTCTGTGTTTTATCTTTAGAACAAACTACCGCAACGTTAATCTATAATAAAAAAGAAAAAATAATGCATAAGAAAAAAATTACAAAATTTAAGTCTTGTGAAAAATTTTAAAATAAGAAGAATAACTTCATAGTGTTACATATAAATATATTACACGCCTCATAACGCCAAGCCTTAATAGGTAATGCTTTAATCTCGACACGTCAAGGTCAAGAAATTTTGTGTTCTTAAAATGCCTCTATCATAACGATTTTGTACTTAAACGATATAACAGTGGTAGAGCCACGCGGCAGCTTTTGCTGCCTTATGGATGGGCCGGCTCGAACCGGGGTGGTACCACGACGAAATGAGGCATTCCATCTTAGTCCTCACGGGTGACAACGCATCTACATTTTGATTTGTAATAGAGGATAGATGTAGATGTCTATGGGCCGCAGCAACCACTTACCATCAGGTGGACTGTGTGCTCGTTTGTCACCCTATCCTATAAAAAAATATGAGTAGCCGTATATCAAGAAAACACTCTAATTAATTTAATTAATCCATCTTATATTTTCAACAAAATCATTTTATATTAAAGAAGGTTCCTTTCCTGCTTAGCAGTTAGTATTACCGTTTTACTTATTCCTTTCACCAAGCAGCAGTGTTATGATAAATTTTGGTTTGAATGTTAATGGAGCTAGCAATTTTACCGTTTTACAGAAACATTCCATTATAGACCTCAGGGGTGACAACGCATTACATGCCTTTTGATACTTCATGTATAGTAGATGTGAGCGTCTTGCGCTATAAATTATAGCCATACTCCACCAGATGATAAATGTATGTTATATTCCATTCAAAATTTCCTTTCAAATTTTTTGTTTACATTCGTACCTGAGCAGCTTTATCAAGGTTGTGCGCTAGTTGTTCATCGGCTGGCGGCGCGGTTGTTGAACCGCACCAGTCTTCATCACGTCGGTATTCGCGTTCCAGGGAATCTAATACGGAGCAAACTTGCTCTGCCGTCTTGTAAAAGTTGAGCGATGCAGTGACCAGTTTATGTCGTTCCTCCGCGCACGTTACGAGTCGCTGCCAACGCTCCGTCACCTCTTCTGATATTTCTCTACAAGAAGAATATTTAATATATTTTTAAATAATAAAAAAACATCGAAAATTGAGAGAATCTAGTAATTTGTAATGTTGGGAGAAAATAGTCTACATGTGAACTTATTGCGACTTCTCACACGCGGAGACGCGCAGTAGGAAGGTTGCTTGTTGAAGCGATGGCGTAGCTTATGAATATCAAAAAGTGTTTTTTAAAAGACTGAGTAAGTTGCCTTTGATGAGAATAAAAGGAAAGTAACACCCTACATACGTACACTGACTGAATTCGTTTTACAGACTTCACCATGTTCTTAGAATACTTTTAATTTCAGAGGGCACCAAACTAGGATTGTTTTCACATTATAGACGACTTTTATTTTCACGATAGTGAGACATGAAATCGAAAATTGACATAAATGATTTTTTTATTTAATTCACATAATTAGCGATCTTAAATATACCACAAGTCAACAGCGGCATCAGCATTTAACATTAAGCCAGTTCAAAAATTGACCTGTCTCAAATGTGGATTTGTCACAACGCTCGGTGGTAGGTAGTTTCCGATCGTAGAATCAAAAGATCTTATACACCTATTTCTAACAAATGTCTGGACATTATATTAAGTCCAAAATAGTTAGTTTGTTTGGAGGCGGTCCGTTCCGCCGTTGCTACTACCTTTGTTGAAAATTTGACAAAATAGGTGGTGGATTCTCAAAGGCTGGCATTGCACACTGCACAAAACAACACCGTATTATGAACATATATTTAAGGAATTGTATTTAACAAATAATATACAATAGAATTTCAAAATATTCCATCATTATGGCGGAATATTTCATATTATACGTCTCCTTAAGCATATTTAACGTCAGAATCAACCACTACTATCAATCTACTAGAACACTATTTCAACCTACATGCCGCAATAATTAAAGTACTCGGCATTTAAGTATGTCGCATATTTAAACCGCCGTCACGTACCGCGATAACCGGTGTTTACGTAAAGCCTCTTGAACCCAATCCAAGCAATATATTTCTGTGTAATAAATATAACGCAATACAGCATCAAATGTGGCGAGATCTCAAGTGAATTGTTAAAACATTTGACCTCATTGAATAAACTGACGAGCTTTGATACCAAACCAGTTTTAATGTAAATATGAATTCAAAGGATATAACAATGAGAAAATCATCATTCATTTTCCAAAAGACATTCTCCAGTTACTCCTTTATCATTAGCTTGCAAAAGTTTACTTGGTGTCATGGGCCTTTCCCGTTGTAGAAATTGCCCAAATGGTCACTCTCGGCAGGCGGTTTCTCATCACAGTACCACTGACGCAGATGCCCGTCTGTATATGGACTGTGTTTTTTTATTAGAATTGTTATTACTATACAAAAGGATAAGTCCTAAGAATTATATAGAATTATTTAACTAACTTTTGATCTATATGGCAAGTAGCCCTCTTATGATGCAATCTATTGAAAGCTTATGTTTAGCAATGGACTTCGATAGGGTGTAATAATGATGAAGTCGAATTTAAACTACAAATATGTGAAATCCGTTTATTTACCTGATAGTGTGGGGCTCGTAGTGGTTGGCAGCACGGAGAGCGTCGGCTCTATACTTGACTTGTACCGCACTTGCGTGTGTCTTCTCAACTGCCACTTGGAACTGATCGTGTTCGCGCTTCAGCTGCTCCGCCTCGGCCAATGTGCCCGGGATCGAAAACGAGGCGGCTAACATCGCTTCGCCGTTTCTTATCCAGCTCACTACTTGGGCCGCGTCTTTTTGGAATTGGCCTGTAATGCATAACAACAGTTTAATTATATATTAATATCCCTGATTTCGACAGCTTCTTAACATCAATATATTTTAGTTCGGTAATGATGGTTTAATAATAAATGTTTGAATAATCTTATTAATTCAAACAATTTTTTGCGGTTTATGTTGATACATAAAATATTGCTTTTACTACTCGACTTTTGAATGTTTTCACCATCAATGGCCAATCAAGCACTAGAAACGTCAGGTATTGAATAAAAGTTTGATTAAAAACGGTAAAATCCGAACAAATTTTTCTATACGTAATATTTGCGTAAATATGACGTTTTTCTAAAATAATAATTTTCTTTGAATTATTATTTTAGAAAAACATATCACTTGTAAAATGCAATCAATTTCCTTAGCTTATTGTTTTTAAAGAGACCATGCAGCTGGGGCCTGATCATAAGTGACTACCACCGCTCATGAACAACTACAACACCAGGGAATCGCAGATGCGTTGCCATTCAAAAAGCTGCCTTTCTCTTTTCTTGAGGTTCTCCAAGACGACGCCACAAAGAAGTCGTGCGGAGCGGTCCATCCTATAAGACACCTGCATACATGCTCATGATCCTCTTAGGTCGCCACCACAACGCGGATATAGATGTTATGGTCCTTTCGTATTTATGCCAGGTCTCACCAATCCCCCTGCACGTAGTAAGTAGCGTTTTATTTATAAAAATCTTAACGCAACCCTCGGATTTTCTCCTGTGTCGTAAAAGGCGTTTTAGAAACATAAATTACACCGATTAGAAATTTGGTAGGTCCTACTAAACGATTAACGACTACCACATATCCGAATACTTACGGTAATCGGGTACACAGAAGTCGTTGAACAAAACTTGCACATTGTCTCACCGAGTTGCACGCATTGTTCGAAGCGTGCACGGCGTTCTTCTGCGAGTTCTTCAAGGTCGAGTTGTCGGTCGTGAAGGAACTCGAGTAACAGTTGCACTCGAGCTTGTGCATCGGGTGGTGCCGCCTCGGAATTCTCTCCCGTTCCCGCAGACATCACCTCGGCGGCTTCTGCTATAGCCGCCGCCAGTTCCTGGCCCTGTTGTACCACCTATGGGGGTAAAATTAAATTCCATTATCATTTTATAAGTCAGTTTTAAATGATTTATTAGAAGAAATTCTAGGTCGTTCGTCAATCACAAGCAGAAAAATTTTCTGATCTAGTTACTTAAAATTTAGACGTGTCTATGATACTGGATCGGCCTATGACCTAGCCAACAATCTTGTTTAAGCATCATCGTCCGGTCAACTTACGAACAGTGATTGTTTTTGATTTTACGCCTTCCCACACGCCTCGAGTTTTCTGCGCCGGACAATTTGGATTGAGATGGTTTGCGAAAATTGTTTTTATGTTGTTTGCACCAACTTTTAACTAATGAAGGAAGACGATATTACTGTTGCCGTCCCAACGTTTCTTCACATTCATCCTCCAAATAATCTTTAATCTTTATATATAAAAATTAGGTGTCACGTTGTTTGTCCGCGATGGACTCCTAAACTACTAAACTGTTTTCAATGAAATTTTGTACACTGTGTGTAAGTGGAGTAATAAATAAATATGTATTTGTAAGTTGTAGTCAGTAATAAACAGGCCGTCACTCAAAGCTGTCGTATCATTGATCATCCCCGCACCTCACCTCATGGCGACCCTGTCAGGATTCGAACCTGGAATCTTCTGATGACTATAACTTGGAACTAAAGTATCGATTACAAGTTGCACAAAATGATGCACGTGAAAACTTGTGAAATACTAAAGAACTTAGAAAACATGTGTATGACAAAAAAGTGAACTCAGTGAATTACCAAAATGGTGATATAATACTTATTAAAAACGAAAATTGTAGTAAGTTAGATAAGTTATACGACGGTCCATTTGAAGTGTTAGAGGATAAGGAACCTAATGTAGTAGTATTAAGAAACTCTAAACCAGACATTGTGCATAAGAATAGGACAAAACGTTTTGTACCATCAAACTAATTTTAATGATTAAAATGTCTGTATTTTAATAACTAATATATTTTTAATTAATCAAATTAATTACACTTCGATGTAATTGCTAAATTACTAATAGACTAGTGTTAAGTAATAGAGGTGTGTTTTTCGTTTTATAATGAAACTTAATAATGTGGAGAGTACTATGAATTTAATGAGTATACTTATATAAGTATAAGTTCCTATTTCAACTAAAAAAAAACCTTCGATTGAATTTTTTTTTTTATTTTAGCCCCGTAGCTGTAGTGGAGTAATAAATAAATATGTATTTGTATCATTGATCATCCCCGCACATCACCTCAGTGTGCATTTTGGTCCAACTTGAGAGATAGGATAGTTTTTATCTCGTTGAATGACCCTCAAATTTTTTTATTGCGAATTTAAGGATTTCTGTCTGAATAACGTCTGCATGGTCAGCTAGTATATTTATAAATATATACAGCACTTATAGCTTGTGGTATATTTTTACTTATTGTTCATTAATATCTTCTTTATAGCTTCGATAAAATTCAGAAGCTATATTGCCATGGTCGAAATCAGTCAAGAGGCCATCAAACGTGAACAGTTTCATATTACGCTTGTATAGTGGAACATCTTTGCAACCAGCAGTGCAATTGAGTTACACTGAAGGGAATCATGAAAGGGAGGGGAGGGGAGGAAAAATGTGAGTAAATAAGGCTTCTACTTATATTTAAAACTAGCTGTTGTAGCTGTGGTTTTAATTTTACTGTGCAGAACCCTAATTCTTTTTCTAAAATACAAGTAGCATAAGTTACTCCTTATAACATCAGGTCCAATCGTTTTGGAGATTAGCCAGAACAAACAAAATTTTTAAAAATTGTGTTTTTGTTCTAAGTACTGTATATACTTTCATATGCACTTAGTAAGAAGCTGTTATTTTGACATAACAAACAGTCACTTCAATTTTATTTATTTGTATAGTGTATGGATTATCCCAAATTGGATGTGATTTATGGACAACAACATTTTTGCCTAAAGATCGACTCTTACGAATGTGTGCGTGCGCAGTAAAATCAGTTAAAATAATACATTACCACGCATTTTGAATTTAAAAGATAAAAAGAACAGAATGGTCGAGATTTTTTTTTAATTATTCTTCTTCGCCATTTGCCATACTACTTATTCTGAACCTTCTCTGCAAAATTTGACCGATTATTGCAAAATAAACCTGTATATTATATTTATTGTTAAGTTAAATTACATTTTTAGTATCTAATATAGAAATAAAATGTGATATCTATACACTGTATTTTCTTATGCTCATAGAAATGTTTTTTTAACACCACTTTACAGATATTTTATTTGAACAGTGTCAAATATCGAATTAACGTTCTCGCACAAATGTTGGCTCCGACTGGGATCCGCATAAGAGGCCCAGTAACATGTAATAGCCGATCGCTTCTAAAATAGTATCATACCTGAAAGGTGGCGTGCTGCATTCTGGCGACGCTCTCGTTGTGAGCGGCAAGCGCCTGCTCGGCTTGTTGCGGGTCGCGTGGCGGCTCAGTCCGCTGCAGTTCATCGCCCCACAGCTCTAGTCGGGACGAAACCTGCCGAAATCGACGCAAGATAACGACCAAGTGTATTAGCAGCAAGAAAAAATTAAAACCAAGGCCCTTAGCACTGGAACCGTCCAATCCAGCAGACAGACTTCGACTGTTTCGTATTCAAAGTTCGTTGCGGTTGCGTCCGACGCGCTTCAATTGCGCGTTAAAAAGGCTTCATGGGCAAAGGCTTTACCACACTGCGCACACTAAAATGTGTAGCACGAGGAACTAAAGAAAATTACGAAAAATTGTAAAAGTAATAATTTTGTAGACAATTTATGACTTAACCGCTTATACTTCCAAAAGAACGTGAATAAAAACGAAAGTTATTAGTAACTGTGGTTCTCCAGACGCAGGAACATTTGCTTCATCAAACGCGAACAACTTGAACAATGACGGCAACCCCGATAAGGAACTGCGTCAACGTCATGGATGACGATGAATTAGGAATTCTATTGTGACGGCCAACCCAACTCGGTTAATGTATATAGAATGATCGCGCTATAATCATAACCATAATAAAATATGCAAATCACGTCAATTAAACCGAAAATAAAATTTAATATTTGCAGTGACACATTTTATATTAAACATAGGTATGTATATATATAATTAATTATTAACATTTATTAGCTATGACACAGATAACAAAAGTTATCTCCATTAAATGGTAGAAGCTCTTTAATCAGTCCATATACTTGAAGTGTTACAGTAGGTTAGGTGAGTGTTAAAATACACTTTTCATACATAAAACTTTAGAGTATTCACAAGCAAGCTATGCTTATGTATACTCTAAGTATAAAACCCAAATCCAATCAATTTGTATTGTTAACGTTTAATCAGTAAAACAACTGAATCTCTATCCCATTTATTTAAAAAACTAATTGTCTACTCTATTCCAGTGACCACTAAGAACTTTCTAAAAACTCCTTTCTTGACACATCATATACCTAAATCGGTTGTATATGTTACATAGACGATAATGCAGATTTAGGTCAATTCGTGGGCTACTGTTCAACATAATACTCATCATCACCATCATCATTCTTATATTATGTAAATTATCATTACATCATCATGCCTCCATCACAAGATCACTGCTGAACATGTCTCCCAAAAGAATCTTACACAAAGCACGGCTTTGAGCCGCTTACGTAGACATAATGCTCATTTGCAATATACTTTTTCATCTTCATTCGAATAGTATGAAAAGTTTATATTGCAATTAAATGTAAGTCGAAGATTTATATGCTGTTATTATATAAATGTTTTCCGCTCCTTAACCTACATTAAAACTAGTTTTAATCATGATAAATGTAGTATAATGTAGTAATAAGTTTAACGTAGTTTAGGCTGTTGTTTATTAAATACAGTAAACAACTCATAACATCCGTACTCGTGGACCGTAACTCGTGGCAGTTTCTATGAGGCTTATAATTCATCATCATCGTCATTACAGTCCTGTCGAACATAGACCTCCCCCAAGAAACGCCACAAAGCACGGTCCGGAGCCACGTGCACCCATCGACTTCCTACATATCTCACCAGTTCGTCACTTCATCCAGTATGTATATGTTAAGGCTAATGTTAGTGTGAATAATAAACGTAAGATTAGCGGATTGAAACTGAGTTTAGTTAGGAGCCTAGACTAATGTCATCATCTCTTCTTATGCTTATTAACCGTCCAAACTTAATCTAACTTTAACCAATAGGTAAAAATGTAGAGCCAAATGAAAATAAAATAAATATGAAAGAACTTGTATGTTATGAATTGTTTACTGTATTTAATAAACAACAACCTAAACTACGTTAAACTTATGTATATTCCATTTATCATAGTTAATACTAAATTTTAATATAGGTTAAGGAGCGGAAAACATTTATATAATAACAGCATATAAATGTTCGACTTACATTTAATTGCAATATTAACTTTTCATACTATTCGAACGAAGATGAAAAAGTTTATTGCAAATGAGCATTATGTCTACGTAAGCGGCACAAAGCCGTGCTTTGTGAAGGATTCCTTTGGAAGATATATGTTCAGCAGTGATCTTGTGATGGAATATAAATATGATGATGGTGATGATGAGTATAACGTTGAACAGTAGCCTACGAATTAAACTAAATCAGCACTATCGCCTATGTAACATATACAACTATTCAGCCGATTTAGATATATGATGCGTCAAGGAGTTTTTAGAAAGTTCTTAGAGGTCACTGGAATAGAGTACACAATTAGTTTTTATGTTATTAATAATTAGTTTTTTTTAATAAACTAGACAGATTCAGTTTTTTTTTACTGATTAAACGTTAACAAAACAAATTATATATTGCAATATTATACGAACAAGAGTCGCAGAAATGCATCCATTGCTTATTTCGTTATCACCGTTACGCGCCATCACAATTTAAAATAGACCTGTCACCCTGACAGCGACAAAGCATTCATAGACCAAATACGTCCGTTATTTAGTCAATATCAAGTTTGAAAGATTTCGTTTAATTTTAATTGTTGCTCACATTGGGTATATACATAGTGAAGGATTACCTCAAGCGCATCCCTTTCGAAGTGTCGGAGCTGCAATGTGAGTTCGAGGCGCCGCTCGCGGTCCGACCATAACTCTTCGAGGGCGCCGCGAGTGCCACGTAGCCGCTCCAGGGTTGTTTCCACAGCTGACGTACTCGCTGCATCGGAGTCTCCCGATGATCTTTAATAAGCAATATAAACGGTAAATGTATTAATATTACACTCACCAATAAAACATGCTTGTCTTGATTTTCCGTTATGTGCAATTATTTTTAATACATTTCATGTCATATTAAATTAAAAACTGTTTGACCCATATTAGTCTTTGACTTATAGGTCCCATGTTTATCCAGGACTTATAAAAAAAAGAATGTGCCCACTGTTTTAATAGTCCAGCATGTCGTAAAAGCGACTAATGGGATATTGGGTTTTTTAATGTGTAGGCTGTAGGCGATGGGCTAGCCACCTGTCATTTCTATTACAATTTTCCAACAAGACCCATATTTTTGGCCAACGTCGTGGTACGCTTGGCTCGCTGCTCTTGGGAATCTTGACTAACGTCCTAAGGTATTACAAGCGTGACATTATGTATAGTATTATGTTGTATGTTGTTGTATGTATGTTAAAATATGACATGTTATAATTATTAGGGGAAGTAAATAATAGATATCCCAGTATCCACTGTAACATAAAACATAAATACTTTTTTAAATATATAAATTTATAAAACAAATGTGTAATTAATTATATGTGTTATTAAAATATGAATTAAAATTTTGTTAATAATTTAAAACTGAATTATGCCTTTTGAAATTATAATCCAGAAGTAAATAATGTCATTCTACCCGACACTTGGTAGTCATTCAAAATGTCTAAAGAAATTGTACATTAATTAGCTCAAACTAACGAACCCAGCTGCATTCGAAGCAAAGGGGCAAATTTTACTTCGCAACTAGGTTATGTACGTAATGCTTTCAGCCCGGGGACAACGCTGAAGCTTTTTGTTTGTTTTAATGACTGGATAGTGAAAACAGACATCTTTGCACCAAAAAGCCTAGCAGCAAAATCAATAGAAGTAGTGGAAATGGAAATAGTTCTCGGCATTTTATTATAATATTATATTTAATTTATTTTTAAATTTAAAATCTATAATTAATATAATTTTTTTTTACTTTTAGCGTCATAGAATAAAATTAATGCACATTGTGATTACCTTTAAAAAGAAATACAATTATCGTGAGTGTTAAAATATTATGTATGTTATAATTATGTAATATTATTTTTATTTCTGTTGGTGGTCCTAATAAAATAAATAAATATAACATTTATATTTACATAGTTCTTAAGTATTGTACATTTACAATTAAATACATGTTGTCAACAATAGACACAAACACTAACCTCCATCTTAGACACTGCACGGGTGATTTGTGCCTGTGCGAGCGTCGGTGATATTTGAGCATTTTACGCTAAAATGATCATTTCACCGCTTGGCACCACCGCCTAATCGTTTTTTTCGATGTCTTCGATCACAACACCGAACTAAATACCAGTATCGTAATGATTAAGACCCAGACGCGTTAGTTTACGGCGGAGAATTATGTAGATGGTGATTAGGAGTCGGCAATGACCCAGTAACGCGCGGCGCCTACTGTTATGTTACGGTTACGGTCAGATAGTGGTTTTCTTGCGCGGAATTCCTATCGAGGATGCATAATCTACCGCGCACTTCATTACGAGATGCAGTGTTAGTTTTCGCCGACAGTGTTGACAAACAGATCGCGAGCTGTGTCGTGAATCGTATGCTGTCGTTGCGTATTGGTGCATTGTAAACATAATCTCGATGTGTGAATTTGTGTATGTCTCAGCAATTTTAATACCTTTTTGATTTTATGTAGTTTTTGAATTTATATTCTTAAAATGCCATCGATATTAAAGTCAAAAACAAAATTTGTAGTGCATAAAAATCAATGAAAATAGAAATTAAGACTTAATAGAAATGTGGGTATTAGGTATCACAATTTGTTTTATGGCTGATCTTTCAATTAGATAAAAGTAATGCTTAATTAAATTGTAAACTAAATAAATACACGGAAGTCAAACAATTATACATATTTTATTTACTGTAATTTTTAATTATTTTATGCTTTATCCTTTAAATAACTTTTTTTTGTTTATATAAACATCATTCCTATATCAGTTCCTTTTAATTAAAAAACGATTGTTACCTAAAACGTTGCATGCACAAATAGATCACATTGCTTCTTATTTTCTTCGTTTTAATTGATTGAGAATGTAAACTAAAACTAAAACACTTACAGTAAAATAAATGCCTTCAAAAACATAACTTGTAAAAAACCAAGTACTCGCAAGTCAGTTCTTCTACCGTAAAAAGTTGTCAGATCCATGTAATACCAAGTCGATTAATTTATTCAGTCCCTACTTAAGGGTCCTTCTGTCTTAAGTTATTACGTAATTAGCTAACCTAACAATATCTTATAGTGATCATATCAATATTCAAAATCTTTTATGTTTTAAATAAATCAGACTTCTAGTTTTATCCACAACGAAGTTATAGGGGGTAGAAAATGGCCTGAACTGCTTCAAGAAAAGAATGGTAGTACGGCCGTGCCGTTTTTTTGCTTGACTTGGCGGGGGTACTGCCGTGCCCTCAGATTACGTAGTAAAACATTAAAATAAAATAACCATTGTTATCTGTTAACTATTCTTATAATTGTTGTCTGTATATATGTTTCATACTCGTGACACGCATGATTCAAAATTAGAAGTTGTAAGTAATAAATTACTATGTCTCTATAACTTACATTATGTACCTACCAAAAACTTAAACGGGCATAACCCTATGCTAGGCTGGCATTAGGTACACAAAAGGATGAAATTCGGAACATGGTGGCAATTTGAGCCTGCCAAGGAAGAGTTATGTTTTGGCGCGTATCTTGTATGTATGTATATTTGTTTGTAAATTTCTTTATTACCACTTATCTTCCAAACGGTTAATGGATTTCGATAGTTAAGGTATCATTATATTCGTCTTAAAACCCAAGTGTCCTTAGATAGCTGTTTGAAAAAAAATATGGCGGATTTTGCACGCCAAATAGAAATAAGTTGATAAAAAATTAACCAAACCTTTTAACCAAATCTAGTAGGGTATCAAAATAAAGGAAATTAAAAGGAGATTAAAAAAATACAATTTATATGTTTAAACATAATTAGGAAAAATAAATTGGTTTAAAAAGTTTTTGATAGCTTAAAAATGCGCCATGTTTGTGTCGGACCTCGTGCAATCATATGAAATTTCGTTCATAAGAGTGTGCCGAGGCACTAAAAAGTCTAAAATAAAATAAATAATTTTAAAAAATCAAAAACCCGACTGCAATAAAGACAATTTAACAGTAATGCTCTAAAAATACCGACACAAGATTGAGAATAAAAAACAAAATTGAAATAAAATATAAACAAAGTAAACTCTACTTCGGCTTAACAGACTATGTTATGAGCTGAAAGCCTAAGTTAACGCGTTCACTGTCCGGTTTTAAAACACAATAGTAAGAAAATAGCAATGACCTAAATGTAGTGCACGGGACAGCGAAAGGGTTAAATAGCCGCATTATGTTTAGTAGCAGGCGGGGCCCAATTGTAAATTATAAACCGAAAGGAAATTAATAGGTTTCGCTTTTTTAATTGTTAATTAGTATTCTCTATATTTTTGGTTAAATAACCCATTGATAAAAACAAATGTTTAAAAACATTTTTCTCAAATTAAAATTGCAGGATTTTTTTAAGTTGGCACTAAAAGCTGATAATAGGGGCATCCACCCTAAGTCCGAGCTGCAATGTTCCCTATCTGTTGCCTAGCTCGGTCATTCGGGCACAGCGCGAATGCAATAGATTGTTAAAAACCTATTCTTCGAATTTCTTGCAGCCCGGATATCCTTCTAATAAAAAAGAAAATTTGACGCAACATCCCGTCATTGTGTACGCAATAGTGCCAGCGAATATCAAGCTTGAAAGCAAAAATTTACACGCTTATATTTCACTGTTTTGTAATATTGCTCTTAATATTATTAACCTCAGATGACACCATGAAAAAAATTGTAATACGTGTACGAAAATGAACAATGAGGTTTGGAAACTTTTTGTAATTTTATATACCTAAAAACCATTTTATTATATACTAGCCACTCGCCAAGGCTTCGTCTGCGTATCTATTAATGTGGCGTTATTTAGTTCTAAGATAATCAGAGACAATTTATATTTTTTATTTTCAAAATCATTACCAAATTTTTGGATAAAATATAGCTTAGTTCATCCCTGATAGCTCTCATACTTTTTTTGAAGTTTCATCACAATTTTTTTTTATATGAGAGGTAAACCTGATGGTAAGTGACTGCCGCCGCCCAAGAACAACTGCAACACCCGGGTAATTGCAGATTCGTTGGCGGCCTTTTAAAAAAGAGCAGGCTCTTTCTTGAAGGTCTCTAAGTTGTATCGATACGAGAAAGTGGTTGTAGTCGATTCCACAAGGAAGATGTGCGAGGAAGGAAACTTCAGCCATTTTGAAATTTGCACAGACAAAAATTTTACAAATGGTTATCCTTGCCTTAATGAAATACTAGATAGTTAGCTTTACATAAAGCAGTTATTTCGATATTATAGACAGTCACTCAAATTGTATTTATATGTATTATATTAAATAATACTAGCGACCCGCCCCGGGCTTCACACGGGTGATTTCTGTATCTCGACATCAGCACCACCTACCGGGTCCAATTGTGAATCTAACCTATCCAGGGATTCACTCAAACCCACACAAAAAATTTTATCAAAATCTTTCGAGTAGTTTTCGAGGTTTACCGAGACTAACGGACAGCAGTTGATTTTTATATATAGAGAAGATAAATATATATGGATAATATACAGAGAGATATTTAAAAGAGCAGATTAAATAAAAATGCTCAAAATAAATGTTTCTTTAAAAGTTAGATGAAGCCTCATAAGGACGTTCACTGGAACGAGAAATCGGTTTCCTTACAAAGCAACGCACTTGCCACCGATTATGGAGATTAGGTCAACAAGTCAGCGGTACAGCTATTGCAGTAGAGCTTTACTGATTCATTTTAAACCTGAACTACAACGATTTGTCAATTTTATACATATAAGAATCACGCTGCAGCTGAATTATTGCAGCAGCACGAATCTAAAGCTAGACCGGGTAAGGAAGCACATATTTTCATATTCTTAAGTCGGTGCTTAAGACATATTGTGGAAATTAAAGCCACGATTTCAGAATGCGATATTATTATTTATTCCTTTTAGCTGTTTGGAGAGGGCTTTAACATTTTATAAAAAGCTTTTTATAACCTATTACGTGGACTAAGGGATATCGTCTACAAATTTCCATTAAAGAACTTCATTCCCTATTTTGTCACCGTTAGAGGTGAAACTTTTCCTACAAATTTATTTGGGATCATAGAAAGTAATTTACAATATAATATTTTATACAAGTAAGTATGAAAACAGAAACAGCATAAGTAGCTCATCTCATTCCCTGGGGTTCAATCTTTGTACTCTTTCATAAATATACATTATTACATAATTTTTGCTTCAGAAAAATTTTAAACATTTTCGATAGATATCCTGAATTATTTCGGAGACGATGTTGTAAAAGCGTATACATTGCTCCATGAAGGAATTGCTGAATCTTTGGAGTCAATTATAGTCGAGTATAAGATATTCTAACATGTTAAATGCTTTAGAAAAAATATACTTAGTATTTAGTTTCTAATGTAGGCATTCCACACGCGTCAGCAGCCAATTGGAACCGGCGGATACGAATCGCGAGATCGACGGCTGCGTGCTCGCAAGGATCGATGTATGCATAACAAAGACTTCGTGATGCGGCGCCTGCCTCACTTTGACACGCATTCAACGCTATGATAATGGTGGCAATATTTTCTCAATACAAGAATCACAATAGATTCATACTAACAAATTAAAGTTTACTTTCTTTAATCTGGAAATCAAAGACAATGAAGGCTACACAACGTTATTTCCCTGGGGACTAACACGGAATGCCACACAGACTAAAATCTTCCTTCAAAATAAACTAGAGAAAGAATTAAGAAGATTATGTCTTCCCAAACGAACTAGTCGTCAGATAAAGACCCGACACACCAGATATAGAATGACATGCAAAATGCAGGCTTTAATCTACGGAAATAATAAGAGCTACTTAAAACGAGAAGCTCCGCGTGAAGTCGCGTAGATATAGCACTAGCACCCTTCCGCTCATTGCGTACAATTCTCTGCTAACTAGCAGTTTGAATTTTCTCCCACGCTCACACGTTCGTTATTGACTTCTACAAAGAAGCTATCTGAAAAGTAATAGAAACAGAACGATAGGCGAAACGATTCCGAACTACCAAATTCAAGCTTATTATTAAAGAAGCAAATAAGCAAATTATTAAAGATTTTATATTATTTCCTTAAAAGTGTTCATACAATATTTCTAAAAACTACTGGTTATTTACCTAGACATAAGCTTAATTTTGCAATTTATAATGGTTTTCTTACCCATTGCAATTGTGAAAGTAATGAAAATGTACTGTTTACATTAATTATTTGTTTGGAATAAATTAATTCTAATGTAATGATTATTAAAATCCAAATATAATATTTTAGTCGTAAGTTAGGCTGAAAACTATAAGCTTATATTTAGCTCCGGCCCCCACGGGTATTTAAATGTGTATAATATAAACCGCGCTTCCATTCGCCGGCTCTCAAATCAACTAAAGGGTGGGCAAGGGGCAACTTTTTCAACGATGAGTGGTCGACAGTATACGCACTCATAATTTTTACAATCAAGTAAAGGGAGTCTACGTCCGGGAATGAAAAGCTATAGCTGCTTGATAAGTTACGGAACAACTATTTACAATAGAGGAACATCTATAACGGAAAGAGAGTTTTTAGATTTTGAAACAAATTGGTCCTTTATAACGTAGAGATATCAAAGCAAGCTACGAATACATGTATGAATGACAATATGTATATATTTATATATATATATATATATATATATATATATATATATATATATATACATACATATATATATATATATATATATATATATATATATATATATATATATATATATATACCTTTACAGATCTCTGGCTATTCTATCTATATACCGAGAATTGCCCGAAGCCGATGGTCGCCGATGGTGGCCGATGGATCCTATGGGATGAGATGAGTACCACCACCACCACACCGTATGTGTTTGATATTATTTATTTCGTACTATTTCAATAAAATACATGTGTTTATTATTTTAATTTAGAACATATCATTCAATCTCAGTATCGAGAATAATACATGAGTAAGTAATAGCCCTCGCTATAAAATTTACAATACGCGAGCAACCCGGGCTCGATCTGCGCCGATACCAATGAATACGTATGTTGATTCCAATTTTAATTGCTGATTAACCACAAGATCGGCGAGGAAGAAAAATATCTCGAGGAAACCTGCATGTCTGCCGATACGCAATGGAGCAGCGCGGCGCACTGTAACTTTCTTGGAACGTCCATACTGGCCGGCTAACTTAAACGTCAAAGTTATTGAAGTAAACATTATGGGGTATACCATCTTAATCCAAAGAGGTGGTAACGTTATGACTCTTGTTTGTTTGAACATCGTCCAGCACATCAAGCTACCAAGAGATGGACAGTAAGCTACTTTGTTAAGTAAAACAGTTAACGCTTTGTCGAAAATAATGTAAGTTTATTTATTTTATATACATATAAATCAGTGTTCTTATTTTTTATTGCAATATATAGATAATAATATAGGTTGCTTTCATGGTGTCATTACAACACTCTAACTAAAACGTCCCACGAAGCAATCATAAATTACAAACATAAGTAAAGCGGAAACATTCACTACGTTACTATAAACGCCAGTGCTATTAAATTAAATTCCTCTCGAGGGTATATAATTATACACAGACAGGTAATATACAGATATATTCTGTATCTGTATATGGTTATATCCAGAAATAAAAATATATAAATAAATAACACAACATTATTAATTAATTCATATTACACATAGTGGGACTATGCTGAAGATAAGCATCCTGTGTATCTATTTACATAATAATAATAATATACGAGGGCGGCACTGAAAATTTCGGGAATCAAGGAAGTGACACAATATTACTATTTAAAAATGTATTTATTGCTTTTCGAAGTATTCTCCGCGAAATTTGACACATTTTTCCATATGATGGAACCAATCATTGAAGCAACCATTCCATTCGGAAGTTGGGGTCTCCAAAATGGCCGTTTTGTAGGCGTCCACAGCTTCTTCAGGTGATGAAAATCTCTGTCCACGCAATTTATTCTTTATTTTAGGGAAAGTATAGAAATCATTAGGGCTTAGGTCGGGGCTGAACGGCGGATGGTCTAATAATTCTATGTTTTCTTGTTCTAAAAACTCTTTTGTTCTGTGTGCGGTGTGAGAACTCGCATTGTCGTGATGGAGGATGACGCGGCGATTGCAGTTCTCTTTACGGAGTTCAGAAACGACCTGCGGCAAACAAATGCTAGCATACCATTCTGCATTAACCGTTCTTTGTCCCTCAAGAGGAATAGTCGTAACATGGCCGGTTTTGGAGACAAACGTGGCCACAATTTTTTTTGCAACACTCCGTGAACGTCAATGATTGGTTCCATCGTATGGAAAAATGTGTCAAATTTTGCGGAGAATACTTCGAAAAGCAATAACTACATTTTTAAATAGTAATGTTGTGTCACTTCCTTGATTCCCGAAATTTTCAGTGCCGCCCTCGTATGTATCTATTTATATTTTATATAATTATAATAATTGATGGGCATAGACTTACCTACGCCCATCAACATAAGGACCCTATCCGGGGCCGAAACATACCGATACCTGGGTATGTCACAGAACATAGGTATCGATGAGGCGGATATAAAATAGTCAATTTGCGAAGTGTTTTATGCACGCTTGACAAGAGTGCTCAACAGTCTTTTGTCGGGCATGAATAAGACACACGCATATAACGGTTGGGTCATGCTTGTCCTCATATATACCTTCGTCATACGCAGGTGGACTCAGACCGAACTGAACGCTCGGGATAGAAAATTCCGCACTGTTATGATGTCCCACAGGATGCATCACCCGAGATCGTCAGTAATGAGGCTATACTTGCCACGGAAACATGGTGGGCGCGGCTTTTTAAGCGCTCTCATCATACATAATCGCGAAGTGTGCAGCCTCCGTAATTACTTTCTGACGAGATCCGAGATGACGAGATTCTACAGGGACGTCATTTCGTGTCATAAAGGGGTTACTCCTCTATCATTAGCCAACGAGTAAAGGCAAGACCCTGCAATACAGCGCATTTCCGACCGGGAGACCGTATGGAAGGAGAAGGAGCTTTACGAGAGGTTCTACAAGGCTCTACATGAACCTTTTATAGACACAGCTGCCTCCCTCCACTGGCTACGTTTTGGTGACCTCTTTGGGGAAACCGAGGGTTTAATCTGTGCGATACAGGATCAGGTTATTAAGACCAACATCTATCGGAAATACATCCTAAAAGATGGCGCCGTCAACATCTTTCGAGCTTGTCGCCATCCCGGTGAGTCACTTGGGCATGTCTCTCCGGTTGTTCGGCGCTTTCTAACTCTGAGTATTTGCACAGATACAACCTAGGAGCCAGGATATTACACCAGGAGCTCACTCTGAAATACGGTATCGTGGATCGGAAACTGCCATATTAGAAGTACTTGCCGGAATCCGTGCTCGATAATTACCGCGCCAGGCTCTACTGGGACCGGGCTATCATCACGGACAAGACTATTCTTGCGAATAAACCTGATATTGTGCTGATGGATCGGGCACAGTCAAGGATATTTTTGGTCGACATTACTATTCCTTATGACGAGAACCTCGTGAAAGCCGAAACAGATAAGCTCACAAAATATACCTGGCTCACGAGGTTACCGACATGTGGTGTGGTCTGCCGACCGAAATTATTCCTGTGGTCGTTTCTGCGAACGGGTTAATCTCAGTCAGCCTATCGTGTCATCTGAGGCGACTGGGACTCCGTGACGGTCCGCTCCAGGCTCAAATGCAGAAGCCGATGCTCCTCGATCCACCTGCATCGTCCGTCGGTTTCTTTCCCTTTCCCCCTAACCCTCGGCCGTTTGGTCTCCCCTGCCGAGGGCTTCCATCTCATCTGGTTGGGTTTTTTATTTATTTATATATTTTTTATGTATTTATTTTATTTTATTGATATTTATGTGTATTTATATCTTTCTTGTATTTATTTTTTGTATTTTAGTTCTTTCGTTTACAATTATATATTTAAACAGCCCAACAACATGAGAAAACTTTATAGATAACCCAAATAATAATAATCATGAACACTCACGCCTGTCACCCAAATGGGTAGGCAGAGATTGCGAACTTCCATTTAGCACGATCTTGACACGCCTCCTTTACATCCATATTATATGAAGGCATACATACTGGTCGTTTTAGAGTACTCTTAATCCGACCCATCAATATATCGCCAATTTGGTCGATAAACTTTCGGCAAGGGCATCCCTTCTCGACTCTGCCGTTCACTCCTAGAACATAAATTTTCTTAGTCACTCTTTCCTCGTTCGTTCTTTCTACATGACCAAACCACTGAAGCATTCGTTTCTTAATCTGATCACAACATTATCTTGGACACCACACTTTTCTTCTTCTTCTATCTTCTATCACAAAATTTCTCATCCCGTCATTCAGATTCAGCCCTAACATAATCCTTAATCGCATTTCTACGGCATTTATTATAAAAAAAAAAACTCTCGTGCTTCTTCTGCAACACCCAACTTTCACTACCATACATCAAGGTAGGGAATACAGCATTGTGAATTCTAAAAATTTACATACATATAAATAAAAATTAAGTGTCTCAGTGCAGTATCGAAATAATTTATATAATATTATTTCAAATTGCCACTTAATGTTACATATTAGAAATGCCAACGTGCGACATTAGCAAGAGTATGCAATGCAATGCAACTGCAAGTCGATTCGTGTATTTTACACGAATCGAATTGCAGTCGCTGTATGCTAGATCCATAACATACATAGTATAGCTACTAAGACTACGAGACCCTCGAAACATCGTTTAGGCTGTTTAGCAAATTATCGCCATTTTAGGATCTATAAAAACAAAATTTAAATTGTAAATTTAGGAATATGAGACATTAGTTTTAGCCTTAACCATTATTTTTAGTTTGACTAATGATCACTGTGCCCCAATGTGCATTCATATCAGTAACTTAATTATTTTCTTATTCTAACCTATACAATCAATATTTACTTACCGTATTTAGTATTTTGTCCTAATATTATCTCGTTATTTTGCTGGCGCGGCAATTTTTGATAGAAATAATATACAAGTTTACCGTAACTCTAATTTTGCACTTTCTGTTCACCAGTTATCACCTTCAAAACTCAACTCCAATTCAAGTATTATTAATATGTAATATAATCTTTCACTCACTAAATGTCGCCATCATTCAAGTATATAAATAAATTTATTAAGTTATTTCTGTCATAAATTCATTTGTGATACCGTTCAAACACCAATTTAGAACGTTTATCTTTAAGAGATACGAAAGATTAGATGTAGTAGTTTCCTTGTACATCAAATAACAGCTATAATACAGCTATTATTCAGCCCCTTTTATGCTTGTACAGCCACTGTTTAGGGCTACTAACTAATAAAGCTGTATAATTTGTGCCATTTTATTACTTATAAGAACTGTATAAGCGCTTATACAGCCTTTGTACAGCCAGTAATGCAGCCTCTAGTATAAAATTGAACTCCAATACAGCTCGTATACAGCTTGCATGCTGATTGGGTAGGATAAAAAACATCTACCTGTAACGTACAATATGCGCGAGTAATTCTACAATTAAGAAGAACCAGGTATTTATGCAAGTAGACTACAGCCATAGAATTATCACCCATACGTAATAATTATATGACTTCAGCGAATCGGAAAAGGTGGAATCTGGAAACAGACGCAGAAGGTAAAAAAAAAATAGCGACAGAAAACGAATTCACGTTTCCAAAAATGTTATGAATAATATCAATGATATAATATCCATATTAAATGTTGGTTATGTGAGAAACTAATAGTGCTGTCCCCAAAAATCAGTTCTTGAATATATTAAATGTCAAAAACTCGCATTGTCCACGAGTTAAAGCTTTTTATTCATTACTAGCAGTTTGTACCCCGTGATTTCGTCCATTTTAACGAAATTTATTACGGTTTGATTTCATGAGTTGCGCGGAACGCTAATTGTTTTTCTAAAATAAATGTAGCCTAAGTTACTCCTTATAACATCAGTTATCTGCCTGTACAAGTCTCGTAAAAATCGGCCCAGTAATTTCGGAGATTAAACGTAACAAACAGACGGATAGACAGACAAAAAATATAAAATAATTTTTTTGTAATAAGTACCGTATGTATATACTTTCATATTATGAATTTAATAAAAGCTGTTATTTTGATATTACAAACAGACACTACAATTTAATTTTTTTGTATAGATGTATAAATTTGATCTTGTAATGACCAGTGCCGACAGTGACCAGTGAAGACCCATTTAAATTCCTCACTTTTTTTAGTTTACTTTCGCATAAGCTGAAAAGTTAGCGTTCTTGTCCTGCTGTTGCGTAACCTTGATGCACCAAGATTGTTCAAAGGTACCAGGCTGCGCAACACAGAGCTGGAGAAAAATATAACATAGACTTCTACTTAGACCGCAGAAACTAAATAAGAATATGTTTTGATTTCCCGCATTCCAATCATTCAATTTAAAATACTACCTTCTCGCTAAAGTTAGCATTTATTATTACGATTTATGCACTCCGTATTTGTCCCATGGTTAGCTGTAATTTGGTAGTTCGAGTGTCGAGCACCCAAGACGCACGGGCTAGCAAGAAATAATAAATTAATAATTTTGTACAACCGACTTCAATATAAGATATTAAGAATAACTCAAAAACTATTGGTCTGACCTTGATCAAATTAATATGGGACCACACGAGAAATACCAACTTTCAAACAAAAAAGAATCATCGAAATCGGTTCACCTAGTAAAAAGTTATGAGGTAACACATAAAAAAACATACAGTAGAATTGAGTACGTCTCCTTTTTGGAAGTCGGCAGAAAATGTGGCTTACAGGTCATTTTACTGCGGTGTGGGCAAATTATACTGCGCCCTTTAACCAGCCAGGTTTCAGTCAGTGGCATATTTTACTCTTCGAAAGTTAAAGCGAAGCGCTTGATGAGTTTGTGATAAATAAGCAACCTACTTTAGGTATTAATGGAAAAGATATAAACATCATGTAACCAGCAATAAATGGTCTTATTTTTATAGAATATAGGAAACAAGCGAGCACACTTCTACCTGATGGTAACTGTTTGCTGTGGCTTATAGACATCTACATCTACCTCCGTTTGTAAATCAAAATGCAAATGCGTTGTCAGCAGTGGGGACTAAGATGGAATGCCTCTTATCCAGTAAAAAGGGTCTCCGGATCTCTACACACACCATACGAAACACAGGAGCATTAAGCTGCTATTTTACGCTGATATTCTTTGGGAGCGTGGTCCTTCCCGGGTCGAGCCGACTTAATCGTGCTACAATTATACAACTAATGTAGCTGCAGCATAGCTCTACCACCACATCTGATATGATGACATTCATTGTTGGGTTTAAAATAACAAAATAACTACTACACGTGGAAAAGAGCTAATTGATATTACACAATTGCGAGCTCCATTGTACTCTACTAATTTTCACATATAAAATTTTAAATTATCATAAAACCAAATAAAACAAACAAAACTCTCATAAGATGCACTTTAATTTATACAGCTAAATAAAATCTAGTAGTGAAGTGAAGCAAACGTTTATTACACGCGAAGCAGTCTAAACAGTAATACCAAAAATACACAGACATAAAGATACGTGCCGTATCGTATAAAAACAGGCTTCAGCACATCACTAGCAGTCGGTTCCCATATATTTTTTCGGATATCAGATACGGTTTTAATCGAATTTCAGCAACCTACTATAATCATTTTTCCCCAATGTCCAACCGGTAACGTCCACGAACCTTATGCAGAATATAAGTTAACTAGGGAAGTATTTTAGGCTAGCCAAGTGAGGTCCGACACGATTTTTGAACCTGGGGACAACCAGCATCGATGATGAAGCAGAGGAGCTGATAATAAATCGGTGATCGTCGGATAGATGGATGTAAACAGTTCCGCACAAAGGTTCTGCCACTAGAGCCTCCGACGCTTGGCAGGTCGGATATCTGACAAGGACATTTAGGGCCCGTAGTATTTTTATGGAATTTCAATAACATTTATTATTTATATCATTCTCTATAGAAGACGAATGGCTGGGATCTAATGGGATTAAAAGGTGTTGGTAAATTACATACAAACAATTATAGTTATTTTTATATTCTAATTATGCTGAACACCTTGAATATTACGTGTGGACCGAAAATACTAAACATCAAGTGTTACTGTTAGGCGACTAGACTAAGAATGACGAAAGAAAGGAATAGATTTGTAGATAAGTGGTAAAATTAAAAATGTTGTGCAACCAACTTCAATATAAATCAAATGAAATCATCAAAGTAGTCGAAGTCAATTATATACGCGTTAATAACTCAAGAAATACTGATCAGATCTAGATCTTTATATGGGATAATATCAGCAGCACCAACTTACAAATAAAAAACGAATCATCAAAATCGGGTCACCTAAAAAAAGTTCTGAGGTAACTCAGAAAAAATACAGTCAAATTAAGAACATCCTTTATGGCCGTGGAAGGAAAACAATAGATCTCCTGCCCGGCAAGGTGTTCTGCCCGTGGAGCGGCCAACTCTCAGAGTGGTGGTTCGGAGCTATTCTATATATACTGCTTTTACTTCGGAACTTTGATTACGTGATTTAGGCTTCGGTGCGTATCTTTTGAGATTTGACGACAGCTCCGCCACATCACCCCCCTGCTCAGCTCAGACCGGAAGTCTATAGTGCAGTCTAGATGTCGACGAATGAGCAAGAGCCGGGGTGTGGTGAAGCAGAGGCGAACAGTAAAGCTCAGAGCCGTACCGGACTCTCTGTAGCACAGAGAGTAGCTTGAAGTAACAAATTTGATTGAATTGAATGACTGAAGCATTATTATTCCAGTGGTGCGATGAACCTTTGAAAAGCTAGCTGGCTTGCAGAATATGAAGACTGACGACAATATCTGCTCGGAAGGGAATTAATGAGGTACTATGACGACGACGAAGACTTGAAGTTGTAGTTTCCGAAGGTTGTTGGTTGCGTTGTTCATATCACGTCTGTTGGTCACCAGTACGACCGTGGAAGGAAAAGTGGAGATCTCCCGCCGGGCAAGGTGTTCTGCCCGGGGAGCGGCCAACGCTCCGAGTGTAAATTTGTAATGCATGGACATTTATAACAACCAACTTATTACATTTTAACCTAGAAATTTATAGGAATCTCACATAACTTGCCGCACTCGACTCAGTGCAACGCAGAGCCAAGATGCTTATCGGCGACAAAAAGCTGGTGGAAACTAAGCTTAACTGATTAGCTCACTCCGCCAAGTTCCTTGTTTGCCGGTCTTCTACAGATTGTACTTCGGAGAGTGTGCCCATGAGCTTAAGCTCCATTCTCCTATCGGAATACCAGACATACTGCAGGTTACCATCCACACTTGGTTGATAATGCACACAGCAAAGGAGTGGAATGCCCTGCCGGCGTCTATTTTTCCGAGTGCATAAAACCTTAACCTCTTTAAGGTGCGTGTTAATAGGCTTCTACTGGGAAAACTAGCTCCATCGTAGACCTCATCTTTGCCCTCAGGCCAGATGGAGGTCAAGAGTGAGCCTAGTTTAATAATAAAAAAACTAAGTTATACAGTTATTATACTTAAATTAATATCTAACAAATTATTTGTTTTAATGAAAATACTATACGAAACCAGGTCTCAACCACAAATAAATGGATTATATAACAAAAAATAGACTTAATATATTATAAAGATTCATTTCATATCAATAACAATTATAATGTTAATTTTCTTTTAATTCTATACAAAACAATATTAAAGGGCCGCTTAACGCCATCTTCAGAAGAAATCGTACCGACCACTTCCCAGAAGAGTCGTCGACGGTGGAGATGATTGTTAGGCTGTGCAGTAGTGCTGCACCTGCACAGTCTAACAATCGAACGAACGTGGTACGAACTACGGCTAGCCCACGACGACGTGATAAGTTTAAATATTTATATACAGTAGAATGTGAACTTAATAATTAATTACAGACTTAGTACTCTTCATGTATTTGTGAATAGCTGTAAGCCCTTTACATACTATAAATGATTAATACATGTGTATGGTAAAATTAAAAAGAACAATATTTCAAATATTCGTTTAACACACCTACATGCATACGTAAAATAATTTCATTCTTTCTTAAAACCTTTTAAATCAGTGAAAGTGATAGTCATCCGCTTCGTGAATACAGAAATATCAGTATCCTTAAAATGAAGTTTTTTTTTTACTATTCTAAACCAGCGCTTAACTACTATCCCACCTGATAGTAAGTGGTGATTCAAGGTGAGGTGCACTGACTTAACAAAAGCCTATTCACTCTTGTTTTTAAGACACCCCTATTATATTCTGGGTTTTCTCTGAGTCTTTCCCGGAACAGAGATATTTTTCCAAACTAGTGGTAAAGTATAAAAATTGACTTTCGATAAGAATTACATGTACTTAATATATAATGAATAAAAAAAAATTCGATCCCATTCTATCATCGGATGGAAATACAAGTGTTTTAAAATAACGACTCAAAGTTTAAAAAAATTTACAAAACAATACAACACAATACAATACTCTTTATTGCACACCAAGCCAAAAATATATAAAAGAACATATAAATATTGAGAAAAACAAAAGGCAGAATTATTGCTACAAACTAATTTCTTCCAGAGAACCCAAAAAATACTTAAAAATACTTACTAAAAAGAGGAGAAAGATTAACGGGTACGATGCACTTTAATATAAAAATCATTATTGTGTATATGTGTAACTTGCAAGCAATTATGCATTACGAGGGGCGTTCAATGTATTCTCGGTATGGGTATGTAAGAAAAAGATAAAATTATGAAATGTTTTTTATTTTTCAATGTTGTCTCCCAAGACATCAATACATTCACTTGTTCGTGAAAAAAAGCTTTTTCTATTCCATCCATATTCTATGGTTTCACCGTTTTTTGTGTACTTGATCAATAGTATTCCTTTGGAATCACTGTGGTCATGATTTTACCGGCCGATGGAGTGACTTTAGAACTATTTGGACGGGTGGATCCCTTTCTATACCCTTGCATAGACTCCTGTTTACTCTCAGGGCCATAGTGATGAACCCACGTTTCATCTCCTGTAACTATCCTCTCGAAAATACTTGTTGGGTCGTGGCCACAGTTGTAAAAACTCCCTACAACAGTCAACCCGCGCCAGCTTTTGAAGCGTAGTGAGCATTCGCGGCACCCATCTCGCACTGAGTTTTGTGAGCCTGAGAAAGACCAATGGATAGGTAAGCAATTTCTGTTAATATCTTAACACTTACTCTTGCATCTTCTAATAAAAGTTTTTAATAATTTTCATATTTTCTTCTTTAGCCGCTGTGTTTGGCCCACCCGGGCGAGGGTCATCTTCGATGGTTTCGATGCCTCTTTTGAATTCACTTGACCACTTCTGTACGGTTGACATTGAAGGAGCAGAGTCTTGGTAAACGACCACCATTTCTTCATGGATGTTTTTTGATCTTTTCCTTGTTTAGTGAGGAATTTATATCACCGACGGTTTTCGATTTTTTTCAACATTGTCGAGTCAGTCATTCCTGTCGTCTATGGCTGAAGGTTACAGAAGATGTAATGAAGTTATCAAGACGAAATTTCGTATTTATACCCTCAGGTAGTGTAGTTAGCTAATGAATTTTTTTAATTATCCACATTATTTAAATCAAGCCCCTCGTAGGATAATTCAAATCCCAAGTTTTCAAATAAAATACGTGGCAATCTGGCGAAAGGGGGGAGGGGGGGGGGGGAGGTTTGACCCGGCATAACGACGCGAGAAAGTGCGCCGCAGAATCAACAGTCGAAATACAAAGTATGTGCATGCATCCACCAGGATAGCGTTATGAAAACAAGCATTGGATATTGTGTAAAATAAACAATACATTTGCTTTTTTATTAAAATAAAACATTTTTAGTTAATAAAATTAATTAAAAATACTAAAGAATAAGTATTTGCGTTTTTTAAAGTAAATTAACGTTTATGTAAATGGGTCACAGCCCATAAACACCTAATTTTTTCATCCTTTATCAGTAAATAAAAAGCTAGCTGACTCTCGTCACTCACCATACAAAACACAACACCATTAATGGCTTTTCGCGCTGGTATTTTGTGTGGTCCTTCGCATTAGAGCCGACTAATTCGCGCTGCAGCCATAATACAGCTGCAGCGCAGCTCCACCACGTTTTACTTCAAAGGCATTCATCTTACGACTAGAATAGTAAACACATGAAAAATTGTTCTTCTTCGTGAGAGCTTCAGCACTGAACTTGTGAAAGACTAAGGATAACGATGAGGATGATGAAAAACTAATTTAACAATCCAAGCAATAGTAATAAACGTAGGTGATGTATTTATAATATTCGCACTTTAAAGCGCTAATTCAGCAGTGAAAAAATTTGGTGTAAAAAATATGGTATAAAAATAAAGTGGAAAGTGTGAGAGTGATATCGAAAGAAGAGTGAATGCAGGAAACATGATGTATGGAGCTTTGCACTCCTTTATGAGCAGTCGGAAGGTGTCTAACAAGGCTCGTTTGACTGTGCATCAGAAGGTGTTGGTTCCGACACTCATGTACGGAAGTGAAAGTTGGGTATTGCAGAAGAAACATGAAAGCAGAATAAATGCAGTTGAGATGAGAGCGTTAAGAAGTATGATAGGAGTTAAACTGAGTGACAGGATAAGAAATAGTGAGATAAGGAAACGTTGTGGTCTGAAAGAAGATGTAGAGACAAAAATTGAGAAAGGTATGCTGAGATGGTTTGGCCATGTCGAGAGAAGGAATGAAGAACGATTGACGAAAAAAGTGTATAAGGCGAGTGTGAATGAGTGTTGGAAGGGGTAGACCTGGGCGGACATTACGTCTTGAAAAAAGGCCAGGTCAAGAGCACCCTAAACCGTAGATCTTGTATGAAGAGAATAATGAAAGTGGACGAAGCGAAACAAGTATGTAAGGATCGTAGCAAGTGAAAAGAAATGGTCTCTGCCTACCCCTAAGGGAGAGGCGTGATTATATGTATGTATGTATGTAAAAAATATGTAAAAATAAAAAAAAATCGATATCCAAAAAACTCTTCGAACAGAAAGAAAATACTGAAATAAAATTCGCCACTAGCTTATATTTTAGTATAAATATGAAAAGTTCCCTACAAAATAAATATCGCCGAGCTTTAGATAACTTTAAAAACTATTCCGTGCGCTGTAATAATGTCGGAGTTACTAAATTGAAGCAGTGCCGTAATGCCTCACGACAACACCGTTTGATTTGATAATGTTGTTAACCGAGGTTGAATATCTTATAAGAAGCTTGCATGTATGAGAAATTTGCAACGTTAATGGACTTGATTTGAAGTAAATAGAGTACAGCGACATTAGACGTTGAGATAAAGATGTGTCGACTTTCTAACGCGACAGCGTCTCGCGTGCCCACAACCAAGAAGAAGCTGGAGCCGAACCGATGGCTACAGATCTAATACAACACACGCGAGTTTGTTCATGCAAATCGCAAATAAATTCATGCTTAAGCAGCACAAACAAAATCTGACTCTAGCGTGAATGATATCACAAACGTGTTTAAATTTTTGTTTTTATTTTATACACAGAAACTGTGTTCGCAATTCGTATAAAGAATTTTTGAACTTTGATTATCTTAAATTCAGTCAATGACTTTATAGTCTATTATCATTCGAAAACACAACGACAAAAGTCAAAACACACAAGAGAACTTATTAGAATAAACAAACATGCGTGAGTTTCGTGGAACACTCGGTTGGAACGAAGTTCCTTTTGTAGTATATTATTATTGATAACGTATATTATTAATTAACAAATACAAATAAATGAATTCCTAACGTCTATTAAAATGAAGCGTCATTTAAAATAAAATAATATTTCTTTCATGGCATGCTAAGGCAAATTGCGAGAGAGATGGATATTATTCCATCTCGCTTCTTTATAGCCGCCAAGGCCGCCTACACTACTTCAAAAGGGGTCGTGACGGAAAAATCTTACACTTCTTCTCGTCTGGCCCCCATCCGCCAAATTCGTACCGTCCGATAAGGAACTTCATTCCAACAAAAACTGTATTTTGTCGATTACTGTTATGATAAGATAACAATTGAATCAAAAACTATTGTTATAAAATTAGCTGTAGCTCGCGGTTTATGTTGAGCTATGAACGTATGGAATATGGATGAAACGTTGGTATAACGCATCCGCCAGTTAAGCGTAGAACTTATAGACTAGTCTAGTGGTAAAGTTAGTTAGTTTTATTTAAGTAGCAATAAGACCGCCTATTGTATTTCCCTTAATAGTTGTTTATTTTTTCTTTTTGATATTTTTATCTTTTCTTGGTGTACGATTGTAATTGTATTGTATTGTGAAGCCGGTGGAAGGAAAAGGGGAGATCTCCCTTTTTTATAGGATAAGGGTGAAAAACGAGCACACAGTCCACCTGATGGTAAGTGGTTGCTGCAGCCTATAGACATCTACATCTATCCTCTATTACAAATCAAAATGCAGCGAGGACTAGGATGGAATGCCTCATTTCCAGTAAAAAGGGCCTCCGGCCACCTACACTCACCAAGCGAAACGCAGAGCTTCACGCTGGTATTCTGTGAGGTCGTGGTACCACCCCGGTTCGAGCCGGCATATCCGTGCGATAGCAAGAGCTGCCGCCTGGCTCTACCACTGTTAAAAAGTCAAAAGGTCGATAGTGCAGTCCGATTGCAGGTGCGTCCTTAATGCCAGTGGGGAATGCATGCTGTGTGCGTAAGGGCAAGTGTCGCCACATCACCTCCACATATTGTATTATCACATCATCAATCAGGCCATCAGTCACTGCTGAACATAGGCCTCATCCACGAAGTAAGGTCCTAAATCACTTGTATCTATCGGTTTATTTACATTTTTTTTCCTTTATATTTCCACTATACACAAATCGAGGATAAATTAATAATAAGTAGTTAAATATGTATGCTTATGTAACGTCGTCCTAATAAAAAATAGAAAGTAAAAAAATGCGGTTGCCAACCCGCCTGCCAAGCACGGCAACTATGGCAAATCTATTTTAATGTAAACGATCACACGACAATCTACGGGGAGACTATATTCAGCAGTGGACATTAATAGGCTGTAATGAATAAATGATGACGTATTCTGAAACCTACACACACACAAACTAGTTTTAGCCGAGTATTGTTATAATGAAATGGAATACCAGCAAATAACGTCATTGTTTCAAGTAGTCTAGTGAGCACATATTTGTTCATCTACCAGCGTAAAATAGCAGCTTAACGTTGCTGTTTTGTTACTGGACTGTTACTGGAAACGAGGCATTCCATCTTAGTCCACAACGCATCTGCATTTTGATAAGTAATTGAGGATAAATGTAGATGTCTATAGGCTACAGCAACCATTTGGGACTGTATGCTCGTTTATTACCCTTATCCTATAAAAAAAAATTAACATCATCATTATCAATAGAGAAAATCACAAGTCCATTGCTGAACATAGGCCTCCCGAAAGGAACCACAAAGCACGGTCCTGAGCCACCTGCATCGATCATCATTGACTTTAAAATATATACATATATAAATGTTATTTAAATACAAAACACAGTTTATTATAATAAACGAAAAGAAAAAGATCACTACATTCATATCCATCCAGTACGAGTACTCAACAAATGTAAGTATTTCTTGCAAACACCACACGTACCATACCATGTTTTTCGATTCCATCCACTCAACTGACACATCACAATAGACAGTATCGAGAATTTCTCCTCTTATAACAAACGCAACTCCGCGAGACGTCCGTTCCGCATTGCTAATTAAACGGGCTTTGTATTGAAAAACCTAGTCAACGTGAAACAGCAGCACGTAATCAGTGTTTTTCTGCTTCTGAAAAATTAGTTCTTGTGGTTTTAAAGATGCACTTAGTAAAGTATCCACAAAAATATAAAAATATTCATGTTTAAAAAATCATCCGAATGATAATAATTATGTATTTATTAACATGTCATAAAATAGAGTAAGAAAATGTGACAGGAATAAATTGAAACGATTGTTGTATATACATACTATCGGTCCACCTCAGCTTCGCACAGTTGATGTCTGGATCACGACAACAACTCTAACTACCGGGTCCAATTGTGAATCTAAACTATCACATTCAAATACACGCAAAAATTTTCATCAAAATCACTTGATCCATTTTGGAGTTTTATCGAGACTAACAGACAGAAAGAGATTTTTATATATAGAGACTTTTTTAATGTTTAACTCGCCAGCACTGCTCTTGGTGGGTAGAATTTCATAAAGTCCGTTCTTGGTAATTTTTAACATACCAAAAGGAATATTCTGGCCGAGTTTTATACCTATAAGAACTGTAGTTTGAAGATGAGATTTTTTAATCAACCCTTGCAACCCCCCCCCCCCCCCACCCCACCCCATTGCGAGTGAAATTTCGTAAAATCCGTTCTTAGCTGACCTCTACAATACAATACAGTAGAATAGGAATGTTCTTACCAAATTTCAAGTAGACCATATGGTTCCAGAGACATCGTGATGTGTTAGTACATAGGTGAAAATCTCTTATAATATAAGAGATTTCCACTATATATATATATATATATATATATATATATATATATATATATATATATATATATATAATTTCTTCATCTAGTTAAATTTAACGGTATTTATATATTCTTTAAAAGCAAAGAATAGGAGCAGTTGCGAGCCTTTCTAGGTAGAATATAGAGGTCAAGAACAGTCTTTTCGGAAGTCGCCAGTCGTTATTTTGTTTTGACAAACAAGGCTGCTGGTGAAGCATGCCCCTTAAAAGTACATTGGAGAGTAGTTGTAATTCAAACTTCTTTCTTTAGAAATGAGTGCAAGAGTCAAATCGATGAGATTGCCGTGCTTTGTTGTAGCTGGCAATCTGTGTTAAGCAGTGGATATTAGGCACTTGGCAATATGTTTATGAATGATAATTGTTCTTTGAGAATAATGTATATTTACGTTTAATTTACAAACGATTCCAAAAGAGCAGTCTAAATTCGACGCATATGATTTTTTGTACGTTCACTGATTTCTCGGAATTGAATCAACCGATTTGAATTATTCTTTTCTGCCGACTTCCAAAAAGGAGACGGTACTCAATTCGACTGTATGTTTTTTATGTGTTACCACATAACTTTGTACTGAGTGAACCGATTTCGATGATTCTTTTTTTATATGAAAGCTGATACTTCTCGTTTGGTCCCATATGAATTTGATCAAGGTCAGACCAATAGTTTTTGAGTTGTTCTTAAATAACTTATATAGAAGTCGGCTGTACAACATTTTTAATTTTAAATTATTATTTTCATCATTCATCATTACAGCCTTTCATAAGTCTACTGCTGAACATAGGCCTTATAGGGTATTATTTAAATAACTTTTAATAAAAAGTAAAAAATGGCTTGGAAAACTAAAAAAAAATAATAATTTCCACATAATAACTTCTGAAGTCCCAAATAAGACAACTTATTTTTACTTTCTAGTAAAAGTTTATTTTAGAACTAGCTGTTCCTCGCGACTTCGCCCGTGTGTTATTTGGGGTTTTAATATTTTTGCTCGGAAGCCTAATTCTTTTTCTAAAATAAAAGTACCCTAAGTTACTCCTTGTGACATCGGCTATCTGCTTGTGAAAATCCCGTCAAAATCGGTACAGCCGTTTCGGAGATTAGCTGGAACAAACAGACAGATAGACAGACAAAAACTTGAAAAACTGTATTTTTGTTATTTAGTACCGTATATACTTTCATATGCATTTAGTAAAAAGCTGTAATTTTGACATTACAAACAGACACTTCAATTTTATTTATTTGTATAGATTAAAACATTCAGTATAATATATAATAAATTCCTAAACTGAATATAGTACATAATATATTATTAAATCGTCATAAATTGAATAAAATGAAAAATATTATTGGAATTCTAATCGAATATTTTCACGAATTGGTTTAGTTTCATGAGATTATTTTTTATGGGTGCATGGCAGCAAGTTGACTCGCAATGTTTAGAACATTAAAAGCAGGTTGCTTAATAATATGTCATCTATTAGAAAGGGGCTCAGCTCGTTATCGCGCCATATGTCTCGGAGAGTGCTCGGCCACAGTCCCTCCATTCATCACCAATGTTTTGAGGGACGATAAGTGCTTGCACACGATAAATAAGACAATAATTAAAAGAAGCTCTATATTAACATAAACCAAGACACTCCATACGGTTCTTTTACGTTTGAAATATGATAGACTCCAGGATTATGTTAGTGTAATACATATTTATTATTATATTATATATTATAGAGTAGATAGTATTTCTGTTGCATAAATTAAACGTCACCGCTCGGTGATTTCAACGTGGTCGTTAGTCTCGTTATTAAAAATCGCAAAGAGTTGCACGCTAAAGTCTAAAGACGGAGGGGGAGGTTGAGGCGGAAGCGAGGTTGCGAGGGCACTACAAGGACTCTTCAAATAACAAAGCAGGGAACGGTTCATATGCAGCTAGGAAATAATTATTAACTCCTGACTCCTGTTACATGTATCATCAATCACGTTCTATGAGTGATACAAACTATATTTTTAAAGTAATAATGCCATAGATTATTATTATTATATATATTAGAGAGAGAGAGAGAGAGAGAGAGAGAGAGAGAGACCCAACCGATTTGTGATGGGGAGGTAGTGACAGTGTGATAGTGGTAGAGAGAGAGGGACATGCCTTCGGGTAGGGTAGGCAAAGTGGCATATTATGGTAAAAAGTTGTAGGGGTCGCCGGATCGCCACATGATTTAGTATAATAGAAGAGTGCATAAGTTTGTCATGCACGCCGAATGCTCTGCCTTAACGAACGCTTAGCCCTAATGAACACTCTCCTGTTACCGTTACCGTTACCGTTACCGTTACCGTTACCGTTACTGTTACAGCTTACTAAAGTCCACAGCTGAACATAGGCCTCCCCTGTAGACTGCCTCATAGGGGGATATTTGCCATAGTTGCCACGCTTGCGAAGCGGATTGGCAATGGCAGTTTCCTTTACTTTTAGTCGTTATTAGAAAGACTGCTGCTACTCATCTCTTCATTTGTTTCTCCCTGGCGCCTCTTACGACACCCACGGGATGGTATGGAGTAGTGGAAATAGTTACACTACTTACTCTCCACTGAAGCCTTATTCCTACAAATTACCTTACATATCCATTAAAAACAAATCGCTCTGTAGTGGAACCGTAAAACCACTACCCAATATCATGCCGTGGATGTCTGAAGTACTCAAAACAATAAAACTTCGGTTGACATAAGGTCTGTCTGAGTGTATGTATGAGGTTATCTATGGGAGAGACTTATGTTCAGCAGTGAACTACGGTTGGCTGTAATGATGATGAAATCTATTTGATTATAAAAACTCTCACCAGCCTCGAGTACAGGCGCAGAGAAGCCAGCTTTCCGGTTTTTACAGGATACAGGAGGAGTGACTTCACTCGGCTGGTTTCCGTTCCTTTGTTGTCAACATAACACACATTTGAACCAAACGATTTGTTTTTTCGTTAATAATATACAGCAAAAGAATAATGTGAATGTCTTCAAGATAAGAGTAAAAGGCTTTTGTTAAATCGGTGCGCCTCACCATCTTCGGCTGCATCACCACTTCTCATGAGGTGGGTGTGAGGAGTCACATACTAGCTTATAATAGTTAATAAAAGATGACGAGGATGATAACAAAAACGCTACTTAAAATTCTACGTCAGTTTTCAAAAATAAAAAAAATGTGAGAGGGTCTACACACAGCACCTACCAATTATTGTGAATGTGTAGCTAACAGTGACATAGTTCTTGAAATAGTTCGAGGTTTGTAATCAATATGAAGAAGCAATAACACCGTGAGAGTTATTGTAATATCATGAACCATGGTTCATGATATTACATGTGAATTCTTTGTTAGACCAGTCGATCTCAGATGAGGGTTCTTAGGAAACACTGCTGATGTTAACATTACATTTCTATTAACGTCTGTATTTTCTCACAGATCGCAATTTAGTTCTAAGTTGGGAGCTGACATCTCATAACAATCATTGATTATTTGTCGAGAGGGTATTTGTGATTGTAAGGACAATGTAAGGACATAAGCGGCCGAAGGGGACGCGTGGGTCCCACAATCCCGATCGGCCGAAGCTCGTTTGTCCTTTAACGTAACAGCGCGCCGGAAACGGCGATTGTGAGACAATTTAAATCTCTCGCTTCGACCTATCAGCCATTGTTGCCGACTTCCCGGCAACTATGTATTATTATACATCCTTAGAAAACTGCAGATATATATATATATATATATATATCTGCGGTGCAGCATATATGAGTGTGTGTGTGTGTGTATGCGAACTATCGAGGAAAAGTAATGTTTTTATATAGATGGCACAGGTGAATCATAACAAAGAATGATTGCATTAAAATAAATTATAAAAATATTTAAAATGCTGAACGTATATTGACAACATGGGAGTTCGATTCCCATCCCACGACACAGGAGAAATTCTGATAGTGGATGTTTATACGAGCATTGTACAGATAAAAGACAGAACTTTTGATTGAACTTGTTTATGCGAGTATTGCGCATGTAAAAGATAGAATTTAAATATGTAATTTAAACAACTCGCGGAGTTCGCGTAGCAAATTAAATAATTGAAAGTTCTCAATCAATTACGCTTCAAAAGTCGGTCAATCGCCGCGACGCAATATTTCGCGAGCGCGAAGCAACGCTTGCATAGCTTTCAGGTATATTATATCCGAGACATTGTCCACATAACACATTTTGGTGTATTTTGCTACGTAAATTTTGACCAAGACCAGGCCAGAGCGAACTTACGGAGGGGAAATGACAGACTTAGCGTAGACAGTTGTAAACAGTAGCACATCTGTTCAATTCTCCGACAATTTGCGAAAATAACTGAGCATTTTAATAAAGCAGAGTTTTGTTCAAACAACGCTACAATATTTTACTCATCTCTAAAAAGAAATTTCCATTGCAATATTGCTCTTAGCAAGGCATTTTCAGTTACGTCTCCCTATTACATGTTATATACGGTAATAGGTATGTGTAATATGAATTTAAATGGATTCTAATTTATAAGATGAACTAATCTTCCTTGTCAAACTACGGCAAAGTAATAGGAATAAAATTTTAATTTAAATTCGGCGATAGAGACCTTGCGACAGGTAACAGGAACATAAAAGTTCTGATAATATGATATCTGCATATTAACGATAGGCTGTACGGTTCTTTTTGCAGTCGGTGTTTCGCTGCCAATCACACAAAATCAGAAAGCACTTGTACAAGAAAAACACCGTAAGGAAAGACCTTATGAAATACATGAACTCTACTTAAATTATGAACAAATTAACGTATTCTGTTATATATTTTAGACAACTGAAGATAAGCAAATGTTTAACGATATATCTGGAAAATATTAAAAAATCTCACTTAGAGGTTACGTGCACTGATATAACAGTGTTGATCCTAAACTTTCCCAGAATGGCGCGTATGCCAGTAGCTGGTAACGAAAAACGTGACTTAATCTCTTGTGCATATTACATCTAAGTCACGCGATAGCCGTTTCTCTACTCGGTATGAGCAGAAACTGTAACGGGGAATTAAAAGAAATGTTTTATGTCTAGTTATCCTGTGAAGAAGAGCCTTGAGAGCGAGGCATGCTACTATACACTTTGTCGCTTTTGGTTACGACCAGAGTGAACAATGAGTTAGAACAACTAGCACCCACCGCTATTTAACAACAATTTTATTATTTTACAGTCTTTATGTTAAATAGGGAACACACAATGGAATGAATACATCTAAATGTTGAGATGCATTCATTCCGCTTAGATTGTTATTATCATGTCGTATTATAAATTACAATTATTATTGGTAAATTATGTTAAACAACCAAGCTAGCTCAACACAAATGATTTCTTTATTCTATTCAAAATGGTTTTGTATTTACTGAGGTCCAAATAATTAGCATGATTGTGTTTAAATTAAAATATTTTTATCGTAAGCTAAGCCGGTGCTTTACCATCTAAGGCTAATTTAACTGCTCTCCATCAAGTTGGATTGTTTTACTAGCTTTGGCTTACAATAATTAAAAAGTTGCACAATTTAACAACATGATTATAGGCAACATAAAAACCGTTAAACCTTATTGAAGTTCCTGAATGAAGCTATAAAACTTACATGAAAATAAAAAAAATCTAATTAATTAATAATAAATTATAATAATATGCTGGCAATACCATAAAATTTATCCTACACACGGGATACTGGAACTGGAACACACAATTGCCGAAAAATGTTGACTCCCGTTTTGATTCGAAGAAACTCATGGCGCAGAAGCCAAATACTCTTAAACACTAGACCATATCGTCACAGAAAAGTACAAAATAAAATGAAGACCTATCTTATGAAGAAACAATAATAGGGATGAGGCCAACGTATTTACTATTAATAGAATAAAGGTAGACATCGGTTTAATTTAAAACTGCACGAGCCTCCTATGTTATTTTGAGATTTTATCACTTTCATTGATTAATGAATATGCTAAAATCTTCTAAACTACAATGGACTGGACTCGCAGATTTAGATTTAATGATACATTATATGGAAGGCGGTCAGTTTTAAATTAGATGATCTCTACCAGAAATCCTGATTCATCTAAATAAGAAAATCATATAGAGCACAATACTAATATGTATCTCTTTGATTTAGACTCACGTTCTCTCGATGGGGAGAAAATCTTTTGTGCCGCCTGTGTATTTATACAGAAGGTTTCCCCGCATGTTTGGGGAGCCATTCAGTGGAAACTCAATCATACCTACGTTGTGATCGGAGGGGTCTTTACCCTAATCGTTAGTGGCGAAGGTCATGCGGTTGTAAACAAAACATTACATTACATAAACTACATTATAATTAATCTGTTATAACACACTGCACGCAACCTCTTTAATTCTATTATAACCGCGAGTTTATCAAAATATGCATAGCGTTCATATTAAACGTAAATAATATTGATTATTTACAAATAATTAAACGTAATAAATAACAGTCTCGAGTCACGACACAGCAATGTTATATCTATCAGTCACAAATCATCCGCAATCCTAAAAAATCACCATCTGCTCAATTCAAGAAAAATCTTAAATGTTTTATAAAAGGGCGTATAAATTAAAAAGTAAAGAGACGTCATTCAATGCTTGAAAGTAGCACTTTCAAGATTTTTCGGTTGAAGCGGGAAGTTGCGGAGGCGGCGGCGGTCAGACGTCGCGCCGCGCCGTTTCCCGATCGCGGACTGGCGAGAGCGAGATGCGTAGGTTACGGCGAACTCGCCCGTTATCAAAACAGAAGAGAAAAATTTAAGGCGAGGAAAACAGATTCGAGAATCGAGATGCAATTTGTCAAATTTGCTACAACAACACAAAATTTGAAGACGGATTCGTGGGTAACAAACCAGGTGATGAGCAGCGTTTTCTAATACCAACTCGAATTACTATAAAACAAAAAACTGCGGTCGCCAACTTGCCTACCAAGCGTGACAAATGTGGCAAATATCCCCCTATTGAAGCATCTATGGGGAGGCCTAGGAGGAATATTATATATATATATATATATATATATATATATATATATATGTATATATTAGCTGACCCGGCAGACGTTGTTCTGCCCTTTCCGAACGACCATTTGCTTTCCCAAAAAAACTCTTGAAATTAGCAATAAAAAATTGAGCGTCACTTATCGGGATAAAAACTATCCTATCTCTCAATTTGGACCAAACTGCACACAGTCTGCAAATTATTTTTTAAATCGGTTCTATCTGTTGAATACTTACAGCAACACGTGGTGGTTATACTACTAAATTGTAGCTTATATTAAACGTTTGTATTTTTAACATAGCGCCATCTATTCAATATTTACTCAATCCAGTCAACAGATATCGTCATCTGACAGAATCGTTTGGAGCTAACAGATAATTGTGACTGTCAAATAATAGACAAATAATTTTCAATAAAATAATATTGTATTGCGACTAATATAAATTGAGATGTAAGCTATCCTATCTTTTAAGTTGAACCAAACTGCACATTGACCAAAAATTTCATTGAAATCAGTTCAGTAGTTTAGGAGTCCATCGCGGACAAACAACGTGACTATATATATATATATATATATATATATATATATATATATATATATATATATATATATATATATAAAATACCTAGGTTCGATTTTTGTGGTCCCTGTTTTCGAATTCCATATTAACTGCTCTGCTCAAAAAAAATCGAGTTATTCGAAAAATTTAAATATGAGAGTATAATATAAAATATGTTATAAAATAAAAGTATATAATTCGACACAGCATTATTATTATATTGTTGACGCTCACAACCGTTCCGATAAGCAACATACGCATTACTATACTTTGCAAATTTTGAAATAAGTGTGGCAAGCAGGCTTAAACTTCATTTAGGTACTTTGATTATTTGATGTAAGCAGACAAATTAACACTGGATAGCAAAATGCAAAGGTGTGTTCAAACTTTGCGCACATTGGCAAATGACCGTGGCAAGTAAATCTGGCGCCATGCCTTATTTGGAATCAAGATGTTCACTCAATCAACATATTATTATGAATACGTATACACCATACAAATTTTAAGTTTCTCATAAAAGAGTTTTTTAAACAAAGTTAAAGTTTTTGTTAAACATTCTTATCTTAAAGTCTTAATCTTACGATCGACAAATTTTGGTTAAAATGTCTGCAACAATAAAAACTATGTTATATCGAGACCAGATTACCGGATGATTTACATTCTTTCGGAAACAGTCCTACTAAGACACAAGTGAAAATTATACCGAACATGTTTATAAACACACTGAAGATTGCTGATTAACTATTCAAAACTGACATCCGCAAATAGATCAAATATTTCACCGTGGATTGAGCAAATAATTAGGGGAAAATGAGATATAAAATAAGGATCAGAGTGGTCCACTATAACATAATTTTCCATCTTAGTTATTACCTCATACTTATTTTCAAATGCGAAAACTTTATCTTCTATTACACCAAAATGGCTTTAGACGGCAGCAGTGGAGCAGTGGCTTAGCAATGATTTACAGCGTTGAGGGCCGCGGGTTCGGACTCCGCATGCGGAACAAGTATTTTTATGGCCTGCTAATAATTGTTCTAGGTCTACATGTTTGTCCCTGTGAAATTTATGTATGTAAACAGCTATAGAGGACGCGATACAGGACGCGACACGATACAGGAGAAAATCCTGTGTGGAGGTAACTTTTTTAATTTTATAACGACAAGAATAGGAATAAGAAAAATATAAAATAAAAATGACAAACCAAGTCACAAATCCACCTGAACGCTCATGCAGACCACGCAACCAACTTCAAACAAAATAAGCTAGTTGCATTATCACATCTGAGGAATAACATAGATCTAACAATCCATCCATACTAATAATTTAAACAGTGCATGTGATCTATCATATTTCTACTTTTTACTTAATACTATACTTTCAACATTTTTCTAAAAATATTAAGTTCGGTTACCTGGAAGTTCACACTTTACGTGTGACTTGTTTAGTGACGTGTTTACGTTACGAAGTACCAATTATTTTTTTAATTTGGATAATACGAAGTACCAAAATTTTTTGTATTATATAATATACGTTACCAAAAACATACGAGTAAATTGAAAATAGTCATAAAGTCAAAAGTTCTCCCCCATAAGCTTGTCATATTCATTTTGCGATGATATTATTTCAAGTATACCGTTGAATGATCTCCATTGGATAATATTGCAAAAAAAACAAATTGCACTTGGATTGACATATGTAAGTATATGAGTGCAAGGGAAGTGAATGCTTTATGCGCGCCCCTAACCGTGTTTAAATAAACTATACGCATTACGCATTATATTGTGCCCAATAGAATTAATTTGTTTGCTACTTCTATTAGAAATTAGTTTCATATACGTCATATCTTAGTCGACATTTAATTGCGAATTTCAATTATTGAAATCATAATTATTCAAACGTATAAAATATTCAATTCACAGCAGAAGCGATGACGAGCCCATTTTTAAAGTTTTGACACGGAAATCCGAAATTAAAGGATATAAATTTATTTAACGAAAAATATTACTTTCGGTTAGTTATTTGAAAATGTTGAACAAGATTCATAATTTATTATTGCTTTTGTAACATTAAAATATATAATAATTTGTGTTTATCTTGTGCCTTATCTTCTTGAATTTACGCCGTGTTGGTTTTAGAGATTTCAATCAAGAAAGAGATTAAATAGTTTGGAAAATCCAAAAGTGCACGCCTATGCGCGTTTCGTTTTATTTTGATGAAAAAAATAAAATGTATTCCTGACTTTTAAAATATGTTATTAACGTGTATTAAATTTAGCGCTCCTTTATTTTAAGCCTGGGTGTTCCTGTTTTTGTCCGTTTTAAAATTGGCTTTGATAGCAATATTATTACATTTAGAATCTATAAAAAATATATAAGTAACTTAGATACATTCTTTTTCCTTAAGATGTACCAGGTCAATATACAATACAACACTATTTTCTCGATAGAAAAAAAATTAATTACAAATACTAATACTTTTTTTTCTATAAAAAAAATATCAATTTACAGGTAATTCATTTTGGAATTAATTCCACCAAATTGTTTTTTTTTCATTACGTCTATTAAAAAAGTTATCGATTATTGTTATCGACAGTTGCCAGTAGGGATGAACGAGGAAAAAATATATATTATGTATATATATCGAATCGATATTTTAAACAGTATAGATATATATCGCGTGATAAATATCGATATATCGTCATCATTTGCATGATGTAAAGATAAGGTCCCAAATTTTATATTACTGACGGTTGGACGACGAGAAAAAAAAACGACAATCAACTACACTTGAATTGAAACTACAATTGAATACTTTTTACCTCCTTTTGTCATTAATACAAGATTATAAAATATATCGAAATTGATACGAACTTTTGCGCGCGCACTTCTCTTCTTCTACGTAAAAAATATTTAAGAAACAAAATAAATTGTAAATAACTATAGTTTTATGGAACTTATATAGACTATAGTTAAGCTTTTGTTTGTGTGTTTATTTCTTTTTGTGTAAATATTTGTTTTTAACTTTAAAACAATATTTTTGTGATTATTTTGTAAAAATTACGATCATATGCGCGGCCCGACTCTACCTTGACGACTACCGCTTGTAAATACTTAATGCGCTTGGAACATCCAGCCTTAACAAGTAGTGTTACCTACAGAATAAAATAATATGGAATGAAATTTAAAATGTAATTTACCACAGTCTGTAATTGTATTGTATTGGCTCTCTATACCCCTCAAACTGGAGTACAGCAGTACTCGAACTCGCAGGGTTGTACCTACCCAGACCTACCATGTAAAAGCGGTGTAAGAATATTCACTACCAGCTATCGTCCCGTGGGTGTCGTAAGAGACGACAGAGGGATACAAATCAGAAGGGGCAGTAGCGTCTCCCTAATAACGGCTAAAAATAATTTGAAATTAAAAATTTTGTACAGCCGACTTCAATATAAGTTATTAAGAATAACTCAAAAACTATTGGTCTGACCTTGATCAAATTCAGACGGGACCACACGAGAAGTATCAGCTTTCAAATAAAAAAGAATCATCGAAATCGCTTTACCTAGTAAAAAGTTATGAGGTAACTCACATAAAAAAACATACAGTCGAATTGAGTACCGTCTCCTTTTTGGAAGTCGGCAGATAGAGAACTGCGGTTGACTAACCCGCTCACTAAACGTGGCGAATATCCCCCTAATAAGGCAATCTATGGAGGAGGCCTATGTTCAGGAGTGGATTTTAATAGGCTATAACGGTAACCTTGGATAGGTAACCATGAGTCCTACCACCTAGTGTCATCATCATTCATCATCATTACAGCCCTTCACAAGTCCACTGCTGAACATAGGCCTCCCCCAAGGAATGCCACAAAGCACGGTCCCGAGCCACCTGCATCCATCGACTTCCTGCATGTCTTACCAGGTCGTCACTCCATCTTGTGGTGGGATGCCCTACACTTCGCCTACCGGTACAAGGTTGCCACTCGAGAACCTTTCTTCCCCATCGGTTGTCGGTTCTTCGAGCTATATGGCCGGCCCACTGCCACTTCAGCTTACTAATCCGTTGGGCTATGTCGGTTACTCTGGTTCTACTGCGGATATCCTCATTCCTAAGTTTATCACGCAGAGAAACTCCGAGCATAGAACTCTCCATAGCTCGCTGAGCGACCTTGAGCTTCCTCATACGGCCAGCACCACCTAGTGTACAATATTTAAAACAATTAAAGTATCAAACTAGACAGAAAATTTCAAACTCGCCCCATCCCTTCAAAACTATTAAATTTGTTCATAGCAATTGGAGGCAGCGTTCACAAGATTCCCAAAGATTTTTTTTAGAAAAAATTCGTAAAATTACACAAAGTAAAAAATAGATATAGGCTGTAGGTACATTTGTCTATCAAATGCTAAAAAATACATATGACAGCGCCTTTAAATTTTTAACAGCAATAAAACTTTTATCATCAAACTACGCATAATAGGCTATTGATGTGAAATAGTGAACCAGTTGATGTAATTCTGAAGCTATTAAAAAAAAGCCGTCTCGATAAGACAATCTTTTCGGGAGTTATCGTGACCGTGTAAAACTGCAATATAAAATGATTTTTTAAGAAAATGTAAGATGGATTAATTAGTGAAACGGGAATGCTGCGCGCTCCCGATTTCAATTGGACCTTCGCAGCCGGATCAAGAAACCAGCTGAAGGAAGACCAGGTCGGCGTAGTAGGCCCAACAGGGCTGAGGCAGGACCAGGCAAGAAAACTGAAGACCAGGCCGGCGTAGTAGGTCCATCAGGGCTGAGGCAAGACCGGGCGAGTCGCTGACAATTAGTGATTTCTTAATATATGGCTACTCATATTATCGTATAAGTGCAATATGATTATGATAGAGGCATTTTGTCAAGAGTAGAACACACCTATAAAGCTTCGCGTTATAAGGCTTCAAAATAAGCCTGACAGAACTGCAGTATTCTTTTATGTAATTTTACACTTCTAGCGCAATTGAAAAATAAGCTCATGCTATTCTGTAATTTGAAATATACAAAATACTCAATTTTTCAATATAGGTATGTATATAAACGATAACAATCATTCATTAGGGCGTCTCCGGTAACGAATAGTGCTCAAAGCTGTTGAGAAAATAATCAATTGAATATTGCGATTTATAGGAAATTAATGGCTGTACTAACGTTTTTACGACTTAGGTATATGAACATTTATTGCACAAATGTAAAAATATAATAATGATTGAACACACCACTTTGAAAAACAAAATGTTTTCAAGAACGGGTTTTCAAATAGAGCAAATTTTTGTACTGTTTTGCCACTAGGTACTAGCTAATATAGACTAAAACTGCAGCAGTATTAATTCACTCTTTACTCTCAGGCTCAAAGTGGTGAACCCGCGTTTCATCTCCTATAACTATCCTATCGAAAACGTTGGGTCGTCACCACACAGCTCGTAAAAATTCCCTCCAACAGTCAACCCGCGCCTGCTTTTATACAATTTCAGAATTATTGATTTGTCATAAGACTCAAATTATATACAACAAATTTAAAAGCGAGTTGACGCGGGTGCTGTCGCGCGTGGCGTGCGCGTAGCGGGTGCGTGTCGTCGTAACGCGGCCTAACAGCTTCCGACATCATCACTAAGCTGAATATTTAAATTTGGGATATGTTTTTTTCAAATTTATATTCAATCTGTAAGATAAGATCTGAAGGGACGTAGTAATTGTTTCTATAAGACAGAAACAGTCGTTAATACTTAGTTACAATGTATGTATGTATATCTTTCAGTTCTTACACTATCGACAAGAATAGAAAGATCGTAAAACAAAGTTATAAAGTTACATGCTACTACGTTACACGACTGTTTCATTAGAAATTATTTCATTTGTTAAGTACGACGACATGTAGGTATTGCAGCAGCGATACTCTATAAATTACCAGGATCTCAAACAAAATTAATCACAATAATGATGATGATCATCACCTGGACACAAAACGACCTTTTATATAGTAACAAAGATAACTCGCCAATACAAAAACACTCATCATCCTAACCTACAAGAGTCCTAAGTAACGCTTAAGCTAGTTGGGATTCTGTATTGGAATCCGTATTACGTATTACGACCAGAAACATATTTTTTTTAAACGTTACCCTCACACTAGGATTTTCCCCTGTATCGTGGAGGCAGTTTACAAAGACAAATTGCACAAGGACAAACATCCAGACTCGGAACAATTATTTGTAGGCCATACAAATACTTGTTCCGTGCGGGATTCGAACCCGCGCCCCCAGCGCAGCAACTCATTGCTAAGCCACTGCGCCACGGAGCCGTCATTAAGATCAGACCTAGACTATTACAATAACAATAAGATTAAACCCGATACCAACAATCTGCGTATTTTCTCAAATATTAGCTACGATTAAATTTAAAGTATGGACTACGATACGCTGTCATCTTATGTTAAATTGCATACATATCTATATGTATATGAACCTTTTAACTACCTCTACATTTTAATACAAGCACTTTTCCAAATTGTTGACAGCCAGATTACTTCTAAAGTACAGTAAATAATCCCAGTCAGTTTGGTTTTAAATTTTTTAATAAAGATTTGTGATCGATAACAAGGAGGGTGGTTCGGTCAGCACATTCGTTGTATAAAACAAATCGAATAAACAGGGCCTTTGTCCGCGAGGAGACACTAACACGCTAATGCTTTTAGTTTTATTATGTCGGATGTTTAGTTGAACAGGCTCCATAGCGCGGGTCGGACACTTTTAATACAATTTTTTTATGTGTACATACGCAACAAACAATACTACGTTTTACGTATAGAAACAATTGATGCTAACAAAAAAGGTATAATAGCTTTTTTTGTTATAACATATAATAAGAGGGAGCGTTTTATGCCTCCTCTACACTACTCGCGAAGTAACTTTGACGAAGTGCTCGTCGAAGTCGATCGCAGTCCGAAGAACGTGACTACACACTCACACACGTGCTACTTCGCAAAGAGTTCAGTCGTCTTGAGTCTCCCGCACCCCTAACATGAATAACGTTCAAGAGGTAGCTTATATAAGTTATTAATATACGTAATTAAGAAAGCTACATATTTAATATTTATATATAAAAAAATATTCATAACTGGCGTACGCTGAGTAGTGTAGAGAGACGCTTCGTGTAACTTCGGCGTACTTCGCAAAGACCTTTGACTCTGGCGCAAAAAACACACAACAATCGGAAGTCGCGCGAGGCGAGGCATGGTTTCACGAAGCGAATCGAAGTACCCCTGCCTCTACACTATTCTCCTCGCCCAACTTCAATCAACTTCGCGAGTAATGTAGAAGGGCCATTAGACTTTTGTCAGTCAGTCAGTGCACAGTGCGCTACACCATTTGGGATAATAGTCAAGAGCTGGCTAAGAAAAGTAAAAAAAAAGCTTTATGGTTTAAGGACAAATATTACTCTTAAGTACGATTTTCCGATTTAAATCTATAAGATAAGATGACAGAACAAATAATCTTCATAGTATCATTAATTATTTACTTTTTCACATTTCAATAATATAACACACTTTTATCTTTTTGTATCTATATAGCTAATTTAAAGCTAGTGCTTGACTACTTCTACTACTCTTGCTACTACTATTTGAATATAGCCGAAGATAAAAATAATAAATAGTTTGGAAAATCCGTAGGATGTAATTCTGAAGATAATAAAAACACAGGTTTCGATACGTCAATTTTTCGGGAGTTATCGTAACCACAAACAAAATCAACATCCGGACGTCCATGTAATTTTTTTTCAAACCGGTTTTATTTCAAAGTAGAAATATAAAATGATTTTTTAGAAAATATAAGATGGATTAATTAGTGTTTTCTTGATATACTCATATTATATAAGGATATCATATATTATATAATGGATAAGGTAGAGGCATTTTAAGAACACAAAATTGCTTGACCTAGACGTGTCGAGGGTAGAATACACCTATAACGCTTCGCATTATAAGGCGTGCAATACATATTTCTTCAAAAAATCTAACGTTTTATTTTGCAGTAATCTGTGCATTTTATAATTTGCATATAAATAACCAAATATCATGTTAAATTTTATTTATCGAATAGATTCCAAAGAAAATGTTATATTCACTATCCACTTACAGCAGCAGTAAACAGAGCAATGTCAAATATATATTGGTAAATCCAATTGGGCATACCTTAAGCGCATTAAAAAAATTACGTATAACATGATTATACGGAATTTTTAAAGTAGTTTAAATACATTTCGACAGCACTATCGGCTTCAACATCCTCGAAAACCATGAAAATGACACCCGTGATGAAAAAATTGATACCTATTGCAGCCGCCATCTTGGATTTACATTTCGACAGCACTATCGGCTTCAACTCTCTCGAAAACAATGAAAATGACACCCAAGATGAAAAAATTGGCACCCACTTCAGCCGCCATCTTGGATTTACATTTCGACAACCCTATCGGTTTCAACTCTCTCGAAAACTATGAAATTGACACCCATGATGAAAAAATTGATACCTATTGCAGCCGCCATCTTGGATTTACATTTCGGCAGCACTATCGGCTTCAACTCTCTCGAAAACCATGAAAATGACACCCAAGATGAAAAAATTGGTACATACTTCAGCCGCCATCTTGGATTTACATTTCGACAGCACTATCGGCTTCAACACTCTCGAAAACCATGAAAATGACACCCAAGATGAAAAAATTGGTACCTACTTCAGCTGCCATCTTGGATTTACATTTCGACAGCACTATCGCCTTCAACATCCTCGAAACTCATGAAAATGACACCCATAATGAAAAAATTAATACCCATTGCAGCCGCCACCTTAGATTTACATTTCGACAACCCTATCGGCTTCAATTCTCTCGAAAACCATGAAAATGACACCCATGATGAAAAAATTGATACCTATTGCAGCCTCCATCTTGGATTTACATTTAGACAGCACTATCGGCTTCAACTCTATCGAAAACCATGAAAATGACACCCAAGATGAAAAAATTGATATATTTTGCAGCCGCCATCTTGGATTTACATTTCGACAACACTATCGGCTTCAACACCCTCGGAAACCATGAAAATGACACCCATGATGAAAAAATTGGTACCTAATTCAGCCGCCATCTTGTATTTACATTTCGACAGCACTATCAGCTTCAACACCCTCGAAAACCATGAAAATGACACCCATGATGAAAAAATTGGTACCTACTTCGGCCGCCATCTTGGATTTATATTTCGACAGCACTATCGGCTTCAACACTCGAAAACCATGAAAATGTCACCCATGATGAAAAAATTGGTACCTACTTCGGCCGCCATCTTGGATTTATATTTCGACAGCACTATCGGCTTCAACACTCGAAAACCATGAAAATGTCACCCATGACAAAAAAAATTATACTACTTGCTTTTAGTACGTACTACTATTATTTATTCTGTGCTTTTAAATATTGTAATAAAAAAATGTCTTATTATTATTATAATTAAGTATTTAAGAAATTTGGTTATTCGAATATTGTGCATTTGTACAGCGATCTTTTTGAGCCGCTGCAAACAACCGAAACAATGTCCACTCACGAAGGTGACTGAAGCCAAACCACAGAAAAAAAAACAAAAAACCAGCACAAACTATATAGAAACACTACCAAACCAGTGGCATACAGTCCATACTATAATTTTTCTTAGAGGTATTATTATGTCATGACAGTTTGTCCATGTTGCAGTAGATGTCGCTTTTTTAAATTTAGCCATGCTTGGCCAATTAAGAATCAAACAAATTAATGAATAGTTTAAAATAAACCTTGCTAACTTACTATTTTGTTACAAAACAAATTTGTAATTAAATTTTTAGTATAATTTATTTATTTTACATTATTCCCTATAAATAATGTACTCTGTGAGCCAAACTAAACTACTCATTACTACTCTGTGGCTGTAGCTTCCCATTTAGAGAAAGAGTTTTGGCGGGAACTCGACCGGCGGCGGCTTGCTGCTCCTGTATTATTGTTTAAATAATGGTTTGAAGTGGACTTTGATATGTAAAAGTAGTGCGATTTTGTGTATTAAGTGTCTGCGCATGTGAACTATTAATGGAAATTGTGAAACAAGTGCTCTGATGGTGATGGAATCTCAAGATAAGCTGTTTGTTTGCATAGGCGCCTTTAGATACCATCGCCAACTGTCAGCTGCCTGCTGGCTCAAGTTACCGTCAAAATCTCCCAAGGCTGCACAATGTGACGCATCAACATATTGTGAAGCAGTGAAATATGAAGGAAAATTATACATGAAGACAAGGCTGTATGGCATAGTTCCTTTGCCTGCTCTCTCGAGCGAATAATAAAAACAACAACAACAACCATTTAGAGAAATATTTTTGTATACGAGGCTAACAAATCAACGAAAATTTCGCCATTTTGGAGCCGAAAAAAATTAATTATAGCTAAACAAAACAAAACTACACTGCCATTTACATTCAGTGGCTTCCCACATGATAGATGAAGAGATTAAAAAATAGATTGAGTTAAACAATTAATATTTTCAAAAGTTATTGTGTTTACAAGCCACAGGGACATGATAAATCCACACCATAAGCCACTAAAACCCTTTTTTTTAATTTAAAAATAGCAATTAATCGATTTAAAAAAAATATTAATAAGTTCAACAATCATTTATCTTTCTAACAATGTGCTTTTTATATCATTTATATGTATAATATGATTGCTAGATACGATTTTATTCGATAAAATGTTGGAATCTTAATTTTTAGGCGATAGTAGAACACACCTTGCGCTTCCGCTTAAGGTATGCAATATTACGATCCAGTGAACTGATATGGGTCATCATGCATTTCAAATTGCATGTGTGTGCAATATGCAACTATTGTACAATTGTATACATTGAAAATAATTTATTCAACTTATCCATTCCCGTCGGGGTTTTGCTCAGGTCACAGTACTACTACACACTTGATATGAGCGCCGCGCAGGCGCGCCGCCGTCGCCGTGAGTTCATATCGACGCGGCGCGCCGTCGCGACTAGTCGCAACTTCTTTTCCCGCTCACACGCGCGGCCTGACCGTATTAGTTCGCCTTGTCGCCTCGCCACGCTCGTCGCTCACACAGTCGAGTCGAATATTTCACCGAGTGAACATGTATTGTTGTGTGGTGTTAACAATGGCAGCAACTTCGACTGTTGCACGTATGGACCGGTTCAAGCCGGGGTGGTACCACGACCTCACAGAATACAGGCGTGAAGTAGAAGATCTGCTTCTGAGTTTTGTCTGGTGCCACAAGGCCAAGACGACCCCTGCCACGTGACTTTCTGCAATATCAGGGGACTTCAATCGAACCTAAACGCCGTCCACTACCATCTCGAGACGGCGAAGCCGGCCTTGTTCTTCCTGATCAAGACGCAGGTATTTTCTCCGGCTGATACTTCGTATCTCTCCTACCTGGGGTACGAAATGGAACACTCCTTGTGCCTCGGGCTCGAGTTTATCTATACATCTGAGAGGACATCTGTTCTTGACGCCTCGGCAGTCTTGAAGGACCTGTCCATCCTTTGGCTACGCATAGACAGCGACGACCATCAGCATGTTTACGGGTACCTCTATAGTTTTCATAGCGGTAATGCCGAAAAAGACCGATTCATCGTCCACGTCCAAATGACTACAGATTCCTTGCTACAGCAGATCCTATCCGCAGAGATTGTGATCCTCGGCGATTGTAACGCCCACCACGCCGAATGGCTCGGTTCATGTTTAACCGATCATGCGAGGAGATCTGTTCATGATTTGGCCTTGGCATATGGTCGGACACAACTGGTAACTTCGCCTACGCGGATTCCAGATGTGGAGGATCATAAACCTTCCATGTTGGACCTTCTACTGACCTCTCATCCGGGCGAATTTCAGGTTTCCGTCGATGCCCCTCTCGACTCTTCGGACCATTGTCTGATCCGGAGTGAGGTGCCACTCCCACTCCACTCGCGGTTGCGTTCTGCAGACTGGCTAAGAAAGGCGACCGCTCAGACCATCTAGCTATGCCTATCGCCATCACCTTGTTCACCAATATAATGGAATTCATTATAGACTGTCAGCTCATGCGGTATCTTGAGGATCACCAACTAAATAGTGACCGCCAAATACGGTTTTCGTCGGGGTCGGTCAGCTGGTGATCTTTTGTCATAAGACTCCAAGGGGAGGCATTGGCCATTAGTTAGGACATTGCGAAGGCCTTCGATCGGGTTTGGCACAAAGCGCTTCTTTCGAAGCTCCCTTTCTATGGGCTTCCCGAGAAATTGTGCAATTGAATCACCAGCTTTCTTCCAGTTCGAGGCATCTCCTCAGTTTCAAGGCCCTTGTTGCCTCGGCCAGTATCGGAGTCCTCGGCGTCGACATATCGAGTGACGTGCAAGTTTCGTGATCACTTGGAAGAGAAGGCCAAATTGGCCTCTAAAACGCTTTGCGTGCTCATTAGAGCGGGGCAGTATTTCATGCCGGCACACCGCCTGCAAGTTTACAAGGCGCAGGTTCAGCCTCACTTGGAATACTGTTCCTATCACTGGGCTGGGGCTCCCCAGGGCTTTATTAACAAATATAAAGCTGTTTTTGGTAGCAACAATATGGTTTTCTTTAAGTTTTTTTAAGAGGTCTCTTCCTGATAAAACAATATCTCAGACCTATGGCCAGCCACGCCGCGCCGCCACGACGCCGCCGTCGCCGAGAAAATTTTCAGGCCACGCCGCCGCCGTGGATTTAGCCTTCGGCGCTCATCTCTACCACACTACTACTGCGTTGATCAGTCACTAATGACGTATGAAAGTGGAGGGAAAAGGGTAACACCAATCCACGTGTCAACTTAAATAAAAATTTGCAGTTTAAGACATGTAGGTCAAAGACAACACAATAGTTGGCTAGAACTAGCAGTCAATTGTCTGATACAACAATAAGAAACGGTCCATAATGTCATAATTCCCTTCATAGCGCGGCCAGAGATAATGGATATTGAAAAAAATTGCCAACGAAAAACGTTATACTAGGTGTAGTCTAAATATTGCATTGACTACCTTTTGTTAGTTTGTTTCAATTTAAACTTCTTATAATTAAGTATTATGGCATCCGACGAATTATTTATAAATTTAAATTTAAAAAAAAATACCATCTCTCTCTCTAAAAATCAAGTTTTCACGATTCTGTTAAATTTCTTTATAATCTTTCACATTTGCTAAACACGGTCAACCACTTGCATCCATCGGCTTCCTGCATATCTTACCAGTCCGTCACTACATCTTCCTTGAGGCCTTGCAAAGAGTGTTTAAAAGCAAGGCTTATTTATACTCAAAGGGGCCAACTTACACTTCGTTTACCGATACAAGGATGCCACTCTAGAACCTTAGTTTCCCATCAGTTGTCAATTCCTCGAACTTTCTTTTTCCACATATTTGAACAAACTCTATAGTATAATAATATTAGTAAATGGCTACTACGAAAAAATTGTCCAAACACACCGCGTTAAGGAAAGAGTTGGTTAGCGCTCAGTCAGCCGATACTCTCGCACTGTTAATGCTGCTTGCTGCCTATAATTAACCTGTGACATTAGGTTTCGGCATATTTAGGTCATATACATATGTTGCAATCACAATACATACTAGCTCACCTCCGATATTGTTACATAAACAGTTACGTCAGTTACGGGAGGCTTAGGGCGAGAAAGTGCCTTTGTGTAGGTGTATTCATTTGTGCCTTAAAAATTTTCCACTGTAGTTATTCCCACAATCGTAATCAGAATTAGCATCATCGACATCCGGTATTATAATTCTTAAGAAACCCATCATTTTACGTCTTTAATTTTCAAAAGATATCAATTTAATATAGTAAGCATATGTATCTAGTTTACTAGTAATGCAAATATATGTTCCCGTCGGTCCCGCAGGAGGCGGCTATCGGCGTCGTTTCATTCGAGTCACTTTTCCTGTTACGGTAAACTAGTTAAACAAGAACTGAATCATTTTATACCGTGAATTAATTTAAAATGCTCACATGAAGCACACGAGCCGAGCTAAAAACGGAACCCTACACCCCGATAACTATTTATTAATCTCACTCTGGTAATTAAGGTGTAAAAAAGAGAAGAAAAAATCTGTATGCTTTTCTCTCTTTGTGATGTATTATATTATATCATTTTAATCTTCATATATATTTTGCTTATCTGAAGAACATAAATATGGCCTTGAATGAAGACAATTTTTTGTCCTTATTTTCGGCGGCCTTGCATAGTACGTTTGCGTAATCTGTGGATTAGTGTCTAGGGAAAAAAAATGTTATTTCCTATTTTGTATATTAGACATCTGTGTTTTAAGTATTAATGTGCAGTTAAAAATAAATACTGAGAGTTGAAAGTGAAATACAGCTCGCCAAACAAAAATTTTATAAATTTCGGTCGTATATCGACCACTGGACAACCACAAATTATTTGGTATAGGGTAGGGCGGGGCTAGTTGAGGATAGGGGTACGTTGGGCAATCGAAATATTTCAGAAACTATACAACGAACGCTAACGCATTAAATTGCGGAAAGAAGTCGCGGAAGTCGCCAGTCGCAGGTGGGGAACTCATCGCGCGATCTCCAGTGACGACTTGTACGAGTCAAATATTATCAGTTTTCAATCTGGTAAGTATTAAACTACCATAACTTAAGTATATTTTTGGTTATAAAGGTTTTAGAAATAATTCTGGCAGTTTTTTTACAATTTCACTTTTGTTTCAAATTTTTGGGTGGGTTTAGTTGAGCAAAAGTTGCTCAACGTGCATTTTTCATCATTTCATGCATTTTCCCCAGAATCGAACAATTTCTGACCGACCATATCGACCATACCCCAAGGGAGGTCCTTGAAAAGCAGCCAAAACTGTCAGAAGAAAGAGGAAAGCTGCTTTTCTAACCGATACTTTCGAAAAGAATGCATTGCAAGAGGAACAAAATAAAACCAATAAAAGAAGTCAAGAAGCCAAAGAATAACTAAGATAACTAACTAAACTAAAATAGTGTTGCAATGATGATGATGATGAATATTCCTGCCTGGTTTGTTGCGAAGCTTATTCAGAAAGTTTGCCAGGGGAAACATGGATCCAGTGCCAATTTTACAGGTAGTTGGGCACATACAAAGTATGCGCTAGCTGCTGGTCTTACTTTCGTTTGTATCAATTACAACAGTGACAACGGTGATTAAGTATCCGAGATCTCATTAATATTTTCTTTATTAATCTTTATATATAAAAATTACGTGTCACATTGTTTGTCCGCGATGAACTCTTAAACTACGGAACTGATTACAATTAAATTTTGCACACTGTGTGCAGTTTAGTTCAACTTGAGAGATAGGATAGTTCTTATGCCGTTAAGTTACCCTCAATATTTTTTATTGGTAATTTAAGGATTTTTATAGGACAAAGTAGAGAGGGCAGTACGACATCTGCCCGGCCAGCAAGTTAATTATATAAATTATTAAGTCTGATTTTAAGTAGAACTCAGTCTTTGTCAGTCAGCTTTTGTTGATTCTTTTTTTGTTTAATATTAAAATAAAATTACCTTTAGTTTCACTGTTATGTCATTAAATTACTATAAATGAAAAGTTGATTGTAAAACAGAAATTTTATTTCATGTCTAGTAAACATTGAACCCATGGTTTGGCTAGAATTTCTAACTACTCAATTTACCCCAAACCGTTGCTCAACTTACCTCAGCTATGGCATGTTTGACTTTCTTCACTTAAACAGTCATAGCTCTACTCTTTAGCTAGCGATAAATTACTTACCCATCAGTATGCATAACAACCAATTTTATACGTGGTAGAGCCGTACTGCAGCTACATATATTAGTAGTATAGTTGTAGCACGAATGGGTCGGCTCGGCCGGGGAAGGACCATGCTCTCACAGAATACCAGCGTAAAATAGCAGCTTAACACTGCTGTCTTTCGTATGGTGAGTGTAGGGAACCTGAGACCCTTTTTACTGGAAAAGAGGCATTCCATCTTAGTCCACACGGGTGACAACGCATCTGCATTTTGATTCGCAAACGAGGATAGATGTAGATGTCTATGGGTCACAGCAACCTCTTACCATCAGGTGGACTGAGTGCCCGTTTGCACACTATGCTATAAAAAAAACATTAAGACTTATCGTTGAGGAGCTATGACCGCCCGAATGAAAAATTACTCAACTGGCCCCGATTTACCCTACATTAGTTTAGTACTTATTGAAGCAGGCTAGATCTACATAATTTAGCAAACGAGGACTCTTATGTAAATCTAGAACGTATTTGAAGTTAACTAATCTACTCTTTCGCTTAATTTAAATGTTACTTTATAGTTGCTATCAATCCCAACTATATCTCTATGCTAAATTAATTTTTTTTAAATGAAAACCTACATCAGTGCCAATCAATCTTCTTTCTTCTTCACTCTCTCTCTCTTTCTCTCTCTCTCTCTCTCTCTCTCTCTCTCTCTGTCGCATGTCTGAATCTATCACACCGTGACGCCACTAATGTTTTAAAACATAAAAGAGAGCAGGATTTATATACGAAATCCTCCTCAATATATCGTTACTGCAGGAGGATAGACTGCAAAATACAGCAGTCACGTCGGAAAATGGTCTTAATTGGCCCATCTCATTTCAAGAGAAAAGCTAGAGCTAACCTTCTATAAGGACGCTGGGATTACCTAATCTTTTTATAGGATTACTCTGGGATAGCTATATGATATAGAAATGCGACTTCTACTCTTCATCGCTTGGCGTACGCAATGACGTGACCAATTAGTTCTTCAAAGACTTCTATACGAGCGATTACAATGTATCAAATGTATATTGTAAAATATAACTAAGTAAAAAGAACTCTCGGGTGAGCCTCACACCTAGAGAGCGCGTCCCCAGGCGGCGGATAGGGGAACGCTCGGCGACACAGCCGGGTAGGAGGGAAATAAAATACCTCCCGCGGACCAACAGGCCGGAGAAGGAAACTCCGTTATCAAACCCCTGCTACGAGCTGCTTCAACATATTTGGAGTTAAGGTCGTGAGCAGTGCTGAGTGCTTAGGCTGGAGAACTACAGAAGGGACGGCGGCGGAGGAGCTCATGACGAGTCAACGGCGGCGCCCTCACCCTGGAAGGGGGTGACAGTCATGGCGTCAGGTGGCAACCGGCTGTAAAAATACAATGCCAAAACAAAACATTTTCCTAGTATGAAAGCACATCATAAAAGAGACGATGTGGCGCAAGATTACTAGGAGGGCTGACCCCAATTAAATTAGGACAATAGCCAGGGAAAAGAAGAAGAAGAAGATAACTAAGTAAAAAGAACGTAAAGTCACAGCCCGTATACGAGTAAGTCTCACTTCTAGGCACAATCTCTCTCATATCTAAGAGGGTTTCAAGGGTAAGGTAAATACGTACCCAGATTATATTTAATGCGAATAATTAGCGCAGAAGGCGGACTACATAAAATCATAGCCAAGAAAAGATCGTTTACATTTTGACAACAGAACAATCATGCGTCGTTACGCGTCAATGAGTACTACAAAAGGAATCAACAGTTCCCCTTTTTAACACATGTATTTAAACAATATAGTAATGAGTAAGTACGTGAGGCATTGTTAAGAAAATATAATAATATCATGAATACGCACAGAAAGGGTCGAGCTAAAGTAAAAAAAATATTAATACAAGGCCTTCTTAAATAAATTGTATGATGCGTCAAGATTTTGTTATAAACATTTAGACACAATGATACCTTGTTGATTAAAGTGAGTTTCCATTAGAGAGAATAATTTAGGAGATAATATGCAATGTTTTCTCCCAAAAAGGAAACATCCCTCGTCTCATCTACGCTTGGGTTAGCGCTACTACGTGACAATAGGTATTTATATTGGTTTTACATCAAATTGGTTTTTATGCAATTATACAGAGTATTGAAATAACTTTTCACTTATATATCGTCTGGAAAGCATTGCCAGTTCAAAAACGTTGCAACCAGTGACGAGTAAAGCTTCATTCAAACCTTTACTCTGGGCACTGGGCGCATTACCGGACGCTGGAATACTGTTATGATTTTCTATGCTACCTTAATTTTTTTTTCTCGGTAGTTTACTTCGTTATTCTTAACATTGTATATCAGAGAATATGAATATCTTAAAATGTGTAAATAACGTTATAAATAAATAAATGCATTATGTAACCCTATAAACTAAAAGCGGTATAAAGATGTAGACCAATACCCATGCCCTTAAGTTATTGTTAACTTAAAAAATGTATGACAACTAATATTTTATTAAATCATATGAAACAAGGGTGTCTTACATTATCATTAAGAATGCGGTTGTATTTAAATATTACATAATAAACTAGTTCCTAGTGATCAAAATTAGAGCGACTCCACACGCTATCAAACACAAAACTGCGGACTACTTCTAAAACTACCTGAAAGTTATATTCATTGCGCGGATGGCTGGACTCGCAATGTCAATCTAGCCGAGCTGAGATAATAAATAAATAATACATTTTTGTTCCACATATCTAAACCATGTTTCATGTTACCATTTATTTTCCTTTGCAAGGATAAAAAATATGCTGTTGTTGATAAATAAAAAAAGTGTTAATAAGATGTTGTATCATGTGACGAATAATATCAATCCATTAATTTGTATTCAAGCCCTTTGCAGTTATACAATATTTTTATTGCAATTATTACAAACGATATCGGTTTTTTTTTTTCAATTACACCAATAACGTGGTAAGCAAAACTGACAAAATCTACATAAAAGCGTGCGTGGAATAAAATTACGTAACATTGAGTAAATTACTAAAACCAACTGCCCGTCATGATCCTGGTAAGGTCGACGATAACACAGTAAATATATAGTAGGAACAGTATGGAAACTTCCTACAAACGCTCGAAACGGCACACTCACACAAACATGCGCAACAACGAGACTTCTAAGCGCTCGTCGCGGTGCTCTCAGTAGCGAGTGTCGTCTCAAGACTTTAAAAATGACACGAACGTATTTTTTACTGTGTTTATACTGTGACGATAACTTGTCCCGTACTTGTGTATACCTATACCTACACTCCTATAAAAAATAACCGGACTATCCATATGTTTACCACAGATATGGTACTCGTTGCTCTACGTTTGCATGTAGCCACATTTTCACTGAAAACGGAGTATCAGTAGAGTGCACACCGTAAGAGTAGAAATTTCGTCGCATACCATTGTGTGTCCCGTGAGCGGCGACATTGGTTTTAATGTCTGCGATGTTAATATACAACACCCCCGCTGACAGACATCTCCAAGTAGGTATTTAAACCTAAACAAATATACTGTCTGCAAAATGGTATAAAATAATATAAAAGTTAGTGCATTATTTAATCAGAAATTCTATTCATTAAAATTTATTTCTTTTCATAAAATATTATTATGTTATATATATTAATATATATAATATCATATAACATATATCAATCTTATTGTCCATGCAAATGTTATTTTCTAGGATTTTTATTTAAAAAGGGAAAAAGTATGAAACACTTTCCAATTAAAGCACAAACAGTACAGCTGCTAGAATAAAAGTTTAAATTCTTTTACCATTTTACTTAAGTATACCCGGTAAATACGAAGCTCTGCAGCCCGTTTTCCTATAGTTTAGTGTTTCAAAGTATAGTATGTGCCAAATCGATTGAGAAAAACGGACAATGACCTTTCGGTCGTTTAACCAGGGGTTACAAACCTTCAATATATAGGCACATTTTATATGTAGTACTTTCTTTATTTATAATGATTTTTTTATAATGATTGATATAATATATATTTATTAACTATTATTAAAAAGTTATGTGAAAGATCGCTGTAGAAGAAAAATCATCTATTGTTATAAAGTACTTTATTCATTTAACAACAAAAAACATTAATTTATAACACATATAAAGATTCGAGTGATAACGACACCGAATAAGTACGTACTTATGCAAAAGATAAAACTTTATTTTTAATATTATATAAGAACTTTATTTTTATTCGGTGCAATCATCACTCGTATCTTCACTTGATGAACTATCTGTAACATTAATTATAAAGCGATCTGCAGTTTGGTCAATTCTATCATCCATGCCACGCATTTTTTGTTCAACCTTAAGGACATGCTGAACACAGTTTTTCCATTTATCTGGCGTGATTTGAGTTAAACCATCTTTAAGTAAATTTTTAACATCTTTTAACTTGAAAGTTGTATTTTTTCGTGCAACGTACCCTTTCACATCTGCCCACACAAGTTCAATGGGGTTAAGCTCACAGTGATAAGGAGGTAACCTTACCACTGTGATGCTTTTTTCTTTTGCCATCTCGTCGGTGACGTAACTTCGATAGTTATCTTTAACTGCCTTTATTTTTTCCATTAAGTGGGTCTTTGTGTCCGAGGGCACGTATGCGATCTGTTTAGATTCTAGCCATTCCTGCATATTTTGTTTCCGCCAAGACATTGTTGGGGTTTTTTCTAAACGTCTGGAGTGGTAACTAGCGTTATCCATAACTATGACATCGCCGCTTTGCAGTTTTTCTATTACTTTTCTAAACCAGTCCTCGAAATGGAGAGCGTCCATACTCTCATGGTAGTCACCAGTAGGTGATGATTCAAATACCCAATCACATCCCTCCAAAAAGCCATTTTCATTGCCAACGTGTACAACTATTAATCGCTTTCCTTTACCGAAGGGGCTTTCGCGCCAGTAGAGTAGCCTTCTAACCGTGATTGACGAGAAGATTCAATTGTGGTGTCTTCCCATACCTTTCCCATAGTATGACCTGCGTTAATCCATGTTTCGTCAAGGTAAAAAATGTTACGTCCCTCGTTTCTTAATATTTGTATTTCTCTCAAATATCTGGTACGCCACAGAACTATCTCTGGGGACCACTTTTTCTGTTTCTCTTTATATATTTGAATTTTAAATGGCGCAACACACGTCGCAGGGAAGTTTTGCTCAAGTTTGGCAACTGGTCATCTTGATTTATACTGAGCAAAATTTTGTCTAAAGTCGGTAATTCTCCTGCAAGAAAGAACTGATGCACTTTCGCTCTTATAGCCGATTTATCAAAATCGTCCAACTTGTCAATTACAGACTTTTTTCTTTTATTAATTATTCCCTTTTCTGGTATTTTATGGGAATCTCTATACACGCTTAATACGCGATATATAGTGCTCTTGCTGACTCCTGAGATCTCCGAAACCTTTTCTACCATATTAACGTTTGAAGGATACACGTCTTCGGGCCAGGTGTTTTTGACATATTTGTATACATTAATGATAATCTCTTGTTCCCCGACCGACAAAGTGGTAGGTTTTCTCTTTTTTACTGGTGACGTTAAAGGTGCTCCAGAAGATGGGCCTGTAAATAAATGACAAAAATATACTACCATAGTACTACATCACATAAATACATATTGTTTTAGAAAATAAATACCACATGGTCACATAAAAAGAGCGCTTTAAGAAATAGAAAGGCTACGTCGTCGCATTTGTACCTATTTGTACGTACCTGCTACGTTTATTATGGGTCGGCGACGTCTCTTTCTACTTGATGTTGAAGGACCGGGTCCTTCACCAAATTCTCCTGAACTCATGTCGATTTAGTAACGACCGTCACAGTAAAACTAATATAACAGATTCAAAAAACAAAAACTTAACGATATAACAAATTTAACAGTAAAAACTCAACTAAAACAATGCAATGAATGCTATGAATTACCCGAGACGTACACACGCAAGCGCTATCCGAACACGAATGAAAACAAAATGGCGGACCGGCCCAAAAAAGGTGACGCATCTCTGGCTGCCATTGTCACGTTTCTTTTAGAACGAACTGACGTAACGCGCGTTTTGTTTATTTTAAAGGGATGAATTTGCAAAAGCTCAATATGGTGATTATATTGCTTCAAATATTTTTTTAATATGAAACTGTTATTAAATGAATTGCTGCGTTACTTACCATAAATTGAAATATAAAATATAACACATTTTTCGCGATGTACCGTAAGATTTTACTATGTTTATAGGAACCACAGACAATATTATTTAAGAAACAAAAAAACAAAACATATGTGCTGACCTAGAAGTGGGAATAATATCAATATTTAAATATTGTTATCACATCTAAATTGAGATTTTGTAAGTTACGCCTTTTGACACTCGGCTCATATCTGAGGTCATTGTCCGTTTTTCTCAATCGATATGGCACATACTATAGTCTACGCCAGGGCGTACACTCTCCCGACGTAAATTGCAGTAAAAACTTAATGTTAATATAATCTCCAGCGAAGCATTTAAAACTTAAATAGAGACAAAGAGCGCACTTCTGAACGCAAGGAAAAAGAAAAAGGAGCATAGAAAAGGAAACTCTGGACATCAATTGAAAACTTAATACGTGATAAAGTCATAAAATATGCGCTTTTAATACAAATATAAATTATTAAATCTCCACCAGTAACTCTACTCTAGTTCACACTCATATGAACTCAAACACAATTACAGAGATGTAAAAACGGTACTATACATGAACAATTGTATAGAAATACCTGAGTAAATAGATTCGTGTATTAAAATTAATACTTTACTACAAAATTAAAAAAAATCAAAATCTAATTTAACTTTAAACGGAAAATGTGTAGATATGTTGCACAAAGTTATAAATTCTAGTTAAAATATGATATGTTTAATATAAAACATATGATGTCTTCTACCAAATTGTATAGTGAAATATTTGATAGAAATTATCATTATATTAATACGTAATTATCGAAAATTTAAAGTAGCTACTTAGTATTTTATATAAGAGAGGTATAAAATTTATATGATTCAAAAGTTACTGTGCCATATATAGTTGCTGATAGAATAAATTGGCAGGTAAAATAAATTTAATAGTATAAGTTTTTGCCTTTACTGCAATGGAAAATATTACAAAATAAAGTTATGCATACAAAATACTTAGCGTTGTTTCCACGCAATTGATCGAATTTTATTAAATCGTTTGAGTAATTAATTGAAGTTCCAGCACGCAAATATCAAGACTATAGAAAATGTGAATGCAAAATTACTCACTAATAGCGTTTTCCATACAAATTATAAACAAAACTAGCTATGACAATAAATTTCGATAGATATTTTATTTATAAAATAAGGGTAACAAACGAGCACACAGTCCACCTGACGGTAAGAGGGTTTTGTGGCCCATAGACCTATATCCATCCTTGAATAAAAATCAAAATGTTCAAACGTTGTCACCCTTGAGTAGGAAATGCCTCGTTTCCAGTAAAAAGTCACGGGTTCTCTAACACTCATCATACGAAACACAAAGCTGAACCGTAAAGCTGGTATTTCACGTTGATATTCTGTGAAATGTGAATATGGAAGCCAGACCGAATGTGGCAGCATTGTTTCTGGGCCACCTGAGATTTTGAGTGAAATTGAGAAGTTATATGGTCTGCTGTACACGTCATCGTTGGATCCACACGCAAGTTGAGTAACGATCCAAGAATAAGTCTTATCCGATACTATTTCGATGATATCCCGAACGTCAGTCTCAGCGAGATTAGAATGCTCTCCAGCACCTTTTTCCTTTTTCAGCCGCGTCTACTGATGTTTTCGGGACGCTGTGTCGAAGGTAGACATGGCGACTTCCAGCCTCCCGAACAAGCCGGTTTCCGAATAGACTTTAGCACCAATCCAATCCAACTGCCCAGAGGTGTAAGACTGGTGACGTTATATCCCGGAAACTCGTCACCGCTGCATTGCAAGACGTTTTCAAGCTACTGGACTGGAAAGGATACGTATAACGCAATATCGGCGAATCGGAAGACTATGCTCAATGACCTCAATAGTTCCTCCCAACGGATAGGTCTTAAAATGAACATGGACCTAACAAATATCATGTGTAACGACCATGTCACACCTATGCCGGTAGTTGTTGAAAGCGATAAGCTCGAAGTTGTTAACGAATATGTTTACCTGGGACAAATAGTCCGACTAGGTAACTCCAACTTCGACTGAGAGGTCAATCGACGGATTCAACTCGGCTGGGCAGTTTTCGGGAGATTACGACACAACTTCTCGTCAGGAAACTATACCTCAAAACAAGATTGTACAACTAGTGCGTGCTGCCAGTGATGACTAATGGATCTGAGACGTAGTCCTTCACTGCTGGCCGTATAAGAAAGCTCAAGGACGCTCAGTGAGCTATAGAGAAGGCTATGCTCGGGGTTTCTCTGCGTGATAAACTAAGAAATGAGGATATCCGCAGTAGAACCAGAGTAACCGACTTAGCCTGACGGATAAGTAAGCTAAAGTGGCACTGGGCCGGCCACATTGCTCAAAGAACCGAAAAACGATGAGGATGAAAGATTCTCGAGTGGCAGCCTCGTACCGGTAGGCGAAGTGTGGGCGACCCCCCCACTATAGATGGAGTGATGACCTGGTAAGACATGCAGAGAGTCGATGGGTGCAGGTGCCTGTGGACGGTGCTATGTGGCATTCCTTGGGGGAGGCCTATGTGCAGCAGTTGACTTGTGTCGTGCTGTAACGATGATGATGATTCTGTGAAAGCATGGTCCTTACCCGGTCGAGCCGACACATTCGTGCTACTATTATATAGCTGCCGCATGCCTCTTATAACGTGTAATCAAGGTTTCCTTCAAAAAACCAAATAAATGATAAATCTAGCACCTCACGCTACTTTTCCATTTTCTCATCTGGGTTTTTCCAATTGACGTAGACGTGATACTTATATACCGCCAGCTATCGGAAATCATGAGATGGTTTTGGTGTCTCCAATAGTCGCTTCTGACGACAACACGAAAATAAATGGTATTTTGGTATTACATATATATAAATCTCTTTTTATGCCTGCATCCCCGTACCCGTTTGTACGTCCGTCCGTCGGGGTGCGATACCAGCTCCTTACACATTTCTACCAAACAGCTGTGTACCCACTTTTTCTATAATGACAGGCTACGAAATTTTTCATCTTAACCCTCAGAAGTGAAAGTAATTCTGAGGCATCCTTTATTTGAAGTAGGTAAAGTTGTATGGTCTATAGTCATCATCATCGACCTACGGCAGTCCACAGCTAGGTATTTATCAGCTAGAGTCGTCGACGACCGAGTCCTTTCCGATCAGCTCGATTAATTGGCACTGCAAAGAGATACTGCATCCCTTTGCATTTTCTTTCGCATTTACCACGAGGAGTGCTCTGAGAAATTGTTCGTAATAATCCCAGCCGCCAAATTTCACGAACGCACATCGCGGCAGAACTCCCGATACCATCCACACCATCTGGATGATTGGCGGTCCACCACTGTGCGATTGAGAAGATGTTTTCTTCCTCGCACGACTTCTGTGTGGAATCGATTACCATCAGCGACTTTTTCGGACCGATACGACTTAGGGACCTTCAAGAAAAGAGCCTACTCCTTTTTAAAAGTCCGGCAACGCATCTGTAATCCTCTTGGTTCCCCTGGTGTTGCAGTTGTTCATGGGCAGCGGTAGTCACTTACCATCAGGTAAGCCGCAAGATCGTTTGCCTATAAAAAAGCTAGGATTCAAGGCTGTACCACTTAGCCTGATCTTCAGATTTACACATCCAGTTGCTGCCAGCCGCCTTGCGCAGAGCGTCGCTCTATCTAGCCAGAAGACGCACCACATTACACGTACCTAATCTCTACTCTATGACATATCTAAGCCAACGTTAGTCACTTCTGCGATAGATATGGCCTACCCATTGTCACATCAGTTTGCCAATACGAAAGGCTATGTCGATGACCTCGCTTTTATGTCGCATTTCTTCATTACGAAACTTACTTACCAGAGAAAATCGGACAGAATCTCGTTATATTATTCGCTGAGCAACTTAGAGCTTTGAAGTAGTCGCAGTGTCCACGTTTTGGCACCATATATGAAAATAGGCACGACAACAACTGAATATAGTAAATATAGTCAAAAATATTAAACACTCAATTTTAACGCTCTTAAAGTCTGGAATATATACTTCAATAATAAACGTTATCTCTACAAATACCCGTTTAACTGTTTAAAGCGTGCAGCAGCCGCTTATAGATTAGTGCCAGTTAACAGGAAAGTTATGTTACTTGTCCGAGGTAAGTGGTGGAAAATAGGTATAGACAAATGGAAGGAAGTTTAAATCTTTAAACTTCCAGTCGTTTGAGCAGTATAAAGTTCGATTCAGGCGACGCGACGTGATGAGTGATTCCACCAAGTTCTTCAATCCGTTATCTTGTTTACCGTGATTCTATTATTGTGAAGCTGGCCAGTGTAATAATTTGATAAGTAGTGTTACTGTTAGTTTGCATAATTAATCTATTTGAGTGATAGTATGCACATATGACAGTATGTTCTACGCAGAATGTAAATAGCATTGCGTGCTCTACATACAATTTATAGGGTGTTAGGGTAACGTAACCACCCGTGTTAGGATAGTTTACTTTCTTAGTACATATTGTACTAAGGAATGTCACTAGTTCAAGGTAAATACTAGAATGCTGTCTAAATAGTTGCATCAAAAATTTCATCCCCAATTTTTCCACACATAAGGGTGGAATTTTTCCTTCTCATTTATATGAAAAAAAAACCGTAAAATATGTTCAAACTGTTTAATAAAAGAAGAATCATTTAAATCGGTTCAGCCGTTTCCAAAAGATCAGTGAATAAACATAAAAAACGAATGGAATACAGGACCTCCTCGTTTTTTGAACTCAGGTAATAACAATTCCTATATTCAGAAGCATATTGCTCAGTAACGTTTTAAAATAGTTGATACTTTTGAGCAACCTTATTTACGAGTTGCATATTGTAATTTTCCACAAGCGTTTTACAAACAGTAAAAGAATGTTAATAAATAAAAGTATACGCGTGGAACGCGTGTTTGGAAAGTTAACGACGTATTAAGTGGCAACAATGAGTGTATAGTTCGCACTTTAATACCATTATGCCATCGACGAAATATTTTGTTAAGAATATTCAAACATCCAATAAAAGTGTTCAGGTTGCACACACAACAAAAATTGTTGTTTTTTATAGAAGAAAGGCTAACAGACGAGCGCAAAATACACGCGATAGTAGGTGGACGCCCATAGACACCTACATCTATCGATTAAGAATCAAAACGCAGATTAATTTATTTATTCAATATCTGGGATACAAACAGTAATAATATTGATAACTTAAAACTTTAAGTCAATACACCAATTAAGTATCGCCAGGTAGAATATACAAAAAAAAGCGCAAACATTTAGCATTTACAAACGTTTAAAATTAAAGTTAACATTGCAGAAGTTATAGTTTAATATTGATAAATTATTCTTGTAATATATTCCTTATATCATTGTGTACTGAAAATGAATCAACATTATTAAATTATAAGATTCACATGCGCGATATGTGAAGGTATCTGCAGCTTTTTTTTTTGTTTTTTGTGTAAGATACATCAAATAAAACTTTTCTGCTAGAGCTCTATCATTAAAGCGACACCGCGAAAAAATGCACCTCATTTCATCGAATAGTATAGGAGTATGACGCGACTTATGAGACTGGAATTTTGATATAGGTAAATTCATGTCTTTACCTTGAATTTACTTGTTCAAAAACAGGATTGTAAAATGTTGACTCGATCATAATTATTTGTGAAGACACCTCTAAAAAATCACTATAATTGAAATTACAACGAAATTACTTAATCTATATGCTTGGGAACCACTCAAATACATTCATAACATCAATATTCGGAATTTAATTGCTCATTAATTTGTTTACTAAAATCAATAATTTTTTTAAATATTTTAAGTTTCTAAACGATTTCTAAGCGTTCTTAAACGTCGCGGGCGCTACGCAATTTTAGACCTTATGACGGCGTTTTTGAATTCTCCAGCCTTGTCACTAATCTTCGAAAAAACCTTAATTCACAAATAGCACAATCTCTTTTAATAAGGCACAGAATTGCATCCAGACGATCCCGAGAGAGGGACGGCCTGTCGAGGCAACCACTGTGAAAAATGTAGATTTTTTAAAATGTTTTTAAAGAAACTCGGTTAAAATAGAAACATTTACAGAAATGGTTGGAATATCAGATACAAACATTTTGAACAATCTGCATGTTCGCTGTGGTAAAGCGACTTACATTAAAACTATCTTCGTTTTGCAGAAGAGAGCCCCAAAAGTAAATTGTAATTTAGGTCCGTAATATTTAAAAGTCTCACTGGATTTCTTGCTGGTTCTTTCCAGATCAGAGTTTTTTTCCGAACCGGTAAAGCTTATATGATTTCAATAAGTATTCACGTTATCTATATCGAATAAAAATAACATATTCTATATTCTATTATATACAAGAACTTTTATATTTCTGTCACTGTTAAAACAAACATGCAGTTCAGTTTATTGTTAAGAGCCCCTTTATATGAGAGTCGGGTTACTAAGTTAATTAATGTCAATGGTGTGCGTAAGATAAGTGCTTAGACTGTACACGCAGTACCAAAAGCAACGACTCATAGTTTCTAGACTTTTGTAACGAGAACAAGGAAGGAGTTTTGATTCGGAGTGTTACCGGAAATTAAACTTTTTGGAATTCAAAAGGGATTTTTTTGTGTGATTACAAAGAAACGGGAGAATATTAAACTACTGAAAGGATGAAAGACGTTGTGACGAAATAGGGTAAGGAAAATTGAGCAAAGGTGTGTTCGCGTGCACAAGGCGCATGATACATGATGACATAAATTTAAGGCAAATTTATGACGAGCATGTCAAAGATTGTGAACTAGAAAAGGCTGCTGTAGATATTAAAAACCATCTTTGAAATTTTGGAACATCAGATGAAATTTCGCCCTAGCGATCATAATATATTATTTTCAGAGCAGTGATGATTATTTTTACTTGTTTTTAATTCGTATATAATATAACGTCGTAAATATAATAAACACCGAACGCTCGATCGATTAAAATTATTTTAGTTTGTGAACGATCACTAGAAAAGTCTGCAATTTTAATATGATGTCTACAAAATAGCCTAAATCTTATGTTATAGATAGAGAAGAGAGAAGATATATGAAGATAAAAATATCTATTGGCTACACATTGTAATAAGGTGTATTTATTTTATAATGTGTAGCCAATAGGGCTACACATTATGAAAATATATACATCTTACCAATAAAACCTTTACCTTTTAATAGCAGATAGGAGAGCTAAAATAAAGGTAATAGTAACAGCATAGCAAAGTGGCGAAGCAATCAGCTTTGTAGCGGTTTCTAACGGTTGCCGTTGCGCAATCAGTTTCAAAATAGGAGGTTCAGATGCCTGGGTGATCAGTAATCGATTGCTGAAAACAGAATTTGAAAATTCGAAACCGTTCTCGATATAATCGTGGGACAGACGGACAGACGAACGGACAGACGGACAGACATCGTGAAATCAATAAGTGACTTCGCAAGCTTCGCCACTTAATAATAGGTTAGGACAAAAGCATGGTCAATTAAAAAAGGGCAAAATTAATATTTTATTTAAATAAAAAGGTACATCATAATATGAAGAGGTTATACCGTGAGGAACACGCAAAAGCAAACCAAAGTCCCGTACCGTTCTCTCCCAGACGTCAGCAAACAAACCGTTGCCACGCCAACCCCGCTTTTAAAGTGATATATTCGTTATATCGTCACGTTTAAATGTTAGCTAAGGGCCTTAGTGCGGAAGATGGTCGGTAGCGCAGAGTCGTGGGACGTGGTGGTGTCCTTCTGCGAAGACGTGATGTCGCAGAAGGAAACTGAGGAACGGGAAAGGGAGATCTCGACTCCCTTCCCCGGCCGCAGAAGGCGCACCGGGCGCAGGAGAAGGGCGGACAACGCCCTTTTCCAGCCCCCATGAATGGGTCCAGGGGCGAGGGACTTGGGGAAGCCCCCGCCACCCCTTTTCGATGGACCCGAGGCGGAGGCGCGCGTGGGTGTCGGCGGGCGCCCCTGAGGCGATACACGGGGTAGTTGAACACCTCACTACCCCGTGCAGGAGACGAGGCCCGGACTGACCGAGCCAGCACTAGTGTGGGGCTGCGGAAGAATTTGGATTCCCGTGGCCCCACGCGCACGTGCGAGGAGACACCGGGGTGGTTTTAGCCGGTAAGAGTCCGGCACGCCCCTCCGCCTTTCCCCAGGAGGAGGTAGTCCATGAGGACTTCACCGTAAAAAAAAAGGGTCTTCATAGTAAATAATACCTTTATATACTCTTAATAAATTTGACAATATCTATGGATATGGTCTATGGAAGTATTCATAAATCTTAATCACAATAAAAAGTAGTTAAGGATTTCTGTCAAGTTGCAACACAACATTTTATTTAGTCAGAAAAATTATTAAATATATCATTTAATATAATAATAAAAAAAAATGATTAATATACAGTCCTCCTCCCAGCGGTATAGTGATAAGAACGCAGGCTACGTTTCTTTGCTGAATGACTACCCTTTGAGCAAAAAACGAACCAGCCCTCTTATCACCAGCAGCAATAACATGTCGCCGATAGTTATTTTAAGAAATTCACCGCACGTTGACCCCACGGACCGATAGTCTCTACAGCAAAAAGCATAAAGAAGTAGTCACCTCATACTTACGCCATCACCCCCTTACGACCTTTAGACACTCACGGGACCAAACGTGGTGATTTACTTTTGCGTCCATCGCACTCCAACTACTGCTACTTTGTACTAATTAGTGGTAATTAAATAATATCTTTATATATAAAAATTATTTTTTTATTAATTCATTAAACAGTGGTAGAGCCACGCGGCACCTTTTGCTGTCGCACGGATGGGCCGGCTCGAACCGGAGTGGTTCCACGACCTCACAGAATACCAGCGTGAAGTAGAGGTTTACCTCTGCGTTTCGCTTGGTGAGTGCAGGTGGCCGGAGGCCCTTTTTACTGGAAATGAGGCAATCCATCTTAGTCCTCACGGGTGACAACGCATCTGCATTTTGATTCGCAAACGAGGATAAATGTAGATGTCTATGGGCCGCAGCAACCACTTACCATCAGGTGGACTGTGTGCTCGTTTGTCACCCTCATACTATATAAAAATAAAATACGTGTCACGTTGTTTGTCCGCGATGAACTCCTAAACTACTGAACTGATTTCAATGAAATTTGCACACTCTGTGCAGTTTGGTCCAACTTGAGAGATAGGATAGTTTTTATCCCGATAAGTGACACTCAATATTTTTTTATTACAAATTTAAGGATTTTTATATGAAGGGTCGTCGGAAAGGGCAGAACAACGTCTGCCTGGCCAGCTAGTAAATATATAAATATTACGGAACAAATGTGTTCGCAGTACGAGCGCTTGACACGTGCGTTATAGCACCAGTTATTATGCCGTGCCGTCACGTTTACCGGCATTGCAACTATATAATATTAAGGCGTTTATACCAATATAAATAATGGTGAACTAATTAAGTCTATAACCTTTTCTCATATAATATTCTACGAGTGTGCACAATGTTAATTTCTTGTTGTTCAATAATATTTTAATCAAATATTTCAGAGTGAAAATTCTTATCATTACCACAGAATAAATAATAGTACAAGAATCATTACTAATTAAACTTTTTGTTGCGTTATCTACACAAAACCTTTTTTACATTCGCGGATTATTAGATTTAAAAAGATTTTACATAGATTTATCAGCAAACACGTCAGTTAGCAAATAATCGCACACGGCCGTGTTTAAAAACAAATTTAATATTTATAAATGAATACAAACGAATCCAGAAACGTGAAAAATATACGCCCACGGATCCATAGAGAAATCCTATATTAATTAAACAATTTCAGTTTAACAAAAGTTTTTCAATATCGCCGGACCATTTTCAATCTCCGTCGCCTCAATACTGACTTGATTCATTCGGAAAATGGCAATTTCCGCGAAGCAAAGCGATTAAAAACATAACAGAAAAAATACAGAGTACCTAGCATTAGCGACTTGTAACAGTGCTTACCGACGAATAATATTCATTTACTTTATAATTGCAATGTATCTTTATTTATATATTATACTTATCTACAATGAAGTTCTGTTGTACAAATTAATAAAACACAAGATTGTACTTATAATATTATTATCAGTTATAACACAAGAAACTGATGCTAGACTAGCCGAGCCCTAAAGTTCATTGTTTACGGCGCGACTATAAGTATTATCATAAGACATAAATAGTAACGCTAAAATATTTGATTAATTGGATAATATTGAATTCCCTGAATTTTTTTTAAAGTTAAAGGAAGAATAACCGTCGATGGATGCAGGTGGCTCATGACCGTGCCTTGTGGCATTCCTTTTGGGGTTCAGCAATGGACTTGAGTCGTTCTGTAACAATGATGATGATGGTGATGATAATGATGATGATGATGAGTGTACTAGAGCATATTACAATATCAAGGTAACAACTAGAAGCCCAGAAGTAGCATTTTTTATAGAATAGGGTGACAAACGAGCACACAGTCCACAGTTGATGCTGTGACCCATAGACATCTACATTTATCATAATTTAAAATTAAAAATTTTGTACAGCCGACTTCAATATAAGTTATTTAAGAATAACTCAAAAACTATTGGTCTGACCTTGATCAAATTCATATGGGACCACACGAGAACTATCAGCTTTCATATAAAAAGGAATCATCGAAATCGGTTCACCCAGTACAAAGTTATGAGGTAACACACATAAAAAAACATGCAGTCGAATTGAGTACCGTCTCCTTTTTGGAAGTCGGCAGAAAATGCAAATGCGTTGTCACCCTTGAGGACAAAATTTACATCTTACATATGATTTCTTATAGGATATTCCATATGGTTACAAGTAAATATAATCTCAGGAAACAGTTATTATCCAACCTATAAGTGATTACCACGTTTCGAGCTCATATCATCTTCTTCTCCTTCAGTGCTGTCATCTGTAGGCTCGTTTTTTTCAGCTATCACATTCTCAGAAGTTGAATTAATTATTTTTACATGATCACACTTCCCGGTGCTAATGTTATGTATACTACGTGGAATTGTATTGTCTTCAAACAACTTTTATAATATATGGCTGTGAACTTAGTATGAAAAAATATATTTGAGCGAATGTAACTATTTTTGTAGTACCGATCCCCAGGAAAACTGCAAAAATGGTTTATGTATTTAAAATATCTTATCTAAAAAGTACCAATAGAAGTAAATAATATAGTATTGGTAAGCCAACACCAGACAAGAACAAAATTGGTAAAAAAAAGTATGAAAATACATTTTTTTTATAGGAGGGGCAAACGAGCATGCGGCTCACCTGATAGTAAGTGACTACCGCCGCATTCCATGAGCAACTGCAACACCATGGAGAGAATTGCAGAAGCGTTGCCGACCTTTTTTAAAAAAGAGTAGGCTCTTTTCTTAAATATCCCTAAAGCTGAACGCACATATGTCCGCGCCGTACGCGCCGTACGCGCCGCACGCGCCGAATTTTAGAATTCGTTGTATGAAATCATATGAAACCTCGCACACTACACCCGCACCGTACGCGCCGAATTTTATAAAATGCGGTAGGTATACGATATCGAAGGACGAATGCTGATGACGTCATATAACGCGGCGCGTTTGGCGCGTGTGGCGCGTGTGGATACTCAGTGTTGTGTAATGTTGCCAACTTAGTGGATTTTCCACTAAAACTGGTGGTTGCGACTTACGTGATAGTTTTTGTATTTTTATAACTTAATTAATTCGTAATTAATTATACATAATTTGATTTTTTTTACATCGGTTATCAATATGAATACTTAGTGATAAATTATTTACATACTGAACTAAAAAAATGGTTAAATTTAATTCAAAAACCCAATTATACCTGATTACTTAATTATCAATAAAAATACTCACCTCAAACATACAACAAGTCTTTTTTCTGGTTCAATTGGTTTTTTAAATCTTGAGTTTTCCATAGAAAGATATGGTTTTAGTACATGTACCAATTCTTGAAGTACCTTGTATGTTAAATGCAAATATCTGAAAAATCGTTCATCATCACCTAATAAATCTTTAAATAAAGTATATCCCCTTCATATTCTCCATACAATTGCCTTTTTAAATTTATATTATGAATCCAGAATCTTCTTTTTCTCCGAACTTTTTTTTCTTCTTCCTATGCCAATAACCAGGCTGTTACTATATTTCTTTCCATAGTGATTTCGAGCGATCAATTTCAATGTACTGTTTCACACCAGTGGTTGGAAAAAACTACAAAAGTTGTTGGTAATACAAAAGATTTGCGGACGGTGCGGACGATGCGTACGGACATATGTGCGAGGCCATCAGTAAAACTCGGCGCGTACGGCGCGTACGTTGCGTACGGTGCGGACATATGTGCGTTCAGCTTAAGTCGTTTCGGTCCGGAAAAATCGCTGATGGTAATCGATTCCACAAGGAAGTCGTGCGAGGAAGAAAACATCTTCTAAATCGCACAGTGGTGGACCGCCAATCATCCAGATGGTGTGGATGGTATCGGGAGTGCTGCCGCGATGTGCGTTCGTGAAATTTGGCGGCTAGGATTAATCCGAACAATTCCTCAGAGCACTCCCCGTGGTAGATGCGAAAGAAAATGCAAATGGATGCAACATGAATCGAGCCGATCGGAAAGGACTCGGTCGTCGACGATTCGAGCCGCTCTGCGCTGGATGCGGTCAAGTGGAAGGAGCTGGCACTGGGGAGCCCCTGCCAAGAGATGGGAACAATATTCCATGTGAGGCCGAACCTGCGCCTTGTAAAGTTGCAGGCGATGTGCCGACATGAAATACTGCCCCGCTCTGCTGAGCACGCCAAGCTTTTTAGAGGCCAATTTGGCCTTCTCTTCCAAGTGACAACGAAACTGCACGTCACTCGATATGTCGACTCCGAGGATTCCGATACTGGCTGAGGCAAGAAGGGAGTGCCTTGAAACTGTTGAAATACGACAAAGGGGTTCTTTTTAGCAGTAAACGCACAAACTTGTATCTTCAGAGGATTAAACTGGACTAGATTTAGCCGCCCCCAATCCGAGACTTTGTTCAGCAAAGACTCGACTTCAGACACAAATTTGTTCCGGTACTCGGCGACGTTTTCCCGAGAAATATTGGCACGACCGGTGTATCACCAGCTGTATTTTTTTTACTTTTCACCCAAATAGGTCTACCCAACCCTTTTTGGGTAATTGGGCTTGAAGTGAACATACATTATGTAGTAATGATACGTAACCGGAAGATTGAATCTATAAACTATTCAAAATGTTCAATGATACCTAATAGAGGGAACAATATAAGAATTTAATTTAAAAAAATGTCACAACAATTTATTCATAGGTCACTACATTACTATTTTTCATCGAATTCGATTCCAGCTATTAAGCTTATACCAAGTACAATTATAAAATCAATACAGTAAAATTTTGCTAGTACTGTTTGTTTTTACACGTCAATATTTCGTTAAATTTGTTTCCGGTATTCACACAATATAAATAGTTTCGACTAACCGGTGAAAGGATATACCACTTTTATTCAAATTCCACATCCGGCTCATTTTCCGATACGTAATTATCGCACAATTCGGCATTTTTGAAATAAATTACACCCTTTGAATAAAACTGTTTTTACGGATTTTATCGCGTTTATTTTATTATTTTTATTCCCGACGTTTCGAGTGCTTTTCAGCAACCCATGGTCACGGGGGGGACTGAGATGTTTGACGTCCCAATGTCACAGTTAGCCCGGCTACCTTCAGTACTGAAGGTACTACTGAAGGTAAGGTAGGTTCAGTACTGAAAGCACTCGAAACGTCGGGAATAAAAATAATAAAATAAACGCGATAAAATCCGTAAAAAAACAGTTTTATTCAATGTGTAGTGTTCGCGTAAATATAAGAAATCATGACTGTGACGTCAAAAGAAATGTTTTGACATTTAGGTGTGAATTGACATGTTAGTGGCTACACGGCACCGCCCACTCCCCCATTCTATTGCGTATGTATTATAGTATTCTATGGCTGCAACCATAACATAGCAGCAGCGTGGCTTTACCACGTATAACAATGCAAACACTAATAAAGTACTTCCCTATATAATAAAAAGGTCATCGTTAAAATCGGTTTACAATTAGCGACGATGTAGCGAAAAATACCTGTATACAAAAAATATACAGTCTAGTTGAGAACCTTCTGTTTTATGAAGTCATCTAATGAAATTAATTATAAGAAAAGGAAAACATATATTAATTTCTTTTACGTAAGAAAATATAATTTCGTTTGTCTGTAATGTCTTTTTCTGTCGACTTCCAAAAAGGAGACGTTACTCAATACGATTATGTGTGTTACCTCATAACTTTGTACTGGGTGAACCGATTTCGATGATTCTTTTTTTATATGAAAGCTGATAGTTCTCGTGTGGTCTCATATGAATTTGATCAAGGTCAGACCAATACTTTTTGAGTTATTCTTAAATAACTTATATTGAAGTCAGCTGTACAAAATTTTTAATTTTAAATTATTTTTAATCCACTAACGTTACGAAATGCGCGGTGAAGAACCTCTGACCGGTTGCCAGATGCACCTGATCACAAGTATGACACATGTTAAATAGAAATGGACCCGTCATACGACGCCACCCCGCCGAAAACATTCACCATCCAAATAAAATCGACTAACCTGAGATCCTGTAGGAGTGCTTCTCCCTGTGCGATTGTGGCCGCACAGGCATCCAGACTGGCTGCACGATGCTGCGCGCATTGCTCCAAAGCACGACGCGCCGCTTCAGGACTGTCGTCCGAAGCACACACTCCGCCGCCACTTCGGAGCGTCTCCAACCATTGAATGAGCTAAACAAATATGTTAATGTATGTAGCGATAAAATAAACGCATTTTTGCGTTGACATACATTCACAAACTAATGAAAAGAAATTGAAATAAATTGAAATTGAAAGAGTTAAACTATCAGTAATTATTAAATTTATTTAATAACAATATCTACTTTGTGTGAGTGTTGACCACAGACTATTAGGTGTTTGACACTAGCCTTAGAGTAATAAAGTACATAGTACTTACTCTGAGACACTGGCAGTATGAACGTTAATAAACGACATAATATGTACAAGCGACAATTATACGTAGTGGTTTTATACTCTGACAATTATTATGTGTTTGACATTGGCAGTATCAACGTAAACAATAAATGTTTTATTTTATTTTATGTATTTGTAACAATATATATATATATATATATATATATATATATATATATATATATATATATATATATATATATATATATATATATAAAATTTAGCTTTCTGCACTCCTTCTCCATATAACTTTGCCAAATCTCACGCTCCTTCGTTCGCGCAATATTTTTAAAGAGTGGTAAAAAGTTTTCCATTCACATATTAATATATTAATAAATCTAATTGCTTACTAAGCATATTATTACATTATTATCAACACTGGTTCAGGTAAACTCAGGGGTATAATACAATAAATGTTGTAATTTAAATTGAGCCATAATATAAGAATAATAATATTATGAAGGAAAACTAAAGCAATAAAAAAACAACAAAAGAAAATAAACAAAAAATATAAAAATATAAGAATAACTTTAAAAGAGAAAATTATTATTCAAAAATTTTACCTGCTTAGAAGTCTGGCCGTGCTTCAATTTGAAGGTTTGAGGGACATGGAAACTGTCCATAAACTAGTTTAACTACAGACTGTAATGTACATTCCATCAATAGATAATACATATTCTAGCAAGCCAACACTGACACACTAGGTTGGAATGGAATGGAAAAAAACGGATAAAGACCTCTCATAAATCCTAAAATACTTGCAAGATTGTTAATTTTAAAAATATTAAACGATGAATTTTTACAATGTTTCTTACTATAAGCACAAATCAATTTAAAAAAAGATATACATGTGTGCTTTTGACAACACGGCATTCCACAGGATACATGTTCTTCACGTCGCCGGATAGGACCGACAGGTGCAGTATTATAATGTCCTCAAACTGAATTTCGATCACGGCAATCAGACTCAGAACAGAACAGGATTATAGTGCCCGAGTGCATGCGCAAGCACAAGTGCACTCTTATAGTCCGATGGGACGATAATTCGACGCGACCGGAGAAACATCAGACACGGGACCTACGGCTTTACATGCTATGCGAGGCACGGGAGGTAAAACACTGCCAGCGTCCTGACAGGCTGCTGCTGAGAATTTCTTGACAGAAAAACCCAATAGCTAATTGTGGCCCGACCCGGGATTCAAATCCGGGACCTCATGGTCAGCAACCGTGATTACGATCACTAGAGCAACGAGGCAGTCAAGTCAGTCAGGTGCAGTACTGCAGTACTGACCTCCTTCTCGTGCGTGTAGAGCAGCACGGCGAGGTCGAGGCGGCGGCGGCGACGATCGACCCGCGCCGCGAACGCCGCCACGTGCGCTTCCAGCTCGCGCGCCACGCCCAGCACCTCCTCCGGGTCGCACTCGCCCGACCGCGCTAGCTCCTCAGCCGCAGAAAGAAGCTTCTCAGCGTTCGTGTACGTGTTCTGTTGGGATAAAAGCGAGTCAACAAACTCAGTAAACACTTGTTTAATAATAAATACTTTTTATAGACTTTTCACTCGTGTTAACATACTAACGCCCTCTTCACAATTTACAACGGAGTGAACATTCAACAAATGCTCTACAGGAAGGTCACATATTGCAATATTAACTACGATTTGTTTGTAATTCAAAATTTGAACTTGTAACATTTACAATCCAATTGTACCTTTCATAACAGAACAAATATTATTAAATTTAAAATAAAGAAAATTCCGTTAAGCAATGCAGCAACCAGCGTATGTAAAGATTTCATAGAATAAGGGTGACAATGGAGCACACAGCGTAAGTTGATGCTGTGGCTTATAGACATCTAGATCTATCCTCGAATAAGAATCATGTCATGTGTCAAATGTAAAGTATTGTCACCCTTGAAGATTAAAATAGAATGCCTCGTTATCAGTAAAAAGGGTATCCGGTTTTCTACACAGAGCAGCATTAAGCTGCTGTGCTGCTCTGGTATTCTGTGATACCTTCGTCTTATCTCGGTCGAACTAACCCATTCGTGTGGCAAGCTATATATCTGTAACGTCGTGGTTATACCAGGTACAGTAAAGTTATCTTGAAAATCTTTGTTTTAGTATATTGGTTAATATTAAGGTTCTTAATAAAATTTCGTGCACATTTCGATATTTCTTTGCAAACACGAGAGATTCTTAGTCAAATAACTAACGTTAATTAAATAAAAATACCTTAAGTTCTCGCTAATTCTTTACAAGTTCCTACTATTTTGTAAGCACTGAGCTAAAATAACAGTGGTAGAGCCACGCGGCAGCTTTTGCTGTCGCACGGATGGGCCGGCTCGAATCGGGGTGGTACCACGACCTCACAGAATACCAGCGTGAAGTAGAGGTTTACCTCTACGTTTCGCTTGGTGAGTGCAGGTGGCCGGAGCCCCTTTTTATTGAAAATGAGGCATTCCATCTTAGTCCTCACGGGTGACAACGCAGCTGCATTTTGATTTTTAATAGAGGATAGATGTAGATGTCTATGGGCCGCAGCAACCACTTACCATCAGGTGAACTGTGTGCTCGTTTGTCACCCTTATCCTATAAAAAAATGAAATTAATTTAATATTTTAAAAATATATTTTCAAATTAGGTATTCTTGTTATAATAATAGTATAAAACGAAAAGAACTTACGAGTACTTACTCATAATATGTATTACTTACTTGTGCCACATTTTCGAAATGTTCGTGAGATTTCTGATAAACTCGAGCTTTATGAAGATTCCTTCCTATTCCAGTGTTTTTCTGCAAGAACTGCAGACCGTGGTTTGACAGCCAATCCAACACCTAAATATTTCAAAGACATTAAAACAATAATTGAATACATTTAAAAGCAGTAAATACAATTTGTTGTCAACATCATTATACAACTTGCTACCCGAATATATTTATTTCTGTATTTTATTGACCTATAATAAATTTATATACGAGGGGTGTACATAATAAATGAAAATGTGGTACTAACTCTTTAAAACCTAAAAAATATTAAAAGATTATCTTTTGTATTTTTTTAAATAGAAGTAATTATTTTTTGAAATGGTTTGCTGAAAAGTGTTGGCGAAAACGCTTTATATGTTAGCTATGACATAAATAAAAATTATAAATTAAAATATAAATTAATAATATATACTCTTGAGAAAAAGCAAAATTTACTGGACAAAATCACAAAATGCATATTGCGGTCGCAATTTTCGAGAGTATAACTTAGTTTTTCTTAGTTGGATGTACATTATCTCCAAAACATATATCACTTTTACAAACTTCCGGTATCCGACAGATTAGTTTCAAAACTTTAAAAGTACATATATGACAGCCAAGGATTTGAGTCTCCAGTAGCTAAATATTTTAAATTAAACGCTAGTCTAATTTGTGGAGCAACTGCACTTCAAACTTTTTTGTGTTGTTTGCCTATAAACGGTCCGTGACGGCCACTAGTTACAACAGTATCTGCGACACGCCACTCGTGGCCAACAAGGGTCACCGAAACACTTATTTTACTGTAGTTAAATTTGGATGTACCCAATATGGGCAACTTCATCATCTACGTTGTCTATTCCGTCTCGAAGGCCGTGTGCCTGCACTGCAGAGTGTTATGAGAGTTAGCTTATCTTTAAAAATTAGAAGATCGTCCAGGTGAATTTCCAAAAACTTTAGTTCTATCAATTCTTCATGAGCTCTGACATTGTGCTGATTGAGTAGAATTAAGACAAGACTCTACATGTTCAGTCAAACCTGTTCCTATACTAACCTGCCTACAGTCCTCTTTGTAAAGTAAAAGGGCGAGGCGTTGATGCAACTTGAGACGAGCTTGATGGTACCGGGCTTCAAGCGCGCGATGATGTCCAAGAATCTGGTGTATGACTGCTAATACATGGTTGGCGCCCGAGCTGTAGTCAGCCGCGGGGTCGCCACCCGCGCCTGTACCACCCGCTCCACTCGTGTTACCTTCGCCCTATTAAGATCGCAATCGCAGTATTAGTGAGAGTTCAAGTATTACGTAACTCAAATTTTGTAGATTTTTGACCCCCCCCCCCCCCCCCCATGTAACGCACCGTAACATTTTTCTGTACCTCGCCCCCACCTCCCCCACCCTAAACGTTACGTAACACCCAAATGATAATTATTACCTAAGTCACAATAATTGTTAGTGGCTAAAATAACTTTGTTATTGTTTTAATCGCGTTTGTAGTAATAATAAATAAAACAAGAGTACAATATATGCAAGACGTGTATATTATTATTTATTTTATTTATCCATATTATTATTTAATAAACTATCACACATAACGCAAGAAGCAATTGCTTAAGCTTAAAAAATGTAAAAAAAATGGGCTCAAACTTGTCCTGATTAACTTTTACTACTAATCTTACATTTAATTACGCCCTTTTCCTGACTTGGCCCTGTCCTTACATACATTTTGGCTTCATCGACCATTGTTCTTCTCTATCTTCTCATCGTTCTAAGCTTTTGGCACAGTTGCGCTGGCAAGTCAGCATGAGAGCTCTATCACTCACTTTATCAACACTGACTACAACAATGTGCTTCTGCGTAAACACTAACGAATAATGACAACGAAAACAAAATAAAAATGACGTACAATGAGCATTGCCAACACCAATTTGTCAAATTCCCCGAAAATCCATGTCAAATTCCCCAATTTAGGGACCAAACTTCGACAGATTCCCCACAAATTCCTTTCTATTTTATTTTAAGAAATGAAACAATTTTCAATTAATTTTATAAGATTTATTTTTTAACTAACATTTTTTTCTTTTTTAGCCAAATTTTTTCGCACTTCTTCTTTTTAGAATTACTTCCCTCGTCGCCATTAAAAAGTACCACAGTATCTGTATTTCATGCATGCGGGTCTCGGCTTTAAAATTAAAAAATAAAGAAATGAAAAGCAAAATTAAATGTGGTGCAATGAAGATAATTAAAAAAAGGGAGTCAATCGATATTCATAAGTAACCTAACAAAAATGTTAAGATAAGTATTTAGATCTCTTGAAAAAAGGTTATAACTTGACCCGGGCTATCGATATTCAAAATTTCCTCATTTTCGCAATCCCCAACCAACTTTAAACTCCCCGCAATTTGGGGAACTCCCCACATATTGGCAACACTGCGTATAATGCAGTCAAGGGATTCACCGTAAAACATAAACGAAATGGGTTGCCAACATGGGAGATTTTAACTCCTTAGTTTTTTTTATATAAATAAGAGAAACAATGTTACGTAACGCATTGTTCGAAAGACTTTTGTGCGCAACGAAATCGAATGTCTTCTTTGATAAGTCAATAAAGAGTACAGTAGTTAGATGATTTTTCTCTCTGGAAGCCAAATTGTTCCTTTCTTATAATATTATATTTAGAGCAAAAAGAGCTTTTTTAACAAGCACTTTTCAAATAACTGATAGAATCGGTATTAATATTACAGGGCGATAGTTAGCTGGATTTTTTACCCCCCTTTTTGTACAGTGGTTTGACTAAAGATAGGTTTAACTTATCTGGAAATATACCTGCAGAAAAAGACAAGTTTATGAGATGAGTAAGGATATCGACTATTTCGGTGACGCTCATTTTTAATATATTAGTGGATATACTGTCATCATAAGCGGAAGAATCGCTACCTTTTTGGTACGGCTACCTATTTTAGGCACGGGTTGCACATTGGCCAGCTTCCAAGATTTGGGATGAGTTTGAAGGATTTTAGGGTTTTCCATACATGAAAGGTTTCCCGCAGTCATACATTTAGCTGTCCACCTTGAAAATGGCTAACGAGTCTATTTTAATTCCGACAACCTCGCCGACAGTTAATAGCCCAACAAAAACAACACTAATAACATTTTTTGATTTATGTCAAACATTTGATTTTGCTAAATCCCTTCTATATGCAGAAGTGCCTTCATATTTTGTATGGCAAGAAAATAAATTTGTGTGAAGGAAAAGAGAAAACCCATAGATGGCTGGCCAGGAATAATGAAAGAACACGCTTTAGGTTCAGTGTACATGGTTCACCTGAATAACACAGAGTGTTACCATCTTCGATTACTTCTGCACGAGTTTAGGAGTCCATCATCCTTCGATGACTTGAAATCTGTCAACGAGGTGTTCTCCAACCAACTTTTCAATTAGAACTAAAACTTGGCTTGCTAGAGGGCGACAAACATTGAGATTCTGCCATAGAGGAAGCAGCCTTGTGAGAGTCGCCATTTAAAATGCGTAAACTTTTTGCTATAATGCTGGAATTCTGTCAGATTACAGACGCACTAAGTCGTTGGGTAAAATACAGGGATAGTATATCAGAAGACTACAAACGACAAGTGGAAAGGCTTTCCGGCATTATAGATGAACTTCTAGCAAATGAAATCTACAATAAATGTCTGGTCACAATAGGAGAAGCTGTATTGGCATTAGGAGGACAAAGCCTACAGCAGTACGGGTTGCCTCAGCCTGAAAGATCTGAACGCTTACAGAATAAATAATATTTTTTTTTTACTGTTGGCCAAAGTGAGAAGATAAATATAAAAATCGTGAGACTAAATAAATACTTATTTAGTTTCACGTTTAATACATACTCAAAATTTAATACATCTTGATTTGATACATACTGAAACCCCAATCTGCAATACATCCAAACAAAGTATTATGGCAGAAGTTTTGTGATAAGAGTACCATGGCTCATAAAGCGGGTTTCGAAGTCCTAAATAGATCTTTACAAGATATTAGGAATAATAATTGTCAAATGGGAAGAGTTACTGTATTGTTAGGAGGCAATTTCCGGCAGACTTTACCAGTAGTGCCCAGAGGAACGCGAGCGGGCGAAGTTAAAGCGTGCGTGAAGCGGTCTCAATTGTGGCCTTCAGTGAAAAAACTGCGCCTTACCAAAAAGACGAGAGTCCATTTTAGGAGAGATGTTACTGCCGTACAGTTCTCAAACCTGTTGCTTAAAATAGGAAATGGTGATTTCCCGGAACTGGATAATGATATAATTCTCCCTACAGAGTTAGTTACAATTGTTTCCACTGTAGAAGAGCTTATAGCAAAAATTTACCCAAACTATAATATTCACGATGAACCTGCAGAACGGTTATGCGAGCCATCCTAACACCAAAACAAGAACAAGCCTCAGTCATAAATGAAATACTTTTGAGATCATTTGAAGGGGTTGAATATCAATATAAATCCGTCGAATTAAGGATAAACACCGATGATGCCATTCTTTATCCGGTCGAGTTTCTGAATACACTGAAGTCTCCCGGGCTCCCAACTCAGATATTCAGATTGAGAGCTGACGCGCCAATTATTTTGCTGCGCAATATAAATCCACCAAAATTATGCCATGGGACCAGATTGCAAGTGAAAACATTGCAATGGAATCGAGGTAACTATACTGACGGGTTGTTCTCGAGGAGTCTGTATTTATTCATAGGATTACCCTAACACCATCAAATAAAAAGCTAGTTATAATATAAATGAATACACACTTCTAATACCCCGTGTAGTGGCGGGTAAGAATACTCACTACCCCATATTTTCCCGTGGGTGTCGTAAAAGGTGACAGAGGGAAACTGAGGCAGAGGATGGGCAGCAGAATCTTTCTGATAACAGCAAAACAGCAATAAAAAATGCGGTTGCCAACCCGCTCGCCAAGCGTGGAAACTATGGCAATATTACCCCCCCCCCCCCCATGAAAGTAACGAAGAGACGGCCTCCAGTCCCCAGCGGCCCCGCTATTCCTGGCCACGGTGGCGACCATGGTAACGGCGGGGCAGGGGGTGCTAAGAATCTCCGGTGGATGTTCGGTTGCCACCTACGACGAGTCGACCTGGCAACTTATAACGCACGCACCCTGAGGACTGACGAGAAGATCCTGGAGCAGGAAGAAGAGATAGACCAGTTGCGCTGGAATGTTATAGAATTATCCGAGGTCCGAAGGGAGGAGGACACGGTAATCCTCGAATCGGGCAATTTGTTCTATCACCGGGAGGGCGACCATCTGTCTCAAGGAGGTGTCGGATTTATCGTCCACAAGTCTCTCGTTAGCAACGTTGTAAAGATTGGGAGTGTGTCGACGAGGGTTGCGTACCTCATACTCTGAATTACCAAACGGTATTCGCTGAAGGTCATACAGGTTTACGCACCAACCTCGGCACACCCCGATGAGGAGGTGGAGGAAATGTATGAGGATATCTCTAGAGCCATGCATTCCTCCAAAACCCACTATACGGTGTTAATAGGAGACTTTAACGCAAAACTAGGCACAAGAGAGAACGGTGAGCTGAAAGTAGGGAATTTCGGAGTAGGGCAACGGAACCCAAGGGACCAGCAGCTTGCCGACTTCATGGAGAAAGAGGGACTCTTTATAATTAACTCTTTCTTCCAGAAGCGGCCCCACAGGAAGTGGACCTGGTCGAGCCCCGACGGTTCGACAAAAAATGAGGTTGACTTCATTATGACGACCAGACGACAACTGTTCAGTGATGTCCGAGTGATCGCCAGGGTGAAAACCGGCAGCGATCACCGAATGGTGAGAGGCACACTGAACCTAAACGTTAAGTTGGAGAGGTGACGTCTAATGAAGTCAACGCTCCGTCCCCATCGTGCTCTAATCCAAAGTCCTGAAAACTTTCAGCTCGAGCTACAAAACCGTTTTCAGTGCCTAGAAGATTGCGATGCAGTGGAGGAAGGCAGAAGAACACACTCTTTAATCTCATGGCTGTTAGACAGGATATGAAGCTGCAGGCTTCAGTAGATTTGACAGCATACAGGCAACTGAACAGACAGATCTCCAAATGCATGCGGCGGGACTTAAGCAACTTTAATACTGCTCGTATTAAAAAAGCGATCGAGCGGAACCAGGGCACCAAAGTCTTTGCTAGAGATCTGTCTGCCAGAAAGAGCCAACTGTCGTAGCTGAAGATCGAGTGTGGCAGCGTCGTTTCCGGGACACCTGAGATTTTGAGTGAGATTGAGAGGTTCTATGGGCAGCTGTACACATCATCGTTGGATCCACACGCAAGAGCGAGTCTTATCCGACACTATTTTGATGATATCTCGGACGTCAGTCTGAGCGAGATTAGAATGGCTCTCCAGCACCTTAAAAGGGCAAGGCCCTAGGCGAGGATGGAATTACAGCGGAGCTTCTGAAAGCGGGTGGAAAACCGGTACTTGAAGTCCTTCAGAAGCTCTTTAATTCCGTCCTACATGGTGGCACTGCACTGGAGGCGTGGAGCAGAAGTGCGGTGGTCTTGTTCTTCAAGAAAGGTGAAAACGCTCTCTTGAAGAACTACAGACCGATTTCTCTTCTGAACCGCGTCTGCGTGCTGTTTTCGAGAGTCATTTCGAATCGTCTCGCGCGCAGATTTGACGACTTCCAGCCTCCCGAACAAGCCGGTTTCCGAAAAGGCTTTAGCACCATAGACCACATATATACCCTTCGGCAAATTGTACAGAAGTCCGAGGAGTACAATTTGCCACTATGTCTGGCGTATGTGGACTATGAGAAAGCGTTTGGTTCCGTCGAAATTTGGGCGGTGCTGCAGTTCCTTCAGCGATGCCAAGTTGACTGTCGGTATATCGAAGTGCTGAAGTGTTTGTACAGTAAAGCTACGATGGCTATCCGAGTACAGAACCAGAGTACGAAACCTATCCAATTGCAGAGACGTGTAAGACAGGGTGACGTATCCCCGAAACTTCACCGCTGCATTGGAAGACGTTTTCAAGCTTCTGGACTGGAAAGGATACGGTATTAACATCGATGGCGAGTACATCACTCACCTTCGATTTGCCGACAATATAGTCCTTATAGCAGAATCGCTGGAGGACCTAAGCACTATGCTCAATGACCTCAATAGTTTCCCAACGAATAGGTCTTAAGATGAACATGGACAAAACAAAGATCATGTTTAATGTCCATGTCACACCTATGCCGGTAGATGTTGGGGACACTAAGCTCAAAGTTGTTGACGAGTATGTTTACCTGGGACAAATAGTCCGACTAGGTAAGTCCAACTTCGACCGAGAGGTTAATCGACGGATTCAACTCGGTTGGGCAGCGTTAGGGAAATTACGGCACATCTTCTCGTCAGGTATACCTCAAAACTTGAAAAGAAGACTGTACAACCAGTGCGTGTTGCCAGTGATGACCTATGGTACTGAGACGTGGTCCTTCATTGCTGGCCGGATGAGGAAGTTTAAGGTCGCTCAGCGAGTTATGGAGAGGACTATGCTCGGAGTTTCTCTGCGTGATAAACTTAGGAGTGGCAGTGGGCCGGCCATATAGCTCGAAGAACCGACAACCGATGGGGAAGAAAGGTTCTTGAGTGGCAGCCTCGTACCGGTAGGCGAAGTGTAGGGCGACCCCCACGAGATGGAGTGACGACCTGGTAAGACACGCAGGAAGTCGATGGATGCAGGTGGCTCAGGACCGTGCTTTGTGGCATTCCTTGGGGGAGGCCTATGTTCAGCAGTGGACTTGTGAAGGGCTGTAATTATAATGACACGCTTCTAAGCTGTTTCTAAAATAAAATTTGTAAATAGTTTATTCAGCCATTCATGCATAATTTACTTTAAAAATAAAATCCCGCAGGGTTGTTTCTTGCTGGTTGTTCCCAGGACAGAGGTATTTTTAGAACCATTACCCCTGGTTCTAAAAATACCTAGTAAAAAATTACTTTCAATAAGAATTACACATATGATATGTGTAATTCTTATTTTGTATAAAAATTATTCTATTCTATTAGCCGGGAGCACATGGATCGTTCATAATTGTTAAAGGGGTGCAGAGTATTTTAACGTATCTGCGCCAATTTAGCTGAGTACGAAAAGAAGATATACTCGTATGATCGTATTTACGAAGACCATAAATGTATTTGATGCAGTTGTTAAGCAGACAATCCAATATATTAAGATGATGTTGACAGGTCTGAGCAATACACATCGACATAATCAATAATCAGTAGAATAAGTGACTGGACATGTAAAATCTTAGTATTGGTGGGAAGAAAGTTTATTAATCGATATAGAGATCGCAGTTCCAGTAGTTTTGCAACTCACCTCCTGTTTGTATACATATTTTATATTGTCTACAATGTCTGATGTATATTCTTCGCTATAGATTGATTACGCTATCTCCGTCTCGATCATTTTATATTACATTAACACAAACATTAACATCTAAATAGCGAGCATAGTATCTCAATATTATCAATAAAAGTAACAAATTTAAATAAAACGTATAATATTCTAAAAAGTGTTTCTATGTACATTGAACATAGTCAAGCGGCAAAAACACTTGACAGTGTGGTTGTCGTGATAGAACTTACCATATCTGCTGGATCAGTCTGATGACACACTTGAACTAGGTGATCAAGTTGGTACAGAAGCTTTTTACTCGTTGAATGAACCTGAAAGCAAGGAATTATAAATTTTGGAGACATTTTTAAACAAAACAAAATTTTATAAATAGCTAAAACAAAAGCTATGACAGTGTAGTGAATAGCCATAAATAACATACCTCCGTATAAGCCTGACACATGTGCTCATAAAGTTGGCGATGCCGCTGCGCATGCTGTTCTAAAGCACGAGGATCATTGCAGGGGGCGCCACCTTGCCCCGTGGCCAATTGCAGGGCCAACGCACACTGCGCCCCCCACCCTCCCACCGCGGACGCGTATGCCTCTGCCTTGTGGTGGAACACAACTGACAGGGATAACACCGCCGAACGTTCTTCTAGTCCTGATATGTAAAATATTAAGTGTAACGCATTGGACACGCATTTGCGATACTTTGAATGAATAATAAAATAACATCGTCAAGAAAGGTCAACGTGACGAGATAAAGAATGTAAATACCCTAATATTTGGTGATACGAGTCTAGTTCTACTGAATTTTAAATAGCAGTTTAGTCATGCCACTACTCTACTGACATATCATAAATTCAATAGAAGCACCCTTTTTTGACAGAATTACGGTGACAAACAAGAACACAGGCCACCTGATGGTTAATGGTAAGTGGGCACAAGGCTCCTCTCATTTCTGAGAGTTTTAGGTCAAGGAAATGCCTGCGCTGCCCCAATGCGTGTAGGCGAACTTCACTTTTTCTTCGAAATATTATTTTTCTTATTTCTCAGACATGCTAGTTTTCTCACGATATGCTTTTTAACCGCTGAACAAGAGGTAATTCGGCAATTAAAATTGCAATCATAAATTTCATTGAGGCCGGCGAGGATCGAACCAGGGTGGCTCGCGCGTACTGTGAAATTTACAGCGAGCGCTTAGCCCCTGCTACCACGGCTCGAGAAGCTATACGTATTTTTTTTAATAATGATTTGTGAATATATTGATTCAGTATATTCACAAAATTTTTATGAAGTATTTGAAAGTGTATCATATTAATATAATGTCTAAGCACCACCAAAGATTCACACTAGAATTTTTTTCTTTCACTTTGCTCACTAAATAGTTTGTAACGACACAGTTATAGCAATAACTTGGCTTACCAGCAGAGAGTTGTTTATAAGCCCTTTCTAGCCGCATGGCGAGGGCAGAAATCTGTGACTCGGCGTAGTGTCGCTTGTCGGCAAGTCGCCGCGCAGCGGTCGTTACCCGGGCGACGCTAGGTCGCCCACCACCCGTACATGCCGCTGCAAATCTACAATGAATTACAAATAATCAGAAAACGGACGACTATGAACGGACAAATATGAACGAATAATAAAATTTACACTAGTCGTTACTAAGAATCGACGGGTACTATTATACTTCGGAAAGTATTGGAGTCTTCCCTTTTATATTTAATTATAATAAAAAATATATAAATTTATGTTTGTTTGTTCGTATTTTATGCGCTGACATACCGTTCATCAGCTAAAATTTTGTCATCTTATTGCTTGCAGTTGAGCGAAGGTTACAGGCATAGTAGAATTAACTTACAGTTGACTTACAGTAGGCGGTGCGCGTATCGTACAGGCAAATTTATTTGAAAGGAGTGATATAATATCATTTAATTTTAATGAATGTATTGTCATTCCTAATTAAACAATATAACTCTTCCAAATTTGTAACTATATATTTACAATTATTTCTTTTGCGACAGCAAAGCGCCGGGACCAGCTGGTAATAAATAAATAAAATATAAAATAAATTAGCCTATAACATTATAGCATCATTTACAGGAATTTATACAGTTCATTTATCCTGATGGTGAGTTGATGCAGTGGGTTGTGGCCCATAGACCTTCTCTTCGATTAAGAATCAATGTGTTGCGGTCCCTGCCCCCTTGACGACTTTAAAGTGCCTAGTTACCAGTAATAAATCTCCGGTTCTCTACACACACCATACGGAACACAGCAGCATTAAGCTGCTATGTCATGCTGGTATTTTGTAAGGGCGTGGTCCTTCGCCGATCGAACCGACCGATTTGTACTACAACCATAATATAGCTGCAGCGTAGCTCTATCGCGTTAAAAAGGGGTAATAAAGGAAACATTAATAAAACAACCGGAATTATATATTTAAGATTATAAAAAGGAACTGTGGATGATTTAAAACTATGTTTTATAACTTATTGCAGCTATTTCCTTTGATAAAAGTTACTTACAATTATTTAGTCAATCAAAGATTGTGCAGATAATACGCAATATTTTTTTGTAAACTAAAATAGAAAATAATTCGGATATCTACAATATTTCGATAATAACTTCCACAACCACTATGGTTATAGTAGAAAGTAAAGTGACAGCTTAAAAAACAACTGATATGATATATTTAACTCTTTAAAAAACTTTCTGCGACTTATTTGTCTGCGATACAGGAAACAATACAAATACAGATGTATATTTTCCAATAAAGTTGAATAAACTGATTCATACTTTTAAGCAAAGCAGTATTATAAATGGATACTTTTTGCCATATATGACCATTAAATAATATAAAGAAAAAAATTACCGTGCATGTTCTTCTTGTAATCGTTTAGCGGCAGCGCATGATCGACCAATCTCAACATATGTCGCTAGGAATGCGGTTCGATGGTTGACAATCCATTCCAGCATCTGAAACAACAGTATGGTCTTCTGAGCAAATAATTACCATGAGTGTATGTTTCAGAGACATAAAATACACAATAAGCGCGAATGAATGATTTCTTATATTTCCACAGGAAATAAAACAAGTTTTAAGAATTTTACGCTTTTAATTTTAAATTATTTTTATTTGAAGAGGTTTACGTCTACGTCAAAAATAAAAATAAATTAAATTTAAACGCGACAAAACCAGTAATATTAGTTTTATTCAATTATCTAGAATATATTCAATTAGAAATAACATTACGTACATATTTACAAATAATCGAGATTTAATAATTCTAACAATACAATTATTTTTAAGTAGCGATCCGTTTCGGCTTCGCACGGGTGATTTAGGATCTTGACAAAAGCGCCACCTACAAGGTCCGATTGTGAATCTAAACCATCCCTGGACCCCCTCAAAAAGACAAAAAAATACCTATATGACCCATAGTTTGAAAATGTGAACTTTTTTTAATTGACGCAACCCTTCTTGCGGGTGGAATTTCGTAAAATTCTTAATTATTTTTTTTTATTAATTTTCTTAATTAATTAAATTTCTTAGCTGACCTCAACTCGGCTAAAGGAATATTCATACCAAATTTCAAATCTCTAGGCCTTATAGTTCCAGAGATATCGTGATGAGTCAGTCCTTAGATCGAATTTGTACATAAATAGATAAACGCAAATAAATGCTAAACGATTGTGTGAATTATTTATATATAATAAATATATAAATCAGTAACTTCTAACCATGCCAAACTCTTTGTATTCGGCAAGATTTTTTTTTATAGGATAAGGGTGACAAACGAGCACACAGTCCACCTGATGGTAAGTGGTTGCTGCGGCCCATAGACATCTACATCTATCCTCTATTACAAATCAAAATGTAGATGCGTTGTCACCCGTGAGGACTAAGATGGAATGCCTCATTTCCAGTAAAAAGGGCCTCCGGCCACCTGCACTCACCAAGCGAAACGAAGAGGTAAACCTCTACTTCACGCTGGTATTCTGTGAGGTCGTGGTACCACCCCGGTTCGAGCCGGCCCATCCGTGCGACAGCAAAAGCTGCCGCGTGGCTCTACCACTGTTAAAAAATTTTGACAACAATATTAACAATAAATTTTGAAACATTGGCATTGCGTTGCAAATTTTAAAAAAGAATCAATAAATTGTGCAAGTTTATAGATTAGGCAATTTAACCAAGATCTTTTTCAATAATTGGGAATACACAAGTACTTACCTATATGTTGTGCATATGTAATATGTATTAAAATTTTTTCTTTCTTTTTATCACTAAAATACTCTATAATAAAATGGCAATGGATATAAAACAATTATTTTAGAACTATTAATGATTTGTTTTATAATATAATTATAGAATCAAATTATTTCTTTTTACCTCTACACACAGCACAAACATTAAACGATTACGTATATCACAAAAGTCTATTACCTTTTCACAGTCCTGTTCAAACAATCTTAGCTGAAAACATTGATCCAGCTGCATCTTCTTGTGCTGCCAAAGCTTGTGCGCATGCGCATGAGCGGAGCGGACAGCGGATAATTGCGCTCGCACAGCACTAGGCGAACCACAGTGAAACGCCACCGCTTCTCCCCCGCTTCCGCTTGCTTCGGAGCACGCTGCCTCCGCCGCTTCAAGTCTCTGAAGTACTCGCTCGCCTATGAAGGTTAAAGCTAAGTTTCTCATATGTACCTACTATTTATGACTATAGTATATACTATATTACATTAATATATTTCAACATAAATACAATTGAAGCATATATCTAAATATACATATAAGAATAGATATATCTAAAGATATGTTTCAATTAGATTTTTTTACGATAATTACTTTCATAGATATCGTATATCATCGATACATTAATATCAAACAGATTTTTCTTTTTAAGTTAAGCCAACTATACTGTCACCAAGATGTAGATGATTCAAAATAATACTATGACGCATAAAAATTTTTGTCATGGTTGCCTAACCATAGCAGGTTTACCCAAATTTATCTAAATTTGGCATCACAGTAATAAGAATTCTAAGAAAAACAAACACCAATAGCGACACGATTATTCAAGGAATACGTTGTTATTTTTAAAGCAGTATTTGTATAACAAAAATTTAACGTTCAAAACAATCTAGAGTAATCATTACAAAAATTTTATCAATTTAAGTTCGTTATTATATAGGTTATACATAAAAAAAGTAAAATATAAACAATAACATAAAACGTTAAAAAAATATATGGCGAACAAGTGCTACTTTGACTAAAATACTGTGAAGCCAAGATTAAACATTTTTGTATGAATTATTGAACTATGGGTAAAACAAATACTAATGTTTAATTCGGCGATAGTGTCAATAGCGACAAAGGAAACTTGGTACGGTACCATATCGTTTAGGATGGCTCCAGCAATCAAAACACATTTCTACGCGCGAGCATCCTTCAGACTGTTATGAAACCATTCAACATTGGACTAAGCTGTTGTACAATAATGATAGCAAGGTACGTCTGATTAACACTGCCTACCGGTTTGAAATCATTCGGCCGATGAAATCAGCGTTTTATAATACTAAAGTATAAAACATACCCTCGTCGAGTTTCGCGTTTTTTTTTCGGCAGGCAAGGTTAATATCATAATGTAATTTACGAACATACATAATTCCGTAGAACGAATCGACGATTGCACTAAATTATGAAAAGTCATAACATTGAAAAAATTATTACTACATAACTATATTTTTATTTAATAAGCGTGACAAACCCGCACACAGTCCACCTGATGGGAATTGGATATTGTTGCCCATAGAAGACATCTACGCTTATCCTTATTTAAGAATTAAAATGCAAATGTGTTGTCACACTTGAGGACTGAGATGGAATGCCTTGTTTCCAGTAAAAAGGGTATTCGATTCTCAAGACTCACCATACGGAACATAGCAGGATTGAGCTGCTATTTTATGCTGGTATTCTGAGAGAGCGTGGTACTACACCGGCCAAGCAGACACATTCGTGCTACAACCATGATATTATAGCTGCAACGTGGATCTACCTCATACCGAATGTATGTAATCTTTTATATATATATATATATATATATATATATATATATATATATATATATATATATATATATATATATTTATACACTAGCTGACCAGGCAGACGTTGTTCTGCCCTTTTCGACGACCCTTATCTTATCAGGATAAAAAGTATCCTATCTCTCAAGTTGGACCAAACTGCACAGCGTGTGCAAAATCTCATTGAAATCAGTAGGCAGCCCGTACATACTCAATCTCGATCGCGATCGGTGATCAAAATCAATGATCGCGATCCAGATTGATAATGTACGAATTAGATTGATGGATTGATGCATCTGATCACAAAATATCTAGATATTTTGAAATCAAGATCGCATCAGTCTCGCTGTGCGCTTCAATGAAAATGGGTGTCGATGACACGCCCTGCCCGTCGCCGCCGATTAAAAGTTGCAGCCTATTTACGTTCCACTGCTGGGCACAGGCCTCCTATCATTTCTGAGAGGATTTTAGGGCAAAGAAATGTCCGCCGTGCTGCCCCAATACGTGTTGGCGAACTTAACATGTTTTCGAAAATATTTTTTTCTTATTTCTCTGAAATGCAGGTTTCCTCACGATGTTTTACTTCACAATTTTCAATTGTATTGCAATTAACAATTTCATTGGTGCTGGCGGGGATCGAACGCGGGTTGCTCGAGTACTGTGAAGCTTATAGCGAACGCTAACCATCTGAGCTACCACGGCGATTGAATCGGTGAATTCAAAAGTAACGAATACTTCAATTTTTTAACCAGAAGATTTCATCATGCTTTTGGAAACTTTAACAGAGCTCTTAAACAGAGCGGATTCTCCAGCATAAAGATAATACAAATAATATAAATATAATAAAAAAATATATGGAGTTATCATTTGTAGGAACTCATCGAAACATTTTCCCCCATCCTGAAGTAGTTTTTATAATCGTCAGTTTCAGCAGTTAGTTCAATTTATTTTAGTAGATTTAAGCGAGTGTACATTTCTTTCTTAAGTAATGTAATGTCCTCCAGACCGAATCTCGGCCACGGCGGCCAGTCTCAACGGAGACTAGCCATCGGCGCAGGACAGGATTATAGTGCCCAAGTGTATGCGCAAGCACAGGTGCACTCTCTATTCCCTCACTCTCATAGCCCGATGGAACGGTAAACCGACACGACCGGAGAGAGGTCAGGCGCAGGACCAACGGCTTTACGTGCATTCCGAGGCACGGGGGTGAAACACCGCCAACTTCCTGACTCCGGGCAGCTACTGAGAATTTCTTGATGGAAAAACTCAATAACTAATTTTTTGGCCCGACCCGGGATTCGAACCCGGGACCTCATGATCAGTAGTCGCACTACTACAACCACTAGACCAACGAGGCGTTCTTAAGTAGCCACTGTTTAAACCACTGCCTTTTTCGAATTCTTTTCTTCAAAGTAAGGACCAAAACAAGTGATACTACAGCTTTAACCTCATGTAATTTCACGACCACAGAGTACTTTTTAATATGACAAGGCAACAGACATTGTTAAGGGGCGTATTACAAAAAAACGCGAAATTACAAGGTTTCCTCGTTGAAATTTTATGTTTATCGTTCATTGCTTGAAATAACAATTACTTGGTAAAAATAGTTCGTTTTCTCTCCTCAAATAAGCTCGGAATGGATTTTAGATAACTTATTTATTTAATCAGTAATAATCATTCTCCCGATGCATGTTTAGGCAAAAACTCTCGAAGACATGATTTGGGAGCTCTAATTTGTAAATTCTATTGAATATCGACCATCAAAAAAAAATATTTTTATCTCCCAAATATCCTACACTTTCAGAATAATGGAATACATTTTCGTTATATGCTTTTCACGCTAGGAAAAAAAAATCGACATAATTCAAAAAACGACCAAAAAAGCTTCGATACAAGCCCCTATATTTCCGAAGTTCTACATCATTTAGAAGTAAAATTCATACCAAAATAATCACCAACATATGCTTACACTATGCTATTATTTTTACTTTTTAAATCGTTACTATTATATTTTAATTAATTAAATAAAAGTACTATATATTTCACTGTGCCGGCCATCTGCGATCATTAACGCGCGAGCGCTTGCCGAGGGTGGACCTGCGTCAGTTTATTTCGGGCGCTGCATCGTTTCAATACTACCGTAGCGTGCGTCGATTACCTGCATACTAGAATATCGTCAACTACGACCGCTATTTTTGATCGATCGGTTTAAAACTATTTTATATAGTTATAATTTAGATTACGTCTCTTCAAAAATGTGGTCTATTCATTGACTTAGATCATTGTTATTTGAGGGCTTCACCTAATGGTTTATACAGCAACGGTCTTATTGAAGTTAAATGTCCTATTTCAGCTTTCGGAATAGATTTTGATACGGCCTTTCGACAAAAAAAAAGTTAAAGGTTATAAATTCAGTGATTCAAGTGTAACATTAAATCAAAATAATGACTGGTTTTACCAAATCCAAGTCCATTTTCATTTAACAAATAAAAATGTCTGAATACTTGCCATAATATGTATTGGCCCAGATTAATGCAGTAAAAGTACTAAAAATTTACAAATACGACCAATTTTAGATTTTCAATATGTTACCCAAGTTACAAGCTTTTTATGAAAAGTGTGTACTGCCTGAAATTATCGAATCGAGAAAAGTTCGGTCAATGCCGTCGCAGCAAATATTTTTCTTATAAAAAATATAGTAATTGACTGTAAGTACCGATTAAAAAATATTAGTTAGATTTGGTTGTTATATTTATTAAAACAGGTTGCAACCGTTTATTTATTTATACCACTATTCTACCGGTAGTAGACATAATCGATTATTAACATTCGATTACAGCGTAACAATTAAAATATTTATGTGTACTTATTTTGACACTAAATTTCATAAATAATGAATAATATATCAAAATGGTATATAATAATAAATAATAAATTATATAATTATATAATAATAAATTAATAAGATAACATTAAAATGACACACCAAAAAATATTCCATCCACTGAAGTCCATCCTAAGAAAACTTTGTATTATGGAAGATCAAGATCGTTTAGTCGCCATACTCACAGTATTATAGTGCGAGCGAGTGAATAGATATGAAAGAAAGTATCGGTCGCGTAACTTGCCGCCCGCTCGGTGCGTAAAATACCTAAATTTGCGAAACGCCGAAATGTAAGAGGGCTCTTAACGCAGCGGTTACGATATACGGACTGAAGAAATCAAGATTGAAAGTGTAATGTTGTGCTGCGATCCCGTAATCCACGATCGCGATCAGAACTGTGTGATTGCAATCGAGATTGAGTGTGTACGGGCTGCCGTAGTTTAGGAAATCATCGCGGACAAACAACGTGACACGTAATTTTTATATATAAAGATATATATATATATATATATGTGTGTGTGTGTGTGTTAAAAACAATTGCTGTCCGTTAATCTCGCTAAAACTCAAAAACGGCTCGACCGATCTTGATGAAATTTTTGTATTTGAATGTGTTCCTAAATGGTTTAGATTCACATTTGGACTCGGTAGGTGGCGCTGTTGTTGAGAGCCAGAAAACAGCTGTGCGAATTCGGGGCGCATCGCTAGTAATGTATAATATAATATTACAAGTAATAACTCTGAGAATATATAAAGAATTTAAGCAGAAAAAGTATTAAAAAGGAATGTAAAATAATCAAAACGTCTGCGGTAGTACCGGTCGGCTTAGCTTGCGTACCGGTACGCCCGTTTAGGAGTGTCACTTACACGGAATCAGTTGCACGCTTTTGGTGTTCACCCAGCAACATGATATGACTCGATATTATTTTGTAATATTGGGAAAGATTGTATGACACTTTAAGTAAACTTGAATTCTAATAACTATGTGATTGCTTTCATCGCGATTTTTTATTGAATTATAAAGATGATTCATTATATCATTAAATTCAACAAAAGACAATAAAAAAACACATTAATTAATGTTGTAAATATTTGTCGGTTGCACATCTGTAAACAGGCGGTTGAATAAACAGAACCAACATATAATTTTAACCTGTTTTCTTTGTTCTGTTTAACCCTGTATAAAATATTTAAGCGCAATACCCGTGATACTGCTATACAAAAGCTAAAATTAGGTTTATTATTGTATTATTGTAAAGTAGTAATTAGTTTGTATCTTTGTATAGAAAAATAAATTATTACGAGGAATACTGATAAAATATAATGTTATGATATTATTATTTATCGAAATGTTTTAGTGACAACCCTTGCATATTTTTAACGACTTGAGGTCGAGACAGCCTTGTAAGTAAGTATTTTGTAGTATAACAAAAGAGTTGACCCACTATTAGTACTATTTATTACACATATGGTATAGCTGCCGTTTTAGGGAACATTGTATTTATGTTCAAAGTGACTAGAAATACTATTTAAAAAGGTGGGGAACTCTGTTTAGCACCGCTACATTTAAATCATAAAAATTTGGTAGTCCTCACTAGCAGATATTTAAAAAAATTGTCATCCGTTGTTGACTATTGCCCTTGATATTGAGAATATGAGAATGAAGAAAGAGAATTGAATAAGAGAATATTCATTTCTCTTCTATTTCTCACTTCTCATTATTGTGTATAGCATTTTATAAAGTAAAATTAAACGTTCTATGTATACAATGTTTTATTTTACATTTTTTATGTGTAGGACAATTCCTAACACGTCGTCGTCACGTCGTAATCTAAAGTGTACATAATAGACGGAATTGTCCTTCGCAAAAAATATGTAAAATAAAACATTCTATACATCATGTATAGAATGTTTTATTTTACATCAAGTATAGAATGTTTTATTTTAGATCATGTATAGAATGTTTTATTTTACATCATGTATAGAATGTTTTATTTTACATTTTTTATGAGTAGGACAATTCCGTCTATTATGTACACTTTAGATTACGACGTGAAGACGACGTATTAGCAAAGTAATGTTGAGTCGTGGTTCACATTCCATTTTTTGTTCCCTGCCAAAATGAATGAGATTTTCTTTCTAGCTTTATCAAAGATCTGCTTGAGAATTAACGCCAGGACTAACGCTCACCTCAGCTGTTTTACATTAAGCGTACAAATAAATATCTATACAAAAATCTACGTCATGAAACCATTTCTTTATTTATTATTGATACTACATACATACATATAATCACGCTGCCTTGCACGAGCCTGTTAGACACCTTCAGACTGCTCATAAAAGAGTGCAAAGCTCCATTCACCATGCTTCCTGCATTCACTCTTCTCTCGATATCACTCAATTCCCATATAACATTCTTCAAATTCTTTTAAGATTCTTGCAGTGGTTGTCAACAAACAAGTAATTTTTTTATCATTTTCCTCGTGACAAGTAATTTAAAAAAGATTATTTATATTTTCTTTATTGTGTGCTTTACAAAAACTGGCATCAGTAGTGATATAATTATGGCAATGGTTTTTGACTACGAAAATTCCGCATAAAATTAAATGAAATTTTAATTATATGTCACGACTAGCTGATCCCCGCGACTTCGCTCGCGTGTTAAGGTTTTTATGTTTTTGCGCGGTACCCTAATTATAATTTTTTTTAAAGTAGCCTAAGTTACTCCTTATGAAATCAGCTGTCTGCCAATGAAAGTCCCGTAAAAATCGGTCCAGCCGTTTCAGAGACTAGCCGGAACAAACAGACAGACATACAGACAGACAGACAAAAATTTTAGAAATTGTATTTTAGTTACAAGTGCCGTATTTACTTTCATATGCATTTAGTAAAAAACAGTAAATTTGACATTACAAACAGACACATTTATTTGTATAGGTTATGAATCATTTGTTTAAAAAAGAACAGCCTTACTCCCGCGGTATAGTGTTAAAAACCCAGGCTGGTTTTCCTTGCTTTTATCTATACAAATAAAATTGAAGTGTCTGTTTGTAACGTCAAAATAACAGCTTTTCACTAAATGCATATGAAAGTATATATCGTACTTATAACAAAAATACAATTTTTTTAAAAAAAATTCTGTCTGTCTGTTTGTTCCGGCTAATCTCCGAAACGGCTGGACCGATTTTGATGGGACTTTCACTGGCAGACAGCTGATGTTATAGGGAGTAACTAAGGCTGCTTTTGTTTTGGAAAAATAATTAGGTTTCCGAACAAAAAAATTAAAAACCTAAATTACACGCGGGCGAAGTCGCGGGGAACAGCTAGTATAGAATAAAGGTGACACACGAACACTCAGTCCACCTGACGATAAGTGGCTGCTGTGACCCAAAGAAATCTATATCTGAAAGGCCATAAGCGTTTAGCAAAAAATGCAACCGCTCTCTTATTTGCAGCGACGACCACACGCGGATAGTTAAAAAAGCAATCAGCGAGTGGTCGTCGTCTCTCATCGAAACTTCTTCATGTAATAATTATCTCGTAAATCTTAAGCATTTTTCCGACCGATCGCCAATCCGTAGTGATTTTAATTACATCGCATAAATACAACGCATCATGTAATTTTCTTTGTTTGCATGAGATTTTTTTATTTTCGCTAACACGCTTCGTCAAACCGTAAACCAATGAATCTTATTTAGTAAAAACAGGAGATAACCAGTTCTAAATTCTAATGAGTTTGTACTGCTAAAATTTTTGTATTGATAAGTTATTATTCCATGTTAGGGTATATATCCCTTTGTCTGCCGACTTCCAAAAAGGAGACGGTACTCAATTCGAGTGTATGTTTTTTTTATGTGTGTTAGCTCATAACTTTGTACTGGACGAACAGATTTCGATGATTCTTTTTTTATATGAAAGCTGATAGTTCTCGTGTGGTCCAGTTTTGATCAAGGTCAGACCAATGGTTATTGAGCTATTCTTAAATAACCTATATTGAAGTCGCTTATATTGAAGTCGGCTATACAAAATTTTTAATTTTAAATTATAATTCTCATTCTTGGTCAACCTTTTTCATTCACTTCTAGATATTTTCAAGAATACCCCAACTGAGGTTTCAACGTTTATAATAAATTGGCGGAAATTGTCTCAGGAAAGACAAAAACCGAAACACGTAAGTGCAAGGAATGTGCATGTATATAACGAGTAATGACTCAATCTGTGAATGTTATGTGCACTTGTTATTGATATGCATATCAGAAAATATAAGTGTATGATTTTGTGATAATGTCATATATGTATATTGTAAGTGTATACACGATAATTATATATATATATATATATATATATATATATACACGAAAATATAAACAAAAATAAAATATAATGTATGTTTTGATGCTAGGCACACTAGTGTTACACATGTACCTAGCATCAAAACTACTACTCCCATAGTTATCAATAATTATTATTAATAAAATTAAATATGGAGAGAAAACTATATTTATACTGAAGTTAACATAATAAGTTCATTGATCATGAGATGCATTACTAAATCCTAGCAGAAAAATCATAAATCGTTGGTTTTCAGATCTGATTGTACTACAGAGCACTAGGTACATATTATATAATTTATGAATATTTTGTGCAAATTAGCTAATATTGATAATGATGTATTTTATCAACAATATTAGAAAAAATCATCTCACCCAAAGAAGACACATGGCGTGCGCTACATTTATCGAAATATTAAAAATAATGTATGGTTGAATTTTCGTCTCTAAGAGTTTGTCTATTGATTAAGATTTTATTGATTATTTGCAATAACAAAAAAGGAAAATTCAAGGAAAAATCAAAACATTTAAAGTTCAGTTTACGTAAGTAGTTTGTGTGATAAAGTACAAATCCTTTATTATTTTAACCAAAATCCCAAGCCTTACAAACCAGTAGTTAAGTTTTTAAAGTGTTTTAGGTATGCAAAAACGGATCGTGCGCGTCCTCCATGGAGACGAGATACTCGAACTCTTTTCGCATTGCTGGTATAGCCAAGTGTTCAAGAGGATAACATCGGCAAGATCCGAGTAACCCCATCGGATACATACGCGAGTGCTCAACTAACGTATTTTTTGAATTGCTGCTTGAATGAGCTTTAATATTTTATTTTTGTACTATTTTGACTCAATTGTTTAAGTTCAAAGGAGTTAACATTTGGTTACCTTAATAATCTGTGAAGAAATGTCAAAAGGATATAAATGTAAATCAAATCTAGGAGGGCTACGCAACAAGCTGGTAGATAAACCTGCTTTGAGCCCGGCAAATCACCACAGATCATCCTGCTGAAGAAACATAGTGCTACCAGTGCAAAAACAGGAGGGGTTGCCTGTTTTTTAATATAATCGAAAAGCATTCAAAATGGCAATATACCTGAATGCAATAACTTTTTTGTCAGCGTTAAATAATTATTCATTAAAACACTGCGTGTTGGACACCAAACATGTTCATTATTTGTAATGTATACAACTAACTGCCTTTTCCTTTTTAAATGACTTTAATCTCAAACACTTCACATGAATTAATTTTGGCAAATAATTAATGCCATCAAAAACATAACTTGTAAAAAAAGCAAGTCTCACAACTCAGTTCTTCCACCGTAAAAAGTTGTGAGATCCATGTAATACCAAGTCGGTTAATTTATTCAGTCCCTACTTAAGAGTTCTTCTGTCTCAAGTAATTATGTAATTAGCTAACCTAACAACATCTTATAGTGACCATATCAATATTAAAAATCTTTTATGTTTTAAATAAATAGATTGACTTGGCCATCGCATGAAAACACAATGTATCTCACAAATAATACATGTTATATTAAATTAGACTGTTTAGAGACCTCTTTTACTAGTAACAATGCATTCCATCTTAGTCCTCAGGGGTAAAACACATCTGCATTTTGATTCTTAATTGATGATAGACATAGATATCTATGGGCCATAGCATCCACTTACCATCAGATGGTATATGTGCTTGGTCGTCACTTACTCCTGAACATTTATTTAGTGTATTGAAACAATGTTTGTTTAGAAATTGAGACAGACATACTTCAGTTAATACTTTATAGAAAAAATGTATGTAATGAGGTTTTGAAAAGTGCATTGCACATAAGTACGCACACACACATGCACACAACTTTGCACGCACACACACGGTGCGGCATACTGCAGGTCTAATACTAGACATCAGCTATTGACATCATACATTTTGAGTTATATCTTGCATCAAAACAATGTGTGAATAAACCTTGTGCTTCAAGCTCGTCGACTGGCACCTTGGCGAGGCGCTTACTAATGTCAGCGTGAGCATCGATTGCACGGCGCGCTCCTGTGACATCATCAGCGAAGTCAGCCCGAGCCACGTCTTCCTGCAGATCGTCCAAACGATCCAGAAGCTCTCCTGCCTGCCACATAAGCTCTTCCAATGCCTACAAATGTATTCATAATAACAATATTTATAACATATTTCAATAAATATGATGTGCAGAAAAGATAATTATCAACAAAAATAATCTATAATTTTCATCACATAAAGCTAGAAATTGTGTAAGCTATGTTTCAGGGGTACTTTAATTTTGGAGCTTGTCTAATGTATAATTACTTAGCTAACAATAGAGTTCTTATTAACACTGAGGTTTTAACATAATTATGTATGTAATAAATAAAAATGTATATAATTAACAAAGAAATAAGAAATGAATATATCCACAGTGGAACCAGAGTAACCGACATAGCCCAACGGATTAGTAAGCTGAAGTGGCAGTATAGCCGGCCATATAGCTAGAAGAACCGACCACCAATGGGGAAGAAAGGTTCTCGAGTGGCAGCCTAGTACTGGTAGCGAAGTGTAGGACTACCCCCCACTAGATGGTGTGACGACCTGGTAAGACATGCAGGAAGTCAATGGATGCAGGTGGCTCAGGATCGTGCTTTGTGGCATTCCTTGGGGTAGGCCTATGTTCAGCAGTGGACTTATGAAAGGCTGTAATGATGATGATGATAATTAACAAATGATAAAAGTTTAAATTAATGGTTAGTGAAATTAGACATCTCAATTATACAATACTTAAATCTGTAAAATTGTTAATATATCAGTAAAACTGTACTTACAAGTCTCAAATCAATCCACTGTGCATGGTCATAATGCAGTGTACCATCTAAATCTGATGTCAATTGTGTGCTATCTATGACTTTAGGCAGTGCTTCTAGACTAATCATGGTTGTCTGGAACAATAATTATGTCATAAAAGATAATGAGACAAGTATTTTTTTTATAACGTAACCTCCACACTATCTCCTGTATTGTGGAGCCAGTTTACAAATATGTATTGCACAAGGACAAACATCCAGACCCGGAACAATTATTTGTAGGCCATCAAATACTTGCTCCGTGCGGAATTCGAACCCACGGCCCTTAGCTGTGCAACACAATTACTAAGCCACTGTGCCACGGAGCCGTCAAATTTTGCCATTTATTTGAATAGGTTTTTCAAATAGCTAGCAAAAATATGTTTGAGTAATATTTGTTTCATAGAAATATAATGAGCAATTATAGTATGTCCTCCTAATAAAACTACAACATAGTAGTGGAGCTATGACAATGATCTTAGACACACATTTCTTTCAGTTTACAGCCTTTCTTAAGGCATGCCCCTAAATGTTTATATTTAGTTAAAACTCCAATAAAAGTTTAAGGTGTAGTTAATTAATTCAAGTATTTTATTGCACAATGGCACATTACTTTAGTTGACTGAGGGCATATGCAACATACTACAAATTGAAATGATATTTATACCAACATTGTATTATAGTATCCAGGATCAACCAGTCTAAGCTTTTGTAATAATTTATAGGCAATAAGGACAGAAGGGACCTAAGACAATCTACATTGATAATATTGCTATAAATTAAAAATTACTAGTTTTAATAACATTTATTTTTATTTTTATAGAATAACAGTGACAAGCCAGCACACAGTTCACCTCTGACCCATAACAGATATACTTAACAGTCACTATATCAACTCACCTCAAATTTGTATTTATGTGCTCCTATTGTTGTGCGTTGCTTTTGCCAAAAATTGTCAGGTTTCACTACCAGTGCCTGATGGACGGATGAAGGGAAGTGTTCTTGCAAAACTTTTAGTATGGGTTTAATAGCAGCCCAGGCTGAACCTCTCATATCTATTAGGATTGTAAAGCCATGTGTTTTGACAGAATCACTGAAAAAAAAATATTACTATTAGCCTAACAAAGTTTCTTTCAGTTGCAGATAGAAATAAAGTACAATATTTATCACAAAAAGAAGTTACTTGTACTTAATATAATGTAGACAACAGATGTGATAAATGGAAAGAGAAATTCTATAATATTAACATTAAACAATACTTATAATGAATAATTAAATCTTTTTAGTATGAAATACCTAACTTCTTACCTAGGAATACTCATAAGATAGTGCAACAAGCGCCTATAATCATCTGGTGCAACCCTGTCCCGTCTGGAATTTGCAGGAAACCATATTATAGGTCCTCCTCGGCGATCCACACCACCGGTAAGTGCCGCCACCCGCTCCTGGAGTAGCGGGAGTACGTCAAGGGCACGTGCCCCGACCTCCATGGTTCACCCCACTTACAGCTTGTGTTGAAGAAGCCTACAAATATTAAACAGTTATATGAGTTAATTACTATGAAAATATTTTTCAAAATTAGAAAAGCATGAATATTTTTATTTTCTATATTTTAAAATAAAAATATGTAAAAAAAATTTGAATGCTTTGTTTTAAAGATTATTAATTATAATCAAAATCAATAAACTTCTTTTTTATTTTACTGTATTAATAATGACAACTCTTTTGTAAAACATAAACAAGCAATTGTAAATCATTGTTTATAATGTAATAATTATGAAGAAAGATATTTAAAAAATTAGATATTAATGGTCATTATTTGAAACTTAATGCTATGTAGTGTAAAACTATCTACTACGTCATGTTGTCTCATGGCTGTTGTAAGAGGTAAAGCTGGGAATCTAACCTGAAGATGGTCAGCAGTGTCTTACTAAACTACAGACTTCAAAAGGGGGAGGTATTCAATGTGACTGTATGTTTTTTTATGTGTATGCTACCTCATCACTTTTTTCTGGGTGGACCAATTTTAATTCTTTTTTTATCTGAAAGCTGGTGTTTCTCGTGTAGTCGCATATAAATTTGATCAAGGTCTGGTCAGTTTTAAAGTTATTCTTATTAATTTATACTGAAGTTGGTTGTACATTTTTAATTTTAAATTATAACAACCAGAAAAAAAAAACTGGTTGTCTACCTATCTGCCATGGGTGAAAAATCATTTTGTCTTAAATGTAAAAATATAATTATATTATATTAAATAACTGCACTTCTCATATATACATTGCGAGATTACTTTAAAGGCAAAGTTAACAACTCCCTATATCATAGCCTAAGAATAATTTGTAAAAGGACAACTTGCATTGCCTAGGCACCTTTCCATGACTCAATCTAACCCATCATTTAAAAGATTTATAGTAGTAATATAGAATGTACCTATTGTACACAAAGTAAATAAAAAAATATTTGGCCAACACCATGACCACCAATACATTGACTGTTACATGTCATCACAAAGAAATTAACTAAAAGTTGTTTCGGTTAATGTATGTCAAAAACGATGTGCATGAAAATAACAATATTCATCAAATATTGAATCACCATAATTGTATTAACATTTCGAAAACTACAAATATGAAAAGCGAAAGTTTCTTTATAGTCCGTAAGACCAACGCCAAGATGTTGACACGGGTGTTTGCAAGATAATGACGCGATGTACAAAAACTTAACAATTTGTAAATGAAGCACGAACATGGAACACACAATTACTCATCTACATTCCATAGTAGGTACCACAATATTTTTTAATAATCGCCGATGACAAATTATTGAAGGATATATAACTACATGTCACAACAAATAACCTCAGTCAGCCATCAACTAAAACTAACCGTGGTGACACAAGGGTGTTATTTAGTCGGTTATAAAAAGTTCGGCACACATTATTGTCACTGTTGTTATCTTCACTAAAACATTTGTAAAAAATATAGTCATTTGTGCCTTAACACTTAATAAAAACAAAATCTATCCATAATGACACACTGAGAAGCACCAACCAACCACCACAATGGCGCGCCAGGGATGTTTCAAACTTTAAAAACCGGTAACAGTAACGGAATAATAGAGAATATTAATAACGCATTCGTTACAAATATAGCATGTCTAAAGAAATAAAAGGTCATATAAATAACAAGACCAGATTTCATGCGGGTCTTCACAATCAGGTATTTTTGAGTAATTATTAGCCGATATTACATTTACGAATAAATAGTAGCGAAAACGCTATCGTGTCAATACTTTCCTATCATAATCACATATTATTATTAGTGTCCGACCGAAACAGGATTTTCAACCGAAGCCGAAAACGAACCTTCGGTCTGGGTGTCAGTTTCGGCCGAAACCGAAACCGAACCTTATTTAGACATGTTCATTTTTTGATTGTTTTTTGGAATCTGATATAATTTTATACATATACAAATAGGTAATGCATGTTAATCAAAAACAGTAACTGTAATAGTCATGCAGCAATATATTTATTTGTTTTCAAGTAAAAATCTACAATTTAACGTAAAGAAATCATTTTTAAAGTCAACTTTGTAAAAAAATCAATACTTACACCCATAAAAAGTTGCTCGCTAATTGAGAACATATTTTGTTGTGTTCACAATATTGTTAATATTATTCAATGAGAGCATTTACTTAATATATCACACTCACTCACAATATTCATACACACACCTTAACAAAATCCCACAAAATATACAAAACCTGCTCAAAGTTCATAAACTTTAATAAATTAAGTTTGTATAAAAAGGGTTATTATAATATCAAGAAATTTACGGATGATAATAATCCCACTATGGTGATCACAACCGAGCTATTTCTAATTTCTTTTTTGTTGTCAATTGTGTTACATACATGATTGTAAGAGTTGCGTAGCTACGTGTGGGCGAAGTGGGCCCTCGCCCACAGCCTCGCACTTAAAGGGGCCTTGCGAGATCCCTAAAACGCGATACCCCCAGACTTTACCACCGATGGCTAATTAATTTGATCACATTTACCCTTGAAAAAGTGAAAGTGTGTTTGTTTGGGGTCTTGCAAGAAGCCCCCCTTAAATGCGACTGCGAGGCCTTTGAAACTACCTTCAAAGACCGTGGTTGTTACATTGACGGAATACGAGACTTGTCAGGAATTCATAGATATGAGTAGGTACGAGCGTAACACTTAGTTCATAAAAATTCAAAAACTGAACAAACTAGCAAGTTATTACTCTAATTATATCTTTTCAAAATAGTGTCCATGTACATCATTTTTAAGATGTATTTCTTTTATTTTCGGAAATAAATAAAAATCGCAAAGTGCGAGGTCTGTGCTATAGGACAGGTGACCCAGTAATTCCACGTCTGACATCGCCAAGTAGTCGATTGTTTGCTTGGCAGTGTGCGATGAGGCGTTGTCGTAGTGAAGGAGGATCCTATTGCGAGGTCCTTTCTCCCGAACTTTTTCCAAGACAAATAGCAAACTATTGTTAGTGATACACTCTGCAGTAACTGTTTTTCAATCCGCTAAATCAAGTGTTGCGTAATGACCTGTCCTTCCGAAGAACGAGGCCACCATCTTTTTTCCCCACGCTTCGACTTCTCTATACTTTAGTACGCAACTCCTCGGAAGGAAACACCCAGACAGCAGACTGTCTCTTAGTTTCAGGATCATAACAATAAATCCAGCTTTCGTCACCAGTAAGTATGTCGAACACAGCATTTGAGTCACCTCCATTAAATGTTTGAACCATTTCACGACACCAATCAACACGCCTGAGTTTTTGGGCCTCTGTCAAGTTAAGAGTGGCCTCTGTCAAGTATTTGTGCCCGGTGGATACACCGGGCACAAAGCTTCCTGACTGCAAAATATTCATGGAGGATTTTGTGCACTTGACTCATACCGATGCCTTATCTTGTCCGAATCTGCTGATAAGTCACTTTTTTGTCCGCCTCTATCACACGCCGCACAACACTGATCTATATATATCTTCAGTCGTCGCCGTATAAGGCCGTCCCCATTGAGTTATACAAGACTAAATCAATGGCCGTCCCTCACGCAGATCATCGGTGAGATTAGTACTACCACGTTTAAACTCATTAAACCAGTTATAAACAGTGGCACGAGATGGGACTGCATCGTGAAAGGCCAACCGAAGTCTATCATATCTTTCTTGTTGACTTAAATAACATCGAAATTCATAAATAATCAGAGTACGAAAATTTTCTTGCATTAAATTCATGCTGGTGTGACACAGACAATTTTCAATTTGCCGCCAAATCGTAAACAAATGACAAATTAATAAAATACATACACAATAATATTGGCAAAGAGTTCCATTTTCAAAATTTGAACTTATTTTTTATTATATCGTTTACAAGTGGCCAGTTCTAAAAACTTTCAGTGTCGCCCTCGTATATCCTGTAAATGCATGTGAAATTAAGGATTGTAAAATTTATTTGATTTAAAATTAAACGTTTGTCTTAACTTCTTTTAATTAGTTTTACTCCTCATTAAAATTATAATGATTAATGTCCGTACACTTTTAGTATTTATTGTTTTTATTTATTTTTATACATTTATAAACTAAATAATAAATATATTATGCAAAATTATGTGTACTCCTCAATAAAAACAGACTTAAATTATCTTAAAGCCCTACTCCTCGCGATAAAGTATACAAGCGGGTTATATGGATGCCCATTACAAAGGTCTTCCGGCGGCGATATCCATAATTAGTGTTAAATAGCAAATGTTTCATTTTATGAGAACTGGTCTCCCTTGTTGATTAACAACGCATCTGCACTTTTTATCTATGATAGCTGTAGATGTCTGTTGGTCACGGTATCCTCATACTAGCAGGGGGTATGTATACTCGTTTGTTACCAAAGCTGGTAAAAATGTTCCAAAACATTGGTGGTGTTTCTTCACTAAATGGCTTCTGGATAAGAAATTCGCTTGCTGTAACCAGCGGCGAAACCAAATGCAGATGCAGTTCCCTGTAATACTGATATCTGCAACACAAGATATAAGTAACATCTGTTCTGTTCTGTTGTGTATTAAAACTAAAGTCAAAGTCTGCTGAACAATAGACCTTCCCCATAGATTATCTTATAGGAGTTATATTTGCTACAGATGCCACGCTTGTTGTTGTTTGATGCAAATAAAAGTTTTGAATCATTGAATCTTGACAAGAGGGTTGGCAACTGCAGTATTTTATTTTTAGTCTTTATTAGGAAGACGCTGTTGCCCATCACCTGATTTGTTTCCTTCTGTTGCCTCCCGCGGCACACACGGGATAATATTATGATCGTGTAGTTGAGGTGTAAGTAACATGCAATGAATCAAATATGTAGTTACTACCGAATACTAATTATCATTTAGTTAGACAAACTTGGTTTATCGTTGTCATTCGCATTTCTAAGTCTTATTCACCATCATTATCATTATTCCAGATCCCTTCACAATTCCACTGCTGAACATAGGACTCCCTCAGTATATGCCACAAAGCACAGCCTTCGCCCATGTAAATATTGTATTGTATATTACTATTTGAATATCACAAAGTAGAACTACTGGAAAATCGACTGCTAAAACACTCGAATATAGCCGTAAAATTTTCAAATCTCGTTTAAAATGGTGTCAGATCCATGAAGAACAGTTAAAAATGGATATTATCGCATAATATCCATTTTTAAACTGAAAAACCGGTTTTTACATTTTTTACTTTTTAAATGGATAATATCTCAAAACATGATTTTCGTACCTTTTCGATGTCCACCAATAAGTTAACAATTAAACCCAGTCTCCTTGTGAGTGTAGATGTTATTAATGAAACAAAACTTATAGCTAATATGTTTAGGGATTGCTTTTCTTTGAAGTCATCATTGGGAAAAGCGCAGTCTAAATGTGAAGCTGGGTCTAAGCGCCAGGAGCTGTCTTCTAAATTTATAGGTAAAGATGTTAATCGTGGTATAAGATCTATGTCGAGAAGCAAATCTCCTGGCCACGATGTTCTCAGCATCGAGCACCTACTATACGCCGGGCCTCACCTACCGAGAGTATTAGCCCTATGTATAGGACATTCTTACTTGTCCACTGAAATGACTAAAAATGTGGTGGTCAGTCAAACAGTGTCAGGTGAGTCTTGAAAAAAAAACCGGTGATGGTGACATAAATAACTATAGACCTATCTCGCTGACCGCGATTGTTGCCAAAGTGCTTGATAGTCTGTTTGCTTCTTTATTAAAGAAATATCTGAAGCTACAAGATAACCAGTTTGGTTTCAGACCAGGTCTTTCCACAAAAACTGCCATCTTGCGTATAAAGCAGACTATGAAATTCTTTACAGACAGACAAACACGTATATACGCCTGTTTCCTCGATTTGCTGAAAGCATTTGACTTGGGTTGCTACGACATTTTATGACAGAAACTGGATAGTATCAAGTGGCCTGCTGAATTAAATAATATCTTTAAATATTGGTATTAAAACCAAGTTCATATCGTATGATGGCCGAGTGTTTTTTCTGATCCATACAGGTTAGAGTGCGGGGTGAGATAGGGTGTTTTGACCTTGCCCAAACTCTTCAACTTGTATATTAATGTACTGTTACAGGAGCTCAGCAGTAGTCATGTCGGCTGCCATATTGACAAAATATGTTTGAATAGTATTAGCTACGTGGACGATAGGGTGCTTCTGAGTGCCTCTATTTGTGGCCTAAGTAAGTTGATAGACATCTGTGACGAATATACTGTTAGTCGTGGACTAAAATAAAATGTAAGCAAAAGTGAATATGTGATCTTTCAGGCCAAAAACAAAAGTTCACTTAGCGTTCCTCCTATTAAATTGAATAGAATCCCTCTGAAGAGAGTATAACATTTTTAAATATCTTGGACATTTGGTAACCTCTGACTTGAGGGACAATTTAGATATTCATATAGAACGCAGGTCGTTGTTTGTAGGAGCTAATATGGTAGCCCGCAGGTTGCACAACATAAGTTAAGATTACGCTGTTTAAAGCTTTTTGTACATCACTCCACACGAGCAATCTCTGTTTAAATACTATCAACAGCTACAGCATATTACAGCACCTTGCGCGTTCAATACAATGATGTATTTCGGCTGGTAATGGGGCTGCCTCAGTTTTGCAGCGCATCGGGAATGTTTGCTGAAGCGAGAGTAGATTTCTTCTACACGATCATACTAAACCGATGCACATCCCTGGTACATAGAATCCGGACCAGCTCAAACCGCATACTAGTGATGTTCTCGAATAGAGTTGACTGTAAGTACTTGAACCATACAACTTGACATTGTTGTATGGTTTATATACTGCCAAATAAATAATCCGAAATCAACAAATGTTCTTACTGAAAGATTTTTATTTATTCTCTTAATTATTTATTTTTATTTAACTTTTTTTTACTATGTAGAAAAATATGTAATATACTTCATGTTGGTCGAAATAAAGATATTATTATTACTATGGAGTACTTTTATAGTATTCTCATTTGGTTGGGCTGAAAAAGTATTGAAGAATAAAAGAGTAATTGATACATAAATATATATTAAATATTCTAACATAAATAGAAAGGGAAAGAAACCGAGGGACGATGCAGGCGGTAGCGAGGAGCACCACCTCCTGCATTTGAGTAAGGAGCGGTCCGTTATGGAGTCCCAGTCGCCTCAGATGACCTGAGAGGCTGACCAGGATAAGCTCTTTCGTAGAGAAGACTACAGGAATAATTTCAGCAGACCACCCCACATGTCGGTCACCTCGTATGCTAGGTCCAGATATTTAGTTCGCTTATCTGTTTCGGCTTTCACTAGATTCTCGTCATATGGAATGGTAATGTTGACTAAAATATCCTTGACTGTGCTCGGTCCATCAGCACAATATCAGGCTTATTCACAAGAATAGTCCTATCTGTGATAAGGGCTTAGTCCCTGTAGAGCCTGGTGCGGACTTTTTAATTGCCATTTTGTCTCTCATTTTATTAATTTTGTCTGGGAAAAAATCGTAAACATTTGATGTTCACCAACATGCCTTGAGATAATGCGATGAAAACGTCCTTGCCTTTAATCCCTCTCAAAAATGAGAAAACGCTAGTGCCCAGCAGTGGGAAGTATAAGGACTTAAAAAAGAAATTATATTTAATTATTTTATATCATTTATCAAATTATTATAATAATTTTAAAAAAATCTTATTTTTAATTCATAACTAATTTAAGAACACAGATATGAATTAATCATATCTTTGTTTAATTATTATTTGTTGTATAAGTAAATAAATGCATGTCTACTTGAAATTCATATCGAACATACATATAATACAAAACTACAACATATAATAGAAACTTACAGTAAATAAAATGGTACAGTCCTACCTTCTGTTCCCAGCTGCAGCATGTTCGTATACTTAGATGCATAGTGTATCAAACCGGTACTTACTTATAGTACTATGTATAACATTCAACTACGCCCGGACCTGTTTTAATACGTTTCGAATTACGTTTTAATTAAACAATACATATTACTAGCCTAAACTACTTGAACAACTTAGATTAACTCAAAAAGTTTTCAATTGGATTCTTAGGGCTTTTTAAAATTTACCGAAAACTTTTCATCGGTTACGGATCCACACTAACGTCGTCGTTCATCCTGTTTATTGATTTTTGACGTTACTCCAAAACTGTGAAAAATTGCAATTTTGAATTTGCTATATCTTTGTCACGTAAAATCTCAGCAAAATGCAGATAATATATTGATATTGCAGGTAATTTTCAAAGTTATAAAACAATTTTGTTAATTAGTGCGTATGGTGTAACAAAGGTGTAAAGTATAAAATAAAAATATTATTTTTACCTACATAATACTTAAAATATAAATATATTTACTTTCCATATTGTGCGTTAGCGTGATTGTTAATATTATGCTTTTGCGACTGTAAATATTTTACTAGCAATGTGTAAAAATTCTTTGAACTAGCAAAAAATATTTCTGTGTATATTACGGCTATCGGGCAATGAACCTTTGATGAAACTTCTGTAAAAGCGTTGATTTTCTTGTCATTTTGTATTTATGCTGAAGCGAAATCCGTTTTTGCGAAAAAAATATTTTTATTAAAACCTTTTTTTCTTAGATGACTTTAAAACGTTTTTGTGCAACAATGATAATTTTACAGGATTAAAAACAAAATATCAACATGACTTCAAAACTGCAAAAGCCAGAGCTATCATGTATGGAGCCAGAGAATTATCGAAAATATTTTCGTGCTTTATGCTGGACGGCTAAGAGGTATTTCATTTTTATTAACTGCTTTTTTGAATTAAGCTATAAAACCAAAATAATTGTATTAAATTATTAATATAAATTTAAGATTTAGCCTTTTTTTTAATAACGTACGTATGGAATATTTATTTATAGCTGGCCTTCTCCTTTGTTAGTTTTAGGCCTATCCCATAGAAGAGAAAATTGGCCTTAATTACTATGCTTGGCCTTAATTATTATGCTCTCATATTGGTCATTACAATTTTAGACTCTACACCTTCATTGTTGATTATCATGCCACAGTCAGGTTAGGTATTTAATATCTGCTAAATATGAGGTGATGTTATATGTTCGAAACCACATCATATTATACTAGAGAGATAAGATTGGACTATTGTTTTTACCAATTAGTAATTGATATTATGTTCATCACATCTATAATATTTTAAAACTACTATATTGCTTAATAATTTCTTTATAAATTCATTCTTCAGAATTAATATAGTGTTTCAAGATTTTACCATTTGGAAGTGTTTCCTTATTTATTATTCTTACTGATTTAATTTAAACTGTTACTATAGTGGACACCATTGTCCAAGGCAGTTGCAGTCTTAAAGTTATTAAGCTTTGTGAACAAGCTTATTGAATGTTGTTTCTAAAACTTTATTAATTTGTTAAAACGTTTTTAATTTGTTTCTGTTTATGTTTGTAAAAACTCATTTAATGGATGATTAACTAAAATTTAATTGTATGTGTTAAAATCATCATGTAATTTGAAAAATAGTTATATATTTAGTCTGATAGTTTTTGCCTCATAGTAAACATGGTAGAAAATAACAATATGACAAAGAATAGAACAGAATTTAAATGATGAGGTAAAATTGTTATTATTTGATTATTTATGGTTTTATTATATGTTAAAAATTAACTGTATAATTTAAGTAATAATTGTTAATATTTAGTTCTGTACTGTTTTTTTTTAAATTTACAATTGTACTTTATTAATTAAAAATAAATAATAATTTCATTAGAAATAAAGTTATTGTTTTCTTTTTCAATATGATTACTGATAGTGCCAATTACATAACATAACTATAACTTTCTATAAGACCTGTAAGTGGTGGCAAAGGTACAATATTATCAATATTATTCTTACATTTTATGGTTGGGACTGCTATGAGTTTTGGCATTAACTATATTTACTCATTACAATTTACTAAAAATGTAACTCACATATCTATTTAATACATCAGTAAATAGCATGTTCTCCTAATGCTGTGAAAACAAAAGCTTACCACAGCTAAATACTATTTTCCCTGCATAAAACAGGATTATTACCATTAATAATCCAGATAGTCACATTGTCATTGGAATATTGAATTTTATTAATTCTTCAATGAATAATAATTCTGCATAATGTAACTCTTGTATTTTAACTTTATGAATAAAAAACCTGCTGATATATGCTGAGGCCATTAAATTTGTGAATATATGCACTGTTCTGATCAAGAAGTTGCTATGGCTTTTGAGAAACATTTTACTGATGTTCCTTTTTTGACAACAAAATCATTAAATTCTTCTCCTACTGTCGCCGAATCATTGCTCAAACAAAATGTAAAGGCTTGTTCTAATACTTTTAAATTCCATAGAGTACTGCCAAAAGATATCGTTAAATATTTTAAAGCTATTGATGTTAAGAAAACGGCAGATTTATGGGGGATTTCCGTTAAAGTTATTTTATCTATAATAGATATATTAGCACCTTATCTAGCCACTATATTTAATATAAGCGTCGAATCTGGTGTGTTTCCTGATTTAATGAAACATAGTAAAGTCATACCTATATTTAAATCTGGTAGTACATTAGACCCCGCCAATTTTAGACCAATTTCTGTACTACCAACATTAAGTAAAATTTTTGAAAAAATTATTTTAGATCAGATGTTAAGTTTTTTTAATATTAATAAATTGCTACATAAAAATCAATTCGGTTTTACAAGGGGTCGCTCGACAACTGACGCTGGAGTTGAGCTTATTAAACATATTTTTTGTGCATGGGAGAATTCAGAGGATGCTTTGGGTATATTTTGTGACCTTTCCAAGGCCTTCGACTGTGTTCACCATGAGACATTAATCAGGAAGCTACAGTACTATGGTGTCAAGAACACAGCGCTTAAACTTATTATTTCATATTTAAGTAATAGAAAGCAGAAGGTTATTATCAATGGTAAAAGTTCTTCCGGGTCACCTGTACTAATGGGTGTTCCTCAGGGCTCGATTCTCGGCCCATTCCTGTTTCTGGTGTATATTAATGACTTACCTCACCTTGTAGGGGATAGTCATGATATAGTATTATTTGCTGATGATACTTCCTAGATTTTTAAACTTAAACGTCAATCATTTAAATGTGACGAAGTGAATAATGCTATATCAAAATTAGTGCATTGGTTTAACGTTAATAATCTGCATTTGAACGGAAATAAAACTAATTGTGTTAAATTTACAACAACGAATGTTAAAAATCTGAATACCAATGTGTTTTTAAATGGGGAGGAATTGAGCCCTGTTGTATCTACTGTTTTTCTTGGCATCACTCTTGACGCAAAGCTTCAGTGGGGCCCCCATATATCCAAATTAGCAAGCAGACTAAGTTCTGCAGCCTATGCTGTAAAAAAGATTAGAGGTCTCACTAGTGTCGAGACAGCTAGATTAGTTTATTTTAGTTATTTCCATAGCATAATGTCTTATGGGATTTTGCTATGGGGAAATGCGGCTGATTCAGAAACTATTTTTGTTTTACAGAAGAGGGCCATTAGAGCTATTTACAATCTAAAACCGAGAGAGTCTCTTAGAGATAAATTTAAAGAAATTAATATATTAACTTTGGCCTCTCAGTATATTTACGAAAATTTAATGTATGTTCACAAAAACAAAGATAGTTTTAGTAAAAAAAGTGATATACATTCTGTAAACACTAGGAACAAACACAAGCTAGTGATGCCAGTTTCTCGACTCCACAGAGTCAGTAATTCATTCTTGGGGCAATGTATACGCTATTACAACAAGGTCCCGGAAAGTGTACAGGTTCTCTCTATTACCAAGTTTAAATGTTTTATTAAGCTGAAACTGTATAAAAAGGGTTATTATAGTATAAATGAATACATGGTTGATAATAACCCCTGGGAATGAGGTGGTCGCTTCCAAGCAGTTTCTAAAATAAATTTTGTTAATAGTTCGTAATCATTTATATTGTAAAATTTATTTTAAAAAAATTGTCCCGCTGGGTTTCTTGCTGGTTCTTCCCAGGACAGAGGGTATTTTTTCGAACCAGTGGTAAAGTAAAAAATGACTTTCAATAACAATTACACATGTAATGTATATTGAATAAAAATTATTCTATTCTATTCTATTCTATGAAGTATTTAGATAAAACATTTATAATGCCTGCAGCAAGTAATTGGAATAATTTGCTTGCTTAAAAATATCGAAATTATTGCATTAACATTAATTACTTTCATAATATAATGAATACATGCTCATATATATATATATATATATATATATATATATATATATATATATATATATATATATATAATAAACTGTATAAAAGTAAAAATAATATGTTTACATATGTAAGGATCACCTGCGTCCCTTTCTCAATTGCACTCACTGTCACCATCACTGCTAACCCAACAACACCACTACTACTGTCTATACTTGGAAAGACACCACCATTGATGATACAATATGTGTTTTATTGGCTTAGCCTTTTGCCTTTTCAGGCAATCTATGGATTGAGGCTTATGTTCAGCAGTGCACATTTGAAAGGCAGTAATGAATAATGAATGATAAACGTTACTAATTATTATTATTATTATTATATTAAGCCTTATTAAATTAATATGAAATGTAATTAATCAAGTTTTAATAAAGGACAATGAAACAGCAGATGAGCTGCAGCGTCTTACTGATAACTACTCAATAAAAAACTGCAGACATTCCCCCTATGAGGGTAAGGTTTTGGGGAGGCCTATGTTCAGAGCTGTATTTTTGACAGGCTAAAATGAATGGTGGATGAATAAACAGTTATATTGATGCCATGATTTATTTCAGGAAAGTAGATAAAAAATCGCAAAGGAGGCTTGGTAAAAAGGAAAAACTGAGAAGATTAAAAGCTGTGGGTACTGTGAGTTCTTGCATTTCACCAGTATTGTTGCGAAACCCATCACCATTCACGGTATATGCTACAGTACGAAAACTAGTGCTGTCTCGATGGCGCCAACTTAGCTCAGCGTACACCGAAGGCTCTGATGATAGTGATAATGAAGGAGCTTCCTGTAGTCATCAGTCTGTTCCTAAAGTTCCCAAGGTAAATGTAAAGTAAAGATGATACAATATACTAAGATTTCCAAGATTTATTTAAGTGTGTTGTAGCCCAAAAGGTAGATAATATATCTGGCTGGTATGTATAAACCTCGCGCACATGATGTACCCTTTCCACTTCCGCCGACTGCGTCCTGCACCTTTCTACTCAGTAGACATGGGTAACTCAATATATAGGTATATATGTGAGCTGTAACTCAGGTCATGGTTGAAGAACCTGAGACGGAGTTGAGAACCGGCTCAATAATCAGCTCAATTGAAAACACAGCAATTAACATTGAGTTTAGTGTAGCAAATTAGTGTTCATGCGATTTGTCTCTGTCTCTAGAGTGTTCTTACAATTCACATAGATTTTCTCCTGTGTTTTCTATATTATTAATTTTTTTGATTAGATGCATGTTATAATGCAATATTAAGAACTCATGGAGCGATATTTACGTTCAACTGCAGCGGTAGTGAGACCGCGATGCGCACAGTATAGTATGTACGATACGACTTAGGGACCTTCAAGAAAATAACCTACTCCTTTTTAAAAGGCCGGCAACGCATCTGCAATTCCCCTGGAGTTACAGTTGTTCATGGGCGGCGGTAGTCACTTACCATCAGGTGAACCGCATGCTCGTTTGCCCCCTTTCCTATAAAAAAAGTAAGAAATTTAGGTATAAGACTAAAGACTATAGTAAATATATAGATTGCTATAGACTGATATAGACTGCTTAACAAATATCCATATTTTAGGCTAGCTGAGTGTTATAGCTTAATGTTAGATAGCCTATACTATTCCACATGAATCTGGCTATAATATACAAAAAGAATTTTTCAAATTGGACTGGTAGTTCCAGAGATTACCGCGTTTAAATAAACAAAAAAACACAAAAACTCTTCCGTTTTATTATACACAGTCAGGTCATAAGTATTGTCACACAGTAAAAACTTTTCTTTTAGAATGCTGGCCACAACAAAGTTTATTGAATTCAAATTTCGAATTGTTCATGAAAATAAAACTGTATACTTTTTAGAATTTTACTCATTTTTAAATATGGAGTGGACGCTTAAAGAAGACCGTGTTGCAGTTATTGCGTTGCATTGTTGCGGTTACGCGCCAATACAAATTTTTGACATACTGAAAAATTTGAATATAACCAAAAGATTCATTTATCCGTACCATCAAACGATACAATGAAGACTCTAATGTAGATGACAGGTCAAGAAGTGGTCGCCCTCGGTCTGTTAGGACTCCAGCAGTGATAAAAGCTGTGAAGGCGCGAATTCAAAGAAATCCCAAACGTAAGCAGAAACTGTTGGCCCTTCAGATGGGGTTAAGCAGAACCACGGTGAAAAGGGTGTTAAATGAAGACTTAGGGCTTCGGGCATATCGAAGAAAAACAGGACATCGTTTGGATGCTCGTCTAATGGACCTGAGTCTGAAGAGATGCCGCGCTTTGTTGAAGCGGTACGCGGGAAAAAAATATCGGGAAATTCTTTTTTCGGATGAAAAAATTTTTACCGTAGAAGAGAGCTACAACAAACAAAATGATAAGGTATACGCACACAGTAGTGAAGAAGCGAGCAACCGTATTCCGCTTGTCCAACGAGGTCATTTTCCATCCTCGCTCATGGTATGGTTGGGAGTTTCTTATTGGGGCTTAACAGAGGTACATTTTTTTGAGAAAGGTGTAAAAACGAATGCAGTTGTGTATCAAAATACAGTCCTGACGAACCTTGTGGAACCTGTTTCTCATACCATGTTCAATAACAGGCACTGGGTATTACAACAAGATTCGGCGCCAGCTCATAGAGCGAAGAGCACACAAGACTGGCTGGCGGCGCGTGAAATCTACTTCATCCGGCACGAAGACTGGCCCTCCTCCAGTCCAGATTTGAATCCGTTAGATTACAAGATATGGCAACACTTGGAGGAAAAGGCGTGCTCAAAGCCTCATCCCAATTTGGAGTCACTCAAGACATCCTTGATTAAGGCAGCCGCCGATATTGACATGGACCTCGTTCGTGCTGCCGTAGACGACTGGCCGCGCAGATTGAAGGCCTGTATTCAAAATCACGGAGGTCATTTTGAATAAACTTTAGTGTCATAAGAATCTATGTTTTGTTAAGTTCATTTTGGTATATAAATGGTTACATAATGAATAAACTTGTTTCAATTATTTTATATTAAACATGTGACAGAATTTATGACCTGACTAGGTAGCTTCACGATGTCGCTGCACCGGCGGGCAAATAACAGCGCCACTCAGGCTGCGTTTGCGGGAATGCTCTGCGGACGTAAATAGCCGGCGTATGTCTCAATTGCAAAAGACATGCAGTATACTCCTGCACAACTTGCGATCATCTCCCGCTAAATTTGAGGGCGTTCTCGCCAATGTGAGTGAGTTTTAAAATAAAATAGCATTTCCTCTACCGCTGCGGGTGCGGGTCAGTATTGTTCCATGAGTTCTTAGCCTTAACTTTAAATTTATTGAAAACAATGTGTGGATAGGTGGATAAAATTTTTACCTAAGAGGATATCCGGGCTGCGATTAGTCGATGCAAACGTGTTCCTCTGTTTTCTGCGGAGCAAATAGTTTTTATAATACGATCCATATCTATCATTACCTATCTTTCCTTGTTTTGTTTTTGCCCATAAATTAATTATTTTATAAACCTCTACACTTCTAACCTTTTTAAAACCTTCTAACAAAAATTTAAAATCACCCTACGAAGAAATTCAACGAATATAAAAAATAGTAAAGAAATAGACATAGCCACAATCTACCTTATATTTTTCTTGGATTTTTTGAATCGGTTTAGTTTTGTGGTGGAAACAGGGGTTTACGAGATGATTTCGTCAACTTTTCATAGCTATAATCAGTCCGAGCTGTAGGTGTCACCTTTCAGTTGTCTAGCTCATTTGGGCATAATGCGACAATAGATTGTTAAAAACGTATCTTCATATTTCTGGCTGTCCATGTAGCTTGAAATAGTTAAAGCCAGAGATTGCTTTAAATATTTATAAAAATCTGGTATCAAAACGTGCGAAACGTTTAAGATGCTCAAAATTTATGTCAAGCTAGCTTCCATCTGCCTTCACCATTGATGCCGATTTCCGACAAAACGCCCGGGCATCTCGTTGAAATAGTTTTCCAAGACTTAATTGAAAAAATATTTACAAAAAAAAAACTAGACTACTAATTTTCATTTTCATTTTTTTATTCAATTATAGCCGCTGTAGTGGCGGTGTAAGAGAATATACTGTTCCCTGTGATCCCTTGGGTGTTGTTAGAGGCGACAGAGGGAAACTGAAACAGGAGATGGGTAGCAGCTCACTATACTCTGAGGGTACATCTTCCTGATAACACAGTTCAGAAGCAAAGAAACTGGTCAAGTGCGTGTCGGGCCACGTACAATGTAGATTTTTCGTGGTTGCCGATCAGAATACGTGGGCTGCCTTGATAATGAGCATAATAAATGAGTTCGCGGTTTGGCCGCTATAACGACTAAAAATGAGCCCAAATACGAAGAACGTAACTGAAGGGCTTATTTTGAAATCAGGCTTATAGGGAGCGGTACTCAAAAAAGATAAAATCTCTTTTCTATTCTGATAATAATAACTTATCTATCCCGCAAAGCTAATAACAGTAATGCATATATGTCGTTTTCTTCATAAAATGTTTATTTTTGACTGTTTACAATAACATTACAAAGTTAGTATTAGGTCATTTTCTATGGAGGTGTAACAAAATTTTTACTAATCCAAGTGCATTTTATAAGTTGGTCGACTATTACTCGTTAAATTCTTAATTCTACTTAGCTGTGATAGTTTTCCTTTTAATTTGTATATATATATACACACACATATATATCTATACTACTACTACTATTGTGTATACTTTTCGCATTTCCAAAAACAGCGGTTTAGTTGATAGAGGAGGGGGGTTTAAAGTGGTATTTTTCATTAGCCATGTGCCCCCCATGGCTAATGAAAAATACCACTTTAAAGCTGAATATTTCGCAAACGGACCCCTGAATCGAAAATATGTTGTTCCACACCTCCATTCTTTTTGAAAGCCCTATCCAACGATACCTCACATGATGAAATAGACGTGTAAAAAAATCACCTCTATTTACTTGTATGGGAAGTACTCAAAATAAAAATGTTTTTTATTTTGAGTACTGTACTTTGCCGAAAAGTAAGTGTTAGGGATTTAGGCGTAAATTTTGATCATAAAATGATACTATCCGAACACTTTGATTACGTTATCAGTAAAGTCTATAAAAATCTTGGTTTTGTTCTTCGCATCTGTAAACCATTCTCGAATATTAATGCAATTAAAATGGTTTATTTTGCGTATGTCAGAAGTGTTTTGGAATATGCTAGTTCGATATGGTCTCCACAGTACAATGTCAACAAAAGCCGCCTTTCGCTGTCGGAAAAAAATCGATACTTACACAGACAGTTGCATTGAGCACGATCTCTTATCTTTCGAACACAGGCGCATTTTGCTTGACATGGCTTTGTTATATGATATAATAAACAGTAATATTGACTGTCCATATCTTGTCTCAAGAATCACCTTTCGTACTCCAAAATTCCGCACCCGCAATACTACATTTTTACAGACTCCCTGGCATCATTCAAACTACTGTCGAAACACTGTTCTTTCGCGGCTTGCTCGTACATATAATGAACAATTTGGACACATTGACCTCTTTGCGAAATCTAAACTTACGAGTACGTTTAATGGTGGCACTTCACATGGCTATTTGTATTTGTGATTGCATGGTGCCGTATTTGGCAAAAAATTTGACGTACGGGCAAATAAACAATACAACCGTCCACACATGGAGCCAAATACCAAAAAATTAAAAATGTTTGCTAGCAGAAAGTTTTACCTACAAAATGGACGTGGCACTTGCAGCTGTATTTTATTATTTGAACGCATGTTACTATTATATGTTATGCGTAAAAAAAATACAGTGATGAAAAAACGACCAATAGCAAGGCGTTGGTGGATGTTGACTGCATAAAAATCTAACTATCCGTAAATGAAAGTGCAAACCAACTTGGTTGGTACACATCGGCTGCACTTGATCTGGATCGTTCGCTTTTCTTTATTTTGGTTTTGTAACCTGTTAAGTTTAAACTGTATAAAAAGGGTTATTATAGTATAAATAAATACATGGTTAATAATAACCCCTGGGAATGAGGTGGTCGCTTCCAAGCTCTTTCTAAAATAAATTTTGTTCTTATATAGTTTGTACAACCATTAATGTAAAATTTGCTTTAAAAAAAAGTCCCCTTGGGTTTCTTGCTGGTTCTTCCCAGGACAGAGTTTTTTTTTCGAACCAGTGGTAAAGTAAAAAATGACTTTCAATAAGAATTACATGTGATCTATATTGAATGAAAATTATTCTATTCTATAGACATAAGTGACTCCTTTTTGACCTGCCCCTCGTTTCCAGGGTCCCAAATGCATGGGTTCATTTGGTAAAGTTCTAGAAACCTTACAACGGTTTCTTTGTTCCAATTAATTTTCCGTAGATACCTAAATAATCACTTATAAAAGGTTATAAACAGGTCCGTCCGTACTGGTTGACAGTTCGCGCGCTTATGAGCCCGACCATGTGTGGCCAGTATATTTGCGTATTTGCCTATTTGTCTCCTTTGATGAGCCTTGAAAAACCGATAGACGATCGGTAAGCCGTATTTGTTATTGGCTATATTTGCCAAATAGGCAAATAGGGCAATAATTATGGCAAATATACTCTCCACACATGGAAGTTATTTGTCGAATACTCCAAATACGCAAACACAAATAGCCATGTGAAGTGCCACCATAAAGATTACATCAAGAAAACTATTAAGAAATAGAGCAGTTGAAGTTAAAATCACATACAATCATATATTCTCTCATCTATTTTTTCTATATGTATTTTTGAGGCTACTAATATAAATATAAGTAGAGTCACCCGGGGCAAGTGTGACATAAATTTATTAAAACGAAAATGAACATTTAAATACTTCTACTCTGTAAGGGTTTAACATAGATAATTCCGTTTCAAAACATAAATTATTAAGTGGTTGTTTGTTTGATCAAACATTTTAATATCTATAAGTACCATTTCGTTATTTGAGGCAGTTAAAACTAATTAAGGTGGAAGACTGTCACACTTACCCCATCAGTGGGGCAAGTGTGACAGTACGCTTCTTTTTGTAGTTCTTTATTATTATCTGTAATTTTCGAGAAAATTGATGAGATAATACTAATGTTAATATATTTTATGAACTATTAGAACGATTTGAACGTCCATTTTTATGTAACAATGGATTTTTCCCCGTTTGGGGTAAGTGTGACAGTTTTTGAACGATATAGTGATGTGCCTATAAATGGATTTATGTATCACTTGCCCTAAATGTTTTGAAAGAGTAATAAAAACAATGCTAAGTGAAAAATAACTTTAAACCAGAAACCTTAACAATCAATAATAAAATAATATAATCTTTGGTATGTACTTGTATTATACTATTTCTGTTGAATAAAAACATTATTAATAAATATATTATTTACTTAAAAGATTTTTTAAATGTCGATCGTGGATTCAATATTGGTTCTGTATGGATATCAGGTTGTATCGTAAGAATGTGCGTTGATTTTTCCTTTTTGCTTCTAAAATTTTTGTTTCTTTCTCGACTGAATTGATTTACTTGAACAATTCCAGAATCGCTGTCACTGATAATGTCTACTATATACGAACCTGAATGCGTACTCCAAACCAAAACCATGTTCCATGGTGTGGAACATTGCAGCCATATTTTTTTCCAAGTCTGAGTTTAACGCAGTTGACCTACCATGAGTGTTCGATTTCACACCTCGATCACCATTTACGTGTGCAGTTATGGTTGTTCTAGAGACACCGTAAACCTTGACTGCCTTAAACGGTGTCATATGTTGCTCCCGTACAGCTTTGATAGCCTCCAGCAGAATTTCTCGTTTTTTTTTATATAGTTTCTTACCATCTAAATCAAACAAAATAAAATTAAATGATGCTTTTTCTATAATTAGTTTTAGGCTAAAAGCATACCCCATGAACTGATATGTTCACCCTTTTACGTACAAAAACATATATACATACAAACACAAGTACAAACTAACATACAAACAAAAATTCGTAAAATGTGACTCTGAGATCTCACACGCTTCGCTCGCTTGTTTATTAAGTATAAATATAAAAGTAAATACTTAAATATAAATACATAGAAAAACACAGGTAAATAGCACCCTCGTTTTTTGAAAGTCGGTTAAAAAAAATTGGCTGTCCCATCACTAGTTACGATATTCTCATACAAGATGACCGGGGTAAGCGTGACACTGTCACACTTACCCCAATGTGAGGTATTAGTTGACCAAGTATAAATGTATCCGTATTTCAAGGAATAGTCGATTTCAGTTCTCAGAAACATATTACACTATAAGTATCAATATTATTCTTTATCACTAACCTTGTATCTTATTTAAAATAACTGTAAGACGTATCGAAAAACTTAAAAACTTCGGCTCTTAAAATTGCGCGGGCTTTCGCTAGTTGAATAGTTTTAAAAAAATGATCTCTGTCGATAAAATAGTTTAAGTTATATACTTAGCTGTCGGTATAGTCAATAGCGTAAAAGTTTCTGCGTTGTTCAATAGATGTCATTTAACCAAAAACCGCATTTTTGCCGCATAATTTGCATTTGTCACACTTGCCCCAGTCTACCTTACTTAAGTTATTTTATTTAATATATATTATAATTAATTATTTGTATTATGTTTATATATTTAATAATATATATATATATATATATATATATATATATATATATATATATATATATATATATATATATATATATAAGGTAATGTAATATATCATTCTACCTGACTATCTCTCCTGATCTGTAAACTAATGACCACCTTCATTACATTGAATTGCTTATAATTTTGCTTATAATTTAACTATTAGATTGTTCTTCTTTCCTTTTCTTCTAACAACAATACACCTACCATCAAGCAATATAAGGGAAACCTGTTATTGGCCATACTTTTAGTTTGTTACATTAATGTTAATATTTTCTATATACGCTGTTGGTCTTCTAAATAAATAAATATTTTATATCCCAGTTTTCGTGATTAATAGGTATCTATAATTGTGCCAAGTTACAGATTTGTAGCACCTAGGGTCCTTGACCAAAACCGCGGACGGACGGACGGGCGGACGGACATGGCGAATCTATAAGGGTTCCTTGTTGTGTAACTACGGAACCCTAAAATGCGTAGTTTAATGAAATAAACTTAAAGTTATTTAACTATAACTACTCTTTTTTTACAGCATACAATTTTTTTTAAATTCCATTTTTGTTTATAACTTCTTGTCTGCCCGAATCCAATCGAGACATAAATCCTAGAAAGTTTTACATATAGTAATATATTCTATTCAATACATAATATTATGCCTGTGACTGTAATAACAGTAACTATAAAATATTTACTCGTTAATGTTTTCAGATTACTGGCATCGGTCTGCGCATGGTCTTTTCTCTTATATCTCAAGCTAGATTCTCAGATGCGCCATTTTGTGAGCATTCACTTAAAGCTTTACTAGACGTTCTGCAAGGACACACGCCTGAAGAGATGGCTCATGAGCCTTACGAGGTATTGCTTGCAGGTTTATTACAGAAATCTCATCTAAAAATGTTAGGTATTATTGTATTTGTCTATTTGACAGTATATTTTTCACTCCATTATCACTTTTTTTATAATGTGACGAAAGCAATATAAAAAATACTTTATGATTTTTAACATTTCGCATTTATGTATGAATTACAGATAATTTCAAACTTGCACTCCATGCTCGTTGAAATTGCTAGTGGCAGCGGCCCCACTGGAAAAACTGAGACACCAACCAGTATCACTGCCCTGAGTAGTTCTTGCCTCATATCGCTGTCAGTCGCTAGGGGCGAGGCAGAACTGATACTTAATGCGGTTGCTTCACTAATTATGACATCACCAACACTGTCAGAACAATACATGCAGGTATTTACTAAACAAATACATAAAATAATGTAATTTAATTAACAATATAGATAAATATATATATATATATATATATATATATATACAACGTGTCCCAAAATTCAACGATAAGCCAACACCGGAGGATAGACCTGCCCCGGACTAATCGGGGAAAAAAAGAAAAAAAATATATCCCAATTATATTTTAAGTTATATAAAAAAATGAAATTCTTCAGAAATTGAGACCGTTTATGATATTTTTCACTACCGTGACCACAATTTTTTAAATATTTTTTCTTTTTTTTTATAGGCAACCTGAATAGTACTGCTATCTACCACAATTCTTAAAAACTCCAGAATAACTCTTGTTTTATCACGAAAATTAATGAAACTTATTTTATTCCCTAAATTTTTTGAAGACTTTTACTTTTAACCAAATTTAACTTATCGTGGTGTAAAAAAAAGTATGAACACTAGTATGGCAAGTTTTTTTAAAAATTGACGCAACTAACCAACATTCCAAAATGGTATAATAGCAACTCTAGGAAAACAAGTTATAAAAAAATATGGGCCTATTATTTCTAAACAGGGACCAAATGACGGTCGGGTGTAATAAAAGTATTAGTTCTTGAAAAATGTTTAATATTTCAAAACAAATGGTACAAACAGTTTCACGTGTAATTTATTAAGTTATTAACATTATAGCAAATGTTCGAACTGTATGCGACCAGCATTAATACATGCACGACATCGCCTTAAAAATGATCGTTTTATTTGTCTTGCATATCTTCTGCTATTAATGTAATCAGCAGCCTGAGTGATATTTCGACGAAGCTCGTCCAATGTCACAATGGGTTTTGAGTAGACCCTGTTTTTAAGACAACCCCAATAGAAGAAGTCCAGGGGGTTCAAATCGGGTAAACGGGGTGGCCATAAGATAGGACCAAGTCACCCGATCCAACGCCCTAGATACTCTTGATTTAAATATTCTCGCACAAGACGGGCATAATGTGCTGGGCAACCATCATTTTGGAACCACATGTTTTGAAGATCACTTAAGGGCACGTCGTTTAACAATTCTTGCAAGTCATTTTGTAAAAAGTTTAAATAAACTTAAACGCCAAACAGTCCAAAATGCGCCAGAACTCTAAATCACAAAACACACAATCGTAGTCCAAGATAATGCCAGGTCAGTTCAGTTTGCAGATCACTTCCAGTCCAAATAATGCCAGGTCAGTTAAGTTTGCAGGTCGATTCCAGTCCAAAAAGTCAAGCCAAAAGTCGATAGTATGTACGAGGGCCACGTAAGTTGAATTGAGAACGGTGCGCAGTAAACAAAGGAGCAGAGCGTACTCAATCGACTTGCTGAGAATAATAACAGCTTCTCTACCTGCCCTGTTGTTGTCTCTTTTTAACGTAAATATCTCTATCTATCTATCTCTCTCTAACATGTAAGGTATTAATGCCCCATTCGAATTCCTACAAATTGTAACAGGAACCCATTTTGGGCATGTAGTAAAAGTGATTACTGATAATTACAATTTAAGGAATTTGGCCCCTGTTTAGAAATAATAGGCCCATATTTTTTATAACTTGTTTTCTTAGAGTTGCTATTATACCATTTTGGAATGTTGGTTAGTTGCGTCAATTTTTAAAAAAACTTGCCATACTAGTGTTCATACTTTTTTTTACACCACGATAAGTTAAATTTGGTTAAAAGTAAAAGTCTTCAAAAAATTTAGGGAATAAAATAAGTTTCATTAATTTTCGTGATAAAACAAGAGTTATTCTGGAGTTTTTAAGAATTGTGGTGATAGTAGTACTATTCAGGTTGCCTATAAAAAAAAAGAAAAAAATATTTAAAAAATTGTGGTCATGGTACTGAAAAATATCATAAACGGTCTCAATTTCTGAAGAATTTCATTTTTTTTATATAACTTAAAATATAATTGGGATATATATTTTTTTCTTTTTTTCCCCGATTAGTCCGGGGCAGGTCTATCCTCCGGTGTTGGCTTATCGTTGAATTTTGGGACACGTTGTATATATAAGACTGTATTTTTTTGACGAAAATTCATTATAATTTCTGTAAAACGCAGCTAAGCTAGAAAAATGCGGACTAATTACTTTGTCTTGTCATATAATTGTTTACAATTGGCATATTATGTACCTAGGTGGATTGAAAAGTACTCGGCCTAACACAGATCCATTCAATTCTAAAAATCAAATCTACCCACATTATTTAGTTCAGTTCAGACTAGTTCACTGTGTGAAGTTCGAAACGTGTGCGATAAATAGTTGTGATTTTATAAATTTATTAACAAAGTAATCGGACATAATTTCCGCGAATGGAGCAAATCGAGCAGCGTGCCGTCATTAAGTACCTCCATAAGAAGGGCTCCATAAGAAGGGGCTATCATCAAAAGCCATCCATGATGACATGGTCAGTACATTAGGCGATTGTGTTCTGTCATATTCATCCGTCAAATAATGGATAGCAGAATTTAAGCGTGGTAGAGAGAGTGTGAAAGATGAACCCCGCTCTGGAAGGCCTTCGACGTCAACTACTGACGAAAATATTAAAAAAGTACTTGATTTAATAATGGGAGACCGCAGATTAAAAATTAGAGAGATAGCCGAGATTATAGGCATCTCTTATGAACGAACTCAAAACATCATTGTCAACGAGTTGGGTTTCCACAAGGTGTCTGCGAGGTGGGTTCCGCGACTGCTTTCAGTTGAACAAAAAAGGACGCGATTGACTATTTCACGCGACTGTTTGGAGTTATTTGAAGCCGATGCAGATGATTTTTTGAATCGTTTTGTTACTATAGACGAAACATGGGTTCATTACTGTACACCGGAAACAAAACAACAATCAAAACAGTGGAGAAGACCTGGTTCACCACCCCCTAAAAAGGCTAAGTCGATTTTGTCGGCAAATAAGGTGATGGCTTCAGTATTCTGGGACTCGAAAGGTGTGATTATGATTGATTATCTTGAAAGGGGTCAGACTATAAACTCTGATTACTACTGCACCTTACTACGTCATTTACGAGAGGAAATAAAAGAAAAACGTCGAGGAACGCTCAGAAGAAAAGTCCTGTTTCATCAAGATAACGCCTGTGTTCACACGTCAGTACAGTCAATGGCTGAAATTCACAACTGTGGCTTTGAACTGTCACCGCATCCGCCGTATTCACCTGATCTGGCACCATCAGACTTCTTTCTGTTCCCTAACCTAAAAAAGCACTTGGGAGGTCAAAGATTTTCGACAAACGACAAGGTCAAAGCAGCTGTAGACGCTTATGTTGACTCTAAGGAAGAATCATTTTTTTTCAACGGTCTAAATGCTTGGAAGGGGAGGTGGCAAAAGTGTATTGAACTTGATGGTGATTATGTAGAAAAATAAAAATATAACTGATTTAGTATGTGTTTATTTTCTTGGTTAGGCCGAGTACTTTTCAATCCACCCCCGTAATAGCCAATATAACAAAAAATCTTTTATAGTGGAAACGCTGACTTCTATTATCCAACTACTTTGGACTGCATTGGCGGATTATCCTTAAAGCAAACTAGGCACGTGCCTAGGGGCGCAAGGTTACAAAGGGGCGCACGCGGAAGTTTCTTAAACGAAAGATAAATTACATAACTACCTATTTATATAATATAAAGAATTATACTTCCTATACCCCTACATCGCCCTCACTCTTCCATCACATTTTCCATTCACGCTTACGCTATTTTGCAACTAAAGTATTAAAGTAAAATATAGTTTATTGCAAAATAAGTAGATATATTATGTAATATAATTCCTATGTGCTAGCCTAGGGCTCAGTCGATATTTAATACACCTCTGTTGGACTGGCTATATACCGTGACATAATGAGGCGATATAATTTTCGCCATTTTGAAGCTCCGTGATCTTAGCACCTCATGTGCGGAATTTCGATTGATCAATTATACCATCTGAAAGGTCAGAAATTGGTCATAAAAGGTCAGTTGATCTTATTAATTTGTCAGCGTTAGAAAGATTTTTATTAAGGGTTAAAGTTTTTCAAGGTCATTGAGAAATTTTAGCACCTCATCCGCGAATAAAATAAGAAATTCCACCTATGCGCGATCGAGAAGCATTCGCTGATAATTGGTCAGCTTATATTAATATTTGGTCAGTTTAATTTAATATTTAAAAAAATTAAATAAGTTGGCATTGTCGTAACGCGCATGCTTTGGGTTGGTTAGTTGCAGTTAGTTGTATCAGGGCAGTGAGCACTTACGCACAGCTCTTTGGTGGTGTGGGTTTATCAAGACCACATGGTGTCGTAAACACGATAACTTTTGAAAATATCAATTGTTTAACTCAATCTATTTTTAAAGCTCTTCACCTATCATGTGGAAAGTCATGGAATGTAAATGGCAGTTAAATTTTGTTTTGTTTAGTTATAATTAATTTTTTTCGGCTAAGAAATGGAGAAATTTTCGGTGTTTTAAGCAGCCTTGTACTAATATATTTTAAAGTATAAATATAAATTTAGAGTTGAAAATCGAAGTTCCGCACATGAGTTGCTAAGATCGCGGAGCTCCATTTTGGCACTGATAGCAGAAGTGAGCGTACACAGAAGTAATGATAGAGATAAGACAGTGTGACAATATACCGATAAAAATTCTATACTTACGCCTACCATCCTTTTTATGTATCATTTAAATATAATGCCATACAATAAACAAATGTATCAATTAATACTTATGTCTTAGACACAAGCGTTATACCTTATATAAAACAACTACGTTTTTCTTCGGACCTATAAAACTGTTACATCAATGGGTATGTATAGTTAAATCGAGAGTTTTAAAAAGTTCCATTGAGTAGGAAAACCTGGAAAAATATATAAAATAAAAAATATGATTTTATAAAGAATTTACTGTTAACCGTTAATTTAGTCCGAGTAATAAACAAAATCAATAAGCTGCCAAAATATTATGCCTATTTCAAGTCAATATCTATAGGTACAATTAGAATTTTACAAACATTAAGTACATACATACATACACACATATAATCATGCCTCTTTCCCGTAGGGATAGGCAGAGACCACTTCCTTCCACTTGCTACGATCCTTACATACTTGTTTCGCTTCGTCCACTTTCATTATTCCCTTCATACATGCTTTTCGGTTTCGGGTACTCTTGACCTGGCCTTTTTTCAAGACGTTCCTGATTTGGTCTAGAAACGTTCGCCTAAGTCTACTCCTTCCAACACTTTTATTCACACTTGCCTTATACACTTTTTTCGTCAATCGTTCATCATTCATTCTCTCGACATGGCCAAACCATCTCAGCATACCTTTCTCAGTTTTTGTCACTACATCTTCTTTCAGACCATGTTTCCTTATCTCACTAATTCTTATCCTGTCACTCAATTTAACTCCTATCATACTTCTCAACGCTCTCGTCTCAACTGCATTTATTCTGCTTTCATGTTTTTTCTGCCATACCCAACTTTTACTTCCGTACTTGAGTGTCGAAACCAACACCCCCTCATGCAGCCAAACGAGCATTGTTAGAAATATAATTGATGAGTAGGATGTAGATGTAGGTTGTATCTACGTTACGGGATGTGGTAATTAAAACTGTGTCCGATTCCGTAGAGAGCGTTAATTGTACTAAAAATACTTATAAATAAAAATGTAATCGGAATGAACGTGTAGCGCGCGCAAGCGCAATATCAGCATATTTCCTAAACTCTTGAAACACAATGTACTTGCTCGTACAGAACTCGCCATCCCTATTGAATTTTATTGTTTTTCAAAAATAGGTAATCTAAAGCCCACATCATTGTTCAGTGATCGCGAGGGTGAAAACCGGCAGCGAGACACACTGAACATAAACGATAAGTTGGAAAGGTCACGTCTAATGAATCAACGCTCACTCCCCCTCGTGCTCTAATCCAAAGTCCCGAAACCGCTCGATTTACAAAATCGTTAACAGTGCCTAGAAGATTGTAACGCAATGGACGATATAAATAACCAGGTCGTGGAAACTGAGCTAAGTTTTGCAATACCCGCCGCAGAAGAACATAAAAACTCTTCGATCACACTCTTAATCTCATGGCTGTTAGACGAGAAATTAAGCTGCAGTCTGCAACAGATTTGACTCCATACAGGAAATTGAACAGATAGATCCCCAAATGCATGCGGCGGCACTTACGCAACTTCAATACTGCTCGTATTCTAGAAGCGATCGAGGGGAACCAGGGCTCCAAAGTCTTTGCCAGAGATCTGTCTGCCGGAAAGAGCCAACTGTCGAAGCTGAAGACCGAAGTGGCTGCATTGTTTCCGGGACACCTGAGTTTTTGAGTGAGATTGAAAGGTTCTATGGGCAGCTGTACTGTATCGTTGGAGCTACACCTAAGTGTGAGTAACGATGCAAGAGCAAGTCTTATCCGACACTGTTCCGGACGTTAGTCTGAGCGAGATTAGAATGGCTCTCCAGCACCTTAAAAACGGCAAGTCCCCGGGCGACGATAGTATTACAGCGGAGCTTCCGTTGAAATTTGGGCAAAACTCTCTCTTAAAGATCGATTTCCCTTCTGAGCCGCGTCTACTGCTGTTTTCGGGACACTATCTCACACGTATAATCGACGACTTCCAGCCTCCCGAACAAGCCGGTTGCCGAAAGGACTAGCACCATATACCACATACAGGCAAATTGAACTGAACACCGAGAATTACAATCTGCCAATTTGTTTTGCGTATGTGAACTATCAAAACTTGAGCATTTGATTCCGTCGATATTTGGGCGGTACTGCAGTCCCTTTAGCGGTGCCAAATTGACTGTCGGTATATCGAAGTGCTGAAATGTTTGTACAGTGCAGGGCTACGATTGCTATCCAACTGCAGAGAGTGTAAGACAGGGTGACTATTATCCCCGAAACTATTCACAGTTGACTTATGGTTCTGTGACGTGGTCGTTCACAGCTGCCCGTATAAGGAAACTCAAGGTAACTCAGTGAGCTATGGAGAGGGTTATGCTCGAGGTTTCTCTGCTAGATAAACTTAGAAATGAGGATATCCGCAGTAGAACCAGAGTGACCGACGTAGCCCAACGGATTAGTAAGCTGAAGTGGCAATGGGCCGGCCATATAGCTCGAAGAACTGATAACGGATTGGGAAAAAAGGTTCTCGAGTGGCAGCCTCGTATCGGTAGGCGAAGTGTAGGGCGACCTCCCACTAGATGGAATGACGACCTGTTAAGAAATGCAGGAAGTCGATGGATGCAAGTGACTCAGTATCGTGCTTTGTGGCATTCCTTGGGGGAGGCCTATGTTCAGCAGTGGACTTGTGAAGGGCTGTAATGATTATGATGATGAATATAAATTGAAAATCCCCTTGTGGAATAATACCACACTTCCGTTCTGGTATCGAATATATATTTGTTGCGAAATATACATTTTATTATTTTACTAACCAGAAACATATCCGAACTACACAACACACACTCTTTTATACATTTAAAACTTTAAAATACTCTTAGACGTTTTGAGCAAAACAACGGCCATTTGCAAATTGTGTCACATTTAGTTTCCGGTAAACTCAATGGCGGCTATTCAAATCGGCCCAAACATTTTGTAGGGTACAGTCAGTCCAGCGTACTAGGTATTAGTATATGTGGAGGTCAGTGGGTGGAATTAAATGAAGGGAAGGAAAAATGCAGCCAAATCAGCTATGCTATTGTTAAAATAATATGTATTATATACAACAAATGTATTTAAGTACATTATGTATTTTTGTACTTTTTTATTATTATATTTTTATTATATGTACATATGTATGATGCATATGTATAGAATATATTATATATATTATTATTATTGCTGCACTATCTCCCATATGTGTATCTCTACTTAGCCAAAAGGTTGACTAGAAGAGAATGCCTTAAGGCATTAACTCTGCCATTAGTACAAGTTATTTGTATGTAAAAGTTTAAATAAAATAAAATAAACAAATTAAAATGTGCCATTACAGATTCCTACTAATTTGACAACTCTTCAAAGAAGTGTTCAATCAGTAATACTTGGGCCTTCGGTGCGTAACCAATGGATAAACTTCGGAGTGCCACATCAGTCCCTCGTATCTAGTTTTCCAGTCGACTTACCTTCACTAATGACTTCAGGACCTGGAGAGCTTGTTGTTCGTTCTTTAGCATCAGATGGTTGCTTTCTTTACGTCTACACTTCAAAAGGTTTATTAAAAATCGGATCGGGTTACGGCAGTTCTATCAGACAACATGTTTATCTATACAAACCTGATTTCTTCGCTAGCGATCGACATGGATGGCTTGGATATTGTAAGGTAATTATATTCTAAGCTACACTGAACAAGTAATTTTTGCCGATAGCGGATCCCTTTGTCTATGTCTATGACTAGCCTATGCCGATTACTGGAGGCCGAATGGTCTTTTTGAACTTTTTCATAGTTGGCGCTTTTGATTTAATTTTAAAATATTTAATTATCTTTCTTGTGGAAACAAAAACACCTACATGCTCATTTTACGCGGAAAATTTGTTTGTGATTGTATAACAAACACATTCATCATCATCCTTACACCATTATATACTGTCATAGGTCCACTGCTGAACATAGACTTTCTTTTTTGACTGTAAAATAGCAGGGTCCTGATTCTCTGGGTACATTAATCTTGTTCTTCTGGTGTGATTTGATCACAAAGGGAAACTCTGAGCACAGCGCTCTCCATAGCCAAATGAGTGACTTTGAGCTCCCTTATGTGGCCAGCAGTAAAGAGTCATGTGGCGTCACTGGCAAAACTTTTACACATGTAATAACAGTATGTATATAATAGTAACCCTTAGTCAATTATGATTGAAACACCATTCAAATTATAATAGAGATTTTTAGTTGGTTTGGGTGTCAGTTACAATTATTCTTTACACTAAATTAATTAAAAAAATTACATTATAGAACAAATTGTACGTAAGAATTGGAAGAAAAAAACCTGAAGTATATGAAGTGGACAGAGAAACATTAGAAGTAAAAGGTGTTCTAAAACTAGATCCTGGAAATTCTGGACAGACGGAATCTAAATCAGCTGTATTCACCGATGGCAACCAGCTTGGACTCGTTTTGCTTACAGCTTATGTAAGTTCTTATATAATAATAATATTACACATTCATTTTACAACAATTTTCTATTTCTCATAGGTCTTCTTAATTTAAGAGCTTGGAACAATATGTAATGATATAAATATATTTTTGTTTTTATAACACATTAGGTCCAAGCTAAAATTTTTGTATTGTAGAGGCGTTTTACACTCATGAAGGCAATAATTTCACGTGGAGAGACATCCATCAAAATAAGAACCAAAAGAAAATTTGCTTATTTCCTTGTATCTAAAATAACCCGAGTCTTCTTCTTGCGTTAATTTGTTACTCTTATGGGCTATACCACTGAATAAATAATAGTACTACCTACAGAAGTTGCACTTCTTTGATATTGATTGCTTGCCGATGTTTTAATAGTCTACATAATTAATATTAATCAAATAAATTGCGAATGCAAGCTAAATAAATCTATCGCTGCTAATCGAGTGTCCGTATTACTTTGCATCTTTTCCCCTTCTTACGTCACGACGGACTTTCCGTGGTTACTAAGGGCTAATAAAGAGTAAAAAAATTGTGAAATGGTAAGTTACTTAGGTAGATAATCTGACTATACTCGACCATATTTCCGCTACTATGTGAGTTCTGTGATGCCCAACGCATGCAACTTGCAAGGCCATTAGTCGGAATGGCGATGTTTCACTCGTAAGAAATTGGTAGATAGTGTAAACAACAAATAAATCCGAAATACGATTCTTCACAGAAATCTGATCGTATTCTACTTAGTTAAAAATCTTGTAAACATGTGATGTAATTTCAGTATTTGTGCTATTATAATTTAAAATATTTAACGAGTAATTACAAAGACATGGGTATGTAAGTAGGTACTTGGGTAGTAAAGTAAATAACAAGGACAGAAAATTATTTGACAAAAATTATAGCGTCTAGAAATAACTTATACATAAAATGAGTTTTATTATTTTTCTATGATTTTTCAAATAAAAATTTATTTTAACGCCACAGAGAAAACAAACTTTTTTGGGAATATCATATGACTTAAATCATTTTACTTTATTCAAGTATTGCCATTAACTATATTTATACTAATTTCGTATACACTAGACTACCAACACAACACACAAACACAAAATATTTTAATATTAACATCTAACAGTGGTAGAGCCACGCGGCAGGTTTTGCTGTCGCACGGATGGGCCGGCTCGAACCGGGGTGGTACCACGACCTCACAGAATACCAGCGTGAAGTAGAGGTTTACCTCTGCGTTTCGCTTGGTGAGTGCAGGTGGCCGGAGGCCCTTTTTACTGGAAATGAGGCATTCCATCTTAGTCCTCACGGGTGACAACGCATCTGCATCTTGATTCGCGAACGAGGATAGATGTAGATGTCTATGGGCCGCAGCAACCACTTACCATCAGGTGGACTGTGTGCTCGTTTGTCACCCTTATCCAATAAAAAAAATATTAAGTTATTATTAGTAATAACTATACTATCAGTAATAATAAGAATAAAAGTGATATGGTTGAAATAAGTAAAAAAAACAAAGAACTTCCTACAATAACACATTATCTCAATCATAGTACTATGTAACAATTCTATTTAATGTTATGGCAACACTAGCTAAAACAAAATGTCACTGTTTTTTTACTGGGTGTACGGCTCTGGGTTCTAACCCTTCCGAGAATGTCAATGTATGACACAAAGGACCTGGAGCCATGCCAGAAATATACATTTATAATATGAAAATATATAATAGAGATACAATAATTTAAAACTCTCAATTATGTAGGTAGGTATATTATGTTGAGAATGTATTAAGCTAACATCAAACAACCACAGGACGCATGACTTTTTCCAAGTGACATAAGACATAACCAAAAAAGGTTCAAATCTAAATATCTTTTCTTTTGACTCCTCAGGAAAAAATTCTTTGACAGAGTTATTAAGGGACTGACGCTTAACATTTTAACCCTTTAACGCACACCCTAACTTTTTTTGAATTTCTAATATTTTGTGATACATATATATTCCATGCCGTAAATCATAATGACATGTTGCAGAAAAAAAAACTGAAATTCATTGTTTTTCGAGAAAATACCAAAAATCATGTGGCCAGTAAACTGGCCACTGAACGTTCTGCGTCACTAACCATCACTTCAAAGTCACTGGCCAGTAAAGTAGACACTAACGAAATCTATATTATTTTTGTGAAGGGATATAAAAAAAAGACTTCAGTTATGAATTTCCTAGTCAGCATTTAATAATAAAACACGTTATACTTGACATAGAACAATAGGTCATCAATTACGAATATAATTAACATAACATTTTTCTTCTAAAAGATATTTTTTAAATTTTTCTTATCACAGTCATACATAGGTATAGATATTATTAATTGAATGATCACCTTTGGTTTTTAATTTGCCCTTTATTACGGAATGGTACAAAGCATTCTAACACATATGGCTACATCACATTGAACGCATTCACAGACACTTCTCTTTGGCTTAGACGCGGTACTGCCGTATCTACATCTACGCAAATTTTTCTTAGATTTTATAAGCTTATGATCGCTCTCTTCATTTTCTCGAAAAGGAAGTCCAGGTTGTATCGTATCTCCTGTGAATTTAGATCAATTTCGGTTTGTATGAAGTATTAGTATAGATAGAATATTAGTATTATTGAAGTAACTATTCCAGTACATCGGTAAATCTCTAAGTTCTTCATTACTCCACTTATTTAGATCCCTATTTACTAAATTCTCTTGAGGACCTGCGTCTTCGGGAGAAATTAACTCAAACCTTTATTATATATTAAAAATTATCACCAAACCCAAAAAGTAATATCTTGTTGGGTTTGGTGATAGCGGCGGCGTTGGTGGACATAGCGGCAGTTGTGGTGGTGGCGATGATGGTATAGATGATGGTGGCAGAAACAAAAACTTCTGTGCTGGTTGTGATAAAGGCGATGTTCCAGGACCTGATCCGTCACCTCGACTATGTGTGATCAGAATGCTGATATTCAAAGTAACACTGTCGTCGAAACAATCATCAGCATCTGAATCACCACTGACGTCCGATTGGCCTGGTCATCTGTTATACCTACGACATTCTATCAGTCCTCATCTAGTTACTCCAACTTCCTCTAAGTGTATGTGTATCTAAAACAATATGGAAATTACAATGCAAAACTATTATATAACGATTTTCGTAAGTACCTGCATACCTGCAAAAAACATGGTGAAAAAAAAAACCAAAACAATCATAATAATAGGTTATAACTACCGAGCAAGGTTGTTTATGGTAAATTTCTTATTTTATTATAACAAATGCTTATATACTTGTTATAAAACGATATGGTTCAAAGGTATTACTCGAATATAAATATTCAATATAATAGCTCAAAATTAGGTAGGCAATTTTTAGGGTATGTTTTTTCAACAGACCGGTTTGTATTCAATTGCCAAAATTACATGTTTTTCTTACTATCCTCGATTACTTTTGCACATTACATCAAAGTATATACTATAAAATAATAGTTTCACTTACTTTTTCCAAGAAGACAAGTTTTTTTATTGCCATAACACTTGTAAACACGTAACATACACACGCGATGACATCAAAAGTTCATGCGCGGGTGCACGGTGGCCAGTAGACAGGCCATCTTGAAAAAAGGCGCGCAAATCTGTGATTGTGCGTGACGAACTTAAAAGCTGGTCTGTCAACGGGCCAGTGTGCTCTAACATGGGTCGTAAATGTTGATAAGATTCAATATTTAAATAGAAATATTGAATGTATTATATATATAACGACCTTCAAGTGACTGTCCAATTTACTGGCCACTTTGTATGAGCCGTCCTATAAAGGGTTAAGATATTTTTGATATATAGACGCTACCATTCCTTCTCAACTAATTTTATGTATGAAAGTCTGCCATTGTTCTTTCAACTAAGTTTTGTGATAAACTACTTAGATATTACTTCTGCAATTAAATTATTACTTAATATATATATACAACTATGGCAAATATCGCCCCTATGTGGCAATTTATGGGGAGGACTATGTTCAGCAGTGGACTTTAATAGGCTGAACCGGTAACGGTACAACCTACTTTTGTTTGATTAATAAAATTAGTTGATTGTTAAAACTTCCGTAGAGTGATATTATATGTACATTATATGCAATAATAAAAGTAAAAATAATAAAATATAAATGGGACGAAATAAAGAAGTCCTACCAAAGAAGAAAAGTAATACAATTCAATTATTATAGTATTCAATTCAGTTAATCTACTGCAAATTTATACTGTGGCGTGTATTTAGCGCACGGAGTCCGCATAGATTAACCTATAGTTCACGCCACATCGTGAATAAATGCGTCGTGCATCGCGCTAAATGGCGTGAGATGGGAAAGCGATATAATATGTAATTGAATACACGTCTGGGATAACCTCCCCTTAATTTGAAGAGTACTGTTACAACTGCGTCAGTGACCTTGATTTTCTTATTTAAATTATTTTAAATTAACAAAAAGAGCCGTGGTAGCTCAGATGGTTAGCGCTCGCTGTAAGCTTCACAGTACGCGAGCAACTCGGGTTCGATCCCCGCCGGCACCATTGAAATTGTTAATTGCAATTTTAAGTGCTGATTTACTACGTGCTCGGCGGTGAAGGAAAACATCTTGAGGAAACCTACCATGCTGCAGCTATATTAGTAGTATAGTTGTAGCACGAATGGGTCGGCACGGCCGGGGAAGGACCACGCTCTCACAGAATACCAGCGTCAAATAGCAGCTTAACACTGCTGTGTTTCGTATGGTGAGTGTAGGGAACCGGAGACGCTCTTTACTGGAAAAGAGGCATTCCATCTTAGTCCTCACGGGTGAGAACGCATCTATTTTGATTCGCAAACGAGGATAAATGTAGATGTCTATGGGCCACAGCAACCACTTATCATCAGGTGGACTGTGTGCTCGTTTGTCACCCTATCCTATAAAAAAATGTTAAGACATATGAAGTTCGCCAACACGCATTGGGGCTGCGCGGCGGACATTTTCTTGCCCTAAAACGCTCTCAGAAGTGAGAGGAGGCCTGTGCCCAGCAGTGGAACGTAAACAGGCTGCAACTTTACTTTACTTTACTAAATTAACAATCTACAATAAAGGTTTATATCATACATATTAGCCAAAGTAGCAGCCAGTTAATTCAAATTATATAGGTAATAAAAATTTGTAACAATGTTCTTATCTATTCAATTCTCTTCTAATTTAAAAGCTTTTAAAAAAAATTTTACTTCGCAAACATTAAAGCTTTTATATAATGAATTTCCGCAAAGTTACGCCTGATTCTATTAAATATATCTCTTCTTATTTCTTTTGTAATTTGAATTGTAGATGTCAAAAAGATCAGTGTCCAAGTTTAATGTTTTACAAACCCCAATAAAAACAATACATATATACAAATAAAATATAATACAATGTTATAGTTTATTTAAATATATCCTCATCATTAAAAACAGAAATTTCCTTTGTAATTAAAAATCGTTTTCAGAACCGTCAACAGAAATCTGAAGCTTTTTATACTATCATATACAACCAGATTTTTTATTATAAGAATAAAACGAGGGTTCATAAAAAAGTAATCCGTTTCTAATACAGGACTAAATTACAAAAATACATTAATATTACTACGTGTCATATTTTTCATTATGTAAAATAACTATTTTATTGCAGGACAATCTCTCCATAAAAATGTATGATATGACCTCTCTACCTGAACGTGTCGAAAACACTCCCATTACGCTGTCATCTCGTAAAGATCTGAACGTGCATCTACTAAGGCGAAGGACTTTGGCTTTGGGGCGAGCTTCATTTGAAGATGGCATGTCTAGAAGGTCTACAGAGCTAGATACACCGATAGCGATGCAATTCGATGATAACGACGAGGATCCACTAATGGGCATATGTGCTGGTCAAGATTTTGGGCTACTCACTACTGCCACTGGAAAAGTAAGAGGGAGATTATAATTTGTTACTTTTACATTGAATAAAATTGTAATTAATTTTAGGGATTTTATTATTGGTGCTTTTTTAATTAATATTTCTGAATGAAAGGATTATTCTATCAATCATTATCAAGTTTGTCTTATCAAAAAACAAATCCTTGAATCTGGACTAAATTAGTAAAAACTGTATTAGGCCAGTATGTGCCTGTCCCGCATAAATAAATACTTACTTTACTTACGTTACTTTGTGTACCTCATTGAACTGTAAGAGTATAAAAGATTGGTGTGGATATCATAACAATATTGATAAGTAATGTAAATTATTAATTTCCAGGTGTATTATACAGGCAAGGGAACCAGTCTCGGTTATAAGGTGGCATCTCCGCATACTGGGCGGTGGACTCTCATGAAAGAAACTTTGTTTAACAGGAATGAACCAAACGTAAAGAAGTGCAAAGTTATTCAGGTGAGCCTAAAATAATCCATTATATATATATATATATATATATATATATATATATATATATATATATTTAATTAAATTTAAAGTGACAGGAACGTAAGATCCACCTCTTGCTGACTGTGGCTATTGCAGTCCATTGACACCTGCAGCTAACTGCAAATAAAGAAGGCTGCAGATGCGTTGTCACTTGTAGGGACTAATATGGAACGCCTCACAGCCTGCAATTATACTGGCTCTCTATACTCTGTAGACTTAGACCATAACTGTGCAAGTACTGTTACATGGCGGAGGAAAGGCAAGAGTTCTTCCTAGGCAAAATTGTAGGCCTGTGAATTGTATAAAAGGAACCCTACCGACGGCTCCGTGGCGCAGTGGCTTATACGTAGCAGTGAATTGTTGCGCTGCGGGCTGCGGGTTCGAATCCCGCACGGATGAAGTATTTGTATGGCCTACAAATAATTGTTCCGGGTCTGGATGATTGTCCTCGTGCAATTTATGTTTTTAAACTGCCTCCACGATACAGGAGAAAATCCTAATGTGGTGGTAATGTTTTTTAAAAGAAGAAAAAAAAACACCTACTAAGTTGTATTAGAATTTTTAATTTGCACCCCATACCTTTATTGTGTTTAAACTGATTTTGCATGGTGGTGAATTATGTAAATAAAAATATGACATGTTTTGTAGATTTGTAAGTTTTTTGTTTAGCTAATTGAGTCACCAAAATTGTTAAAAAATAGCTTTGTAATCAAATTTAAGTAGTTGTATTTGTTAATTTCACAGGTAGCGGTAGGTCACGAGGGCGTTCATGCGATTTTAGTGCTGGATAATGGAAGTGCACTTTTCACCGGAATCGCGCGACGCGGTGAAGACGGTGACAGCAACAAACATCGTCGCACCCCAAAACCCACGCGCCCTAAGAAAATTACTAAGGTCTGTAATAATAAGTGCCATCACATTAACAGTCTTTAAGGTAACCCTAATTCCAATTGCCGGCGAATTTAAAAAGTTTAGTAAACAAAGATTGTAAAAAAAAAGGTTTATTATAATATTAAGGAATCTATGGATGATAACTTCCTGGTAATGGGGTACTATATATATTTTTTTTTTATTTAATTGTGCAACATCTTGTGTTTATCTTTTTGTCTACCTGTTTTTTTGTTTGTCTGTTCAGTACAGATTTAGCAATCGATTTAAAACTAACACTTTTTTTATAGGTTAGGGTGACAAACGAGCACACAGTCCACCTGATGGTAAGTGGTTACTGTGACCCATAAACAACCACATCTATTCTCAATAAAGAATCAAAATGCAAATGCGTTATCACCCGTGAGGACTAAGATGTTATGCCTCTTTTCCAGTAAAAAGGGTCTCCGGTTCTCTACACTCACCATACGAAACACAAGCAGTTTTAAGCTGCTATTTCACGATAAGCATTTCGATGACTTAAAGATTTGAAACTTAAAATTATAGTTGAGGACTAGAAACTTTGTAAAAATTAATTCCATTTTGAATTATGATTATTTTGTACATAAGCCTCAATAAAACCGAAATTGGCCTTTTTTGGGTGGTTGCTAAGTCCAGAATCAATACGCTCGGTGTGTTAGTGCTGTTCCCCATGAGTAGGCTGTGAAAGGAGACTATTTATTTTTGTATTGAGAATGGGCCCATCACTGTAACCAGGCGTAACTTAATGAAACACATGTCGATTTATTCCTTATAACCAATAGATTACAATACTAATATTAGATTTACCGTATCTAATGGAAATACTGAGAAATTATCAAACTTAAAAACAAACAAAAAGCGTTTGTCTAGTAGTTTTCACAGGTATTATAAGTTAAAATAGTGCACTGGTCAATAATATAAAAATAATAGTATAAAAGAAAGTTGTAGGTACATTCAGCATTTATAGTTACTTTAAGGTTGATGGAAAATTTATTTAGTAGTTCTTTCATTTTTATCGCCTTTTTTCATATTATATTAGCCGATTCACGAATATCTTTTCAACAGTGGTAGAGCCACGCGGCGGCTTTTGCTGTCGCACGGATGGGCCGGCTCGAACCGGGGTGGTACCACGACCTCACAGAAAACCAGCGTGAAGTAGAGGTTTACCTCTGCGTTTCGCTTGGTGAGTGCAGGTGGCCGGAGGCCCTTTTTACTGGAAATGAGGCATTCCATCTTAGTCCTCACGGGTGACAACGCATCTACGTTTTGATTTGTAATAGAAGATAGATGTAGATGTCTATGGGCCGCAGCAACCACTTACCATCAGGTGGACTGTGTGCTCGTTTCTCACCCATATCCTATAAAAAAAAAATCTAAAGAACTTTTTTTTCAATATTATGATTACGGTTACATTTTCATTAAATCTTTAGGCCATTTGCTGTAATAAATTGGTATCTTTTTTATTTGTAAAATTAAGTTACGTTAAAGTTTCTAGTGGGCCCAAAAATGATTGTCTCCTTTGGGTTTACTTTTGTTTGGATTGTTTTCCCCTATCAATTAGCTGACTTACCTCCTCCGTCAATTAGTCATTAATTGACTGTGGCAGATGAAGATGGAACAATATAAGACTGTTTTTTTTTAAATCAAATGAGAGAGTATTATCCTCAATCATTTATGTGCATAATAGCCACAGATATATTCGGCAACTAACTTTAAACTAAAGCAGCTTTTTAAACATATAATAACGCGTAGAATGATACAACAGATCGACGGTCACTTCGTGGTGTACGCGGCCTGTAACTACGGCTCCACTGCCCTGGTCACAAGACAAGGATTACTGTTTATGTTCGGGAAGGACACGCAGCATTGCGACTCCTCGGGAGTTGTCACAGGACTCAGACATGAGAGAGTAATTCAGGTAGAATAATGTCGGGTATATAATATTTAAGATTAGTTCTGTGTTTGGTCACATCTTTCCCTAATTTGCTGTTTTACTAACTACTTAGTTTTCTGTTCCCGGGGAATGCTCAAAGGAATTGTTTGTATTAATTCTTGCCGCTATATTCTATCATCGCACAATATAGCAAAATTCGCACTATCATCCACACCATCTAGATGCCTGGCTGTCACCGTTATGCAATTTACCAGGAGTTTTCTTCTTCTCGCGGCTATTGTGGATTCGGCTACCACTAGTGAATTTTTGGACTGATAGCATAGGACTTACCATCACGTGAGCCGCTCATTTGCCCATCTTATATAAAAATAAATCTTTTGGCTTTGGAAAATTCATGCGTTAACACTTGTAGAGCTCAAATTATTATCTTATATATTTTGATTGTTAATATAATCTTGCTGTTATATTTTGAGATGGAAGCAATTAAGTTCAGCGCCGTATCGCTATGCTTGTCAGGCCGCTCTTATTTCTATATTCTTCACATGTTAAATAAAAATCAAAGTAGAACCTAATCTACCATTCGGGCTCAATTTTATTTGCTGTTTTTTTATCAATATCTAAGAAAATGCTATTAAGAAAATATGCCCTGAATATGGCGGGGTGATGAAATTCTATTTCATGGTTATCCTATCTGTACGGGAGTTAAATTATTTTCCAGCATTTCATTTTGCCAAATTGTGACCTATGTTTAAATGGTAAAATAACGATTATTGTTAATCAAAAATTAAAACTGAAAATTAATAAATTTATATCCTATTAATTACAGGTGGCTTTAGGTAAAGCTCATGCTGTAGCCTTGACAAGTTTTGGTCAAGTATATACTTTCGGTATTAACAACAAGAGCCAATGCGGCCGAGAGTTTGGTTACACTAAAGAGAGTGAGTATAATTTGCCTATAGAAACAGAAACTATTTCATTCAATATAGATTATAAATAATACTTACTGAAAGTCATTCTTTTGTTTAATTACCATTGGTTCGAAAAAAGAATCTCTGTCCTGGGAAGAACCAACAAGAAACCCAGCGGGACTTTGTTTTAAATAACAGGTTACAATCATGTATGTTACACAAATTAACTGGTTATTATTATATTAACCATGTTTATATATATATTTCTTAAAGGTAGCCAGTATTTTATCCTCATTACGGCCTTCACAAGTTCACTGTTGCACATATGCCTCTCCCAAACTGATTCTATCGCGTAGAGAAACTCCGAGCATAGCCTTCTCTATAGCTCGCTGAGCGACCTTAAATTTTCTAATACGGGTACCAGTGAAGGATCAGATTTTACATCCATGCTATTAATTACAATATACGATTTTTGTATAATAATTTTTATACAAAAAAGGATAAAAATGGGATTATAAATGGCGACGCCTCTATTCGCCTCTTAACAGACATAGTGTGCAACACTATGTTTGTTTATACTCCAACCCATCGGTATGGATAACAAAAAAAAAATAACGTAATTCATGTGTTGCAATAATTGTTTTTTGCCTTTTATTATTTTTAACTTAAACCACGTTTCAACAGAATGGAACCCTTCAATATACTTTTATTTTTAGTATTAAATTGTTTTATTTAGTGGTCTGTATGATTACAGTACTCCATTTTTTGTAAATTGGTTTAACTCCCACCTACAATTTACAAAAACACGAACATAGTGTTTTAGTTAATATATTTTTTATTTTTTTATTTCATTTTAAGGGAAACATACTGTATGTTACAATAATAAATTACATTATAAAACATATAAAAGTGATCCTAAAGCCAATGAAGTTTCACAGATATCTAATGCGCAATAAAAGCTTGCCACCACAATATTATGTTGTATAAAAAATTTAAAAAATATAAAAGAAGAAAAATAACTAAATGGTATTTGTAATGAAACATTAAGTACTGAACATTTAAAGCAGTTAAAAATAATATTATTATATTACTACCTATAGTGAAACTACCAAATAGTTGTACAATATTTTTTGTAACTGTTATATTTAAGGTGAAAGATAGCTAATTAACAATATCTTAAGTAAATTTTTTTACATGTACGTGATACAAAATTATTTATATATCATTATTATAGCTTTATTTGTAATATAACGATATAACGTTATTAGCGTTGTTTTTGTCTTTTCGTACTGTGTATGCTGACAGTACAAGCTCTATGAGTCGCCATTTACAATCCCATTGCTTATCCGCACGGGTAGTAGTAGTTGTAGTAATCTTGAGATATAATAATTATACCTAATATGTATAATTGAATAACCTAAGACTATATCGCTTCCAACACTAGAGGTAGATGTGATAATATTATCAAATTATAATAATTACTTTGTATCTCATTATAAGTGAACCATTGTATGTTCTTATAAGAAATAAATTCTTTAAACCAAATTATATAATAGAAAATAATGCTTCACTGATAGTGCTTAATTTATTTACCGTTAATTATAATTTCCTTTTTTCAAATATTTACAGATTGTTTTAGAGCTTTGATATGAGACCCATTGAAGTATTGTAAATGACGTATAAAAAAAAACATTATTTTTTATTAAGAAAGTTGCGATTTTTTTTTAATGTATGTATGTCTTGTTACGTCCTGTCACGGTTGCTTAAATCGCGTTTCCTTCCTTTGTGTTATATTATCACACTGTGCCATAACCTGTGATGAAATTGCAGGAATGTGTCCACGTCGTACAAACAAAGATGACGTTCGTGTGTGTGAAGGTGCTCATAAGTGGCTCACGGACTACTGTCGTATATGCACAGTTTGTCGACAATGTACTGGCTTTGCTGCTAATTGCCGCTGCGCTGCGATGCCAAACCGCGTGCCAGGAGAGTAAGTAGTTTCCATTTTTGTCGAATACAAAGTATAGCATATTATACGAAGATCTTGTCATAATAAAATGACATGGCTTATTACAGCATGAACAGTTATGACAATACTTTTAAAATAATCTGTTTTTCATGTGTTTTGCATTAAAAATTGTAAAATCGCACCATTTTCGAAAATGATGATTCTGGCGTAACACCAATGAAGACTGCGCGTAATATTAACGATACGATTGCGATCAATGGGGATAAAGTCCATAATGTCGAGTTGAAACCTATAGTGGAAGCAGATTTATCTCAAACCACGTCAGAGTTGCAGCAGCTTTAATCCAAATGACAAAAAGAAATTGATTTATTTGCATCAAATTAGAAAAATAAAGGAGATCGGATAATAGTACTTTATTAACTTATTGAAGGACAATAGCAAACTCGTTTTGAAGCTTGAGTTTATCGAGTAAAAAAAAAAGTTATACATAAATTAAAAAAAAACGGTAAATAACATAAAGATATGTGTCAGATCTATGATTTTCATTTTTATAAAACTGAAGTGACAAACGAATTTAAAGGCCACCTGATGATAAGTAGTTACTGCACTCCATGGACACCTGGAACAAACTTTAAGAAAAAGTATTCTACAATGCATCTGTAGCTTTCTTTGTTCTTCTCTGAGGATCAAGATAGAATGCATCAAAGTATGTAATTGTACTAGCTCTCTATAACCTTTCAGACTGGATCACAGAAGTGCAGCACCTACCCTTCCCTATTTTTGCCACCAAATGTGGACTCCTATCAACTAGTGCAAAAATATGGGCTTTACGTTCAACAATAAAGCTATAAGCTATGCTTGTTGATCTGTTGGCATATTTTCAACCGATAGGTTAGTGATCAAATTAGCTCACAAGAGGTTTAGTGTCAATTTTAATATTATTCTTCTATACTTACATTAAACTAAGTATTATAGTATAAAACTAAGTGCAACACCTACTTAGTTTTATTAGTACTATATTATCGTACTTGTAACTATGAGCTGTGGCTTAGGAGATGCGGTTGCGGTGAGGGAGATAGCGGCTGTACCGTTTGCGGCATATGTCGCAAATGTGCTGAGGCTTCTACTTCCACCCGACTTGAGAAGACCGAAATGTTCGAAGACTTAGACCCGTCTCACTCTGAAGCTAAAAGTGGTAAGTTATAGATATTCATACAGGTTATTGCGTTGTGTACAAAATCATAATAAAACTGTTTATAACAATGGATAATTAAGATGTACATATACAAGGTAATATTTCCGAATTTGATATCAAGTGTTAGGATTATGCTATTATTAAGTGGCGAAGCTTGCGAAGACACTTATTGATTTCACGATGTCTGTCCGTCTGTCTGTCCCACGATTATCTCGAGAAAGGTTTCGAATTTTCGAATTCTGTTTTCAGCAATCGATTACTGATCACCCAGGCATCTGAACCTCCTATTTTGAAACTGATTGCTCAAAAAAAAAAGCTGATTGCTTCGCCACTTTGCTATGCTGTTAGCTTGCTAGGTTTATTGATTTAACGATGTCTGTCCGTCTGTCCGTCTGTCCCACGATTATCTCGAGAACGGTTTCGAATTTTCAAATTCTGTTTTCAGCAATCGATTATTGATCACCCAGGCATCTGAACCTCCTATTTTGAAACTGATTGCTCAACGGCAACCGTTAGAAACCGCTACAAAGCTGATTGCTTCGCCACTTTGCTATGCTGTTAGCATGCTAGGTTTATTTATGTCAAAATTCCAACCTCAGCTTTACGCCGTGAGTCTAGTCGACCCATAAATGAGACTTGAGCGACAACAACACATAAATAATTGCACAGAGTGGTAATAATATAAGCTCTGAGCTCTTCAAACCGTATGCCATTGCAACTCGTTAATGTAATAAAGTTTAGTTAATGTTATTTTTATGTGAAGTTTTCGTAAATTAAATTAGTAAGAATGTAAACACGTTTGTTAATAATTTGTGCTTGTATTTACCCAACATGTCGTCCACACGACCTGTGAATAATAATGGCATCAATGTTGACGACTTTTCTTCGACATCAGAAGTAGGATTTGATAAAAAAATTGCGTTCACATTTGAGCAGTGAAAGCTATAGACTAATGATGATCATCACAATGATTCATGAAAATATCTTTAAAAGTCCACTTTGCGAAATATGGAGCCAGCCAGTCGTTTATGTACTGAGATGTAAGTGCCCTTAGCATTTTGGACTTAGCAGGTTTGTCCGATTCAGGTTTAGCGTCTCGTAGGCTACCAGCTGTATGAAAGATAATGGTGATGATGATAATGGTGATTTGTGACCATGCGCCCGTTTCTGGAAACGATGCGGTCAAAGTTTTACTTCAGCTGTGTCCTTGTTTCACAATCGCTTCTACCTCTTTGTTAATGTAAAGTTTGGCTCAAATACACGAAGAAAAGGCTAGTTACATATGACTACCAAGCTATTACGGAGACGTTCCGGTAACATTTTCGCTGAATGTGCTGCAATAGTCGCCGCGCTGAGGGTTAGGTTAGATATATCTACCGATATCTTACATGGCACCAGGAAGTTACCTACCATACAGCATCGCCTGCTAAAGCAAATAACAGCATGCCGTGACCCGATTCAGTTACGTGACTTAAGAATATTAAACATAGTGTCATCAGGAAGTCACTTACCTTAAAACACCTCCTGCTAAGCAAATAATAACACGTCCTTTACGTGACTTAAGAATATTCTAATTGTTAAGACAGCCCAGTAGTAAGTATGTTAGTTTGTAAGTCAGGTAGTCTAGTATTATTGTGAACACACATTGTCACAGTAGTTAATTTGTAAGTTAGTTTGTAGTCCATTATTCCTGTGTACTCACAGTGTCACAGTAGTTAAAACTTGTAAGGTAGAGAATAAAAGTAATATAGGAAAAAGTCTTCGTCACCTTCTACTTCAACACTCCCTAAGAGCTGCCGCAAACTTAAGTGGCTGCTGTAAATTATAAAAGATAATGTTTATTCCCAAGAATTAATATAAACCGTTGTATAATTACATAATCTATTATTTATTAATATTATAATCGCTTTAATAGATTATAATATCAATTATTTTTTTATTAATTATTAATAATATTAATTAATAGATTTTTATAAAATTTCTTAAACATGGTGATAGATAAATCTTTTATAATAAATATCTTACATAAGTGTACAAGCGTTGATGAATTTCTGACTGATATACAATTTTTTTTTTTATGAAAGTAATGTGTTTGGGTTTATGCATCTATGTAATAATTAGAAACTTAAACGTACGTAACAGAAACAGAAACTTTTTTATTCATTATGCATTATAAATAATAGTTATTGAAAGTCACTCTTTTGTTTAATTACCACTGGTTCCAAAAAATCTCTGTCCTCGGAAGAACCAGCAAAAAACCCAGCGGGACTTCTTTTTAAATAACAGCTTACAATCATGTATCTTACACATTAACAAAACAAAACAAAACAAATTAGAAATAGCTTGGTAGCGATCACCTTATTCCGAGGGGTTATTATCATCCATAAATTCCTTAATATTTTAATAACCCTTTTTATGCAAACTTAGTTTAATAAAGTTTTTGAACTTTGAGCAGGTCAACTTTTGTATATTTTCTGGGATTTTGTTGTATACATCGCCCCAAGAATGAATTACTGACTCGGTGGAGTCTAGTAACTGGTACTACTAGCTTGTTTCTGTTCTTAGTATTTACAGAATGCATATCACTTATTTTTGTAAAACTACTTTTATTTTTATGTACGTAATGTACATTTTCATAAATGTATTTAGAGGAAAAATTAATTTCCTTAAATTTTTGTCGCAGCTACTTTTTGGCTTTAAATCACAAATTGATCTTATGGCCCTCTTCTGTAAAACAAATATAATTTCAGTGTTAGCCGCGTGTCCCCATAGCAAAATACTATACGACAATATGCTATGGAAGTAGCTAAAGTAAATTAGTCTAGCTGTTTCAACACTGGTAAGATTTCTAATATTTTTTACAGCATATGCTGCAGAACTAAGTCTGCTTTCTGGTTTTGATATATGGGGGTCCATTGAAGCTTCGCGTCTAGTGATTTCAAGAAAAATGGTGGTATTGACAAGACACAGTTCCTCCCCATTTTTAAAATTACATTTGTATATAATTGTTTGACATTTGTAGTAATGAATTGCTTACATTTCGTTTTAGTGCCATTTAAATGCAAATTATTAACATTGAAACAATTTACTAATTTAGATATAGCATTAGTTACTTGGTCATATTTTAGTAATTATCGTTTTCATTTGAAAATTAAAGAAGTGTCATCAGCAAATAATAATATATCATGGTTATCCCCTACTATGTAAGGTAAGTCATTAATGTATATAAGAAACAGAAAGAGGCCGTGAATGGAGCCTTGAGGCACGCCCATTTATACCATCGACCCGGAAGAGCTCATACTGTTAATGACTTTCTGCGTTCTGTTACTTAAATATGACATAATTAATTTAAGAGCATTACTTCCTATACCGTAGTGTTGTAGGGTCCTGATTTATGTTTCATGGTGAACACAATCGAAGGCTTTGGATATGTTACATATTATATCCAAAGCATCCTGTGAATTCTCCCACGCATTGAAAATATATTTAATCAGGTCAACACCAGCATTAGTTGTCGAGCGACCCCTTGTGAAACCAAATTGATTTTTATGAAGTAAATTATTCATATTATTTTTATTACATTTGATCAAGAATATTTTTTTCAAAAATCTTACTAAGTGTTGGTAGTACAGAAATAGGTCTAAAGTTGGTAATGTACTATCAGATTTAAATAAAAGTATTACTTTACTATGCTTTATTAAATTAGGAAACACCCCAGATTCGATTTTAGTATTAAAAAAATAGCTAGTTGTGGCGCAATTGTATCTATTATAGACGCAAAAACTTTAATGGAAATCTTTTTAATATCAATAGTTTTAAAATATTTTACACTATATTTTGATGATATTTTATGAAATGTATAATTCTTTGTACACGCATTTACATTTTGTTTAAGTAATGATGCAGCGACGGCGGAAGAATTCAGTGACTTTGTGGTTCAGATCGGAATATCAGTAAAATATTTATCAAAAACCATTGCAACATCTTGATCTGATTTAGTTAATTTGTTGTTAAAACTTAATTGGTGGTTTGAATTGCGAGAGTCGATCTTACCAGTTTCGTATACTTTATGTCATTTTAATTTTATTAGAAGCGATCGTAATTTTGTTGCTCAAACGCAAAGACTTGGCTGTGGAGCACACTCTTAAATGCTTTTGAATATTTTTTTTTACAAATACCCTAAATTTGACGCTAGGATTATATGCTTTATAGACCTTTCATGGTAAAGATCATATAACCTTTGTCTACTCTTATGGACTGCTACTGTCGTTCATTTATTGAACTTCTGACTGTTCAAGGAGAATGTTTTAGAAGTATAAGTATTATCAAACTCATTGCAAATAAGCTTAAACAATGTTCCATACAAAAATTAGGATTATTTTCGAAATATTTATAAAAGTGATGAAAGTTTTTTCACTATTTTACTTCTAAACTTTTCCAAGCGACGTGCATTTACTGGAACAAACAACTTTTTCATCCACTTGCTTGTTGTTTGTTCACAGTTATCAGAACTTAATTTTTGAATTATACATTTATGCAGCGGCTTAACATTTTTAAAAATGTGCTCTATACATGTTGCACTAGATTGAGCATTCCGCGTTACTTTAAAAATAAATTAAAAAGACCATATGATTTAAACAATGATCTAAATTTAATATTAGTGGAGGAAGCTTCTAGGAGATTGATATTAAAGTCTCCACATATTACAACAGATATATTCTGTTTATTAAGCTTAACAAAAACTTTCTGTATATTTTTTTCAAAAGTATCATATATAGAACATGGGGGTCTGAACACGCTCACAACAATAATGTGCTCAAACTCAACACATGCCATTTCTACAGTGCGCTCAACAGAGAGGCTCACAATATCTTTACGTTCTTTACATGATAATTTACTAGCTAATATTAAGGAGCCACCTCTTAAAACAGTTTCTTTATTGAAAGAACTGAACACCTGGCGATTACTGAAGTTAAACATTAAGTTATAAGCTTTTAGCCAATGTTCAGTAATACATAAAATATGAATATTGTTGCTATTTAAGAACAATTAAATTTCTAGCTCTTTGCCTATCATGCCTTGTACATTTTTATACACCAGCTATAAACAATTTTATTATCACTCGGTGTAGTCATACAATTAAGGATTTGTAAGCTACATTATAATTTATTTAAATTATTATAACTGCTAGAGATTACCTCTAGTGTTTCATTTTCTAATTTAAATTATTTGGAAATTATTCCTAATTACATATTAAACCATTATACTGCTCAATAGAAGCAGATGTCTGTGTAGACAAGCCCTTGGCTGAGTTAATTTATAAACAATAAGATATTACATTTGGTATCTGGCTAAATTATATTTGAATAGGTAATACCTATCTCTAGTCAAAAATTTAGTAATTAAATTATTTATGTCTATTATTATAATTATAATAATTAATAAAGTTTTGGCGAGAACGTGACCGGTGACTGGTTGCTGCGCCTGTATTATTGTTTAAATAATGGTTTGAAGTGGATTTTGATATATAAAAGTGGTTCGATTTTGTGTATTGTCTGCGCATGTGAATTATTAGTGGAAACGGTGAAACAAGTGCTCTTGTGGTGATGTGATTCTCAAGATAAGGTGTCTGTCTGCTTAGGCGCCTTGAGATACCATCGCCAACTGTCAGCTGTCTGCTGGCTCAAGTTGCCGTCAAAATCTCCGAAGGGCTGCGCAATGTGACGCATTAACATATTGTGACCCAGTGTTCTATGAAGGATAATTATACATTGTAACTTAAGGCTCAGAAGTGCTAGAACCCAGAGCCGTAAAGCCAGTTATAAAAAAATATATTAATTAAATGTCAAGTTTAAATTATTGTTACATGAAAAGTTATTAATTAATAAATTTAAATCTTATCTTATTTTATTTTTCTGTGGTCAACCCTGTATGTAAGGCAATGTAAACAATAGAATTTTATGTACATTTAAAGTATTTAGATAATAAATTTATTTTAATAATTGAGTTTTGTTTACATTGCCTCTTCTCCCAACAAGTATCATTGATGTACTATTAGGGCAAAAACTAGCTAGCTAGCTACTAGCTAAAACTATTCGTTATATAACCCTATTATTTATTCTGTGATATAATTAACGGATGCTCCAGGCATGCAATAATAGGGTATTTTACACCATGTAAAAATAAGTCAAAGAATAAATATTTATGATAGATTTTGTAAAAAGTAAACGAGAAATATTGATTTCTATTTATAAAAATGCATTATAAATTTTATATTTCAATTTAAAGAATATTTTTTTTAGCTGTGCCTCAAATCTGCAAAATGATGTCCGCCATATTAGATAGCGTCGTGACGTCACTAGGTCAAAGAAATAGGTTATGTGCTGTGGTACTAACTAGTTAATTTCGAAATTTTTCAAGTTATCATTACGATTGTTGACTTTTATTCCAAATTTTATTGAAAAGGCGTCATGGAAAACGGATTTGTAAAAGCGAGTTTATTACTTCGCTTTTAGCACTAATGTTATAGATATTATAATATAAGCTTAGGTGAGAAAAACTTTTTGTTATATTTTTTTATACAAACCCTCAGACGAAATAAAAAGTCACTTTTTTATTTGGTCTGAGTACAAACCATGTCTTTATTCCCATATAATAGATGAAAACAGGAATTAAGTAAAACACTGCACTGCACTTGCAAGGGCTATCAAAATGGCCCACAAAAGGCGGGACACGGGACAGACGAGCAATGAACCTAATCTATTACAAAATTTGACTTGCAATAGGTACCTATCATGTCATTATATTTTGTTTTGTTTAATCGATAGTTAAATATAAGTCATACTTACATCAGAGTGATCTTCACAGAAGTATAGTTTAGATTTTGTAGACAATGCATTCGGGTCTCTTCTTACCAGTTTTAACCAAGTATTTCTCATATTTAAATCAGTTGGCACTTTAATCCATAACTTCCCCTTCCCCGGCGTTCTTATGCTCGTCTTTTTGCAATCAGGCACAACACAGCAATGATATCGATGATAACTCATTATTAAACATTCAAAAGTATCTAATTCCTTTGCAAAATTGTCAAAATTCTAGGACAGTGACGTCACAAGTTGAACAGTATGGCGGCTAGCGTTTTCACGCGAAAATTTAAAACGATAGATTAAAAGTAATATTTATCTCACTATTCGGTTTTAAAAAATTTATATAAAAATTGTAGTGGTTCATTATCACTCTGGGATTCATTTAAAACAATTTTTGAAAATGGGTGTAATACCCTATTACTGATCAGATGTCCTTTTAAACAGTTATTTAACATCATGTCCAAATATTTGCCTATGTCATATTATTACATAATTACTTTATTTTTAAATTATATAAATTACAATTTAAGTTTATTTTCTTTGTCATGGCACTGTCGTATCTCTATATATGTAGGTGAAAATAATGAGTCCTCACTGTTTACATTATTATTTACACATATTGTCCCCGATGAACCTGGTTTGGAGCGCTGAAACTTACTCTAATGTTTTATTAAGGAGTCAAAGCGCTCCTCATTATATTTACACGACTACCAGATTATTCAAGGCCAAAATGTGTTCTAGCACGACACGTAAAAGTTAGTAAAACAGTATAATATATTTCTTTAAATTCTTCTCTAATTCAATTTGTTTTATAATTGCTCTTATAGCTCTTTTACGTAAAACAACAGTAGCCACCTCGTCGTTAGCGTTACAAAATTTGCAAAAAAAAATTAAAAAAAAAATGCTTTGCAAGCAGATGATCCTTATAATTTTTCACAGTAGTTACTGCGGAGCAGAATCGGCTTACAGATGTAGATAACTATATGACACTGTTCGTAGACGCAGAGTGCGCAAAAGCGTCCGCGTTCGAGGGTCCGTCGAATATGTTAGCGGGTGCGGGTGCGGAGTGCGAGCGCGAGGCGGGCGCGAAGGTGAGCAGCGTGCCGCCGGCGCGCGTCGCTGTGCCAGGCGGACACCGCGTCGTCGCCGTCGCCTGTGGACTGCACCACTCCGTGCTGCTCACGGAGCACGGTAACCAATTCAAATAATATTACCTTAATGGCTCTGTCTTTTTTATTTTAATAATGGACGCGTACATTTGTATTTTTGCCAGTGTCAAGTATTAAGAAATTGTTCTATATAATGTTTTGTTAAAAAAAATCTTCACAACATTTATTACGTTACAGTGCTAAGTATTTGGAAGATTTTGACGGCAACTTGTGCCAGCAGACAGTCGGTGACGAACTTGACACTTGTTTCATTGTTTTCACTTATAGCTCACATGCACATATATTTCATACAAAAATCGCACCACTTTTACGTATTAAAACCTACTTCAAACCATTTATTTAAACTATCAGTCAGTTACTTTTATTTTCATTAAAAATACGAGTAGTTTATTGTAGCTTCGGATATGAGTACTTCAGCCAAAAAAAATACATTAAATGCTGTAATTCATTATATGAAAAACAAAATGTTAACCTTTTTTGTTTACTATAATATATTGATGAGTGCATTGCGTAGATTTTAGATAAATTTAAGTGTTATAATTTTGTATACAAGTTGAATTATTCAATAAGTACAATAATTCAACTTCTATTATGTCGTTTACTTAATATTTTGATATATATTTTTAAATACTACTACTAAATAATTGTAAACTTTTGGAAGGCGAGGTATTGACGTTCGGCTCGAACCAAATGGGCCAGTTGGGTGCGGGCGATGTAGCCGCGCACCACCGCATTGTGCGGGTTCGAGTGCCGCGTGCCTCCGCCGTGGCCGCCGGAAGCAACCATACTGCCGTACTGACGCGCGACGGCGAACTGTTCACCTTCGGATGCTACCAGGTACACTATATTCTTTGTAACATTAATGTAACAGACGAGGAAACAAGTGTCCTTGATGGTAAGTAAGTACTGAAGGTTATGAAGACCTGCAACCAAACGAAGAAGGTTGCAGATGCGGTTTCTTTTCTAAGGAGACTCAATCTCTTACATCTGGTAATGGTACAAACTCTCCATACCTAAAGATGAATAACAAACGCCTATATGTCATTTAATTTGATAGATTAAACTAAGGACGCAATTAAAGGACTTCACATAGCCTGCAAGTTTCTTAGAAGATGGTTTGCTTTTGGCAAGCATGTTGTCGGTTCGCACCTAAGATTGTGTGATTAACATAATAATATCTGGCTAAGATCGCAATCTACTTCTACGTCGCGTATTATGGAATATGATTATCTATTGCCAACTATATGGTCAGTTGGCACCTAACATTGTGTAATTAATATGTCTGGCGGAGATCGACCTCTACTTTTACATTGTTTATTATGAAATTCAATCCGATTATGAAAGGTGATCGCCCAACCATTAAATTACTGAAATTTATTGAGAATCCAAGTTTCTCCTCTATATACTACCTACATCATTGAAAACGAGTGCTAATCTCAATTTTTTCGTCACATTCAGAAAGGTTCCCTCGGCCGACCGCGTATTGAAGATCCCAATCGACCAGAGCGAAGTGCTCATTGGTACGCAACTCCTGGTCGCGTGGCTCGCCTTGGACATCGCCACGCCTGCAAGGCCGTTTGGGTTTCAGCTTCTGGTGATCAGACTTTTGTTCAGGTCTCACAGTCTCTCATCAAAACTGATACGCTTTTCAGTTCGACGATAACTGCAAATAACAATAGTATTGGTAAGCATATTGAATATGTAATTTATAGCTACTAAATTAATCTACCTTTTCTAATTGAAAGTACTAATTTTGTGGCACTAAGTAACCAGTTGCGTTTAATTAATATAAATTAATAATTGAAAGGGCTATTCAGTTGTCTTAAAAGTTTAGTTGGTTAGTGCAGTATTGGTAAATTAAGTATTATCTTCATCACTGCTCAATAGGCCTCCCCCAAGGAATTCCACAAAGCACTGTGCTGAGCCACCTGAATGTCGACTATCTACATCTTTTATCAGGTCATAACTACATTTAATGGGCGGTTTCATTAAGTCTAGCTTGAGGAACAGAGAATCTATGAGAAAGAAAGGTTCTCGAGAAGCAACCTCGTACCGGTAAGCGAAATGTAGGGCGGCCCGCTACTAGATGTAGCAGAAGGTCAATGGATGCAGGTAGCTCCGGACCTGCTTAGTGGCGATCCATGGGGGAGGCTTATGTTCAGTAGTGAACATGTGAAGGGGTGTAATGATGATGATGATGATGATGAATAATTTGATTGATGCAGTATAATATTTTTTTTATAGGATAAGGGTGACAAACGAGCACACAGTCCACCTGATGGTAAGTGGTTCCTGCGGCCCATAGACATCTACATCTATCCTCTATTACAAATCAAAATGTAGATGCGTTGTCACCCGTGAGGACTAAGATGGAATGCCTCATTTCCAGTAAAAAGGGCCTCTGGCCACCTGCACTCACCAAGCGAAACGCAGAGGTAAATCTCTACTACGCTGGTTTTCTGTGAGGTCGTGGTACCACCCCGGTTCGAGCCTGCCCATCCGTGCGACAGCAAAAGCTGCCGCGTGGCTCTACCACTGCACAATTTTATTTGTTATTTTTACAGTTTATATATTATATATATTATAGTAATATTATTATTTTTACAGTTATTCTCCCTAATCGCCCAGAGCACACTTTTAAATGCATAACAATTAACAAACTGGACGGCGTGTGCAACGCGTGGACCAGATCAGAGCAAGTAGATTTTGTGAACACACTCGCCTGTCTTGATCCGCTTTACGACGTGCTTTGGTGCTATCAACCTCAGATGCGAGTCATGAAGTGTTACAATATTTTGGCATTTAATGCCAGTAAGCTGCAGCGTTGCTTCAACGACCCTGACTTTAACATTGACCCAGACTTCGAATACCCAAACTACGGAATCATGCGGAGGCTGGATGAATTCAAAGATCTTGAGACATTTGAGATGTGTCGCAGTAAAGAAGAAAGGGCTCCAGAGAATCTTGCGCTCACCAATATGTCTGTGCTTAATCAAGATCTAGCAATTCCATATGTGCCAGAATGTTCTGTAACCAGGATGCATGCTGCTCTACATTTGCTGGGCTGTCTGGATTCTCTCACTTATGCTCATGATAATAAGTAAGTAATGTTTAAATATATTATTTCTGCCACTACACGGCGGCTTAAGAAAATCTTTGACTATGTGAATGTCGTAAGACGCTGCTTAGGGAAAATACCTGAAAGACCTCCGGTAGATAGGCCATATAACCGTCCTGTATTTCCACCAGATGTAAAATATATAGACCTGAGGCGTCAAAGGTGCGAAACATCTGGAACTGCGATTGCCAGTCTACCTGCTCAGTCTGGCGAATATGGTGAATCGACTCTAATGGAAGGTCATGTGTGCATGTCATGTCGATGTCATGTGAAATCCATAAGTTACAAGGACAGTAAGGTATATGTGCAGCCAATTAATGCTATTTTAGGTATTGCCAAAATTGAATCATACCACTTCTTAGTTTTGGCAGATAATAAATAGTTAAAAGAACGGAAGGCTCACTCACTGATAGCAAAGTTTAAACTTAGCTACAACGTCTCTAATGTTCATAATACTTTGCACGTCTCGGAAGTCACCTTCGTGAAATTAACTTATCGTAAAAAAAAATATGTGGCGCGCGTATTAAATCAAAATGCACCTTACTTCCGCGTGCGAGTGTCTGTAGCACTTAGCCAGTTACGCGGCTTTTGTTAAGACCGCTTCTACTGTAGGGTTAGGTGTTGAGATAAAACAAATTGAATGCTTTGATATAAGTTGGTATATAGTAGAATATATCGAGGTGTTATGCAATGTATTACTATTTTTTATTTTGTTAAAATAAAAGGTTACCCCCACACCACGGTTTTCTCCTGTATCGTGGAGGCAGTTAACAAACATAAATTGTACAAGGACAAATATCTAGACCCGGAACAATTATTTGTAAGCCATACATATACTTGTTCCGTGCGGGATTCGAACCCGCGGCCCCAGCGTTGCAAGTCATTGCTAAGCCACTCCGCCACGGAGCCATCAATTTGTTTATAATAAAAACTTTATTGTTCCATGTGAGGAAGGTTAAATTGCAACATCGAGGAAAGTTAAGGTTATAATAACATGAACGTCTTTGAAACTCAGATAATTTACCTACTTACCATTTTTAATCGACTTCAAAAAAGTAGGATGTACTCATTTCGACTTTTTTTATGTGTTACTTCAGAACTTTTTTCTAGGTGAATCGATTTTGATGATTCTATTCTTATTTGAGTTTGAAGCTGGTGCTTATAATTTAAACAGGGACATAAGTTTGAAAGTCAGTTGTAAAACATTTTTAATTTCATTGGTTGTCTCTCTTCTTTATTTTTTTTAAAACGTTACCTCCACACTAGGATTTTCTCCTGTATCGCAGGTACAGTTTATATACATACACATAACAGACCCAGAACAATTACAACCTTGGGTATGTGTCTCCGGCAACGCCCCCCTTATAAGGGAACATTACATGAAGACCCTCATTAACTTTAGAAACTTTCCGATTAATACAAGAACACCTTTATCAACTTAGAACATTTTTGATCCATTTTTTCAATTATATTACAAATGTTAATTATCTTTATTATTGCAATATAATCGACCATAGGCCATACAAATACTTCTTTCGTCTGGGATTCGAACCCGCGGCCCTTAGCGCTGCAACTCGTTACTAAACCACTGCGTCACAAAGCCGTCACTTGCCCGTTTCACAGTTTTTTGCTATTTACAAACATGCGACACGCGACTTGTTTATTAACGAAATAGTGGCAATGAAAAGTGCTGCTATTTTTAATATTTCTTTTATCGACCAAGTATTAAACATTAATCTAGTATATGCTGATCTTGTATTAGTAGGCAGTCACTAGTACTGGGAGGTCTACTTACACTGAACAACTTTTAAAGGTCATTGGCATTATACGCGAAAAACTCAAAAACTGCGTAGCTGTGGTCTGTTCACTAATCAAATAATAAATCTGTAACTAGGGCGTTAGTAACTAAGTACCTTATTATCTAGATCTGCATTCATAATATCTATATTATTATTCATCAGAATAATAATATAGATATTATTTATAGGCAGATCTAGATAGTAAGATCCTTTCGATACCCTTAGAAACAGTAAATAATGAAAAGTCGATATTCGTATTGTTATTTAAGCACCCGTATGCTATGCAGTACCTTTTCGCTTTTTGAGAGGCCATTCTTGAATAAAAACTCAAAAATAAATATGATAACGTAAGGCGCTCGTCAGCTCGAGCGCGCGCGTGACAAACGCACGGAACTAGCCTCATGTAAACGGCCGCGCCGATGATTAAAGTTACGAAGAGACAGCCCCCAGTCATCGGCGGCCCCGCTATTCTTGGCGACGGCGGCGACCATGGTAACGGCGAGGCAAGGGGTGTGCTAAGAATCTCCTGTGGAGGTTCGGTTGCCACCTAAGACGGCTCGATCTGGCAACATATAACACAAGCATCCTGAAGACTGACGAGAAGATCCTGGAGCTGGAAGAAGAGATAGACAAGTTGCGCTGGAATATCCGAAGAGACCGAAGAGAGGAGCACGACACAATAATCCTCGAATCCGGCAACTTGTTCTATCACCGGGAGGGCGACCATCTGTCCCAAGGAGGTGTCGGATTTATCGTCCACAAGTCTCTCGTTAACAACGTTGTAAAGATTGAGAGTGTGTCGACGAGGGTTGCGTACCTTATACTCAGAATCACCAAACGGTATTCGCTGAAGGTCATACAGGTTTACACACTAACCTCGGCACTTCCTGATGAGGAGGTGGAGGCATTTCCTCCACCTCCTCATCAGGATGTGCCGAGGTGTGCCTGAGGAAATATCTAGGGCCATACATTCCTCCAAAATCCACTATACGGTGTTAATGGGAGACTTCAACGCAAAGCTTGGCACAAGAGAGAACGGTGAGCGGAAGGTAGGAAAATTTGGAATAGGGCAACGGAACCCAAGGGACCAGCAGCTGGCCGACTTCATGGAGAAAGAAAAACTTTGTGATGAACTCTTTCTTCCAGAAGCGGCCACATAGGAAGTGGACTTGGTCGAGCCCCGACGGTTCGACAAAAATGAGATTGACTTCATTATGACGACCAGACGACAATTGTTCAGTGATATCTCTAGCACACTGAAACTAAACGTTAAGTTGGAGAAGTCACGTCTAATGAAGTCTGCGCTCCGTCCCCCTCGTGCTCTAATCCAGAGTCCCAAAACCTTTCAGATCGAGCTACAAAACCGTTTTCAGTGCCTAGAAGATTGCAATGCAGTGGACGATATGAATGACAAGCTTGTGGAAACTGTCTATGCGGTTGGAGCTAAGTTTTGCAAGACGCAGAAGAACACAAATAGTCACCGATCACACTCTTAATCTCATGGCTATTAGACGGGAGATGAAGCTGCAGTCATCAGTAGACTTGACAGCATACAGACAACTGAACTGACAGATCTCCAAATGCATGCGGCGGGACTTATGCAACTTTAATACTTTTCGTTTTGAAGAAGCGATGAAACGGAACCAGGGCTCCAAAGTCTTTGCTAGAGATCTGTCTGCCAGAAAGAGCCAACTGTCTAAGCTCTATGGGCAGCTACACATCATCGTTGGAGCTACACGCAAGTGTGAGTGACGATCCAAGAGCAAGTCTTATCCGAACCTATTCTGATGATATTCCGGACGTCAGTCTGAGCGAAATTAAAATGGCTCTCTAGCATCTTAAAAACGGCCCGGCCTCAGGCGAGAATGTAATGACAGCGGAGGTTCTGAAAGCGGGTGGAAAACCGGTACTTGAAGTCCTTCAGAAGCTGTTTAATTCCGTCCTCCATGGTGGCACTACACCAGAGGCTTTGAGCAGAAGTGCGGTGGTCTTGTTCTTCAAAAAAGGCGTCAACGCTTTCTTGAAAAACTATAGACCGATTTGCGCGGCGGCTACGTGCTGTTTTCGAGTCATTACGAATCGTCTCGCATGCAGACTTCCAGACGACTTCCAGACTCCCGAACAATCCGGTTTCCGAAAAGGCTTTAGCACCATAGCCCACATACATTCCCTTCGGCAAATTGTATAGAAGTCCAAGGACTACAATTTGCCTCTATGTCTGGCATATGTGGACTATGAGAAAGCCTTTGATTCCGTAGAAATTTGGGCGGTGCTGCAGTTCCTTCAGCGGTGTCAAGTTGACTGTCGATATATCGAAGTATTGAAGTATGCAGAAGGGCTACAGTGGCTATCCGAGTACAGAATCAGAGTACGAAACCTATCCAACTGCAGAGAGGTGTAAGACAGAGTGACGTTATATCCCCGAAACTCTTTACCACTGCATTGGAAGACGTTTTCAAGCTTCTGGACTGGAAAGGATACGGTATTAACATCAACGGCAAGTACATCATTCACCTTAGATTTGCTGACGATATAGACCTTATGGCAGAATCGCTGGACGACCTAAGCACTATGCTCAATGACCTCAATAGTGCCTCCCTACGGATAGGTCTTAAGATGAACATGGACAAAACAAAGATCATGTATAACGTCCATGTCAGACATATGCCGGTAGTTGTTGGTAGCACTAAGCCCGAAGTTGGTGATGAGTATGTTTACCTGGGACAAATAGTCCGACTAGGTAAGTCCAACTTCGACCGAGAGGTCCATCGACGGATTCAACTCGGCTGGGCAGCGTTTGGGAAATTACGGCACATCTTCTCGTCAGGTATACCTCAAAACATTGACGACACTGTACAACTAGTGCGTGTTGCCAGTGATGACCTATGGTACTGAGACTTGTACCTTCACTGCTGGCTGGATGAGGAAGCTCAAGGTTGCTCAGTGAGCTATGGAGAGACCTAGTAAGACATACAGGAAGTCGATGGATGCAGGTGACTCAGGACCGAGCTTTGGGGGAGGCCTATGTTCAGCAGAGGACTTGTGGAGGCTGTAATGATGATGATGATGAGAAGGCCGCGCAGCTTAGGTATATTTTTTTGCCTAAAGCGCGGAGTGAGACAGGCCTGGTTATGGCATGGTACTGTAAACAAGTACAAGCTTTAAAAAAAATTGTAAATATACTATTTTATATTGCTTGCTGAATAGTAGTCTTTGAACAGGCCTTTTTTCAATTCGACTGTATGTTTTTTCAATGTGTGATACCTCATAACTTTTTCCTGGGTGATCCGATTTCGATGATTATATTTTTATTTCAAAGCTGGTGATTCCCGTGTGGTTCCATATAAATTTGATCAAAGTTTGAGCAATAGTTTTTGAGTTATTCGTAATGAATTCGAGTCGGTTGTACAAAATTTTGAATTTTAAATTATGGATGACTCTTTTCAACTTTATCCTATTTTGATGTAGGTTGTAGACTAAATGAAGTTATAAATAATTTCGATAATTCTTAAAGTTCTAATACTTTTTTTTAGTACTTACTGAGTACATTCTGCTTTTATTTCAGTATAACTGTGACAGAATGCAAGCAAGAGAGCAGCACTGCTCCTGTTGCACCTGTTATGGAAGACTTTCTGACTGTCAATCGCTTCGAAAGTCACGGTGGAGGCTGGGGCTACTCTGGACACTCCGTGGAGGCAATAAGGTTTATGTGCGACACTGACGTTGTATTGGGTAAGTTTTGTACTATTTTTACAATTCAAATTTATTTACTAGCTGAAGCCTTTTTAGTATTTAATGTGTTAATGACATTAAATACTAAAATTACCAAGTTTTTTAAACAATAAACATATACAGCAAAATAAATACAGAATGTTAACAAGTAAGGCAAGAATGTAGTTAATCTCACTCCAATAGAATTAATAAGACTCAAAATTGGGATGAGGCTTTGACCACGCCTTTTCCTCCAAGTGTTGCCATATCTTGTAATCTAACGGATTCAAATCTGGACTGGAGGAGGGCCAGTCTTCGTGCCGGATGAAGTCGATTTCACGCGCCGCCAGCCAGTCTTGTGTGCTCTTCGGTCTATGAGCTGGCGCCGAATCTTGTTGGAATACCCAGTGCCTGTTTTGAACATGGTATGAGAAACAGGTTCCACAAGGTTCGTCAGGACTGTATTTTGATACACAACTGCATTCGTTTTTACACCTTTCTCACAAAAATGTACCTCTGTTAAGCCCCAATAAGAAACTCCCAACCATACCATGAGCGAGGATGGAAAATGACCTCGTTGGACACGCGGAATACGGTTGCTCGCTTCTTCACTACTGTGTGCGTACATCTTATCATTTTGTTTGTTGTAGCCGTTTGGGATTTCTTTGAATTCGCGCCTTCACAGCTTTTATCACTGCTGGAGTCCTAACAGACGGAAGGCGACCACTTCTTGACCTGTCATCTACACTAGAGTCTTCATTGTATCGTTTGATGGTACGATAAACGAATCTTTTGGTTATATTCAAATTTTTTAGTATGTCAAAAATTTGAATTGGCGCGTAACCGCAACGATGCAACGCAATAACTGCAACACGGTCTTCTTTAAGCGTCCACTCCATATTTAAAAATGAGTAAAATTCTAAAAAGTATACAGTTTTATTTTCACGAACAATTCGAAATTCGAATTCAATAAACTTTTTTGTGGCTAGCATTCTAAAAGAAAAGGTTTTACTGTGTGACAATACTTATGACCTGACTGTGTATAATAAAGCGCAAGAGTTTTTGTGTTTTTTTGTTTGTTTAAACGCGGTAATCTCTGGAACTACCAGTCCAAATTGAAAAATTCTTTTTGTATGTTATAGCCAGATTCATGTGGAATAGTATAGGCTATCTAACATTAAGCTATAACTCTCAGCTAGCCTAAAATATGGATATTTGTTAAGCAGGTCAGAAGAAAAAGCACTCCCGAAATGATTTAACCGCGTACGCTGGTGTTATCGTCAGGGATACGTAAATACAATGTTCTAGAAAAATATAGATCTTTACTCCGTCTAAAAAAAAGTCCGCGATACCATATGTCCATTTCTTATACATAAGCCATAATTAGATATTTTATGACAAAAAATATTGAAAATTAATAAAGTGTTTTATGAGCGTTATTATTAGGCATGGCCTATTTATCCTTACGAACGAAATTTACTTCAACATCAAGACAATTTTATGAAGATAAACTTTGTTCTTTATACCATGTTATTTGGACGCATTAAGTTTAAGAGATAATGTAAAATTAAATAATTCAATACTTGGCTGGGCGCGCGAACGACACATAACCTTAGCCGCCCGGTGAGAACTGCGAGAACTGCTGAACCGGGAGGGGGAGGGAAAGTGGATAAAACTTAACTTCGCTCTACATCATACATAATATGCCGACAGATAAAAGTACTCCATTAACCGATTCGTCGCGTCACCAATTTTCGACAACTTTTAGCTGTGGCGGCGAACAAATATTTCAGGACACGCCGGGCGTGTCAAGCGCCACAGACAAATGACACGCCTATTGTCCCATCCGCCATGTGTAAAAGTAATGTTCTTTTTTATGCCTTTTTTACTTGTTTAGACCTAATTAAGTTTATTTGACATCAAACATAAGTTACAAATGGAAGAATACTTGTTTTTAGTGGGTAACTACGTGTTTTTTTACGCGTTTTCTTTGAAACTGAGAGTGACTTTTTTATGAAGAGATTACAAACCTTTAGTACTATTTTTTTGTTGTTATAAAAAAATCAATTACATAAGTAGGTACAGCTAAATTACCCTGAAAACCTTGGTTTTTATTAAATTAAATTTTCACCTAATAATAACATTTGTAAATATCAAACAATGAAGAACCTTAATTTGAATAAAAAAAAGGTATATCATTCATTGATATTTACAAATGTTAAATATTATTTAATGTTATACAAATGTAAACGTAAAGTCGATCTGAAAACGTCTAATTAGTAAGAATAGCAAAACAAGTGTTTTCAAAAGGAAAAAAACGCCGGCGCTATACGGCGGCGGATTGACAAAAGAATATTTATTAGCGAACTTTTTTAAGCATGAACGGTTTCGAACTGTTTCAAGCAAAAATAAACCTTATACCATATCACAAGAGCACATGGTACTTCGTAGGTCCATTCGGCCAAATTATAGTAATAAGTCGGCACTTCAACCTTTTTAAGCAAAAGAGATAAAGACATTGTTTTTTTTAATAGGAGAGTTGTATTCTAGAAACTTGTTTACAACTTGAGTTTGTGAGCGATCGCAATGAGTGCTATTATTTGTTCATTTGTTTCTTATTAGAGTATTTTCCACAACATTTTGTTTTAAAAACCTATAAAGTAAAAACGGTACCATGTACAAGTTAAAAAAGTTTGTCAACTCCTAAAAATTTAAATTTTTCAAAATGTCCAGAAACGAAGCCGTATGCATGAACTACTTGCAAAATAATGAATATTTTGTTCTGGATAAATTTTCCAAAAAAGCAATTTGAGCGAGTTATAACGATTTAAAAAAAAGACACGCCTCGCGTGTCATATGCCACATACAAAAGTATTCGATGGCACGCCTGGAGTGTCACGCGCATTGAACCGGTCATTATGCCAATTTTTCCATACATTGCTATCAAATAAAATATTTAATTGCAATTATAAAATGCTTGAGCTATGTTATGTCGCGCACCTTCAACACGTGATGACGCGGGTGAAACCGCGGGGCGCAGCTAGTTTGATATAAGATAAGATTTCATCTAAACAAACATGTTATATTTCTAAATGAAATGTAATAATAATTATTTTATGGAATTCACAAATGTTCAATTTACACAATATTTAGTTTGTACGGATTGCACTACAGTTCAATTGAACATAGTCAATGTTTGGAATGGCTTCTCTAGTACGTAGTACATATAACTCAATGGTCAACAAGATAAATGAAAGCCATTTGTGCTATGTCATGATAGTAAGCGCCCATCAAACACAAATTAAGAATTTTTTGTAAGTAATTTATCATTGACATTATTGAATGTATTAGAAAAGTATATGGTCAACTTGTATACGTGAGTCTACAGACTCCGAAAGAAAGGTTACAAGTTAGACAAGTTAGTGGCGGTAGACATATGTAGTTCGGGTAAATCGCTGTTGTACATTAGAGGATAGTCTGTTATTACACATAGTGAAGGATTGGATTTAAAAGAGACTCAATTTTTTAATATACTGGTGTCATCTGAAGCTTTTTTACCACTCAACATCATTTAAGAAGAATAAGAGGTAGATGTTTTTTTTTCATATTTTAAGATCAGTCCATAAATACTTAGAATTTTTTGCTATATTGAATTTAATAGATTTAAGATAATTTTTAAACACTTCTTTATAAGTTTATCACAAGATTCACGTAGAGTTCCAAACTATCTAGATAGATATAATTTTTTTTTACGTTGCGTGGGTAAGGAGTTTTTGGTGGTGCATTTTTAACTTGAGCTGCATTTTAACCAATAAATTTATAATTTTTCTTACTCTAATAGTATATTTTAGTGACTGTTAAAACCATAAGTATCTAAGATTAATTCTATATTATGTATGTAATGTTGTATATTTTGTAAACATTTAATTAGACGTTTCTCATATTCGTTTAGCCAGCCAGCCACGGTGTACATTTTTCGTGTGTATTCAAAAAAGTGTTCATAAAAAAAAAACTGTAAAGATATAGGAAAACCGTTGGTAGTTTTATACTAAATGGTCTTACTTATAATAAAGAAATAATATCTGATATATTATAAAAGGGATATCATATCAGTTAAAAATTGGCGTGAATGTATTTAACGGGCCGCGATTTGTTGACACACTAAGGAAATTAACGTTGTTCTTGTAGGGTTTAATACAAGTTCAACAACTGTCGTGAATATCAATTTCATTTATTTGAAGGATTATTACTAATATAAAAATGGCATTTATAGTTATTTAGACATTATGTTATTATTTAGATAACGAATGTGTGTAACTTTAATTTTCTTATAGGCGGGTACGGTTTATTCGGCGGGCGCGGTGATTACACGGCTAAGATCAAATTGTTCGACATCGGACCTGACGGCGGCGATCAGGAAGGCGATGGGGAATTGCTTGCAGAGAGTGAAGAAATTGTATACGAATGCGCGCCAAGAGATAGATTTCCAGTGTTGTTCGACAATCCTGTGTCTCTTACGGTAAGTTATCGTGCTGATAATAAAATTATGTTTATGTCGGACTGCATTGGGTGCTATTTCAGAATAGGTATAGGTTTTATGTAAATATATTTCACATGTGTTCACAAAACAGCACTGGTGATGCTCTATACACCGGCCGTGCTAATATTTCTCGGGAAAACGTCTCTGAGTACCGGAACAAACTTGTGTCTGAAGTCGAGTTTTTGCTGGACAAAGTCTCGAACTGGGGGCGACTAAATCTAGTCCAGTTTAATCCTCAGAAGACACAAGTTTGCGCGTTTACCGCTAAAAAGAACCCCTTTGTCGTATCTCCTCAGTTTCAAGGCACTCCCCTGGTTGCCTCAGCCAGTATCGGAATCCTCGGCGTCGACATATCGAGTGACGTGCAGTTTCGTGGTCACTTGGAAGAGAAGGCCAAATTGGCCTCTAAAAAGCTTGGCGTGCTCAGCAGAGCGGGGCAGTATTTCATGCCGGCACACCGCCTGCAACTTTACAAGGCGCAGGTTCGGCCTCACATGGAATACTGTTCCCATCTCTGGGCAGGGGCTCCCCAGTGCCAGCTCCTTCCACTTGACCGCATCCAGCGCAGAGCGGCTCGAATCGTCGACGACCGAGTCCTTTCCGATCGGCTCGACTCATTGGCGCTGCGAAGAGATGTTGCATCTCTTTGCATTTTCTTTCGCATCTACCATGGGGAGTGCTCTGAGGAATTGTTCGGATTAATCCCAGCCGCCAAATTTCACGAACGCACATCGCGGCAGAACTCCCGATACCGTCCACACCATCTGGATGATTGGCGGTCCACCACTGTGCGATTTAGAAGATGTTTTCTTCCTCGCACGACTTCCTTGTGGAATCGATTACCATCAGCGATTTTTCCGGACCGATACGACTTAGGGACCTTCAAGAAAAGAGCGTACTCCTTTTTAAAAGGCCGGCAACGCATCTGCAATTCCCTCCCTGGTGTTGCAGTTGTTCATGGGCGGCGGTAGTCACTTACCATCAGGTGAGCCGCATGCTCGTTTGCCCCCTCTCCTATAAAAAAAAACATTTTACAAATAAACATTAACACTATTATTTTGATAGTGATGTATTTAAGTTTACGGTTGATTTAAAAATGATACCTTATGCTTCTAGGCTAACAGATGGTACGTAGCTTGGGCTTGCGTTAACGGACCTTCATCAGACTGCGGTTCTTCCGGGCAAGCGATGGTCATCAATGACGAGGTTGGCTTTCACTTCAAGACTTCCAAAAAGTCCAACAATGGTACGGATGTAAATGCCGGTCAGATCCCCTGCCTGCTTTACAACGTTGTGAGCACCGACCACGCTTTACCAGTGCGAGCCGTCGAAGTTTATGAACCAGTAATAGTGCTCTCAAAGAATGTCTCTCGAAAGGTCACCGTCACCTGTTTCAAATCCCTTATAACTCTGATGCAGTGGAGCTGGAAATCATTTAGAGACACCGTCATTGAGACTAACGGCTTAGTGCCAATAAATTATCAGAAATTGACCATGATGAAACATCAGAAGCGACTCGTGTACGTCATCAGAGCTTGTCTGAGACTTGTGAAATCTTATATTAATGAGATATACCCACAGAACAACAAGAGAAGAAATTCACATGAGTATATGTCTTACTTCGAAGCGATAGGAGATGTACGTAACTTCATCCAGCAAATATTAGCTGAGCCAACACCAACCTGCGCCATGTTGCCCCGTAGACCTGGAAAATCGAAAGTTCACAGAGTTTGCCTTGTTCAGTTCGCATTAGAATTGACGAACTCGATTCTGAAAGAAGCACACGATACTGTCACTTCATGTTTCCACGCGTTTTTCCCAACGCCTACGCTGAAGTGGAACTATCTTTGTTCGTTGCTGTTTCATGTCAGGGTAAGATATTTTTCCTTTGTTAAATTATTTTGTAAAGATCTATCCAACAGTTTACTGGCGAAATCAGGTTTCTCACTCTTGATTGCAGATCATATTTCATTATGAGTCTTCCTTATGCCACTTATGCTCGATTGTTATATTTAAGAAACGTATTTTCTGTTAGCCAATCTTTTTAACTATTTTACACAATGTGAAATGGAAAAATATATTTATTAAAGAAAATTATGTCCGACAACTTGCCATAGATAGTCACTATACTTTGCCTTTTTAACTTTATGGATCGCACCACTGGGATTATGAACTTAGTGCCGATACCCTCACAGTAGTAAAGCTACTGTTCATCTATGCGCATGTTGTAATCAGTTTTTTCGAATTGACTGTTGACTGTTGTTTACCATTTACTCGTTACTCGTTTACAGTACTTAGCACAATGATATGCGTGTTCACATAAAAGTGGGGTAATTGTGTTTGGAGACAAGCATTGACATAGCCCAACAGATCAGTACGCTGAAGTGGCATTTGGCCGGCCATAGAGGTCGATAACCCCAGAACCGATGGGAAAGAAAGGTTCTCCGGTGGCAGCCTTGTAACGAAGTGTAGGGCGGCCTCCCACTAGATGGAGTGACGACTTGGTACAATATGCAGGAAAACGATAGATGCAGATGACTCAGTACCTTTATTCATCAGTGAACGTGTGATGAGCTATAAGGATGATGATATTTCTATACAATTTATTACAGGATGGTAAAGTGCCAACAGCTTATGTTCGTGAGTTAACATCCACTTGCGCGGCGATGTGCGGCTCCCGTAGTTTATTGGACGTACTGCAGTACATCGTGCCGGTGACACAAAGTTGTTTAATCGCTGAAGAAGGGCGTCGTGGTGACCGTCCCGATTCCAAGGTAGGCCTTTCTAAACATTTGTTATGTTAAGAAACGTATGGAAGCGAAGGGTGCGTGGTAGAGTCATGAGAGTAAAATGTTAATATGTCCCACGGCTGGGCACAGGCCTCTTATTTTTGAGAGACTTATGAAGCATTATTTTGCAGTGCTGCTCCCGTAATAATATTATTAATAACTTTATGTGCCCTCCAAATATTTCATACCTCAGACATTTAGGACTAATTACGATGGATTCGTTCACGACGTAAGAAGATCGAGCCCCGGTTACTCGCGTACCGTAAAAGCTCCTGAGTTGCAACGATTTCTATGGGAGCACATGGAGGTAATTTCGACTGATGGCAAGATTTGTATAAAAATATTCCTTTTTGGCTTTCGTGTGTGGCTTCGTTGTTTTAGCTTATATCTGACGTCTGATGTTCATCCTCTTCTACTGCCTATATTATTGCGTAAGTATTATATAGCTTGTGTAGGTTAGAATGAATGAGTGTTTGAGCCTAAACTTGTGGTACCAAAATATCTCTCGCGTAATGGATGCTTTAGCAGGAATAGCAGTGATCGACATTCAGATCGACGGCACAGGTGAACATTATCACTATTTCAGTTTTTTCATGGATTTTTTCCTTCCCGTTATGGAAGCAATGAAAAGGCGCCTATCATTTAAATTAAACTTTTGATAAAAATTAAAAACCGAATTCAAAGAACTAAAAAAAAAAACAACATAATTTCCACATAATAACTTCTGAAGCACTGACAACAGAAACTACTATGTGGAAATTAGTTATTTATTAAAGAGTTTGTGTATTTGGGTTCAAAGTTTACAAGAGATGGAAAGTGTGAGAGTGATATCGAAAGAAGAGTGAATGCTGGAAACATGGTGAATGGAGCTTTGGACTCCTTTATGAGCAGTCGGAAGGTGTCTAACAAGGCTCGTTTGGCTGTGCATGAGAAGGTGTTGGTTCCGACACTCATGTATGGAAGTGAAAGTTGGGTATTGCAGAAGAAACATGAAAACAGAATAAATGCAGTTGAGACGAGAGTGTTAAGAAGTATGATAGGAGTTAAACTGAGTGACAGGATAAGAAATAGTGAGATAAGGAAACGTTGTGGTTTGAAAGAAGATATAGTGACAAAAATTGAGAAAGGTGTGCTGAGATGGTTTGGCCATGTCGAGAGAAAGAATGAAGAACGATTGACGAAAAAATTGTATAAGGCGAGTGTGAATGAAAGTGTTGGAAGGGGTAGACCTAGGCGGACTTTTCAAGACCAAATCAGGGACGTCTTGAAAAAAGGCCAGGTCAAGAGCATCCTAAACCGTAGAGCATGTATGAAGAGAATAAACCTAGCAAGCTAACAGCATAGCAAAGTGGCGAAGCAATCAGCTTTGTAGCGGTACGGAAAAAAAAATTCAAAATAGGAGGTTCAGATGCCTGGGTGACCAGTAATCGATTGCTGAAAACAGAATTTGAAAATTCGAAACCGTTCTCGAGATAATCGTGGGACAGATGGACAGACGGACGGACAGACGGACAGACGGACAGACATCGTGAAATCAATAAGTGACTTCGCAAGCATCGCCACTTAATAATGAAAGTGGACGAAGCGAAACAAGTATGTAAGGATCGTATCAAGTGGAAAGAAGTGGTCTCTGCCTACCCCTACGGGAAAGAGGCGTGATTATATGTATGTATGTATGTAAATTAGTTTATGTTCTTTTTGGTTCAGTGAAGTCGGCTCATAGTGTTATATTAATATTAAAAGTTTAAATTTTTACTCTAGGAATATCACAACCTGAAGACAACAAGTAGAATTTTCTCTAAATAGTAACATTAAGGAATTTTTACTCCAAATTTATATAGGACTAACTCTGGTGTATAACCTGTTTAATAAAGAAATAATAATAAAATCGGGTCACATACATACAAAAAAAAAAACAGTCGAATTAAGAACCTCCTTCTTTTTGAAGTCTGCTATAAATTAAGAATTACGCCAAAGCCCGACCATCCACCTCGGTTGTGATTTTTCATAAATAATTATTATAATTTTTTTTAACGTTTATTGCTTTTTTAAAGCTGCTTCCATGTGACATTAACGCAACATTAAACATACTACATTTACTATTGTGATGGTACATTTAAATATGCAATTTTATCAAAAGGTGCTAAAGGATGTGCCATCCAAATCTGCCACGGTACCTCGATCGTCGCACCCTCTGAAGCCTCCGCCTATTCCACCAAGAACAAATAACAGGGACTTGCAGAGGGTACGTGCGAGTATACTTTTTGATGTTTAATCGGTTTTTGGAAAATTAGACCGGCATTTGTGTTACATATTTAAATATTTAGGCTTCATCACCACTTACCCCCAGGTGGGATTGTAATCAAGCACTGGCTTATAAGTAAGAAAAATACATTATTCGTATTATTTGCATTTAATATGATCATGAGAAGTGGCTCTTTTCGTTTATCTTTTTTCAATAGATAATATTATGAACAATTTTTTTACATCGCTTCTAGTAGTTTGAAATCCTTGCTACCAATTCTAAAAATCTATATACTGAAATTTCATTTTACATTTGAAAGATTTTATTTATATTACATTTTAACTCTTCATGTAATCTTTTATCAATTTATGTTTTTTCTTTTTCCTCTCGATAGAAGTAGTTTCTAACCCTTCTTTTTCTTTATCTACTTATCCAAATAAAGTGATATTTTATTACCAAAACACAAAACGCATATTTTCCTCTTTAGATTTTTTAAATATCTTTTATTAATATTTATTCAGGACAGATATTAAATCGTATAAACCTAATCATATAAATACTTATGTTTGTGATTTTAGCTGCAAGACCCGTCAAATACAAGATCAAGCCACACTGACTGGCACTTAATGGATGTGGTGCCTCGGCTTTTGGATATCATATTGATTCCTATTAAACAACAGATGATGACACGTCAATGCGGCAAACCACACGATCACGGCGAAATTGCGCAACAAGATCGCCTTTCAGAATTCTGTTGCAAGCTTGTGGCTAGAATTGTGGCTGAGCTTTCTTATAGTACTACAGAGATCCGGGTAATTTTTAATTCAAATTTACATCGTACACATATAAAATTGTCTATAATTTTCTAATGTTTCGTATCCAAATGGTTTAATGTATAGTTTACCCGCAACACGTAATAATTTTCTTTTAAACCATGTCTAGGTATAACACTAAATTATAAAGGCAAAATTTTATTTTAATTTGTCCTTTTGACAGGAGGATCCAGACTCGAATTCCGTGAAACATTTAATTACACCGTCTCGCTTTATACGCGTGAATCAGTCCCGTGCGTGGAACACGGGCAATGGCAGCCCCGATGCGATCTGTTTCACAGTCGACCGGCCTGGGATAATGTTGGTGGGCGCTTGCATTTACGGCGGCCTTGGCAACTACGAGTACACGCTTGAGCTACTTCATGATGTACGTATATATTGGATTGGGTGTGCGAAATAGACTTACAAAAATATATATCTTAAGTACTCAATAAAAATATATTAATAATAGTTAAGTAAGAATTACAACCTTTATATGTCCCACAGCTGGGCACAAGCTTCTCTCATTTCCAAGAGAGTCCGCAGTCTCAATATATATTAGCTGAGTAGATGTTCTCGATTTTTTTGATCCTCAGGTATACAAGATTCGTCATAATGTTTTCTTACTATCGTAGAACAGAAAAGAAATTTAAGGTTCAAAAGGGATACAATCATTATTACAATATATTATTCTATAAAAACCTAGTTTTTATTCTTCTTATAAATTATTCATACAACGTTTTCTTTTAATAATATCATGGGCAGTCGTAGGTGGCTACGTCAATTACCTCAATAGTGTCTCCCAACGCATAGGCTCCTTAAGATAACATGGACAGAAAAAAATAATATTTAACGTCCATGTCACACCTATGCCGGTAGTTGTTGGGAGCACTAAGCTCGAAGTTGTTGACGAATATGTTTACCTGGGACAAATAGTCCGACTAGGTAAGTCCAACTTCGACCGAGAGTTTAACTAGTGCTGTGTAGTGACGGCGTAAATATATCCATTACACTATATCTTCCCGTGGGTGACGTAAGAGGTAACGGAAGGAAACTTAAACAGAAGACGGGAAGTAGTATATTCCTGATAATAACCGAGGATCATAAAAAGAAACTGGGTAACAAAATTTCCCCTATGAGGCAATCTATGGAGGAAGCTTATTTTTTATAGGACAAGGGTAACAATCGGGCACACAGTGCACCTGATGTTAATTGGTTGCTCTGTGACTCATAGACATGTACATCTATCCTCAGCAATGAAGCAAACTAGTAATATAGCATATGCATAACATAGCAGCATTATATTCAACAATAGACTTTTATCGGTAAGATGAAATGGTAAATATGTTTCTAACGATTTTATTAAAATATCTAAGATTCGAACCAACACGGAGGAACCGAAGCCATCACACTGTTGGATCAGCGTTGAGGTTATCCACGGAACGTTCGCCGGCTCAGACTGCCAGCACGACATGGTGCCAATCAAGTTCGAACGACCAGCGCTTTTGAAGGTGAGTTTGTGTATTTTTGTTTCAATTATCAAACTGAACAAAAATATTTAAGAAATTATTAATAAGTATATTACTAACAGGAGGAGTATCGATACGCGCTCAGGTTGTGTAACCATGGCGGACGTACTGTCAACGGCGACTGTGGACTGCCGTCAGTAAAGGGCCCCGATGGTACTACCTTTCACTTCGCTTCCTGCTCGCTTAGCTTCAACGGTTCCACACTGGCGAGGGGGCAGATACCTTGTCTCATTTACTATGGGTAACGACTTGTGTTGTTTTACCATAAATATGATTCCTGCTTATTAAATTTATGTTGTATATATTTTGGACGCTAGAAAATTGTGTTATAAATAGAGAGACACTGGTTATAGCGCCTTTTTAGACCGGTATAACCAATGACCGCCTATGTTTAATACAATCGTGGATGTAAATATTAACATTATGTAGTAATAGTACGGGCCACTTTATCTACGCAGTAGTTCATAAGTCGATTATCTTCCATTACCATCTACTGAATACCAACCAGTAATTATGTATATTTTCTTTAAAAACCATGTATAACATTGTTTTTAATTACTTTCAAATCATATTAACAAACAGCAATAAAAAAAATAACTAAACATCAAAAAGAGCATATCACAATAACACATGACAAATCTACTTTGTATTTTTTTCTGCCAGAGATTATATCCTCTTCTTTAAGTCTAAGAGTTACGAAAACTCTTAGACTTTAAAGTTATCGTCGATATGATTGGAATGAAAAAAGTTATAATCAGATAATTAGTATACAGAGAGTAATTTGTAAAAATGCCAATAAAAATGAAAAATGAATGTATTATTTCACTAATATAACAAGTGTACAATCACATCGTCCAAAATCGCTTAGCTTCTTTGGTTGATGTCCTTAGTAAACGCAAGTGTCGTAGGCTAATTGCTCGTAGTCGCTTCCCGGAGTAGAGTTCATCGTTTCGTTTCAGAAATAATGAATTCCCCGGTCGCTAGCACATGCTTTTATACCCAATAGGAGAAATGTGGAACGTTCTAGCACAATCTAGCGCATTCAAACGTTTCTCTCTTACTATAAGTACTAGAATTACACTTGCGATGAACAATATGCCTAAATGAGAAATGGCTTTAAAAACGTCGAAATAAGGTCGAGTCTTGCTTGCGTCACTAAGTAAGGGAATTGTCCATTCTTAAGCTCATACATTGTATTAACTTGACAGAGGAACTCGTAAATTATTGTCATTTCTACTGGAATTCCGAATTTAAGGAACATTCTAGTACAAATGTGATGTAACATGTAACTGGTTGTCGTTACATTGTATTACATATAAAGTCATTGTTGAAATATTGTTAAAAAAGCTTTGTTGCTTCCACAGGACAAATTCGCTGACGAACGCGCCCGAGAGCTCGGACGCCATAGCGTCTACTCTGCGCTCTATGACGCTTCGTGTTTCTTCGATGGTGTTGGAGCGCGAAACTGAACTGCTTTGTTCGTTGCGGAACGAGCTGACTGAGGAGGACCTACGTCGGAACGCAGCTGTACTACAGAACTCGCCCGCGGTCAATACACTGCTTCCGTACACGCTCGCTAACCTCGAAGGCCTCGACGACGCTAAAGTATGTACTCGTAGATCAGAATACCTTGGTACTATGTTATCTGGTACCAAAGTTTTTGCAGAAACAGTAGTTTGTAGCATCTTCAATGGTGCTGGAATAGTACTTCATCTGGTACTACCATTGCCAATCTGTCTGTTTTACTGCGAATAATCTTCCCTACAACAATAGACGCCCATGTCCAAACCAAAACGAATTAGGGCAGGTAAAGAAGAATTCATACACGACTTTTTTTATGTAGCGGTTGTTTTTTACGTTGCGGTTGTTTATGGGCGGCGGTAGTCACTTACCGTCAGGTGAGCCGCACGCTCGTTCGTCCTAATTTCTATAAAAAAAATGTAACAAGTAAATGTTCATTGTATGGCCACTGATAGACTGTAGACTTCCTAAAGCGTCGGTACTTCACATCAGTGAACATGTTAGTTGTTAATTTTAATAGAAAAGATGATTGGGTGCCACAATCTGCTTGGGATCTCAAAATTAATAAAATCAAATCTAAACTCAAGCATACTACTTCAAAACCTCGAGATACTAGAGGCTCGTTTTGAGACATGACATTATGACGTCAACCTTAGTCCCACTCGTGATTATGTATGCTATAAATATAAAGGATCCGAAACATCGGGAATTCAAAATAAAGAGACCCGGAAATCCTTTTTAGACTCATTTCATCTTAATTATTCTCAGGAGGCGATAACGCATTTGCATTTGAATTTGAGGATAGATGTAGATGTCTATGGGTCACAGCATTCACCCGTTTGTTCGTTTGTCACCCTAATTCTAATAAAAAAATTAAACTTGATAGTATTCATGTTGATATATAAGCAATTAATATAGGTACTTATTATTTTATTAACTTTCAATCGTGTGCTCAGACCGCAGTCAAACTGTTGGAGATGATTCACAAGATACTACCCCACGTAACTGCAATAAATCTGCTGCTCCCAACCGCTGAGGAACCAATTACCAACAATACTCACTACTACACATGGGTGGAGAGTGACCATCCATACAAGCAGGCTACTGTCACCAATATGAGGTAATTACTGCTATGATTTAATTTTCAGTTAGAATTGTATTTCTGGATCTCGACAAAAGCGCCACCTACCAGGTGCAACTATATTTGAGGGCCATCCAGGAGACCCCTCCATAAAAATTTAATCAAAATCACACTCCGCTATTGATGATTTAATGGAGGATTTCCGTTAGTTATTTTTCTATAATAGATACAAAAGCACCTTATCTATAGTATGTGCCAAATCGATTGAGAAAAACGGACAATGACCTTTCGGTCGTTTAACCAGGGGTTACAAACCTTCAATATATAGGCACATTTTATATGTAGTACTTTCTTTATTTATAATGATTTTTTTATAATGATTGATATAATATATATTTATTAACTATTATTAAAAAGTTATGTGAAAGATCGCTGTAGAAGAAAAATCATCTATTGTTATAAAGTACTTTATTCATTTAACAACAAAAAACATTAATTTATAACACATATAAAGATTCGAGTGATAACGACACCGAATAAGTACGTACTTATGCAAAAGATAAAACTTTATTTTTAATATTATATAAGAACTTTATTTTTATTCGGTGCAATCATCACTCGTATCTTCACTTGATGAACTATCTGTAACATTAATTATAAAGCGATCTGCAGTTTGGTCAATTCTATCATCCATGCCACGCATTTTTTGTTCAACCTTAAGGACATGCTGAACACAGTTTTTCCATTTATCTGGCGTGATTTGAGTTAAACCATCTTTAAGTAAATTTTTAACATCTTTTAACTTGAAAGTTGTATTTTTTCGTGCAACGTACCCTTTCACATCTGCCCACACAAGTTCAATGGGGTTAAGCTCACAGTGATAAGGAGGTAACCTTACCACTGTGATGCTTTTTTCTTTTGCCATCTCGTCGGTGACGTAACTTCGATAGTTATCTTTAACTGCCTTTATTTTTTCCATTAAGTGGGTCTTTGTGTCCGAGGGCACGTATGCGATCTGTTTAGATTCTAGCCATTCCTGCATATTTTGTTTCCGCCAAGACATTGTTGGGGTTTTTTCTAAACGTCTGGAGTGGTAACTAGCGTTATCCATAACTATGACATCGCCGCTTTGCAGTTTTTCTATTACTTTTCTAAACCAGTCCTCGAAATGGAGAGCGTCCATACTCTCATGGTAGTCACCAGTAGATGATGATTCAAATACCCAATCACATCCCTCCAAAAAGCCATTTTCATTGCCAACGTGTACAACTATTAATCGCTTTCCTTTACCCGAAGGGGCTTTCGCGCCAGTAGAGTAGCCTTCTAACCGTGATTGACGAGAAGATTCAATTGTGGTGTCTTCCCATACCTTTCCCATAGTATGACCTGCGTTAATCCATGTTTCGTCAAGGTAAAAAATGTTACGTCCCTCGTTTCTTAATATTTGTATTTCTCTCAAATATCTGGTACGCCACAGAACTATCTCTGGGCGATCTATTAGACCACTTTTTCTGTTTCTCTTTATATATTTGAATTTTAAATGGCGCAACACACGTCGCAGGGAAGTTTTGCTCAAGTTTGGCAACTGGTCATCTTGATTTATACTGAGCAAAATTTTGTCTAAAGTCGGTAATTCTCCTGCAAGAAAGAACTGATGCACTTTCGCTCTTATAGCCGATTTATCAAAATCGTCCAACTTGTCAATTACAGACTTTTTTCTTTTATTAATTATTCCCTTTTCTGGTATTTTATGGGAATCTCTATACACGCTTAATACGCGATATATAGTGCTCTTGCTGACTCCTGAGATCTCCGAAACCTTTTCTACCATATTAACGTTTGAAGGATACACGTCTTCGGGCCAGGTGTTTTTGACATATTTGTATACATTAATGATAATCTCTTGTTCCCCGACCGACAAAGTGGTAGGTTTTCTCTTTTTTACTGGTGACGTTAAAGGTGCTCCAGAAGATGGGCCTGTAAATAAATGACAAAAATATACTACCATAGTACTACATCACATAAATACATATTGTTTTAGAAAATAAATACCACATGGTCACATAAAAAGAGCGTTTTAAGAAATAGAAAGGCTACGTCGTCGCATTTGTACCTATTTGTACGTACCTGCTACGTTTATTATGGGTCGGCGACGTCTCTTTCCACTTGATGTTGAAGGACCGGGTCCTTCACCAAATTCTCCTGAACTCATGTCGATTTAGTAACGACCGTCACAGTAAAACTAATATAACAGATTCAAAAAACAAAAACTTAACGATATAACAAATTTAACAGTAAAAACTCAACTAAAACAATGCAATGAATGCTATGAATTACCCGAGACGTACACACGCAAGCGCTATCCGAACACGAATGAAAACAAAATGGCGGACCGGCCCAAAAAAGGTGACGCATCTCTGGCTGCCATTGTCACGTTTCTTTTAGAACGAACTGACGTAACGCGCGTTTTGTTTATTTTAAAGGGATGAATTTGCAAAAGCTCAATATGGTGATTATATTGCTTCAAATATTTTTTTAATATGAAACTGTTATTAAATGAATTGCTGCGTTACTTACCATAAATTGAAATATAAAATATAACACATTTTTCGCGATGTACCGTAAGATTTTACTATGTTTATAGGAACCACAGACAATATTATTTAAGAAACAAAAAAACAAAACATATGTGCTGACCTAGAAGTGGGAATAATATCAATATTTAAATATTGTTATCACATCTAAATTGAGATTTTGTAAGTTACGCCTTTTGACACTCGGCTCATATCTGAGGTCATTGTCCGTTTTTCTCAATCGATATGGCACATACTATAGCCACTATATTTAATACAAGCGTCGAATCTGGTTTATTTCCTGATTTAATGAAACATAGTGAAGCATTTAATGAAACATAGTAAAACCTTTATTTAAATCTGGTAGTACAGTAGACCCCGCCAGTTTTAGACCAATTTCTGTACTACCAACATTTAGAAATTTTTATGAAAAAATAATTTTAGATCAGATGTTAAGTTTCTTTAATATCAATAAATTGCTACATAAAATCAATTCGGTTTTACAAGGGGTTGCTCGACAATTGACGCTGGAGTTGAGCTTATTAAACATATTTTTGTTGCATGGGAGAATTCAGAGAATGCTTTGGGTATATTTTGTGACCTTTCCAAGGCCTTCGACTGTGTTCGCCATGAGACATTAATCAGGAAGCTACAGTACTATGGTGTCAAGAACACAGCGCTTAAACTAGTTATTTCATATTTAAGTAATAGAATGCAGAAACTTATTATCAATGGTAAAAGTTCTTCTGTGTCACCTGTACAAATGGGAGTCCCTCAGGGCTCGATTTTCGGCCCATTCCTATTTCTAGTGTATATTAATGACTTTACTTCCCTCATTGGGGAAAATCATGATGTAGTATTATTTGTTGACGATACTTCTTTGATTTTTAAACTTAAACGTCAACCATTTAAATGTGACGAAATGAATAATGCTATATCAAAATTAGTGCATTGGTTTAACGTTAATAATCTACATTTAACCGGAAATAAAACTAAATGAAATAAATTAACTTTGGTCTCTCAGTATATTTACGAAAATTTAATGTATGTTAACAAAACCAAAGGTAGTTTTAGTAAAAAAAGTGATGTATATTCTGTAAACACTAGGAACAAACACAGGCTAGTGATACCAGTTTCGCGACTCCACAGAGTCAGTAATTCATTGTTGGGGCAATGTATACGCTATTACAATAAGGTCCCGGGAAAGTGTACAGGCTCTCACTATTACCAAGTTTAAATATTTTGTTTAAGCTCAAACTGTGTAAAAAGTGTTATAATAATATAAATGAATATATGGTTGTTAATAGCCTCTGGGAATGAGGTGGTCGCTTCCAAGCAGTTTCTAAAATAAATTTTGTAAATAGTTTGTGCAACCATTAATGTAAAATATACTTAAAAAAAGTCTTCCTGGGTTTCTTGCTGGTTATTTCCATGCAAGGAGGTTATAATATAATATAGGGAGTGAGCGCTTGAAACATTGTAAACGTTCCTTATTTTTCTTAGAAAGAGAGGCACCGTGTTTTGTATTTTATCTCCTTCTAACATTCATAAATGTTTACACAAAATAAAAACAATACCAACGTTTAGACAGTTATTGACTTAAAGTAATATTTTAGACGTATGCTAGAACAATAATCTTACATTTTTTATCGCTAATCCGTCAAAAGGCTCAAAGACAAAATGGATTGCTCATCATGACACTGTTAAACCACTGCAGAATAATAAAAAAAAACTAGTATAAAAAGTCGAAGATATATGATCCCACCACCAACAGAGAAAACGTCAATACAAAAGAAGCAGTATCTACACTCTTACCAGCTTTGTGTGACTTCAGTTTTTTATGCTATTATTCTTTTTATTTTTATTTATTATTTTTTATTTATTTTATTTATTATTCAGTTTTTTATTGCCTTTTGGTGTAAAATCCTAAAAGAAGTTAGTCAGACACAAAAGCAAATACTAAATAATAAAATAATAATCTATATTATCACTAGAAAAGTATGAGATAAAAATCAAAGCCCAAAAATTTTTCTTCAAAGCCAACATATTCAACTAGTGGAAAAAGCTATTTTCTACGTTACAAAAAATGTGAGAATGTGGACATTTCGATTGAAGGAAGAAGAGTAATGACGAGATATCGAAAACGTTTACCAGGAGAAATTACCCGATATGCTGGACTAACATTGCCAGAGGAGCTGCAGAGAGCTATGTTAGAATGTCTTGACATATTTTACGAGGAACTAGACCATCGTTACAGAGCAATGGATGATATTCTCGTAATATTTAGTGTTGTTCAGCCTTACACCTGACAAAAATCTACGATGATTTTTCTGCAGTATATATAATTTTTAATTTCTTTCCAAGAAGCGGTTCAATGTAATTCATTGGTGCTTTTCTCGTAAAATTGGGCTATTCTGGATCTGTTCCGAATCTAGCGCTGTGTCTAAGATTTGTTTACTATTAAGTTTCATGTGAAGGAAGCTTTTTAAAACTCAAGTTAATAAAATCTTACTTAAGGTCCACAATGAACCAAACGCGACTAACCAATCTTTCCATTTTATCTATCGAAAATGACAAGAAAGTAAACTTTGAAAATATATTAGAATATATTAGTAAAACAAAAAATGCTAAACGTCCCGTTAGCATGTATAACATTTTTTGTTTTATTTTCGGGGGTGCTTGATAGAAAACCGCCCTGGGTGTCAACCCACGCTACGCCGCCACTCGTTACTGTAAGGTTTGATACTGTAGCGAAGCAATAATGTAATCAAAATATTAAACGGAGTTTAATTATAACAATATTCAGCACTTTCCAAATTGAAAAAAATACCCATTTCGTTTTCCGTGATGCTGTATACACTAATAATATTCTTCTAGAAAGAAATGCAACGCCTAACTCGGCGCCTTTCATTCATTTCAAGGTCACTGATTTAGGAACGTTTCTCTAGTATGAAGTGCGCACTACCTATATTTTACAACCTCCTTGTTCCCATGACAGAGGGTTTTTTTCGGACCAGTGGAAAGTAAAAAATGACTTTCAATAAGAATTACACATGTGATCTATATTGAATAAAAATTATTCTATTCCACTAAACTTAACAATGTCTAAACAAGTAAAAAAAAAACATAAAAAGGATTTTTTTACATGGCTCATGGCGCAATAGGCGTGTCATAAACTTCTATGGCGCTTGACGCCACAGTTAGAAGTTTTCAAAAATTGATGTCGTGACGAATTGGTTAATAGATCTCACCCAGACAAAGCCAGAGCGGGTCAATTGATTTCAAATATTTTCCCATCAAAAGAACATTTTCAATTTACCGAATAATATAACGTTTTCGTTATTAGTGGGTTTTAGCTATTGGTATTGTGCATGTTGACGTTTAGAGCACGATGAGCCGCTGTTTCAAATCCCATTCTTTATCCGTACGGACTGTAAATTATAATAAATAATTTTAATTAAATAAATAAAATAAAATGAAATAAAGTTCATCAACGGTAACACACAACAAATGTTCTTGTATTTGTCTTTTATTGTGAAATATTACACCAAAACCAGTAATGAAGAACCACCGCGCAATAATGAAGATATTCCTAAAGCATCCTCAGTTGAAAAATCTATTAGATTATAACGATGATAATGGTTATGATGACTGAAATGTTAATATATTAAAAACATTGCCTTTGATTTAATTTATTTATGCTAATTTTGTTTTTTCTTAAACAAAAAACATTACTCACTTTATGTATACAGTAAAACTTGGTTAAATGGGACCTGGATAAGTGAGAAACCTCCATAGCTGGAACTCATGCTTAGGTCCCGACACTTTAGCACTAAATTACCTCTGTTAGTGGAACAAAACAAACCTCTATATCTGGGATTATTTCTTTCGATTTTATCTTCATAATTACCTCTATAATCGAGACAGCCTGCGTATTTTACCCCTTTTACTGCGACTATATTTTAGGGATTAGTTCTTTCGATTTTATTCGTCATAATTACCTCTATAATTAAGACAGCGAGTATATTTTACCTCTTTTATTGAGTTATTTGGTGTACCGTTTTGTTTACTAATTCTTATTCTACCCGCAAATTCCGCACATGGCTAATTGTGTAAAAAGTGACCTCCAGTTTTAGTTTGGTTTTGCTATCGTCCGGATGTTTACGTATTATGTTTACAAAATACGTTATTTTATTTAATAATCGCACCTCTATTACTGAAATAATCTTTATTCTCACCTCAAATGATGGAACCCTCTGTAAATGAGACAGATATTTATTTTTATACCTGGATATCTTTGACACTGGGTAAGTGGAATACCTCTTTAAGTGTGTGTGAGACAGATTTGCAGGTCCCTTAATGTCCCAGTTATCCAGGTTTGACTGTATATGATTTCCATAGACATTTTATAGATAAATACGAATTGTCAATAATTAGATAAAATGAACAATAAATATGTACTGCCATTTTTATACTGAAATGTAAGCTTTCCACTTTTTTAGAGTTCTTTTCCCATCAACGGTGTCATGGGTTGTTTTGGAAATGGATCCTCGCAGCATCACTGCACAACCTGAAGACACTTTGACTATATTTGCCGCCGCTGGTACCCCTAAACAGAAGTGTCAATGTACGCAAGAAACTCGCATCTCTGAGTCGCCCTTCCGCAAGGTATACAAGGTAGAAAATCGTTCATTCACGCATTCATTAACTTTTGGTCAATAATTTATGTATAGTTTTCTGTTCAGTCAATTATAAAATATATAATGTAAATTAAAAATACATTATGTTGTATTCATTGGATGATATTAACATTATTAAATAAATTTGGCGATCCAAAACACTTATTCGTATTATGAATATAATTTATATCAGACTGCATTGATGTAATTATTAAACGTAAAACAATAAGAAATATTTATATATAGTAAAATATTGGTCGATTCTTAGCTATTTTACCTTTCAAGTGCTTAGGTTTATTAAATTTGCGTACTTATATACACAATATTATTTTTTAATATTTTTATTTATATAGAAACTTACAGAAGTATAAATTGGTCATATAATTACTATAATTTCGTCGCAAAGAGATTTCTTTAAAAAATAATTGAACCACAGGGTTTTTGCAAATGAGGCTTGATATTTTAACAGAGTAGCTGTCACTCACATCATCACAGCCGTCATTCACATCATAAGTAGATCTAGCACATTAGTTGGCGCTAATACACTCGGACTATGTACACTTTGTTCTAGAACAAAATATATTTAGTAGGCTTGCACATTCACTGTACCCTGTCTTAGTTATTTATAAATATTCGTTATAAGTATCTCCAGCTCACTTGGAATTGTCGATTTTTAACAAAGCAGATGAGATAATATCACTATTTTAACTAATACTGTATATAAGTACTAAAATCACTCCCACAAAAATTACTCACGCATACTTAACACTATATCGCCGTGTGGTGGTGTTAACGTAGGAGGATTATTCCTTCCATTTTGTACTGTGGATGTCGCAAATGTCGACTATGGAAAATGCCAGAAAATGCTTTTTTTATTCTTAAAATAGCTTCCGATAGATCAGTCATGCCAAGCATAAGGCTGCCCATGGAAATCATTTTGTACTACGATCGTCACAATGGGGTCTCCCAACTCCAGCACCGTACTTCTGCGAGTTAACAAAGAAATAAATTGACCGTGTAGTGGCGATATAAGAGTATCATCTACACCATTCCGTCTCGTGGGTGTTGTGAGAAACAAATCAGGCGATGGGCCGCGTCTTTCTTACAATATTCAAAAAATAAAAACTGCAGTATATTGAGGGTTACAATGCCCATATTGTTGATATATAAAACTATATATGGAAGCCCTGAAAATTAAGAGCTTGAAAATGTGCTTACTAACAAAAAAGGACGTAGCATTTAAAAACTTCCTTTCTGTAAAATACAGTTTGGTGTTTAAGCTGTATCTCAAGTCAGTGGGCGCTTGCCCTAGATTTTACATCATGTCGGTTATTTTCAATAAAACTTTAACGTGGTAGAGCAATGCTGCAGATATGTTATGGCACGAATCGGTCGGCTCGCAGACTTTGCATTTACAGAATAGCAGTAATAATAACACCTTAATGCAGCTGTATTTGGTACTGTGAGTGTAGAGAACAGGAGACCCTTTTTACTGGCTATGAGACGTTCTATCATAGTTATAAAGGAGTACTAACGTATCTACATTTTGATTCTTGATCACGGATAGATGTAGGTGTCTATTGGTGATAGCAGTGGACTGTGCGTTCGCTAGCCACTCTTGTTTTATAAAATAAATCTTATTCCTCCTTTCTCTTCTGGGACCACTAACGTTTTATTATCATCTCAAATTGAGTGAAGCATGTGTGCAGTAAAATGTTTATAGATTATTGCTTTTGAAGTTATTTTTTTTTCTTAAATTTAATTACCCGAGTGAGTGGCGTTGTAAGAGAACGCATCACCCTATTTCTTCATGGCTATCGTAATGGACGACTTTGAGAAATGATAAGAAGGTCTCGTGAGTTCCTAAAGATGCCGATATAATCATGCCCTTTATCCTTTATCTGGACTGGATAGTCCAGATGTTAAATATAAAAGCAGCAGCAGCGTCAAAAGGTGCCAGAGGTCTGGTGCTGCGGTCATTATTCACTAAATACCTCCTATAACGGTGGAGGTCCATATCCAGTAGATGTCTTTCCGGGTCGATGAAAAAGAAGAGGAAAAAGTTACTAGATATTAATTGGTTATTAAGTAAACATTGTACAGTTTCACAACTATTATTGTTATGTCAATATTTTAGCGCCTCGTCCAACTAACGTCGGAAGAAGGTGAACCGGAAGAACTAAGTGACGAAGGGGATCCAGAATCTAGCTGCACCCACCATAACAGATCCTACATAAGCGTTCTGCCGCGATTAGCTAATGTGTAAGTAGAAAATTAATTTGCTAAACTTTTTCCTTTTGTGAACGTATTTTTTCATTTTACCATGACTTTTATATAAGTGCTTAATTTAAATACATACATACAGTATACCGTCTTACAAATTTCATATAAAAGATATAGGAATTTTTGGAACAATTTATTAAAAAAGTGTAAGTATAATTACTCTTACAAACTTACTGGAAGAGTCTGGTAGAGATAATTTTGCATTTATATCCAAATGGCATGAATCTTCAGCAAAATTATTACAAAATATATCCTCACTGCTTATTTCAGCAAATAAAGCAAATAATTACTTTGTGAACGTCGGTACAAATCTTGCTGAACAGATAATTAACAATTCTAACAATAATCATGAATACAGGGCCACTTTTTCAACTCTAAACTGCCAGTTAAGCTCGTTTGCATTATTAGATACGGACGCTACTGAGGTAGAAAGTATTACAATGGGACTGAAAGAAACAAGCGCGGTTGGTTGGGATTGCATACCCACTAGTATATGAAGAAAATTTAGGCAAAGTTTAGTACCACCATTAACTCATATTTTTCGAATTTGCCTCTCTGAAGGTATTATGCCAGATTGTTTAAAAAAAGCCATTGTAGTACCAATACTTAAATCGGGGGACAAAAAAAAAACGTGCACATAAATGTTGCTCAGCCGCAGAGTCTAATTGTAACTGCCCAGTTATTTTAATACAAGAACTATTAAATACCTTGGAATAGTTATAGATTCTACTCTTACGTTTAAAAATCACATAGACCACCTCTGCAATAGAGTCGGTAAACTAATGTTTGTTTTTAAAAAGATTCGCTCTTTTGTTGATATTAAGGTAGTAAAGCAAGTATATTTCGCATTATGTCAATCAATTCTCACCTATTGTATTATTTCATGGGGAGGAGCAACTAAAATTACACTGCTACCACTGGAACGCGCTCAAAGAGCTGTATTAAAAGTCGCAACATTTCGCCCTATCCTATTCCCGTCCCATCTCTTATATAAATCCTATAATGTTCTCTCAGTGCGCCAGTTATTCGTTATGAGTACTTTATTAAAACAGCACTTAAAATTGCCCTACAGAAGAGAGGTCACTGATAAAAGACGCAAGGATAAAGTCATTGAAACTAACATTAGAATAAGGCATTCTTTCATGCATAGATTTTTTCATTTCTTGGCCCTTTTCTGTATAATCAAGTCAATGCAATTTTGTACATGTATCCATTAAAAATGGCAAATGATTGTAAAAATGTAATTCGGACATGGTTACAAAGTTTTTCATACGATGATACGGAAAGATTGCTGATTGTTTTGAGCGAATTAAAATCTTAAGTAAATTAATGATAATATATTTTACCGAATTAACCGTAATTAGTTGGTAAGTTATTCATTTTATATAAGAAACAGAAAATATTTGTAAATGTATCTATTAGCACATACACCTGAGATACAGGTTTATCCTAGTTCAGGTGCCTGTTATTGTAGACTATTTGAAATTAAGAACATTATTTGAATTAATTGTACAGTTTCTTGAAATAAATTGTTATTATTAAATTATTATTATTATAGTTGTTAATTATTGTTATTGCTGTATACAATTGTTATTTGCTCGTGGTGAGGGTTTCTTGCGCCTATTATTTTCTATGTAACTTACACTATTGTGCGCTTCGTACTTGTAAATATATCAGTGACTGCACAGCAAACAAACAACCAACTAGCGTGTGTCAAAAAGGTTTGCTTAAGAATCGAAGATTGTCGCTTATAATCAATGTCGTTAACTATAACGTTTTTTAAATAAGTAAAAGTACATTTGTGATGTTAATAGTTAATATTACAGTAAAACTATTTACTTTCGAAGGTTGATTGTCAATTATCTTATGTTGAGTAAACAAATTGACGATCTTTTTTCGTTTAAAACTTCCGCGCACGTCCCTTATTAATCTTGCCTAAGTGCCTAGTTTGCCTTATAGATAATCCGCCACTAGGCTCACCTGATAGTGAGTGACTACTGTGACTACTACGTAAGTTATAAATAACTTGTAGCTGTTTACAAGTGCTACGAAGAGTATTAGTAATTAGTATTTTGTATTAGTTACTTTGTGATTGGGCTATACCTCGGAGAGATTACCTGTATAAATAAGTAGTACCTATCTGGTAATTTAGTTCATGTTCAGATTTTAAAAATATCTAATAAAATAAATTCTATATTTTTATTCAAAACTAGAGTGTTAATAATGCAAAATTTCGAATGGGGAGTGATTTGTGAATACTTAAGGTAAATAAAACTTATACCTCATTTGGCGGAAACTTGATCGGTGGCGGATTGCTGTTCCTGTACTATTGATAAAGTAATGGTTTGAATTAGATTTTGATACGTAAAAGTAGCGCGATCATGTGTAAGTTTGTGCATGTAAAATATTAGTGGATACGATGAAACAAGAACCACCAATTATAAAGTAATATGTACAAGGAATGTGATCCTCAAGATATTGTGTCGGCTTAGACCTCAACAATTGTCTGCAGCCTCAGTTTTATAAATTATACATATACTTACATACATACATTATACTTACCATATATACATAAGAAAAAATTATATGCTGCACATAGACAACGGTTTTTACTGTAATGCTCAATCGAAGTGAATCTAAACGCAACACAGTTAACGTAACGTCTCATAACGTAAAACCATATCTATTCCGTTCCGCGACGAAGCACAAAGAAGTTGGCTTAGAAGTATGACCGCTCAGATTAATGAATAGGTGCACTTAATTGCTCAATTTAAATCTGCAATTGCTTACATTATTAATTTATTATTTATTTAGTTATTAATAATATAAAATACAGAATTGTTTTCGCCTATTATACTTAAAACCAATAAACTTTTTTAAAATGAATAACTGCTCATAATTGCTCACAAAATGCTCAATTAAAATCCGCAATTGCTCACACTATGAATTAATTATTTAATTAGTTATTAATAATTTAAAATACAAAATTGTTATTGTCTAAACCGCTCAGATTAGTGAATAAGTGCTATAAATTGCTCACTAAATGCTCCATTCAATTTTGCAATTGCTCACATTATTAATAAATTATTTAATTAGTTATAAATAATTTAAAATCCAAAATTGTGTTTGCCTCAACCGCTCAGGTTAATGAATAGGTTCACTTAATTGCTCACTAAATGCTCAATTCAAATCCGCAACTGCTAACATTATTAATTAATTATTTAATTAGTTATTAATAATTTAAAATACAAAATTGTTTTTTCCTAAACTGCTCAGATTAATGAATAAGTGCTATAAATTGCTCACTTAACGCTCAATTCAAATCTGCAATTGCTCACATTATTAATTAATGACTTAATTAGTTATAAATAATTTAAAATACAAAATTGTTTATTCTTAAACCGATTAGGATTATGAATAGGTGCTCTTAATTACTCACTAAATGCTCAATTTAAATCTGCAATTGCTCACATTATTAATTTATTATTTAATTAGTTATTAATAATTAAAAGGACAAAATTGTTTTTGTCTATTATACTTAAAACCAATAAACTTTTTTTGAAATGAGTAACTGCTCATAATTGCTCAAAAATGCTCAATTAAAATCCGCAATTGCTCACAATATTAATTAATTATTTAATTAGTTATTTTTAATTTAAAATACAAAATTGTTTTTTCCTAAACCGCTCACATTAATGAATAAGTGCTATAAATTGCTCACTAAATGCTCAATTCAAATCTGCAATTGCTCACATTATTAATTCATTATTTAATTAGTTATTAATAATTATAGGTATAAAATGGTTTTTGTCTATTATACTTAAAACCAATAAACTTTGTTTAAAACTTATACGCTATAATAATTGCTCATGAAATGTTCAATTTAAATCCGTAATTGTTCACACTATTAATTAATTATTTAATAAGTTATTAATAATTTAAAATACAAAGTTGTTTTTTCCTAAACCGCTCAGGTTAATGAATAAGTGCTCAAAATTGCTCACTAAATTCTCAATTCAAATCTGCAATTGCTTATATTATTAACTTATTATTTAATTAGTTATTATTAATTAAAAGTACAAAATAGTTTTTGTCTATTATAGTTAAAACCAATAAACTTTTTTTTTAAATGAATAAGCGCTCATAATTGCTCACGAAATGTTCAATTTAAATCTGCAATTGCTCACACTATTAATTTATTATTTAATTAGTTATTAATAATTTAAAATACAAAATTGTTTTTCCTAAACCGCTCAGATTAATGAATAAGTGCTCATAATTGCTCACTAAATGCTCAATTCAAATCTGCAATTGCTTACATTATTAACTTATTATTTAATTAGTTTTTTATAATTAAAAGTACAAAATAGTTTTTGTCTATTATTTCTTAAAACCAATAAACATTTTTTTTAAATGAGTAAGCGCTCGTAATTGCTCACGAAATGTTCAATTTAAATCTGCAATTGCTCACACTATTAATTTATTATTTAATTAGTTATTAATAATTTAAAATACAAAATTGTTTTTCCTAAACCGCTCAGATTAATGAATAAGTGCTCAAAATTGCTCACTAAATGCTCAATTTAAATCTGCAAATGCTCACATTATTAAATTATTATTAATAGGTATATGTATTAATTTACTTACAAAATTTGGTAGTATTGGTGTGAGAAATCTTTCTAGCGTTGTATTGCTTCCTTTCTTTGCTTCAATTTTAAATAATAAAATAGATCTATGCTATGGAGGCAGGGGCGTATATGTTCAACTGGAAGTTAACTAACAAATACAGTGGGATATTCCGTAGGTATTAAACGTGCAGTAAGATTTGTTTCATAATTTCCATAGTGACCAAGATCAGGCGCGTCTTCTAGCTGTTTCCGCTAAGAAATCTAGTTACTGGTTACACGCTTTACCATCAAGTAATCTCTGGGGATAGGGAAAGCTTGCGCATCGCCGTAGGAATCCGACTAGGAGCGGCGATTTGTCAACCCCATCAGTGCCCCTGTGGCTTAACAGCGTCGACAAGTTTGGGCTCCACGGACTGTCATGTAAGAAAAGTGCTGGTAAGTTTTCATGGCACAGTTCTTTAAACGATATCATTCTTAGGGCTCTTGTCACTATTAATGTTCCCTCAGTTTTAGTCTTGTGGGATATTTAGAGACTATGCAAAGAGACCCGACGATATGACATTGGTCCCTTGGGAGAGAGGTAAAGCCATAGTATGGGATGCCACTTGCTTAGATACTTTGGCGGCCTGTCATCTCAGGGGCACCTTGTTTCGAGCCGGGGCGGCGTCAGAGGCAGCTTAACTGAGTAATCATCATCATTACAGCCCTTCACAAAGGTCCTGAGCCACCTGCATCCATCGACTTTCTGCGTATCTTACCAGGTCGTCACTCCATCTAGTGGGGGGGACGCCCTAAACTTCGCCTGCCGGTATGAGACTGCCACTCGAGAACCTTTTTTCCACATCGGTTGTCGGTTCTTCGAGCTATATGGCCGGCCCATTGCCACTTCAGCTTACTAATCCGTTGGGCTATGTCGGTCACTCTGGTTCTACTGCGGATATCCTCATTTCTAAGTTTATCACGCAGAGAAACTCCGAGCATAGCCCTCTCCATAGCTCGCTGAGTGACCTTGAGCTTCCTCATCCGGCCAGCAGTGAAGGACCACGTCTCAGTTCCATAGGTCATCACTGGTAACACGCACTGGTTGTACAGTCTCGTTATCAAGTTTTGAGGTATAGCTGACGAGAAGATGTGCCGTAATTTCCCGAACGCTGCCCAACCGAGTTGAACCCGTTGATTGACCTCTCGGTCCAAGTTGAACTTACCTAGTCGGACTATTTGTCCCATGTAAACATACTCGCTTTCAGAAGCTCCGCTGTAAATCCATCCTCGCCAGAGGCCTTGCCGTTGTTAAGGTGCTGGAGAGCTATTCCAATCTCGCTCAGACTGACGTCCGGGATATCATCGGAATAATATCGGATAAGACTCGCTCTTGGATCGTTACTACCCATACAACCTCTCAACCTCACTTAAAATCTCAGGTGTCCCGGAAATGACGCTGCCGCACTCGGTTTTCAGCTTTGACAGTTGGCTCTTTCTGGCAGACAGATCTCTAGCAAAGACTTTGGAGCCCTCGTTCCGCTCGATCGCTTCTTCAATACGAGCAGTATTAAAGTTGCGTAAGTCCTTCCACATGCATTTGGAGATCTGTCTGTTCAGTTGCCTGTATGCTGTCAAATCTACTGAAGACTGCAGCTTTAAATCCCGTCTAACAGCCATAAGATTAAGAGTGTGATCGGAGAGTGTTTGTGTTCTTCTGCGGCGGGTCTTGCAAAACTTAGCTCTGACCGCATGGACATTTTCCATGAGCTTGTCATTGATATCGTCTACTGCATTGCAGTCATCTAGGCACTGAAAACGGTTTCGTAGCTCGAGCTGAAAGGTTTCGGGACTTTGGATTAGAGCACGAGGGGGACGGAGCGTTGACTTCATTAGACGTAACCTCTCCAACTTATCGTTTAGGTTGAGTGTGCCTCTCACCATTCGGTGATCGCTGCCGGTTTTCACCCTTGCGATCACTGAGACATCACTGAACAGTTTGTCGTCCGGTCGTCATAATGAAGTCAATCTCATTTTTTGTTGAACCGTCGGGGCTCGACCAGGTCCACTTCCTGTGGGGCCGCATCTAGAAGAAAGAATTCATCATAAAGAGTCCCTCTTTCCACATGAAGGCGGCCAGGTGCTGGCTCCTTGGATACCGTTGCCCTGTTCCGAATTTCCCTACTTTCAGCTCACCGTTCTCTCTTTTGCCTAGTTTTGCGTTGAAGTCTGCCATTTACACCGTATAGTGGGGTTTGGAGGAATGCATGGTTCTAGAGATATCCTCATACATTTCCTCCACCTTCTCATCGGGGTGTGCCGAGGTTAGTGCGTAAACCTGTATGACCTTCAGCGAATACCGTTTGGTGATTCTAAGTATAAGGTACGCAACCCTCGTCGACACACTCCCAATCTTTACAACGTTGTTAACTAGAGACTTGTGGACGATAAATCCGACACCTCCTTGTGACAGATGGTCGCACTCCCGATGATAGAACAAGTTGCCGAATTCGAGGATTACTGTGTCCTCCCCCTCTCTCTTTGGACCTCGGATAATCCTATGATATTGCAGCGCAACTTGTCTATCTCTTCTTCCAGCTCCAGGATCTTCTCGTCAGTCCTCAGTGTGCGTGCGTTATAAGTTGCCAGGTCGAGTCATCGTTGGTGGCAACCTAACCTCGACCGGAGATTCTTAGCACTCCCTGCCTCGCCGTTACCATGGTCGCCACCGCAGCCAGGAATAGCGGGGCCGCCGGGGACTGGGGCCGTCTCTTTGTTACTCTCATGGGGGTTATATTGCCGTAGTTGTCACGCTTGGCGAACGGGTTGGCAACAATAGTTTTTTTATTGCTGTTTTGCTATTATCAGAAAAATGCTGCTGCCCGTCTTCTGCCTCAGTTTCCGTCTGTCGCCTCTTACGACACCCATGGGAAGACATGCAGTAGTGAGTATTCTTTCCCGCCACTACACGGGTAGCTGAACTGAGTGAGTGGCGCAAATATGAGTCTCTGAGAGAAGACTACATATTCGTGCCATTTGCTGTAGAGACTATCGGTCCGTGAGATCCACGTGCGGTAAAGTTCCTAAAGGAACTCCATCTGCGATTGGTCATTGTTGCTGGTGATAAGAGGGCTGGTTCTTTTCTCGCTTAAAAAGGCTAAGCACACCCATTCAGCGGGGAAACGCAAGCAGCGTTCTTGGCACGACAACGTGGGGAGTAGGACTGTATAAGTTATTATTGGTTACTAGTTTTTGTTTCTTTTATAATTTTTATTATATAATTAAATTTTGATTTTAATGTAATTTAATTATATAATCCAATTAAAATTATAATTGCAAGAATATTTTTCAGGTCAAATATTTAATTAGGTAAAATCTTATACATCGTCAACAAAAATATATAATCAAGTTAATCTTATATATATAAGATTAACTTGATTATATATTTTTGTTATATATATAAGATTAACTTGATTATATATTTTTGTTGACGATGTATAAGATTTTACCTAATTAAATATTTGACCTGAAAAATATTCTTGCAATTATAATTTTAATTGGATTATATAATTATAGGTTTTTTTATACTAAGACATAAAATAATAAAACAATTCGAAGATCAGGTAGTTTAGTTTTTATAACTGTTGGTGTCTGTTTTAAATCATTTAGTTCGGTCGTTTTATTTTGAATTGTCCTAGTATAAGCTAATAATGAAATGCAATAATGTCCAACACCATCTGGTATACTCAATGGTTGGAATTCAATCACTCCAGTCAGTAAATATGTTTTGTCCCGAATATTTAAATTTATAGGGATTTCTCGCAAATTACTTTATGAAAATGTTTGTTGTTTATCTTTTTTGGAAGAAAGTATTTTTTCATAAAAATGATTCACATTCAAACATAAGTATGTATCGAAAATTAATGTTCGACCGGTTACATCTTTACATTTTTTACAGAAAAACTTTTCATTTTCAATATCATTCAAAATACTTTCTTATAGAAAATCAAAGCCATTATTCCATATTAATGTTGCGTTGACGCTTAATACTTTTTTTATTGTTGGCAACAAATGACAACTGGACGGCGATGACGGGGTACTGTAATACCCCGTCCCCGGAGGTCCTGCTTATAAAGTAGAAGGAAGAAAAAGAAGAAGAAACGGAGGAGTATTTGCGTAATGCAGCAATGAGGAGGAGTACAAGCACTATGAAGTAACGCTAACGCGGTCCTGTGGTACTGGGCATTTATGACAGAGGAGGTTTTAGTGGCTAAAAATCCCACACTACTAGTCTTACAACACCTGGACGGTGTCTTTTAATGATTTCCTGCTCTCACTCTCTAATAAAAAAAGTATAAGTAATGGTAGTAGTAATAGCAGCATCGGCAGCAGCAGCAACAGCAGTAGCAGTAGCTGTATCATTAGTAGCAGTGAAGGCACTAAGACAACAAGACAACCAACCAACTTATTGTTTGTGTTTTTTATTCCCATGCCTCTGAAAACACGTAAAGCCGTTGGTGCTACGCCTGGTATCTCTCCAGTCATGTCGGGTCGCCGTTCCATCGGAGATAGAAGGAGGGAATATAGAGTTAAGCTGTACTTGTGCAGATACTCGTACACTATCACTCTTATGCATAGATAGCTAGTTTCTGTTAAAACTCGTGGCCCTGACTGGAATTTGCTCCGGAGAACTTTATTATTGTATTGAATTAAGTTAACTAAACAAATTGCAAACCTCAGAAATATTGTATGTTATTCGCTATATTTTGCACACATATCAATATTTTTCTGTCACTTTGTGCTTCGGAGACATTGAAATTACTATATGTAAACATTTTGACTATGTAAGTTTGTAAACATTGCTATGCTTAGTCGTTTTTCAAAATCCATCAAAGCCAAGTTCGTGAAGTAGACACAGATTTTTCCACTCTGTCCCATTGTGTCTATTTTGTTCCATTCATAAATTGAAACTTGCCATTTCTGACACTAACTTCTGCAGCATAAATCTGTTATGCCATTTTCCGCATTTGCTAATTCTACGTATCAAAACGCAAAAAACAATTTTGTATTTTTAATTATTAATAACTAATTAAATAATTAATTAATAGTGTAAGCAATTGCAGTTTTGAATTGAGAATTTAATGAGAAATTTAGAGCACTTATTCATTAATCCGAGCGGTTTAGGCAAAAACAAATTTATATTTTAAATTATTAATAACTAATTAAATAATTAATTAATAGTGTGAGCAATTGCGGATTTAACTTGAGCATTTTGTGAGCAATTATGGGCTTAGCTTAATATTGACGTCCGTCGAGTTCGGTGTTGATACGTATTTTTACAGAAAAGTTACACTATTATAAGCACACACACAAAGTTTCAACATGCGAAAACGACTAATTTTTGAGATTTTTTTTTTTATTGAAAATCAATTATTCTTACAATGTTTATGACTAATCCTAGCGTAAAACTGGTGCCATTTTGTAATGTCATTGTCGTCGTCAGTAGGGATGACGATTCTTTCCGAAAAAGGTAGTTTTTTAAATTGATTCAAATCGTTAGTTGGTGTATCGATTCACACAAAATCGATTTCTAAAATATCTATATTTTTTATGTTTGCATTAATAATGTAAATATAAATTTATTTTATCAAAAACAAGAAAGATACCATAATAAATGATCTCTTATTGAAATTTGTTTTATTTGAACAGTACCTATTAGGGCAGATAACAAATAAAATAGATTAGGTTCAACTTATGTCAAAGAACCGAATTGATTGACCCCGACTCTACCTGGTACGAGTCTGTCCTACCCCTAGAGTGATTTTATAGCGCCGGAGACGTAGCAGTTTCAAAATAGATACAGAAATCCTTCTGAATCAGTCGCCCTATTTTTTTATGATGAAGGGGATTTTTTTCTCATAAAATAGATTTATATTTACATTATAAATGCAAACATAAAAAATATAGATATTTAGAAATCGGTTTTTTGTGAATCGATACATCAGCTTACGAATCGAATCGATTTAAAAAAATCGAACTTTTTGGAAAATAATCGATATCCCTACTGTCAACGACAATACAAAATAGCGTCAGTTTTACGGTAGCAATTAACAAATATTGCAAAAAATAGTTGAATTTCAATATTTTTTTTCTCAAAAAGTATGTGTCTCCGAATGTTGAAACTTTGCGTGTGTGCTTATAATAATGTAACGTTTCATATCAACCCCCAACTCGACGAAAGTTAATGGAAAGTCGTACCCAATTATGAGCACTTATTCATTTTAAAAAAGTTTATTGATTTTAAGTGTAATAGGCAAAAACAGTTTTGTATTTTAAATTATTAATAAGTAATTAAATAAATACATTAATAATGTGAGTAATTGCAGATTTGAATTGAGCATTTAGTGAGCAATTATGAGCACATATTCATTAATCTGATCGGTTTAGGAAAAAACAATTTAGTATTTTAAATTATTAATAAATAATTAAATAATTCATTAATAGTGTGAGCAATTGCGGATTCGAATTGAGCATTTAGTGAGCAATTATGTGCACCTATTCATTAATCTGAGCGGTCATACTTCCAAGCCAACTTCTTTGTGCTCCGCGACGAAGCAACGTACTAACTACCAAACTACTAGATATTCGTCGCCTCACTGTGTAACTGATGACCCTGCCAGTCATGATAACGATACAAAACAAATATCGAATGCCGTTAACTGTTTGGTTGCCAACCTAAATGCGAACGCCGAAACTTTAAGCTACGAGGGCGGCACTGAAAATTTCGGGAATCAAGGAAGTGACACAACATTTATATTTAAAAATGTATTTATTGCTTTTCGAAGTATTCTCCGCGAAATTTGACACATTTTTCCATACGATGGAACCAATCATTGAAGCAACCATTCCATTCGGAAGTTGGGGTCTCCAAAATGGCCGTTTTGTAGGCGTCCACAGCTTCTTCAGGTGATGAAAATCTCTGTCCACGCAATTTATTCTTTATTTTAGGGAAAGTATAGAAATCATTAGGGCTTAGGTAGGGGCTGTCCGGCGGATGGTCTAATAATTCTATGTTTTCTTGCTCTAAAAACTCTTTTGTTCTGTGTGCGGTGTGAGAACACGCATTGTCGTGATGGAGGATGATGCGGCGGTTGCAGTTCTCTTTACGGAGTTCAGAAACGACCTGTGGCAAACAAATGCTAGCATACCATTCTGCATTAACCGTTCTTTGTCCCTTAAAAGGAATAGTCGTAACATGGCCGGTTTTGGAGACAAACGTGGCCACAATTTTTTTTTGCAACACTCCGTGAACTAACAATTTTTGTTGGCTTTAACTCATTTTCGAACATCCAAACTCGTGACTGGTTTTTTGTTTCGGGTTCGTACGCATATATCCAGGATTCGTTACCTGATACGATGTTGTATACATCATTTGAGGATCCTGCGTGGAATCTTTCGAGAGTTCTGACGCACCAAGTAACGCGAGCCGCTTTTTGCTCTTCACAGAGCGAATGCGGTATCCATCGGGAAAACAACGTTTTTACACTTAATTGTTCTTGCAAAATTATTTGTATTTGACTCATGCCAATGTCTAAAGTTGCCTGAATTTCGCGGTATGTCACATGTCGATCTTCCTCAATCAGCTTACGTACAGCATCAACGTTTTCTTGGGTGACTGCAGTTTTTGGACGACCTTGACGGGGATCATCACTGAGCTTGACACGTCCACATTGAAATTCAGCAAACCAGCGATAAATTGTGGTTTTGGGTGGGGCTTCATCACCAAAATGCAGAAATCATCCGGTCAACACACTGTTTTTGTGTTAATCCACTTCGAAAGTCATAATAAATCATCGCTCTTGAATTCTCTCGAGTCAAATCCATTTTCTCAACGACTCAACGCAACTTGTTTAAGTTTGACAAAACCTTGTGACCGAGAATTTTTTTTAAACAAAAAAAAACAGTGGAAATGTTCCATCCCCGATACTTTTAGTGCAGCCTATGTATTATTTTAAAGTATAAAGTTTACTTGAAAATAAATTAAAGGTTGTGTAATATGGTAAAATTTCATGTCAAGTGTTTATCATTTTGCATAAATAAGTGCGCGTGCTGATTTTTTAAAAAAATAGTTTTGGTTTGAACATTCGAACATTTAGTCCATCGCTGGCAACTATAACTGCGGAAACGGTACCTAATCAAATTGTACTTCTTATCGATATCTAGTAACGGTTTTTGATATCGATATGAAAACTTCAAAACTGATAACGCCCATGTCAAAAAAGCGTAATTTTGTTACAGGATTTCTGAATACCCACAAAACTCATTTGTCGTACCGGGAAATGAGGTTATATTTTCACTGGAGACAGCCTCTGATTATCTGAGCGATTACAGCAAAACCGATAAGTGAGTATATATTAAACCCTATAATATTTTTGAAATTCTGATAGATGTGAATTTTATTAAAAGGGTTTAAAAAAAATCAATTAAATTATCAGCTGTCATAGGTGTACATATTGAAAATACTAACATCGCAATTGTATTTTTAAGAACGACGGCAGATAACGGTAGAACAAAGATTGTTTTCAGAGAAAGAAATAGTATTTATATTAATAATTAATTAATTTTATACTAAATATATCTTAAAAATACTATTATGTCGTTTCCACGTACTCCCTTTTTTAAATGATTGTAGAAATGCAGTATGCTACATTGCTAACGAAAATCTCATCTTTGATTAAATTGTTTTTAGTAATAAAGGCGACAGCCGTTACGGATTCCGTTGTCTTTGCGTGGGCTATGAGGACTCGCCGTTCACGACACAACGTCAGGGTCTCCTCTTGTTGGAGATGGAGCTGGTGTACGCCGGAGCAGCTTGTGCTTCGCGGCTCTTGGCACCTGACTTAGAATTGCCATCAATGTCCTTAAGTGAGTGTTATATTTATAGGTATTTATATTGCATTTAGCCATAGATATAGTATAGTATAGATTGGCAATGGAATGATTAGGGCGAGACCAATATGAAAATATAATATATAAAAAAAATACACCAGTTTGCGTGTATTGTGCATGTGTAGGTCACAAATAGTGCTGCACAATGCCTTGCTTGCTTCAACTATAATTATCGATACCGATTGCCGTATAGTTGTGTCTTCTGATTTGACGCAGAAAATGAAAGTGAATACTTTTATCCAACTACGGCGAAGCCAAAATAATGGTTAAAATTTTAGAAGACTATGTATGTTCATCTGTTCCCTCTGATCTTCCAAACTACTCATATTGACAAACCAGATATCTTAAAAAGCATTGTGCCTTTTCGCGTGTTTTAAGCTGCATAAAGTCACATAAAAACTAGTATGGTGGCTTGTTGTGGATATAATTAAATATTGAAGTATCTATTGTATGTATATTTCTAGTATTTAAAAAAAACCATATATAATAAAAACTAAAACTAAAAACTTAAATTATCATACAGTCCTACTCCATGTGGTGTCGTACCAAGAAAGCTAGTTGCGTTTCCTCGTTGAATGTCTATACTAATTAAATAAATATTGAAATATCGTGTCTGCGATCCAATAAATGGTGTAATGCAGAATGTTCTCGACGTTCCGAAAATACATGTTAAAAAAATGTTAACTTTATTAGGATTAAGGAGTTTATTTTTTATAAAACTGAAGTATCCAACGAACTAACAGTCCACCTGACGATGGTAAGTGGTTACTGCAACCTATAGAAACTTGCTGCTAACTTCAAACAAAGAAGGTCGTTGTCACCTCTACGGACTGAGATGGAATGCCTTACATCCCATATTTATACGGGTATTAGGTAAGACGGTAATACCTACCCACACGACCTCCCAGACAGAAATGGAGTCCTACCACTTAGTTCATACATAAACTTAAAAAATTTTGTTAATATAAATTCGCTGAAAGAAACGCTGTTTTAAAAAATAATATGCGTGTTATGATGTATAGATAAATTAAAAGTTAGTAACTGCGATAGGAAATGTATACTAAAAAGGTATTTAACAAGACTGCGATGTCAGTTTTTTAGCACATTGCGAAACATATTCAGGATACCTGGTCACAATTAATTACGTCTATTAAACACTATTTTTCACTTTAACATGCGGGATTTGTTTTGTTCACTAATGACGCCAGGCCGATACATGCCGATAACGTGTATGTGAATGGTTTAGGTTTTTTTTTATAGCATAGGTTGATAAACCAGCACACAGTTCACCTGATGGTAAGTGTTTGCTGTGACCCATAGACATCTACATCCGTCCTCAATAAAGAATCAAAATGCAGATGCGTTGTCACCCGTGAGGAATAAGATGGAATGCCTCTTTTCCAGTATAAACGGTCTCCGGCTCTCTACACTCACCATACGAAACACAGCAGTGTTAAGCTGCTATTTTACGCTGGTATTCTGTGAGAGCATGGTCCTTCCCCGGTCGAGTCGACCCATTCGTGCTACAACTATACTACTAACGAGACTATTAACTACCTATTAACGAGGCATTTACACTTTTTAGAAAGTTATAGCTTATTAACTCAATCTATACAAATAAATAAAATTGAAGTGTCTGTTTGTAATGTCAAAATAACAGCTTTTTACTAAATGCATATGGAACTTCATACGTTTCTTATAACAAAAACACAATTTTGAAAAATTTTGTCTGTCGGTCTGTTTGTTCCGGCTAATCTTCGAAACGGCTGGACCAATTTTGACGGGATTTTCACTGGGAGATAGCTAATGTTATAAGGAGTAACTTAGCCTACTTTTATTTTAGAAAAGGAATAAGGGTTCCGCGCAAAAAAAATAAAACCCATAATATACAATCGTAATAAATTCCACGCGGACGAAGTCGCGGGGAACAGCTAGTTTTTTTATGAAATCGGATTGACTTAAGCTCGAATGCACACAGTCAATTGTGCTGGTGATGTGCAATGTGTGCTTGTTTGTCTCCCATACAGCGCTATCAAGTTATCAGCCCATAAACTGTCTACTGCTAATCATTCTCTTTGTAGAATTTGATTTAATGGCTTTGTTTAGCTGGTGGATTTGTTGACCGCAGTATTAGACGTCACCTTTTTGATCTACCTTCTGTGTACTAAATATCGGGAATTTGTCAATAAAACTAAAAATACAAATTATTCATCGAAATTTATTTTATCGCCTTCAAAGTAGGCCCCATCGCTTGCAATACAACATCTCCAACGCTTCACTTAGTCTTCCATACATTTTTCATAGGCTATTTACGGTATGGCCTTTAGCTCATTCAGCGAATTTTTTGTTATGGCTTCTATCGACTCAAAACGTTTTCCTCGAAGTGGTAATTTTAACTTGGGAAATAAAAAAAAGTTAGACGGAGCTATATCAGGTGAATACGGTGCCTGGTCGAGAACTTTTGTTTAATTTTTCGCTAAAAACTCTTTCACTATAATGGCTGTGTGTGATGGTGCATTATCATGGTGCAGCATCCATGAGTTGTGTTGCCACAAATCTGGACGTTTTCGGCGGATACTCTCACGCTAACGCTTCATGACGCCTAAATAATATTCTTTATTCACTGTTTCTCCCTTTGGAAGGAATTCGGAGTGAACCACACCACGGTAGTCAAAAAAAACTGTCAGCATCACCTTGATTTTGGAGCGACTTTGCCGCGGTTTTTTGGGTTTCGGCTCGTTTTCGAGACGCCATTCTGAAGACTGTTGGCTTGTTTGCATGTCGTACTCATAAACCCATGTCTCGTCGCCAGTTATTATACGTTTCATAAAGGTCGGATCCGTAGAAGCTCGGGAAACCATGTCTTCAGCGACATGCTTTCGCTGCGCTCTTTGAACAAAATTGAGCTCTTTTGGAACTAGTCGAGCGGCGACGCGTTTCATGCCTAAAATGTCAATGAGAATGTTATGGACGGACTTAAAAGATATGTTCACCTCACTAGCCAACTCTCTCAGACTCATACGTCGATTTTCGAGCACTAGCTTCTTGATTTTGTCGATGTTTTCTTTGGTCGTAGCGGTTGAAGGTCTACCAGAACGAGGCAAGTCTACTATTACTTCTCGGCCTTCTTTAAAAGCCTTATACAATTCATAAGCCCTTGTTTTCGATATACACGATTCGCCGTAGGTATTTCGCAACATTTTTAGCGATTCACCACATGAAATATCATTCGAAACACAAAATTTAAGGCACACTCTTTGTTCAACAATATTTTCCATTGTAAAAATCGCCGAGAACTCAAAACTATGACCAACAAAAAGTGTAGTTTAAAACAAATTAAATGACAGATCCCGCTCAAACTTTGCGCGCTAAATCAGTACAGTGCTACCAACATGCAGTAAAAAAAAATAGGACGACCTCTTTTACGCGGGTCTTTTTATTGACATATTCCCGATACTTTTTACACAGAGTAGTATATTTGACTTTTCTAATCTAATCGGTGTTGCAATTGATGTATTATGTCGTCATTTTTTTATAGGATATGGGTGACAAACGAGCACACAGTCCACCTGATGGTAAGTGGTTGCTGCGGCCCATAGACATCTACATCTATCCTCTATTACAATTCAAAATGTGGATGCGTTGTCACCCGTGAGGACTAAGATGGAATGCCTCATTTCCAGTAAAAAGGGCCTCCGGCCACCTGCACTCACCAAGCGAAACGCAGAGGTGAACCACTACTTCACGCTGGTTTTCTGTGAGGTTGTGGTACCACCCCGGTTCGAGCCGGCCCATCCGTGCGACAGCAAAAGCTGCCGTGTGGCTCTACCACTGTTTATCATTTATCAAGGGCCCTGAGGTACTCCTGGCATTTAAAAAAATTCGAGGTTTTAAAACATTCGGGGTGATCGCGTGATGCCACCCGATTTTAAAAGACTTGGATTAATATTTTTTTACTGGAAGTTAGAAATAAATAAAAATTAAATGTATCAATGAGCGCTTTATTAATAAAATATATCCTCAATACACTAAAGGTATTGTTTTTCTATACAACTTAGTTACCTTTCATTTGATGCACCTGCGTTAGAATCTGCGTGATCGGAATATTTTCTTATAGGTGAAGAGATATACTGCGACCTCGAAATACAGACGCAGAATACTAATACGATGTTATTTACTCAGTGAAATGTTAACCTTTCGAAAAATTGTTTACGATATAAATCGATAGTCACGAGTTTGCATTTTCATGTTCAATGTATTAGTATTAAAGATTTAAAAAAATGTCCTACAATAATCACAGCTTTCTTGTTTGTTTTTGACTATATCAATCTGAATTAGGTACATATAAAGAGTTTTGGCAGAAACATGATAGCCACCGGATTGTTTATCTTGTTTTAATGTTTTATTAATGGTTTGCATTGAATTTTTATACGTAAAGTAAAACTATGAAACAAGTGCTCCAATGTTGATATAAGCCTAAACTTATTTTGTTTGCTAAGCCGCTTTAAAACTTGAGATACCGTTGTCATCGGTTGTCCGCTGGACCTTCGTAAAATCAAATATATTCGCAATGCGGCACTTCAGCGTAAATTGGGAAGTATAATGATTTAGAGGGTAATTTCTTGTTACTTGACACAACTTGACTTGGCAAAAGTATAAATGTACGAGTCCATAACCAAATAAAAATATACGTGTAGTCTCTTTATTAACAAGTTTTATTATATATACCGGTAGCAACATCCACATGTGTCTATATTATTCTACAAGTTAATAAGAATAACTAATATGCATAATAATATAAAGCAATAAATTGTCTAGTTTCGCAAGGAATCACGTTTTGATATGTTCCACAGTGACCCTCACTGACATTCAAATCCTGACGATGTGGGGAAATCCGCAAGAAGGCGACCCTCCTGTAGACAACACCGAGCTATATTTTATCCATCGTGGCTTGGAGTTATCCTCGCCACCCACCATACATCAAGTGTTGGACGGACAGCCCCTGCCTAGGTAAGTTTTCTATCTCTTAACAAAAATGTATGATCCGGACATGCATTCTTTTTCGCTAGGGAAATGTATGGCATTTCATTAAATTACCTTCAAAACTAACAATATAAATCACACCGTCTTCTTGTCGTTGGTTTTGTTAATTTAGTAACAAAAAAGACATCTGTCCACTGAGGATTGAAATGAAATGCCATCATACAGCAACATCGACTATTTTTAAATACTCTCGAGAGTCTGATTTTCGCTTGGAAGAGCCGCCGCCATCATTTTGTTCTACAAGGAGCAACCTAAAAGGAACTTTAAGGTAATGATTTTTTATGATTTTATTGATTAGGTACTCGATTTGATGTTGTTAGTCTTGGGCCTGCATCCCACAATCCATGAAGAAAGTATTTTAAAAAACTAACATCATTTCTGCTTTTGCGTCTGAAACGAGTAGTCTATAAAATGGAAAATCTCTCTTAGCCTTATTTTACAAACTAAGACGAATAAAACAAAATTAGAATTTTGTTGCTTTCACTTAGTTACTACTACAGTCTACTACTATTTGAGATGCTGCACTAAGTTAATTTAAACGATTGAGGAGCTGCAGAGTAGCTGTAGCTTCATTGCGAGGTGAAATACATGTCAAGTTTTGGATTGTGAGTGTGTGCTACCTAGTTTAATCATACGTATTGATCAGGAAAGAAGAAGTGCGCGCAATTTAGAAAAAGCGTAGTGCTATACGAAATGTTTCCGTTATTATCTTTTATTTTACTTTTTAATGCAGGTTTAAGCAAATTATTTCTATTGTCATCTTATATTTAATTGGTTTCTTCAAAGTAACGTTTGAATTTATAAACTACATATCTATTTTCACTGCTGGATATAACTCTAGCATAGTAGCGGCGATTTGCCGCGGGCGCCCCGTTTCGCCGATGTTTGACGTACGCAGTACATTTCCAACCGTTGTTTGGCTTATAGCTAATATATAACAATGTGTTCGAGTGCATACCGCATTCCGCGGCGATTAAGTTGGCGCCCTGAATTTCTTCCTTAATAACGCAAGTCGACTAAACAGTAAAGGTGCGGGGCAACAAGAAGGATATCGCACTCCAGGTACACAGGTCGACTGCATTGTAGGTTGTAGTTGACACGTCATAGGAAATAATATCAGGTTCGTGTTCAGAATAGGACACAGTTCTATCCTTATAGTGTGCCTTGACATTTCGCTTTACATTGCTTACTAAATACAAGCGTATGTATGTATATATCGACGATGAAGTGTAGTGATCACCTATTTAAAAAAACGTGTGTGCGTGTATTTATTTATGTACGCACGTAAGAAGTTATACTTCTTTAGCATAACAAAACAAAAATAACTAAATTAAAACACGTTTTATAGATTCATATATATTTGAATACCTACCTTGAATATAGTTATCAGTTTCATGAAAACTTCACAGTTGACAGACAATTAACCAACTGAAGTTGTCGCTTTTATGTTTCGATGTGCGCGCGCATCGTAACAACTACATGGTGTCGTTTTTAGGTGTCGATGTGTGCGCGCATTGTAAAAAGTTCACTCTCATTATTTTTTTCTAGATTTATTTTTTTTTAGAAAATAGTTTTTATTAGGTATTTTAACTGTTTATAATTCTTTTATTTATTAATAACAAATAGAAACAAAGTTTTTCTTCAGAGTAATCAGTGAACAACTCACAAGATAAAAATTTTACATTTCCGTATCATATTGTAATTAAAGTTTAAAGAACATTATTTAATATAACAGGTGCTTTGCTACTACTGTACTACTGTAACTAACTTTTAAACAAAAGGTAAAGAATGACAGTCACTAGGTAAAACTGTTTTCAATTGCTGTAGGTGGTTACACTTAGTTGCCTTGATCGGTATTTTTTTCACTTCGTTTGGTAACAGTTTAGGTTGCTACGAGAGGTACATTCTGCGTTAAGCAGGGGCGTAGCTACCGCCGTATCAGCCGTATCAATGATACGGGGCCCCCGGCCTACAGGGGCCCCGAACGTGTGTAACCAAAAATTCCAAGGATTTCTACGGGACAGGAAAGGCTATCACTAATATCTAGTTTTTAAAAAAAAATACTAGTAATGATATTAAACCTTACTAATATTCCCTTTAACCACTTCTGGTAAGATTAAACGCTTGTGTTATAAGTGGTTCACGACAGTAGTCGAATGGCGGATTCGAACCCACGACCTTTCGAGTTCGCATTCCGCGCCCTGCCATTAGGCTACTGACGCTTTATCTATAGAAACAAAGAATTTAAAAAAACTGAAACGTTTTCAGCTATGAATGCCGCCGAATCGTCTTCAGCTATGTTAGTATTGTTTGGCTAGGTTAGTTCCTAGAAGTATTAATTGTAAGTAATAACTTATAATCAATATATTATAATAATTTTAATTCAATTCAAGTGTTTTTGTTCTTTTTATGAAATCTTTACTCTTCATTTATTTATTTATTCGTATGGCATTCTTACAATCGTTCACAATAAATTAAAATCAAAATTATAAAGTTATTCTATCTTAATATATAATTGCTGAATCCATGGGATAGCGTCGTTTTCGAGAGAGAACAGGTCTGTTGGGCAGCCGTGGTACCTTGTGGGTGGGCAGTCTCTAGCTATATGCTCAGCAGCTCCACACTCACGTGTGGAGCTGCTGCCCAGTGATAGTGATTCCCTCCACCCGCACATCGACATGAAGGCATTGCTTCGCCCGCATCCGGTTCGTACCCTACTCAGTTGGCACCATTCCCTTCTTGGGAGCGCAAAACCAGCAGGTTTAAGTGTAGGGTTGATAGTAACTCCCATGCTATCAGGGGGTTTTGCGTTCCATTCCTGCAATCACTCAGCAGATGTGTTAAATCCGCCGGACACGAGTTCACATGCGGTCTGGTATGGTGGATGACGTAACTTCAGAGGGTGAGGTGGCGGATCAGTAAATTCCGCGTGAGCTGGCAGGTTGGGATTTCCGTAGATCTTCTGGGACTCTCGTAGTAGTATTTGTTGTCTTCTTAAATGGGGTGGGATTATATGGCTTACCACGGGGAGCCACTGGAAGGGGCACATTTTAAGGTTCCAGATATGCATCTCATGGTCTGGTTTAGCTGAGTGTTCACATGCAGTACATGTGCATTATTTGACCATACTGATGCACAGTACTCTGCTGTTGAGTACACCAAACTGAGACCGGTTGTACGCAGCACATCGGCGCTGGCCCCCCAAGTGTTACCCGCTAGCCTGTGCAAGATGTTGTTTCTGGTCTAGAGCTTTTTGGATAATTTGTCCATGTGCGTGAGACTCCGATCGAGAGTCACGCCCAGGTATCTTGGATTGGGGTTGTAGTGCACACATGGCTCCAGCAAACTCAACAGTGGGCTCGTATTTTGCCGTTTGATTAGCCAAGTGAAACGCAGTTACTTCGGTTTTGGCAGTGTTTGGTATTAGTCTCCATTTCCTAAAGTATTTGTCTAGTATGCTTAAGTCCTCGTTAAGGATACCTTCGGATGATTTGAAGGTTTCGTGTTGGGAAGCTAGTGCTATGTCATCAGCATACATAAATTTACGACTCTGCGTTTCAGGTATATCATGTAAGTAAAGATTAAAGAGCAGCGGAGCCATAACTGAACCCTGTGGTAATCCATTGTTCAGCTTTTTAGTACGACTTTCACTGTCACCAAGGAAAACCATGAACTCACGGTTGCTAAGCATGCTATTTAACAGCCCCACCATTTTTCTGCATGATACCGCTTTCATGACCTTACAGACCAATCCTTGCCGTCAAACTGTGTCGTATGCCGCTGACAGGTCTATTAAAACAGCAACCGTCTTTAGTTTCTCTTGAAACCCTGCTTCAATGTGGGTTGTGAGGGACAACACCTGGTCGTTACAGTTGCGGCCACAACGGAAGCCAGCTTGTTCTACTGGAACCACCTTATCAATGAAAGGGCATAATGCGGTTGTAGATTAGTCTCTTCAGAAGTTTGTAGACACAGCTCAGAAGGGCGATAGGACGGTAGTTCTTAGGATATTCTGCAGGTTTTTGGGGTTTCAGCATAGCAATAATCTTCGATCTATTGAAGTCGCGACGCAATTTGTTTCATTTTGGGAGAATTCCCGTGACAGCTGGTAGTCAATTGTAGCGACGCCATGAGCTGTTTAGCGCACTGTCATGTCGCCCGGGTATCATCTTTCCTGCCTTTAAATCGGGACACCTCAACTATTCTGTTTGCAATCGCGTTAGCTAGTGGAGCAGATCTGCCACGGGAGTTTGTCCATCATGGGATGTTGTTGTCATCACCTATTTCATAGTTACCCGTGCGCGTGTACTCATCAAATAGTTTTCAGCAAGGGATGTACGCCATACGATGAATGCTCTTTTTGGCTGTTGCTATGATAAGTTTAGTGAATCTCTTGTAGTTTTCGGCACAGGGAGGTATCTATCTGATCTCAGAATCCATGTCAGTGCTGAATTTGGACCAGTCTGCTTTGTGGAAGTTCCATCGAGGCAAAGGTACGGAGTTTGTTAAGGGGATCTTAATACCAACCTCCACAAGCACCGGTCGGTGCTGGCTGTTCCGAAGTCTGAAATAATTCTTCGTGTGGTTTGTAATGGGGTTCGATTGATGTCACAGGTAGTAAACGTTAAGTCTGGATTATAATCCCGTTTCCATCTTGCTGACCTGAACGACCCTCTATCCTTGGCATTAAATACCAGGTGTAGATTGTTGTTCTCCGCCCATTGCACGAGGTGTTCACCATTTGCATCATTTTTGTTATATCGCCAGGTCGTGTGATGACTATTGAAGTCGCCGGCATATAGGCATGGGTGTGGGAAAGCGGGAAGGTTGGTAGTCCATGAAGAGTTCGGTGGTTTGTATACGTTTACAATGGTAAGGTTATTGATCTTTATTGCAGAGGCAAATACATCCGGACTCCAAGGAAAGCCCCCGCAGCGACATGTTTAATACCGTCTTTAACATAAGTGGCGATGCCATATTGCGCGTGGTTAATTGAATGAGCAAGGTAGTATCCCGGGATAACACCACGTTTTTATAGATCCTGTTTTTCTGTAGCGCGAGTTTCTTGTAAGAGGAGTACGTCTATGTCATTTTCTAATAGGATCTTACTTACTACTTCGCATTTAGCTTGACTAATATTTTCTATATAAAGTTGGCAGATTCGGGTAATAGGTCCAATATCTCTAGTCCGATGGCTCTTCGAGGAGAGCTGATCGCATTGAGGCATTTCAAGTTGGTAATTAAATGATACAATATTCTTTGAGCGACTGTGATAGTGCTGTGAGGTTACAAGATTATAGCGCAACAGTACAGCAGCCAGTAGTTTGTTGTTCGTTTAGCGCCACCCAGCGGACACGTGCAGGGTGTGGGCGGCTATTCCTGTGGATGTGAACAACTTCATTCCCCTACTCTTCATTGGGGCCCCCCAACAAATTTTGATACAGGGCCCATCTAAGGCACGCTACGCCACTGGCGTTAAGGTTATCTTTACTTCGATATTCCGAGCAGGCGTTTTGCTCAAGCTGGTAGGTGTCAGATGGACGACACAAGCCAACGTCATGGAATGGGAGTTCAGGGTGACCGATTTCATTGGACGAGTAGTGTTTGCTTTGCGACGGGGGCGAAAGCTGGTTTTTGGCAGATAAAGTGTGTTGACATCGGCGTTTGCCTGAAAAAGTAATCGACACATTTTTATTGCCTTATAGATTATTTATTACTGAATTCAAAAACTTACAATTACTAAATTACTGTACTAAGTACCTTAAAAAGACTTACTACTTGATAGTTTCGACCAAATATTTCTTTATATTTAAAGGGTAGTAGTAGGGTGTCTCAGATTGGTTAATTTATCTTTATTTAATTGGTGCAATATCTCCTTTGATCTTACTCCTTTAAAATAAGGTGATTCTTCGGCTACTTTCTGAAAAAAGAAAGAATAAAATTTTACAACTTTACCTTTTATCTAACAAAGTTTAGTTTCCTATTTAGGATTTATTGTTAAAAGAATAACTCCTATCTACAACACGTAAAGATATTAATGAATGAAAACGTTTAATTACATACATTAATAATCATCAAAACGTTTATATTACGAATAAATGATGCGGTGAAAGTTGACGATATAATTGTGACACAAATATGTTGTCAACTTTCGTAATAATACGTGATGTCTTACATAAACCGTTGAAGATTTATCTAGGATTTAGGTTCCTTAATTTTTAATAAAATACAAATTCACTGTTAACTTTTGGAATACAGATGGTGTTATTAACATTAAAATTTACTTACCTTATATAATCGAATTCACGTAAATTCAGCACTAAAGCCAATAAAAACAAGAAAATTGTCAAGTTTCCAGTTGCTAATTGCACAAAACTTGAACGAGTAAACATAAAAAATAGTAAAGGGTGCCTCCTACGAGCCAGCCCTCTCCTTTACACCTTACAAAATACTCGCGTCTTTTCGCTTTCCTCAGAATGCTGCGAGAGGGGTTAGAGTAAATGCGCGGGCGACGTAGATAGGCAATAATGGCAGCAAAGTATATGCAAATGAACTTAGTTTCAGTTTTTAATATTTCACCAAAAATTACGAAATCCAGTTTGGTAGCAAGAGCTAGTAGTGCATGTGAAATCATATTTTAAATCAATATATATATATAAGACTCAGAAAAATTACAAAATGTCAGTTATGTGGTCATTACACTTTGTCGTCGATACAATATTATATATATGCATATTATGCAAAATGTGCAAAAAAAAAAAACATGAAACTGTAATTATATGATTATTTAAATTGTTATTATTTTATGTTGTGATTGCATTTTGTTGTATTATTTTGATTAAAAAATGTAATAAGAAAGATAAAATGGATCTAGTATCATGAAAATAAACGTTTAACTTGAAATACGAGTGAAGTTGTGAGTAAACTTAATCCAATTCTGTCCTCCATAGTACTTTTTAGGAGCTGTCAAAAAGAAAGTTACTTGAAGTTATATAGGAAATAGAACTTGTGTAGGAATACCAGTTAACGATGAAATAGTTCCATGTAGTTACAAAACTTAGGTATATTTTAATAATAAAAATCTAACGGAACAAGTTTTGGCAAAGCGTCACTCCATTACGTCCCGTGGGTTACGTATGTGGCGGCTTTAGACAATGCCAGAAAATCTCAAGGCATACGATAAATGGTGATATAGTCATCTCGTTTACGCCAGACGCAACAAACCAGGCGGGCGACGGGAAGCAGCGTCAAAGATACATACCGTCTCTTGCTACGATCGTCAAAACGCCTGCGAAGCGTGGCGATCAAGGCAAATCCTTACTCTAAGGCACTGAATCAGACTGTCCAGCACTGAACTTTGATAGGCTTAAGAAGATTTTAATATAAATTTAAAAAGACATTCGCTAAGAAAACAAAATTACGTATTTAACTTGCCCAAGTGATATTATACACACATCTAACAATTTTAGAAAACGCTCTCTTATTTATATAAAAATATCACTTTTATATTTTATTAAAAATATATTTTATGACTGTATAATGTATTTGCATAAAATATTTTATAATGTTGACGCGGTGTTCGGTATGTTGTAAACGTCCGTGAAATCATTCTCGTCTCGAGCAAAATCTTAAGAACTATACAATAAAATGACCTTGTTTATTATAAAGTATATATGTCATAATGATGAATTGTATTAGCGTAAAGATAAATGTGTATCTGTTATATAATAGGTAATGTTAATTAAAAATAATGTTTGTACACATTCGTTTCTATTACGTGGAAGAGCTTGTTTTGTGCAAAGTCGGCCACCTGGGTGGGTACCAACCGTTTACTTATTTCTGCCGCCAAATGGCAGTGCTTGCAATGCTGTGTTTCGGCCCCAAATTATACCCTTGAGAGCTGCCATAATTATAGACTATGAGGCATTCCATCTTAGGCGACGTGACTACAACGCATCCGTAGCCCTTTTTGTGTTTAGTTAGTTACTTATAATATATTATAAATAAAATTTTATAAACAAAGATATATTCGCTAATGCAGTAAGATTTATTGGTAGGTAAACAAGGCAAAACATGATTTTAATCACACAATTTAAAGGTGCTCGATTAATTTAACATATCATCAACTTCATCATCATTACAGACCTTCACAAGTCCACTACTAAACGTAGGCCTACCCTAAGGAATGCCACAAAGCAAGCCACCTGCATCCATCGACTTCCTGCATATAATAACTGTATATAACATATATAACCTTAATATAATTATGTTGTGTGTGTTATGAACTGCAAGCAAGCAAAAACATAAATAAAGAACAATTGCAAAAAGTATTCATTAAGTCTAGATGATTCGTATCGCTTTTATTTGAACAAATCAGCGTTATCGGTGTATGCTGAGTCACATTCGCAAAGCATCGCAACTGCATTACAGATACTATAGAAAGGTATGTACAAGCAATGTCGTTATAATAATTTATGTGCAATAGCTGTATGTATATACACAAGAAGGACTTGAGCATGATGGCAATAATATAGATGTTTGTAAATGTAATGAAAGTAAACAAGACCTTGTGTTTAACAGTTCGTACTTTTTATTTAATTAAATAAACAATGATTTTCCATCAATAACTTAGCGTTAAATTACGATACTAGGTCGTATTGCATAATACTGATAGACGTATAAACTAAACTTGGCACGATTTCGGCTGGTATGAGGTAGAGCACTAACTTGAACAATCACTCGCGGAATGTTTGATCCACGGCGCGCTCCTTAGATCCTAATTATTCAGTCATAAGTCTGTGGTGAGGAGTTCGGCTCTCTCGACCACTATATGAAACTCTGTTTCTCTATACGTTTTCCCGTCTGGCATCACTATTTGCAGTTTTTTCTTCTTTTCATTTTCATGCTTTACTATAAAAAAGATTGAAACGGCTGCCGCGATGGCTATAATTATCACACCCACCACCACATATATCCAAAAGTTCTGTTTGAACGTTCCACATCGACTGTCCACATATGTCGGCAATGACACATAATGATTTTCTAGTTCATACCAACAAGTGATGCTTCCTCCTTGCTCTTTTAGCACTTCACGCCATTCTTCGGCCAACACACACGCACATTCAACGTTAAGGTTTAAACCATCCACTCTTAACGTTAAAGTTGTCCGATTAAACGTGAGAGATGTTGGATTCAAATACGTTACTGTATTATTATCTAACACAAGTTCCTGACGGCCAAGTGTCGACAACACATCCATATCGACAGTGAATCCGAAAAATGCACCTTTTCGTAATGTCTTTACGGTGTTATTTCTAAAAGTAATTGGTCCTCTAGATGCCAAATGAAACCCATCACCGTCCAGAGAATCGATAACGTTGCTTTCAATAAAAACTTTCTTTGGTGAATTGACAAGAAAAGCTAAGCTAGACAGGTGTTTAATGGTAACCTCTTTTATCCTAAACAAATTACTGACTTCAACGTCAGATAGAAACCTACTAGGAAGCGTACCTATTGTTCCGCCACGTAACATAAAGTTCAATGTCGAGAATTTCTTAAATGATTGTATTTCGATATTGTCAAATATATTATTAGTAAGTTCTATATTTTTAACACCAGACAGACTAGAAAATGCAAACGGTTTGAGATTACTGATTCGGCTATCGCTAATAATTATATCGTTCACTCGTCCTTGAATCGCGTGTGAAGAGATCTCGTTGACTGTACTATTGTGTATGGTAATGCGTATTCCGGGGTTCATATCGCTATTTGAAGAGAATGGCGACCATGCAAGAGAACGCTCATTAAATACCGCATACGCTACATTCCTAATCTCCACGTTGCGGAGCTGAATGAGTCCGCGGACGGTGTCCGGTAAGAAATGTACTCGAGCGCACCCGTCAATTATAATTGCAGTGGCCGTTGATGGCACCCGATAAGCACCGTCTGGTCGCAGTGTCACCTCCTGAAAAACAAAAAAGTAAATATTTATTAAAAACAAAGAATCTAAGTTTTTAATTCCCGACGTTTCCAGTGGGTGCTCATGGTCACGGGGGAGGCGGGACTAAGGTGTATGACGTCCTGCGGTCTTAGTTAATGAAGGCAACCTTTAACTTTTAAATATTAATCTTTGACCTGATCTAAGCATTATATGGTCTTCAAGAGGCTACGACAGAAACAATATACAGTCAAGTAAAAAAAGATGTTTTGATATTCATATCTTTATATATAAAAATTACGTGTCACGTTGTTTGTCCGCGGTGGACTCCTAAAACACTGAACTGATTTCAATGAAATTTTGCACACTGTGTGTATTTTGGTCCAACTTAAGAGATAGGATAGTTTTTATCCCGCGAAATGACCCTCAAAGTTTTTTATTGCAAATTTAAGGATTTTTATAGGAAGGGTCGTTGGAAAGGGCAGAACAACGTTTGCCTGGCAAGCTAGTTTTAAATATAATCTTGGTATATTAAAGCAACAAGCTAGTACCCGATGGCTTAATACGGACTGCTAAAGTTGACATCTGAATCTGGCTATATGAACTACACTCGTGAATCCGTTCTTGGATAAGATAGAGTGGTTAACGGAAACCTACATTAAGTTCTGTTCTTATTACTTTCCATTTAAAAGTAATGACTGCGATTTTTGAATCCGTAAGATGACGATAAATATTAAATACACGCTTGATAAAAAATCAATATATTTAATTAATTATTTATGTTAAGTCTCGATTTCGGTTAACACTATCATTTTTTTTTTTTATAGTAGAGGGGGCAAACGAGCATGCGGCTCACCTGATGGTAAGTGACTACCGCCGCCCATGAACAACTGCAACACCAGGGAGGGAATTGCAGATGCGTTGCCGGCCTTTTAAAAAGGAGTACGCTCTTTTCTTGAAGGTCCCTAAGTCGTATCGGTCCGGGAAAATCGCTGATGGTAATCGATTCCACAAGGAAGTCGTGCGAGGAAGAAAACATCTTCTAAATCGCACAGTGGTGGACCGCCAATCATCCAGATGGTGTGGATGGTATCGGGAGTTCTGCCGCGGTGTGCGTTCGTGAAATTTGGCGGCTGGGATTAATCCGAACAATTCCTCAGAGCACTCCCCATGGTAGATGCGAAAGAAAATGCAAAGAGATGCAACATCTCTTCGCAGCGCCAATGAGTCGAGCCGATCGGAAAGAACTCGGTCGTCGACGATTCGAGCCGCTCTGCGCTGGATGCGGTCAAGTGGAAGGAGCTGGCACTGGGGAGCCCCTGCCCAGAGATGGGAACAGTATTCCATGTGAGGCCGAACCTGCGCCTTGTAAAGTTGCAGGCGGTGTGCCGGCATGAAATACTGTCCCGCTCTGCTGAGCACGCCAAGCTTTTTAGAGGCCAATTTGGCCTTCTCTTCCAAATGACCACGAAACTGCACGTCACTCGATATGTCGACGCCGAGGATTCCGATACTGGCTGAGGCAACCAGGGGAGTGCCTTGAAACTGAGGAGATACGACAAAGGGGTTCTTTTTAGCGGTAAACGCGCAAACTTGTGTCTTCTGAGGATTAAACTGGACTAGATGATGAAATGCTACTTAAATATTAGATTGCGGTTCATTGTAAGTGCATGAAACTTAATGAGTTTATAATTGGTATTAATAGGTATATGTACATACGCCAAAGTCTGTAGTACAATTGCAAATAAGGCGCGTAAAGGAGTCACACCGACAGGCCTCGTCGTCGCAGAGGGTTGGCGCGGGCTGGGCCAGGCCCCGGGCCGCCAGTGCTACCAATAACTGCCAACACGCGGACCAACGCATGCTACAGGTCCAGAAGATTTATGTCACCATCGCACTTGATTGGCAAACCTGTAAAAAAGTTATATAAGTTACAATTCAAGTTCTTAATGTGTGCCACGTTGCGGATATATTATCACTACAGCAAAACTGGGTTGGCTCAAACGGGGAAGGATTATGTTCTCACAGAATAACAGCGACTAATAATTGACGATGTGATTGTAGAGAACCGTAGATCTGTCACTTGTAACGAGGCATTCTATCTCAGTCCTCAGGGATGACAACGCATCTACATTTTGATTCTTAATCGAAGAAAGATATAGCTGTCTATGGCACACAATATCTACAAACCGTCGACTGTGTGCTTGGTTGTTACAATTATTCTTAAAAATGTTTTTTCACAAAATTACCACAATTTAAGCCATCCTATTAATTAAGGAATCCACGTTTATTGTATTGTTTATTTTTTTAAGCTGCTCTTAAAATTGTGCTCCTAGAGATCTTGAGTTTGTCATAAAAATTATAATTTTAATTGCTGTAAAATTTCATCTGGCTAAACATCTTGTCGTTATCATTAATCGAAGTGACCACAATAGCTATTTTTTTTGCATAAGAATTCAGGTGTTTATGGCGTCAGTCGGTTAATAATAAAGATTATATGATTCAAAGATATTGTAAGAAAGGTGATTGGAAGCGATTTTCATATTCCTGTTGTATGATTCGTCAACATAAAAACGGAGTCGTCTGTTTACAAATGCTCTCTAGTTTCTGAAATGCCGACGGCAAATTGCAAAATGTCATGCCAAAAGTCCATGAAACCAGGCCTGTCTCACTCACCGCTTTAGGCATGAAAATATCATATACTTTTTTGCTGACGCGCGCCTTACGTTAACAAAAAAGTATTTTTCTCTTATGGGTATTTATGACCTTTTGATATTATTTTTGAGTTTTTATTCAAGTATGGCCTCTTAAAAAGCCAAAAGGTACAACATAGCGTACGGGTGCTTAAATAACAATAGCAATGTCGACTTTTCATTCTTTACTGTTCCTATGGATACTGAAAGGTAAGATATTATTATTTATAGGTAGATCTAGATAATTAGGTACCTGGTTATTGTCGCCATAGTTACAGTTTTATTATTTGATCAGCGACCCGACCACAACTTCGCAGTTTTTGACATTTTCGCGTATAATGCCAATGACCTTAAAGCTATTTAGTGTAAGTAGACCCCCCAGTACCAATGATTGCCTACTAATACAAGATCAGCATATACTCGTTAATAGTTTAACACTTGGTCGATAAAAGAAAGATACCGTCGCGTGTCACATGTTTTTAAATAGCAATAAATGAGAACCATACAAGTGACGGCTCCGGGACGCAGTGGCTTTACAATGAATTGCAGCGCTAAGGGCCGCGAGTTCGAATCCCGCACGGAACAAGTATTTGTATGGCCTACAAATAAGTGTTATGGGTCTGGATGGTTTCTCCTTGTGAAATCTATGTATGTAAACTTCCCCCGCGATACAGGAGAAAATCCTAGTGTGGAGGTAACGTTTTTCAAAAAGAGAGGAAGAGAGACAACTTTTGCGTGGTTGAGCCATGCTGCAGCTATATTACTGATATAGTTGTAGCACGAATGAGTCGGCTCGACCGGGGAAGCACCACGCTCTCACAGAATACCAGCGTAAAATAGCAACTTAACGCTGCTATGTTTCGTATGGTGAGTGTAGACCCTTTTTACTGGAAACGAGGCAATCCATCTTTGTCCTTACGGGTGACAATGCATCTGCATTTTGATTCGTAATCGAGGATAGATTCTATGGGCCACAGCAACCATTTACCATCAGGTGGACTGTGTGCTCGTTTGTTACCCTTATCATATAAAAAAGACAAGTAATGAAATCAACCATTTTGTACAACCGACATCAATATTAATACTCATTATAATACGCATTATTAAGGATAACTCCAAAACTACTGGTCAGATCTTGATCAAATTTATATAGGATATATAAATTATAAGCACCAGCTTTCAAATAAAAAAATAATCATCAAAATCGGTTTAGCTACGAAAAATATCTAAGGTAACACACAAAAAATATAGTCGAATTGAGTACGTCCTCTTTTTTCGAAGGCGGTTAAAAATGGTAAGTACTATTTGAGTTTCAAAGACGTTCACGTTGTTATAATTTTAATTTTGTCGAAGTTGTATATTAACCTTCTTCACATTGAACAATAATCTTCCCTCGGTGTATTCTACTACCAACTAATATGGAAGGATTCAATTTGTTTTCTCACAACACCTAACCCTGCAGTAAGTGCGGCCATAACAAAGGTGCTAAGTGATACTGACCTTCGCACGCGGACGCAAGGTGCATTTGATTTAATACGCGCGCCGCAATAATTTTTTTTGACGATTTAATCTATAGGCTAATTTGACGCAAAGCATTATGAACATTATCGTCGTTGTAACTAGGTTTACACTCGCAAGTTTGCTATCAGAGAGCGATCTTTCTGTTCTTGTACTATTATTTATTCTGTGATGAAACCTAACTGATGATTCGAACGCCGTTCAATTTACTATTGTAGTCCAATCGTAGAATTAGGACGATAATTTAAAGCTATAACTTCAGTTAACTTCTTAAAAAATATGATATCGCCTATCAAATTATATCAGCAGCAGGAGGTTTTTGTATATTTGTATAATATGACTTTTGGCAAAATGATAACGATTAAAAGCATAAAAGATGGAAGGAATACTTTGAAACCGTGTTTGTGAGTTTGAATCGTTCATCGAATGAATGTCATGATTGTTTCAAATAGAAGTCCGTAGTCCTGAGTACCCCTCTGGGTAATAGGTGTGAGTGTTTATATGTTAAAGCGCCATCAATTTCATTAGCGAGTGTTTGAACAACAAACGAATCTGTTTGTATAGTGACGGGTCATACAATCTACCGACGACACGACATCTATCGATATGATATGACGTCCCATAAATGTTAAAATAATAATAAAATTTATAGTGACATTTAGATTTATAACCGAAAGCAAACACAGGACATGTTTTGATGCGAAGATTTAGAAATGCTATGGTATATTTATTACTAATTATAAGTAACCTACTTGCATTTTACACGTGGCAATCTAGCAAGCGTATGAAGCAACTTACTGTACGTACAATAATGACTTTTCATTATAAATTTTCCAGTTGTTTGAAAGCCGCTACAAGCGACTTATATTCTTAAACCGAATCCCCTTGGGACTTTTACGAGCAGCGGAACCTTTTGATTAAGTTCAAAGATAAATAGTGCGCGTAATATAAATAGATAATCGCTGCTTTAAGCTTGGCTTATGACTAAGAAAGGACTTTAAATTTATCAATTTAAAATTTTTAGATTTTTTAGAATACGTGTGATAAAGATATCTAAAATGTTGCTTTACCTTCCTAATAATAAGAATTTTTCAATAATGTTTCGGATGTAATATTAAAAATGTCACAAGATTGTTTTCCTGTACAATAAGTATTATATTGGTAAATTCAGAGACACGTCACGTGTTTCTGGGCCGTCATAATTTTTAATGTACAAAGGATTTAAAAAAGTTTTTATCCTAATGTTCCTAGAGTACCTACTGCTTTTTTAACTATCATAAGACAGTGCTTCTCTGCTATCCCACCCGATGATAAGTGGTGACGCCGCCGAAGATAGTAAAGCACACTGACTTAGCTTAACTAAAGCCTATTCACTCTTGCCGTGAAAACAAGACTTTTTTTTAAGATTTAGGAGGTACTCCTCTCGCGCAAAATTAATTATTGAACAGTAATTAATTAATTTTACTGGTCAATTGGATTTTTCACACACATGTTTATTATTACTGCTTATATTTGACTATCCAATCCGATATTGAACATACAAAATGTGTGGACATTACGAACTGTTCAAAATCATAACCGTTCCCTTTTATACTCTGCATGATAAAACAGCATTACTCATAGCAGAAAGGCGCAATGTAGATTTGTTAAAAGGTATTTTTAACTATGTTTACAGTTTTAATTATAATTAAAATTGAGATGATAAAGGTGATAATCATTATATATTCAATATAATCAATCTTAACCATTATTATAATTAAAATACATACTCGCTTAATTCTTTGTTTGCAATTTAAATATTTTAAATCATACCTACTGGATTTTGACCTGATTTCAATGTTAGTAAAGTAAATATAATATATTGTTGATAATAATAATATAATATTGTTAATAAATATAATTGTGTGATAAATATAATATTGTTTATTAGTATCGATGAAATTTACATACGTGGATGCACCTTGCACTCCGGGTAAAATGTTCAGAAAACAATAACTAACACTTTCACAATAATTAAGCTTCAGTAAATTGAACAAAGTTCCGTACTATGCACGAGTAATCAGCGATGTGAGTCAGTTAACCAGGTAGGTATCGCTTTATCAGGCCTCTTATCAGATATGTGTTAGGTGTTGGCCGCTCACGAGTCTTTGGTGTAGTGCGTTAGTGTGCTAGTTGATTTTAGCAAGGCTATCGGAGTTGATACAATAATTGCCATTCATACTGCGTTGTTGACCTTTTTATGCTTTGGTTGCGTATAAAAATTGCTCTGATTTATTAGCCCATTTTATACAGGAATATGGCTGTCTCTGTATGTAAAATAACATGACATAATAATCATAGAATGAAATGTATGATGTTTCACACAAAGATTGTGGTATTTAACCGAATACTGCTGCTGCCCCATCTCCTGTTTCAGTTTCTCTCTGTCGCCTCTTCCGACACCCACAGGATGAGATGGCTTATGCCGCTCTTACACTACACATCACATCAATAATTCATCATGTACAACTTCATGGCTGCAAGTTAAGCACTTTTAAATAAAAATATACGCCTGAGTCATTATTATGTGACCGTAACTGTAGACGTATACCATATATAACCAAATACCTTGTATATTATTAATAATTTGTACCTACTTGAAATCTCACATTTGTTCAGTGTTCTACTAATCGATACAGAGGCTGGCGATCGATAAATGGCGGTATTCCAAAACGACCGAGTGGTGGTAGTTCGCAGCATTACCTGTACGTCTTTTACCGGCACTGCTTTCGCCAAACTTTCTGCTGATTTTGTCGAGTGAGGGCAACTACTCGTATTTCGAGTTACGTATGACAGTTGGCGAATTTTTAAAAGACCTATATGCAGAAAAAATAAGCAGCAAATAGTATACATATCGCTTTTGGGTTTTTAACGGTTTAGGAAAAAGTTACTAACGTATTGCAACTCCATTTTACAGAATTAATAAAATGTTTATTGTTTGATAATTAAAACTGATCGTTAGTAGATAGGTTGATAGTTGTAATGAAGCTAGGCGCAATCAATCAAAATCAAGTTCATCAGTTCTAGATACATCCAGAGACAGTAGTTTCTAGTCACTATAGTGCAACCAAAGTGCAACAGATCTAAGAAATACCTTTTGACAGCTCATAAATTTATTGGACTAGGCACGTGGACGTCCGATTCTTAACAGATGTTAATTTCTATTATTTAAGAGTTGGTAATTGATTGTAATTTATGACAGAATGAATTACAACCGGATACCTCAAAAAACAAATTTTACCTGTATATATATTTTTTGCTTTCTGTCCAGTTTCTATGCTTCCAGAGAAGTAAAGTTACCACTGAATAAATAAATTTTACCGTGTAGTTGCAGTGTATGACACTATTACATATGTGGTGGGTGTCGAAAGAAGAGACAGAGGGAACAAACCAGGAGATGGCCATCTTCTTTCACTTGCATTCCCTACAGTATTTATAAGTAGACTAGTTCCTAACAATTGATTGTCGTAATTTGAGAATTTAAGTCATATATAATATTAATATAGATATAGAATATGTTTATCCATACTAAATTGTAACATGGATATAGTAATGGAAGGGCGGACCCTCCATACACAGGCATTATTTGCATTAGCAAATAGAGGTTCCAATCTACTAGTTTTTAAGGCATGTACTTTTCCAAACGAAATAAATTTTATTTTATTTTATTTATTTTTAATAATTAGAAAACAAATAATTGCGGTCTGCCAAGCATGGTAAAAACCAAAATATCCCACCTATGAGGCAGTCTACGTTCAGTCGCGTGGACTTTGATAGGCTGTAACGATAAGTAAATAAATATGGTCCGAAGATTAACAAAAGATGGAACTGTACATGTTGTAGTGAAATAAAATTACTCCATAATTCCTAGGCTTTACCTTTTATTATCTATTATCTATTCTGTGGCTTTGCTTGAAATAGTGTGAGTACGATTGTACAAAGTTATTCCGTGAAACGGTGAAAGGTATTTATTTTTTTATTTTTTTATAGGTTGGGGTGACAAACGAGCACACAGTCCACCTGATGGTAAGTGGTTGCTGTAAACCATGGACATCTACATTTATCTTCAATATAGAATCAAAATGCAGATGCATTGTCACCCGTGAGGACTAAGATGAAATGCCTCTTTTCCAGTAAAAAGGGTCTCCGGTTCTTTACACTCACCATATAAAACACAGCAGCGTTAAGCTGCTATTTTACACTGGTATTCTGGGAGAGCATGGTCCTTCCCCGGTCGAACCGACCCATTTGTGCTACAACTATACTACCAATATAGCTGCAGCAAGGCTCTACCACGTGTAAACTTTCGATGTACAATTTTGATTCAGTTTAGTTATTACGATATTTACTTCCCCTTCGCTGTTAATATGTAATTAAAGTTGTATTGTGCATTATGCAGGAATTTCTATTAATAATAAGAGTTCATCCTTGATGCGTCCCGTCGACTATGCTAATTACAATGTGCCTCGAGCTATTTTCGTTATGGATTTATGTTAGCGTTCTTGCGATACCGCCACTTACTGAATTCCTGCCTACAGGACTAAACCTGGCTGAAAAAAGACAATGTCTTGAAAACTTATGTACATGATGCTTTAAGAATATGAACACTTTATTGGTGGCAGTCCTATGATAATTGGTAATTTTTTAATTTTTGTATTATTATATTGCTTGTGCTAGTATTTTTTTGCTATTACGCGGGATATCTATATGTACTTAATGACATTTAAGAGAATTACTATATTGATGGTTCATTTTCAATTTTACGTCATAATTTTTATTAGCTTTGGTGGAAACTAATAACTATACATTTTTATGAAGCCCTTCCCATACGCATACGATACACTTAACCAACACTAATGACTTGACGCTCTGACAGAATATTCTATGAAAGATTACTCCGTATTTAACTAATATTTAAAGTTTATTGTTGAAACTATTGGGCTAAGATATTTTCTTACACATTTCTTTGTTTAGTCCTTACATTTTAGTTTGGGCTCCTTCTCCCACCACACCTTAAAACTCTTAAACTATTTATGTAAAAAATGTAACTGTGTAAAAAGTGGGAGAAATAAATATTATTAATATATAAAATATAAGGCCTGGGAAAAAGTTTCTTCGTAATTTATATGCAAATTCAAGATATTTTTCAAAGCTTAATTACGTTTAATTATAATATATATGTGCCATTATGTTCGATAAATTGTTGCCATTTTTACTGGTATTGTAGTTATCAATCTTTTCACAAATGGTTCGGTTTCATGACGTTTCAATAAAGAATTGCAAAGGAGTACACGATTCATTAGGTTTCTTTACTGAAAGAAACCTAATGAATCGTGAACCACACGAGGACACTGGTCCTCGTGTGGTACCCAATACCCATATATTGAGATTTTTTGTATAGCCAGACTGTTTCAAATGGGTCAAAACTGTTTTGTGGTCAAACCTCAATTCCTCGGCTATGACGTAGCTGCTAATATGCCGATCTTGCTCCACATTTTAAAAATGACATCGACTTTATCCGTATGCGGGCGATCAGAGCGTCAGATCTTTGACATCAAAATACTGATAGTAAGTGGTTGCTGTGACCCATAGACATCTACATCTATTCTCAATAAAGTATCAAAATGCAGATGCGTTGTCACCCTAGAGGAGGGCTAAGATGGAATGACTCTTTTCTAGTAAAAAGGGTCTCCAGGTTTCTACTCACCATACGAAACACAGCAGTGTTAAGCTGCTATTTTAGGCTGGTATTCTGTGAGAGCATGGTCCTTCCCCGGTCGAGCCGACCCATTCGTGCTACAGCTATACTACTAACATAGCTGCAGCATTGCTCTACAACGTATAAAACTTGAACCAACTTTCTGCTACTCTTACTGACACTACTTTATGTCCATAAACGTCACAAAATTTTTTCGCGGCTTGTGTCGCATTTCTTCCCTTTTTGTAATAAAACTTCAGAATGTATCGAATTTCTTCGTTAGTTTCACTCATTTTCGCACCTAGAAAAACAATTGAAAAATGACGGGAAAGTATTTGTACTTTTTAATTTTCTTTTTCTTAGTAATTATTAATTAAAAAGTACTTAGTAATTAATGTCAGTACAAAGAGGATATCTCTTTGTACTGATATTAAAACCAGCCAGATACAAACAGTTAAACCAAAGAGATTATTTTTCACTTTTAGACAAACAAATACGAAGAATTTTCCTGACCTATTATTAATACCTAATATAAAAAACCTAGCAAGCTAACAGCATAGCAAAGTGGCGAAGCAATCAGCTTTGTAGCGGTTTCTAACGGAAAAAAAAATCAAAATAGGAGGTTCAGATGCCTGGGTGATCAGTAAGCGATTGCTGAAAACAGAATTTGAAAATTCGAAACCGTTCTCGAGATAATCGTGGGACAGACGGACAGACGGACAGACATCGTGAAATCAATAAGTGACTTCGCAAGCTTCGCCACTTAATAAACGCACATCACACGCGTGCGTGCGTGCCTTCGTGTGTGCGTGCTTGCGTTTTTTCCTGCGTGCGTGAGTATGTGCGTGCGTATGTACGTGCGTATGTGCGTGCGTGCGTACGTGCGTGCGTGCGTGCGTGGGTGCATGTGTGCGTGCGTGCGTGCACACGTGCGTACGTGCATGCGTGCGTGTGTGCGTGCGTAAGTGCATGCGTGCGTGCCTGCGTGTGTTTGTGCGTGCGTACGTGCGTGCGTGCGTGCGTGCGTGCGTGCGTGCGTGCGTGCGTGCGTGCGTGCGTGCGTGCGTGCGTGCGTGTGTGCTTGCGTGTGTGTGGGTGTGTGTGTTTTGTAGTTTATATAATGTTTTTTATTTTTTCGTAGTTTAAAAATTTAAGCTACTTTTCTACAATTTTATACAAACAAAATACGACGAAATTTTTTCCTCTGTCTAAATTTTTAGGTATTTATATGAAACTATCTTCGTTATTATCATCATCATTACATCCCCCATCAAGTCCGCTACCGAACACATGCCTTCCTTAAGGAATGCAAGGTAATAAAACACAGATTTGATCTGGGGCCACCTGCGTTTCTCGACGTTTCGACATTCCTACGTCTTTTCCAGGTTGTCACTCTAACTTGTGAGTGTATGCTGTCCTTGTGTTCTATTTCTTTAAAACCAATTTAATATTGCAAATTACAAGCTAAGTTAAATTTCTTACAGACAGAATTTTTAAACTTTATTTTTGTTGCCAGTTGAGCACTATTAAAGATATCCTTTAATGTTGATCAACTGGTAGCCAAAAAGTATTAAATATTACAAGTGTAAAATATTTTGTATTACGAGGAAGTGGATATTTCACCACCTTAATTAGGTTATTTAATAATCTATTATCCGAGAGTGTCCCATACATCACTGTAACCACGGCACGAAAGGCCGTAGCGGTGAATCCCTATATTATGTATAATGTATGTGTAACTTTATTTAATTTTGTTTTCCGGACTGCACTGAATATGATATGGTGTCGCACTTACTGATAAGCGTACTTACAAACTATATTTGGTATTGCTTTGCTGAGAAATTGCATCATTTGCATTTTGTTATTATTTGTGTCTTGTTATCTAACTTAAATAAAGTAAAAGTTTTTTTTTATATAGGAGAGGGGGCAAACGAGTATGCGGCTCACCTGATGGTAAGTGACTACCGCCGCCCATGAACAACTGCAACACCAGGGGAACCAGGGGAATTGAGGATGTGTTGCCGGCCTTTTAAAAAGGAGTAGGCTCTTTTTTTGAAGGTCACTAAGTCGTATCGGTCCGGAAAAATCGCTGATGGTAATCGATTCCACAAGGAAGTTGTGCGAGGAAGAAAACATCTTCTAAATCGCATAGTGGTGGACCGCCAATCATCCAGATGGTGTGGATGGTATCGGGAGTTTTGCCGCGATGTGCGTTCGTAAAATTTGGCGGCTGGAATTAATCCGACCAATTCCTCAGAGCATTCCTCGTGGTAAATGCGAAAGAAAATGCAAAGTGATTCAACATCTCTTCGCAGTGCTAATGAATCGAGCCGATCGAAAAGGACTCGGTCGTTGAAGATTCTAGCCGCTCTGCGCTGGATGCGGTCAAGTGGAAGGAGCTGGCACTGGGGAGCCCCTGCCCAGAGATGGGAACAGTATTCCATGTGAGGCCGAACCTGCGCCTTGTAAAGTTGCAGGCGGTGTGCCGGCATGAAATACTGTCCCGCTCTGCTGAGCACGCCAAGCTTTTTAGAGGCCAATTTGGCCTTCTCTTCCAAGTGACCACGAAAGTTACTCTTGATGACGGGGGAAAACAGCGCCGACCATCCTGCGGTGTGAGTGCTCCATGTCGGATGTTCGGTTCTCACAGCGTTCCGTTCGTAAAGCAATCCTCTCCCTGGAGATCCACAAGTCGAGTTGGCCTGACGGAATCCCCCCAATTGTTCTGAGGACGTGTGCTCCGGAGTTGGCACAGGTTCTAACGCGTCTTTTCCGGTACTCCTACTCCCTAGGCGTAGTCCCGAAATCATGGAAGACAGCTTTTATCAACTCTATCCCTAAAACAGGCGACCGCTCAGACCCGTCCAACTACAGGCCTATCGCCATCACCTCCTTGTTCTCCAAAAGAATGGAATCCATTATAAACTGCCAGCTCATGCTGTACCTTGAGGATCACCAGCTGATTAGTGACCGCCAATACGGTTTTTGTCAGGGTCGATCAGCTGGTGATCTTCTGGTCTACCTGACTCATAGATGGGCGGAGGCAGTAGAGTCCCAAGGGGGAGGCGTTGGCCGTTAGTTTGGACATTGCGAAGGCCTTCGATCGGGTTTGGCATAAAGCGCTCCTTTCGAAGATCTCTTCCTATGGGCTTCCCCAGAAATTGTGCATTTGGATCACCAGCTTCCTTGCAGATCGGAGCATTAAGGTCGTTGTAGACGGTGCATGCTTCGACTACAAGCTTATCAACGCTGGTGTTCCACAAGGCTGTGTGCTATCACCAACGCTAAAAAGTTATAGTAGAAATCAAATGCCTTAAATTAATTATCTTCCTTGCTTAAATTAAGTTAATTTAGGTCATCATTTTTGATCTTTTTTTAATTAGGATATTAATTATTGAAATTTATATAATTAAAAAGGTTGTGTATGTTGCCTTTAAGACAGGCAAAATAAAGTGATTTTACAGTACTCATAATTTTCTATACAAAACGCTTTAACCAATTAAATGATCTCTACAAGAGAAAATATTACAAAACACACACAATGAGGGTATCGACAACTTTGAAAAATTTGGAATGAGGTGAAACATGTGACTGATTTCATAGCGGGGAAGTTAATTTGTTAGGAAAATGTCAGGGTTTATGTACCAAACTACGGATTTTCCTAAAAGTAAAGAATTAAAAAAGTGAAAAATTAAAGAGAAAATGAGGCATTGTTTTGTGTATTAATATGATACCTACTCTAGAAACCGATAAACGTTCATTTAAAACTGACTTCTCAAGTAAATTACATTGTGTAACAAAAAAACTTTACATCAGTCCCAACTAGCGGTATCTGGTGATCGAAATAAAAGCCCTTTAATGAACTTTTGGTAGACTGAAACGAAACGGTTTCATAGTGTTCATTACAAGCTGTTATTTAACTACCATGTGTTAAATGTGTGGATCAAATCTTACAACTGAATGAAGCAGGTTCATTTAACCGATTATGCTGAATATTTGCAAACACTTTTGTGTTGACCATAATACAATCTGGCATACTCAGTTACGTAATTTTTTTTAAATTATCGCCGCCCCGTTTTGGATTTTTTTTTTAATTTTTTTCTACAACCCCTTTCATATGGATATAGAATGTATGGAGTTAAGGTTTGTCAAGTAGAATATGTGACGAAGCCTGTATTTAGAAAAATATTTTCTTTTTTGGTATTATACTTATGCTGCCAATTAGCTTATTTTTCCCCCAATTTCAACTTCTGAAAACAAATTTTGATCGTAATAAAAATACCTATTAATTAAATATTTTTAAAGTGGTAGAGCCACGCTGCAGCTAAATTATTATGGTGGTAGCATGAATGAGTCGGCTCGACCGGGGCCACCACGCTTTCACAGAATATCAGCGTGCAAAAGCAGCTTAATGCTGCCATGTTTCGTACGGTGAGTGTAGAGAACCGGAGACCCCTTTTTACTGAAAATGAGGCATTCCATTTTAGTTCTCAGGGGTGACAACGCAGCTGCATTATGATTCTAAATTGTAAACTAATAAAATTAAATAACAAAAGGATTTTTTTAGATAATGAAAGGTAAAACAATGAAAGCTATGCGAAGAAACGAATAAAATAAACGTTGTTGATATATGTAGGGTTTACGTCCGATAACGTTTCCGATAACTCTGTGCATTCCAACTGATTCCTAGATTTTTTTCCTGAAAATGTATGCTATGCCCTGCAGCCAATTACGGCTTCATCGAGTATAGTACAATAGACTCGTAAGTCGTAAGGGAGGACTCTACGAGCTATCGAGTACAGTGATGCAGATTCGTTTCACTCGATTGCAGTCCCAAGCACCGCGTCCCCTGATTTTGGAGTGAGGCTCCTTGGGAGGGGGTGGAGGGGGCTCGATGTGATTCAAGGGCCCCTCAGAAGGAGGTACGAACCTCGGCTTGAACCACTATCGCAATGTGGAGATTCCTAGATCGTTATTTAACTTAACTACCTTATATATCTAGATATTATGTTTTTTATACCGCACCTTGTTGTCATCACACTGACAAAAGTGTAATCGACCAGTAAATAAGGGGTCTAAAACATTCTACAGGCTAAATATAGCCTGTAGAATAGCATATTTGCAATATTGCAATTGTATTGTAAGTTTATTTTCTTTGAAGTTATTATTTAAAAAGAAAGAATTCTAGGCTAAAAGCTGCAGTCGTTTTAATTTCACCTCACTGTAAGTTATTGCATAATATGCAGTATTTTAAAGTAAGCTACGTTGGCAATTTTTTTATGTTTGATAGGTATATAGATTCAAGTAGTCTTACGAGCACGTGGTCCACGTTTACTTGTCAATCGGTCACGAAGCAGATTTGTTTATTAGCAGCATAGCTTTTGAAGGTTCGTTAGTTCCTTTTGTGTGGAATTTATTAACTTAACATTACTTCATACTTGTGAGGCAAGATTTATTCTTGTACAAAAAGGCTATCAGTGTACTTTACTTTGCTATGTCGCAATTTGTCTAATTTCATTATTTATTCAGTTGAGAATTCCGTTACAAATTTACTTTAAGGATTTGATCTGAGACAACGACAACCGACAACCTCTGGTTAGAGTTGCAGGAAGTCGATGGATGCAAGTGGTTCACGGGTTCACGGCCATGCAGTTGGGCAGACTTTGGTGGGAGCCTATATTAATGAATTGATTTATGATAGGCTTTTCTGATGAAGACAGTGTTAGTATGTGAAGTTATACAAGGTCCACATAAATCGTACTATTTTAGACTACTTTGACGCATGATGATATGATTTTCTTCAAAAATATAATATGTTCTCTTCTATAACTACATGTATGTAATATTTGCATCATAAAGGTATGAAAGATAATAGTATCAACCGTATATTGTGCGAATACTTAACATTGTTCGCCGTGTATTTTTCCCGTGTATGATACCAACGGCAGCTTTTAATTGCATTCTTTAAAGCAAATTCCTATTATGAACGCACTTGAATTATATCAATATTATTCAATATTTTTTTTCTTTACTATTCTAAATCAGCGCTTAACTACTATGCCACTTGATGGTAAGTGGTGATGCAGTCGGAGAGGGTGAAGCGCACTGAATTAACAAGCAACAAGCTTATTTACTCTTGCCTTGCTTTTTCGATATAATACCTATGAACTATGAGACCGCTGTCTTTAAGGTATGTAAAATTGTAGTCGCTTCAAAAACTGTTTAATCCCCGGAGCATGAGCGGATAGAGGTTGCGTTTTCTACGCAAGGCTGCGCCCATAGCGCATAATAAATGGAATCAATATATGTACATAAAAATACGGTGTTTGCATCGTTCCAACGGGCACGAAATTGTGCCGCCAGCTTTATCACACGAGACCGCGACATGCCTTGCCTTCGGGTTGGTATGCCTGTTTCTTCCCACATAGTGCTTTAATGGGAAACGCTTTTATACTACATAGCTTTCAATAAAATTTCAAAGCTTTAATGTTGTACTTTAATCTGTACGCTTATTACATTTTTAGAGTAGTAGTTGGTATAGTGGTCGTACACGCGACTGCTGATTATGAGATCCTAGGTTCAAATCGCAGATCGGGGCAAAAAATCAGTTACTGAGTTTTACTGACAAGAATTCTTAGTAGCAACCGATATTTTTTTTTCTAAATTAGAGGTCTTGTAGTCCACAGTCTACAGTCTGTCTATAGTCTGACAAATTATTCAGCTTCAGTCTTTAGTACATTAGTTTAGTATCTTGTCAAAGTGTATGTGTATGTTGATTTTTGGTACAAATTGAGAGAAGTCCTGGCGAAGTAGAATCTCTACTTTATACGCTGAATTACACCATGACAGGTGGCACAATTTTGTAAATATTTTGCTAATACTGGTCGGTATTGTGTGTAATTCTTGTAAGATAAAAGCAATCGAATAAGTTTCTTCAACAGCTGTAATGAAACGCTTCCACCTTCGAATTCTTTGGGTTAATGAGAAACAAAGCTACAAATTCTAGACATTTGGTTACGATTGTAAGGAAAAGTAAATGTAGTGATTAAAGTGTAATTTTATTGATTTTATTTATGTAGTTTCAATAATAATAATGTGAAAATAAAATAAATTCAGTTTGAAATTCTCTTTTGTTGTCACTGTTTGCAAGCAAAAACTTATTTCTTCTTATAAGTTTGTTGTTGAAGTCTAATAACAAAAATATTCAATATATTGTATCATATTATTTTGATACTAAGAAACAAATACCGTCGTATCAAACGCTATTGAATGTTTTTTTTGTATCTATTAAAATAAATAATATATTCACATTTCTGTGTGTGAGCTCTGATAAACCATGCTGGGAATTAGCGAGATAATTATCAAGGATTATATATAGTTTCAGACTTAAGAACATTGTATATAGAATCCTGAAATTTGTAAAATAATATATAAACATTTACCGCCATAAAAGTGTAGTCTCTCAGTTATCACAGTATATCAACTATATCACGAAAATTCTATTTAAAATCTTAAAAGTATAAAAATTACCTGTGAACACTTTGTCGACAAAAAGTATATATTTGCTAGAAAGTTACTCAATTAAATTAATTATATCGTAATGTTTCAGAATTTAGAAGTCTCAAAATATTTTGGAAAAAATAAATAGAGCAAAAATAATGCTGCAATTTCGAGATAGCGGTTGTTGAAATTGGTCCCTCACTCATTTGGTAAATAAGTTTTATTAATTCTTCACTAAATGTCTGTAATCACATTCAATTATTTTTAAGATATTGTCTGTACTACGAAATCTCTGATCATTTTTACTTCGCGAATTAATTATTTCGGTAACCTAAGTTGTTCATTACTATTTTTTGCAACTTCGTAAGGAATCTTAAGAAAAGTAATCGACCTTGATCAGCTTTCCCCTTTCTCTTCGATCAGTACGGATTATTCACCTCACCGGAACTTATCATGTTACAAACAGACGACAATGAAAAGTTTATACAAACAAAGCATTTTAGGGCACCGTACTTTATCGGTTTATTTGACTACTAGATAATTTTACAAAAATGAAATGTAAATCAAATTATTAGTATCACTAATAATATTATGAGTATGTTATTTGTTCATGTGTTATTTGTTGCATTCGTTCTAGTGAGTCATGAATGTCGTGAATGCATAAATTATGCGTCAGAAAATGCAGTAAATGCCGTGTTTCCGTAAATTTTGTTTTAATTCATGATGTGCACCTCCATGATTTAACTTTTACCTTGACCTATCTGTTTTTTATCTAAATTGTATTTTCTTGACATATATATATATATATATATATATATATATATATATATATGTCTTGACGATAATCGGACGCGTACCTAGATGTAATGTAAGTGGTTGTAAGTGGATGCTTTTGCATCTACGAGTATTTTATTATGGCTAGAATGTAATTATTTTTTTAAATCAAAAATTTCGACGCGATTAATATTTATATAAAAGTAATATTGATATTATAATAATAATATTATAATTAACATAATAATAATAATATAGACACAACCTAGTAGTCAGGATTCTACATCGGGAGCACGCTCTGAAATACGTTCTCGTGGATCGAAAACTGTCATATTATAAGTACTTGCCGGAAGCCATGCTCGAAAATGACCGCGCCAGGCTCTACTGGGAACGGGCCATTATCACAGACAGGACTATTCTTGCGAATAAGCCTGATATTGTGCTGATGGACCGGGCACAGTCAAGGATATTTTTGGTCTACATTACCATTCCTTATGACGAGAACCTCGTAAAAGCCGAAACAGATAAGCTGAAAAAATATCTGGACCTAGTTCACGAGGTAACCGACATGTGGGGTGGTGTGCCGACAGAAATTATTCCTGTGGTCGTCGAACGGGCTAATCCCGGTCAGCCAGGTCATCTGAGGCGACTGGGACTCCGTGCCGGACCGCTCCAGGTTCAATTGCCGAAGGCGGTGCTCCTCGATACCGCCCGCATCGTCGGCCGGTTTCTTTGCCTTTCCCCTAACCCTTGGCCGTTTGGTCTCTCCTGCCGAGGGCTTCCATCTGGTTGGGTTTTTATTTATTTATGTATTTTTATGTATTTATTTAATTTTATTGGTATTTATATATATTTATACCCTTCGATTACAATTATATACTTAAACAGCCCAACCAGAAGAGAAAACTTAATAGATAACCCATAAATAGTATTATAAGGACAGAAGTGACAGGTTTTCAATAACTGACAGTATAGCGATTATACATTATTAAATTTATAGATTAGTAACGTTAATAACGGAATTATACCCATGGTAACTTAAGGACGAGTACGCGAACAACCCAAGTTCGAATCCCGCTGAAAACAAAGAAATTCTTAAGAGCATTTTAAAAATTTCATTCATCTCGTGCTCGGTCTTAAAGAAGAACATCGTAAGGAAGCATTTGACATATTATATTTTTACTACATTTTTTAAAATCAAGGCTTATAAAATAATATGAGTTTGTTCAACACGCACGCGATGGAATCATAAAAAAAACCTTTTATAAATGTTAAGATGACTGGCCAGCAGTGGGACGTTTATAAGCTTTTTGTTGATTTACTTTGTAACTGAACATTTCACTTCACTTTTAACATACAGGTGCAATTTCAAAATCGTATTTTTTTTAAGTTTTTTTTGTATTAAGTTAACGTTGGCGTTTAAGCTGTTTTTTAAATTTATTGTAGCCCATTTACTTAGTATTTACTTTTTTATTTTTAGAATTAATGCATATAAAAATATTTTCATTCTTTAATTTAGCTTATAATGCCTTATCGGTATCAGCCTTTCTATATTGATATGAAATTGCCTATTTATTTGGTATTTGACTTCGTAAATGCTATTACTCTAACGAGATAAAATATTTTATTTTATTTTATCTTTATACGATAATATTGTTAGCGAAACACTGATGCACTGAATAAATTGGAATATCTTCTTATACCACGATTCTTACAAATAAAGATTTATGATTTATGTAGGAGAGCCATGCTTCAGCTATACTATGGTTGTAGCACGAATGAGTCGGCTAGACCGGAAAAGGACCATACTCTCACAGAATACCAGCGTAAAATAGCAGCTTAATGCTGCTGTGTTTCGTATGGTGAGTGTAGGGAACCGGAGACTGTTTTTTCTGGATACGAGGCATTTCATCTTAGTCTTCAGGGGTGACAACGCGTCTGCATGTTGAATCTTAATCGAAGTTCAGTGTAGATATCCATGAGCCACAGAACCCATTTACCATCAAGTGGACCGTGTGCTCGTTCGTCACACTTATTCTATAAAAGAAAATATCACAAAATAATTATATAAAGATTTCATTGGAATATTTGCAGGTATTTTATTTTAACATATCATAATTCGAGTTGAAGCATATCATTACATTGCAATGAATGTAAATCCCATAGGGGCAGCTGGTGTAATTATCGAAATATGTAATTCAAAGACTTGTAATGTTTGTAATTCGAAATCATCAATTGGAGCTTTTACATTACAATGGAATGCTTCGGATCAGTACTGAGTACTGACCTATGTGTTACTTGCTTACATTAATGGTTTCATTTTATTTTCATGTTAAATCTAATTAGGTACTATGATGTTTTAATTTTTTTTGTTTTCATTCTAAGTTTGCTATTTATCATTTATTTATATTTATACATACATAATGAAGGTTTTGTAACCACCGTAGCTCCGGTGCATAGAAAAGTGGGAGGCCCGTACCCAACTTACGGATGGATATAATATGTTGTAACTTTAATGTTCTATTAAAATGGAATTTTGTTTATAAATGCAGCTTATGAATATGCCCTCGGCGCTATGATGAAATTGATGTATGTACATAAATTTTCTGTTTATTTCTGCGCAGTAAAATCTCTTGTGAAATTTGTGTACAGATAAGTTTTATACACGTGCCGCTAGTTCTAAGAAAACATATTTTACAATGCTGGTCTTTCAACGAATAGAAATAGACTTAATTTTTCACTGTGTCTTGATTCTTGTAATTTCGCTATGTAACGGGTGAGCAAAATTCTTTCAAAATGCCATTATTTAAAGGTTATTGAAAAATGTTACTTATTAGTGATTAATCTTGAAAACAAACTTGTTTTGATCATCTTTCTTCTAAGAAATGTGATTTAGGTGTCTGATTTTACTGTGCATACTATAAAATACAAATATTTAAAATGAGTGGTGAAAGTTAATATTCGTTAATTACAAATTATTTAATTTAACTTTTATTAAAAAGTACAACCCGACATAAACGTAACGTAAGTATGTATATGAAAACAAACATATGCGAAGAATATAGAACCTTCTTAATTTTTTGAAACTCCAAGCCATATAAATCAATGCTCCAAGCTAAAGGGGCTCTTCGGCCTTCTCTTCATGAACGACGTTCGATAGTATTGTATAATACCTATCCTAGTAAAATTAAAAAATTTCGACTTTTAACTGTTTGGCCGCTAACCAACAAACCTCGAATAGCTCTAACTGAAATCACAAAAATTTCTCACACATGCAGAACATAAACATAATATTGTTAAAATAAAATTGTCTACTTCGTTTATTGTTTGTCTATATTATTTAGCGTAATCTACTTCGTCATTGTTTATTTTGTACTAGCTTCCGCCCAGGACTTCGTTCGCCTTGTATGTACCAATATTGAAAAGTATTGGAATGCTTTTATTTACGAGCCAATTATGAAGTACTTTTGCACCTTTAAAGAGTTTAGTTTCGTTTAAATAAAGCCCCAATTTCATTTTGCCCCGGTGCCCTTAGTTACATTGCTACGTCTATTTTATTTAGCGACATGACTATTGGTGTAACCATCATTTGCAACTCGCTCGTCGCTCGTCGATGACGTAAATATAACTTGTCAGCGTACAAGAGGCATATGGCGGCTAACTCCCCCATACAAACCACATTCTTCGACCTTCAAAGTTTTGAAAAAACTTTCCATAAACAAATGGAACTACTACGTGGAAAGTACACAACCCTGTCTGACAGCTTTATGGATGCCAAACTAATCTAGTAAGCCCCATTGACCACACATTGACACTACTGACTGAATATTAAGAGATTTTAATTCCCGTTTAATCCATCGATTAACCCTAATGAAGCCAGCGCTAACCATAAAACAACCCTGTTATAATGGTAGACCTTTTTTAAGTCTAGCAAAGCACAAAAACTTTCTGATTGTAGGACAAAAACTCTGTAATCATGAGAATAGAAAAGTCCTAATCCATCCACCCTATCTGCCTTCTAAATCCAGCTTGCACATCGGAAGTTTGTCGACAGATTTTTGCATAACTCTCAAGCAACACCTTAGCATATTATAGTTTTCCGATTACGCTAAGCAGGGTGATTCCACGTTTCGTTTTCCTTCGTGTTTCTTCCAAAGTTTCGTAAAACTTTTAAGCGGCCTGTGTCATCTGCCATGTATAATTTGGAAGGTATAGCACGTTAAGCCGAGGTGGAGTGGTGAGTGTGCTTTCACCATAACAGTTTTTAATTTGGATTTCGCGCAATTAGATGTATTTTTTGGCACCTAACTGTCGCCAGTACCTTCTTTGTAAATCAGCAGGGAGTATTATTCTCTCATTGGTATCTCTACCTTCACCAACTACAAACTACTCAAACTAGGATGTTAAAGTAGTTAGGGTGGAGGAATTGTGTTGATGCGGTTTCCTATTTAAAATATTTTGTTATATCGGCTGCAGTTGGTTGTCTCCAGCCAGAAGTTACGCCGCGTCATTATTAAATTAATCCTAACGCGCCACTTCCCGTTGTTTCGGCCTACGCGGTGCATTAAATATTTATATAAATCTTTATTACTATTATGCTGTTATTGTAGTGCAGTAAGGGAAGAACTGCGATTTCACGTAGTGGTGTGAACTACAGTGAAGTGAATAAGTTATCGGTTAGTTTTACAAGCGTATATGTAAACACAAAAAACCTATTCAGTCACTTTGATTATATACAGGTATATAAGCAAAGTTCAGTCACTGTTTCTAGCTTTTGCTTCGAGGTGTTTGGATAATAAGCGGTCTAGAGAATTATATGACAAAGTCTATTTTCGAATATGAACAAACACAAATAATTTGTTTAAAGACTAATCACAAGATAATATTATTATTCAGTACATCTGAATATATAATGTGCAAATATTATATCTTGTTTTATGCTATGTATATTCTGATGATTGAGATATTTTAAAGCCGTTTTTTGACGTTTTTAGGCATAAATTAGCCCTTTATAGCACTTTCAACAAGTCAAGAACGCCACAAAACCAGTTACAGCAAAATGCTTTTGTCACTATTTAAATATTTTTTACTTAAATGTTAAATAAAATAAAATTCACAAAACTTTTTATTCCATCAATGAGTAAATAAAAATTTAACGATCTAACATGAAACCCTGTCATAGGACACTGCAAATGTATTAGTACATAAATAACACATCTGCTATTTTACGCTGGTGTTCTTTGCGAGCGTACTTCACCTGTAGAGCCGACTAATTCATGCTGTAGACATAAAACAACCGCAGCGTGGCTCTACCACGTTAATAACTATTAACTAGCAACGACGTTGTAAATTATATATATATATATATTATATTGCTTATAACAAACAATGAAGTCACAATCTCGCCATCGTTTCTATACAGAGCTTTTGTTTATATTGCTTCTTATTTCAGTGTTTGTTTACTAAATATAAATTCTTAAAACTTCGCCCGAATGCGCCTTGTCAGTCAAGTCCCTATAGGTGTAACCGGTGCTCTCTGTTTACTCTTAAACAGCACACAGCACTCATGGGAGGCTGTGTCTACGTACCTACGTTCATGATGTAACGAATTATTTCGTCATTTAAATATTCCATTATGATCATTAAACCTTTGTAATGAGGTCCAAATTAAGGTATCGTTAGTTGTATCATATGACATTATTATTCGTGTTTTGCTATAAAATTTGTTGAGATCTTTTGATGTCACGAGTGAGATGAGACGTGTAGTCACAATTGCATTAACATGTATATGTAATCACACATTTTTTCTTAGAAACAGATGCTAGGCTTTCTTAGTAACAGTATCTCTGCTGAATCGTTGTAGAATAAAGATTTTGTATATTTATAATAAAGATATCTTTATATAATTTTTGATGCGAGTAAGGAAAAACATATAATTTATGTTTTTTTTAAGAGCAAACTACTTTTCATAACGACACAATATTATTTATATTGCGCGCAATGTATTATTATTAATTGATATATTGGTGTACGTTTTATGAAATTGTTATTTATATTTGTATTTGTTAGTTACTTGTATTTGTACTTTATGGATGATAATAACCCCTGTGAATGAGGTGATCGCCACCAAGCTATTTCTAATTTGTTTTGTGTGGTTAATTGTGATTAAGTACATGTTTGTAAGCTGGTATTTAAAAAAAAGTCCCGCTGGGTTTCTTGCGGGATCGTCCCAGAAGAGAGGTTCTTTTTCGAACCAATGGTAATTAAACAAAAGAGTGACTTTCAATAAGTATTATTTAATATTTATAATGTATATTGTATAAAATAGTTTCTATTTCTGTAGGACTACAACTTCTTTGTTTAGTTGTTTGATAAATGCCACCCCTATTTTATTTCACTTTCAGCCTCTATTTTATTTTCTTACTAACTTCTTTTATTACACCTCTAATTAAACGATGAGCATAATCGTTTAGAGTGAAACTAATTTTATGATTTATGGTATCTGGAATGCTATAAATAAAAATGTGGAAGATTTGATGTTGTTGATATCGTCCACTGTTAATGAATGGTGCCCACTAAGACTTTTATAACGTTTACCATTTCGTGATGGTGTTTTCAAAAGTAGGAGACTATCATGATGTTTCGATATTAAGGGCACATAACTAGGAAATTACAAGGGATAATATCAAACCAATTTAAAAAAAAAATTAACAGCACGCGTTGAACTGTGATGAAGGTGAAGGCTACTGAAGGTGAAACGAAAGACCTTGCTTTGTTGTATTCTTTGGGGGACGCCTAAAAAGGTGTTATTACGATTTTGTTATTGTGCATTTTTTATAAATATGTCAAATCACAAAACCAAATATTAAAAGTCTCAATAAAGGGAAATACAACTTAAACTGCAATGATTTTCCGTATTTTTAGTCTTTATGATTGTCTATCACGTGAGGCCGAAAAACTTGGCAACCCTAATACTACTACTACTAATACACACATATAGATGCATACAGGCATGCAAAAATGTGTTTGTTGTGGTGCCTTCAGAGTTCCAATAAGTTTTATAGATTTATAAATTAAAAATTAATATTGCTCAATATTTAAACGGCGGTAACTTATTTGGTTAAGGAAATTGAAAAGAAAATATGGTTTTTATTTAGGTTGTGTGTAATTTAAGTTAAGTACCCACGACAAAATTGTCCATAAACAGGCCACTGCTAGACCTCTTATGTAGGAAGGATTTTCCTCAGAAGACCAATTGACGATTGCACGTTTAACTGGTTCGTCGCCGGCAACAATGGTTATACCTTCCCGGTGAAATCCGTTCGCCAGTTATAATCAATCTGTCGCATGAACATGAAGCTTATTGACATTTTTTTACGTTTCTTTGAATAACGACAAATTGTTTGTCCATGGCTTCAAATATGCTTTTGTAATTTGAATTGCGTGGAATGGATAAAAGTGATATAATTATTAAATACTCAAAACGAAATCGTATATTATACTTAGACACAGTTCTATGACAAAAAAAAACAGTCTAAAAACAAGCTAATTTGAATTTTAGATGTTATTCAAGCTTAAGTATTTGACGATAACGTACCTATGCTGCGGGGTTTTCCATAATGTTTATACATATTACGAAATTTTTATGTTTAATATACACCGTACAATATGACAAGTGCCTACTTATTCAATTTGAGCACAGATTATTTCTGTTGGTGTTAAGTAATACAATAAAAATAGTGTGTATTTGAGTTATGTAGTAAGTAAGAGAATGCAATATCCCGTGAGTGTCGTGAGCGGCAACAAAGCGACTGAGGGAATCTGAAACAGTAAATGTGCAGCAGTACACATCTTTCATGCTTATGTATTGCAGCCTATTTAATAGAATTGATTGTTTATCGTACTAGTAAATGTATATTTAAATTTTGATGTTGCTAGGGGAATGTGCCTGTTTTTTCCCAAACGCCTTACTGACTGTCGGATGAATATCACGATTGACTGACGGCTGATATTCCATCAAAAAAACTGAAATCTGCAGACTGTTGATATGGAGTAGTATATGCAAGGGTATCTCAGCATCTGCGCTAACCGACCCTTTCTTCCAGATAATGTTCGTTAGCTGGTGCATTTTTGGTAAGAGTAAGACCTTAGTCCAGTTGTGGTCATAAAATTTAATTAAGTCATAAAATTCGTATACAATCATATTATGTATTTTAATATTGTGTTTTTATTGACATTTAAAATGTTATATGTGGGATCGTTTTACGCCAAGATGAAATCTAACTATTTTATTGCCCGACTGGTTCTGCGGTCGTAAATCCGCTTGCCAAGAATGGCAATTTTGAAAAATGGTTCCTTCCAATTATCATGATGTTGTGTTATAGCTATACCTCTTCCCGTCGGAATATTTAGGCAACAAAATCTTTTAAATATTACCCGTAGTCACCTCTAGCTCTCATCCTATGGGACGAAACCGAGAGTAGAAACATTATATTTATCGGTTAGCACAATTTAATTTATTTTATCATCATCGTTATCATCATCATTCCTTCTCTACAAGCTCTTTGCACGTCTACTGCTGAACATAGGCCTTCTCCAAGGATTGCAACAAAACATCTGCATTCGTCTACTTCCTGCATGTCTTACCAGGTCGTCGCCCCATCTCGGGGGAGAGGCGTCTTAAACTTGGCTGAACGTACATAGCTGCCACTCGTATTTTATATCAGCGACCTCATATTCATTGAATAAAAAAAAAGTATTTATTGGCAAAGGGCTAAATTCAAATTATTAAATCAATTTCCCTTTTGTCTGTGATATGTTACTGCAATTTATGTCTGATTGTTCAATACAACAGTACCTACACAGCAGTGACGAGAAAATTACATTAGGGTAGCTCACTCTAACACGATACACAAACCTTAATGGCATTGCATCGCATAGTAGTAGGTACTATAGGATGTAACTCTGTTAAAGTTTCCTGATACCTTTAGTCAAGATGAAAGAAATCTTACGTATACTGGAAAATTTTTAAACTCCGGCGAAATATTTCGATTGGGTGCGTAAGAAAATTATAACTCTTTTAAGGGATCCGTCCGTTTGGTTGCACAATAATGATTACCAGGTGGATCCAAAGATATATTTTATTCCGTCGATCCACCTGTGTCCTAAAATATTAATATTTTTCTATGCTTATATACATATATACAACTTCGATCTACACTGGAAGTGTTGGCTAAGAATAATATAAACTTAGATTATCTCTACAAATAAATAAAATTTAGGTGTATGTTTGTAACGTCAAAATAACATCTTTTTACAAATTGCATATGAATTTAAATACGGTACTTATAACAAAAATACAATTTTTAAAATTTTTGTTTGTCTTGTCTGTCTGTTTTTTCCGGCTAATCTCCGAAATGAAACGGCTGGACCGATTTTGATGGACCTTTCACTGGTAGATAGCTCATGTTATAAGGAGTAAATTAAGTTATTTATATTTTAGAAAAATAATTAGGGTTCCGCGCAACAGAATTAAAATCCTAAATTACACGCGGGCGATGTCGCGGGGAACAGCTAGTAATGAATATATGTCCATGTGTACCATAATCTGATAGCAAATAAAAGTGTTGTGAAAGTAAATAACTGTATTAATTGTATGAAAGAATAACTGTATTGATATATATATAATATGTAACTAAATCACGGTTTTATCAACACTACTTATTTGATACACGAGTAGGTACATACATACCAGGATAGTTTAAATTTATTATTTCATTAATTAATTTCAATTTATTTGCAGCGAGTTATCTCAAGCGACACTTAATCTATCAATTTAATATATTTCGAATATGTCTTATAGGGTTAAAGAGAAAAAAATGTACTTAAATTCACAGGTTAATAATTGAAGAATAGAAAATTGACCATGGATCCATTGGTGTTGATTATGATTGTGGATCCAAATTTAGAACCTTTAGGAGCCTTTTACCTTTTACTCCGTTAGTTTAAATAAAATAAATAAATTTTATTTAAACGAACGGAGGAATGTACGGAAGTTACATTGTGTAATACTTTTATCACATTTGAGCAGGGAGCACATAATTATTTGCTTTGTGTGTCCTGCATAAACTTAACGTTGGAAAATAATATTACACGTGTGTTTCGGTATACTTACTTTATTAATATTTATCTTTGCGGAGTCAGAGTTCTTTGTTGAATTTAGATATAGCCCTATGTAATTCTCATTAGGTACCTAATGTCAAAAATTATATTTGTATACAGCTACAGCAAACACTTCGTGCTCTAGCAAACCATGACGCACACAACAAATTCTTGATATTTTCAAGTGCTCGCTGTTTTAGTCCGAGAGATTGGTCTAACGCCAACAGAGTTCTAATATATGAAATGCTATTAATCGGGGATTATAGCTAACCTGTTGGAGGTCCGCGTGAACAATTTCGCGTCAGGTAACAGCAGCGCCGTCACACTAAAGCACAAATGGTTGTAGTTTACGTGGTCCATATGAGCACGGGCCTGGGTTGTTTTAAACACGGAGGAACTGTGCCCGCGAACGCATGCGACGAACAGATCGGCGCGCGCGCAACTGAGTCGACGCGGTCGCGGCCCGCGAGGTGCGCGAGACTGACCTTCGTGACTCGCATTCGTACCTATCATCCTGCCACCCACCTATCGGATGCAGACTCCATGCTCCAGGGCTGCTTGTCGACTCCTGCGCTCAATCCTACGTTGTTTTCGGTTACATTTCAGTTTAAACAGCGACCGTTGCTATTTACGACAAACATATAAGAAATAATATATCTACTTGCGATATACAACGTAGGATGTCGAGGTCACTTAAGCGGACTCCTTGATTTACAAACAAATTCTATTACTTGCGCTAGTCAATAATGTTGCATATTATGTCTAAAAAGAAAGTATAAATCAAAAGAAATACCTTATTTTGTTAGGTATTTGGATAAAATAGTATTAAATAAATAGTTTGAGAAAAATAAGAGAATATCTGTGCCCATCTTTCTGACGTATATACGTGTAGGCTATAACATTATTTCTAATAACTCTATCTATAAGTTGTACATACAATGAAGAGTGACCTTTTCTAAATTCAATATATGCGTTTATTATAATTTGTCAAAAAAATTATCGATTTGTCGCCATGTTATAGAGCAGGGCGCTAAAGAAAACAGAACTGCATTGGATGCGTTGCACAAAGTGGCTCTGGAGCCGTCAATCATTTTTAAGACACTTTAAAAGCCAGGAGCCAATCGTATGTTTAGGTACCACACTATCGACACTGTATATGTCGAACTAGTACTCTGTCGAAAAATCACGAAACCTGTCAAAATAGATAGAATTTGACTATTACTTAAGGAAACAAAATTTATTCCCGGTAGAGACCGTCAAGACTGCTAGCCAAAAGGCAAGAGAACAACTCAAACTTGCTTCGAAAACAATGTTTCGGACTGAAGTGCTAAAAACTAACAAAAGAAATCTAGTTAAGAACTTGTTAGACTGCAAAATGTAGTCAATATCAGAGGACATGGCCTGAATAAAACGTTTTACCGATATTGAGACTCAAGAAATCTAAATTAACACGGAGACAGTGTGTAAATGTATAGATTCGTAAACAGAGAGGTTAAAGGCCTGTCAAGGCTAAAGGCGATCAATTCGAATAAAATTGTTTTTATAATTAATCACTTATACTTCGATAAAGATGTAGAATATTAGTTTTGTTATTATTACAGTTTCTTTAAAATCATGATGATTATGTGTTATTAAAAGTTCACTGCAATAATAAAATTAATGCTTAGGTACAATAAGTAAAAACGAAGAAGTTTCAACATTATTTAGGAACATTTTATTGCTTCTGTTTTTTTTAAACATGGTGATAATTAAAACAATCTGATTTTTTATACTCAGCTTTCCGAGTATTTATTTATGTCTTTATTTATAAGGGTTGCAAACGAGCATACAGTCCACCGGATACACATACACTGACACCGGTAAGTGGATGCTGTGGCCCATACGCATCTACATCTATCCTCGATTAAGAATCGAAATATAGATGTGTTGTTACTCGTGAGGATTAAGATCGAATGCTTCGTTTCTAGTAGAAAGGGTCTCTGGTTCTCTACATTCACAATACGTAACACAGCAGCATTACGCTGGTATTCTATGAGAGCGTGACCCTACCCCGGTCGAGCCGACCCATTTTCGTGCTATAACCATATTATAGCTGCAGCGTGGCTCTACCATGTAATTAAAACGCCTTAAAAATATGCATGAGATTCATACTAGTTACTTGATAATTCATTCATTGAGTAATGTTACAATTTTTAAACAAGGACCCCGAAAATTGTAGTTATTTTATTTAGTAATGTAAAGAAAATAATGTTAAGCAAAATTAGATGATTTTTATCTAAAATTAAATGAGAGATAGAGATTTTTTCCAAACAATATAAAAAATATTTTAGTAATTATTGTTCATCATATACAATCAATGAAAATATTGCATAATATTCCATAATATGTCGACGTTGTTACACAAAAATTAAAATTGCTAGAGATTACATAATTAAAATTTATTTATTCTCATATATTTAAATAATGATTGTGGGTGCATTTGTTATTAGATTGTATAACTTACGAACGAGTTGCCCGATTGAGTTCATATATTCACTCAATTATATAGTAGGTAAGATACTCTTTGATACAAGGTATATTGGTGTTGCGAACTTAAAAGTAGGGCGGAGTTATTTGTTATAATAAAATAATTATATAAATTAAATGAATAAAGAATGAGGAATCTTTGATTTAATTCATCTTTAAAAGACATTATTATTGTACGATAAAGACGCTTAATAATTCAGAGTTCTTAAAATTTAAAGCTGTCTTCATTGCCCGATGCGAACCTAGAAAGAATTATGAAATTAATTTATGCACCATTCACACTACGTAGATTTATATGTGTTATTATAAGTTACATCGAAATCGGAAAATTTCCAGGGGAGTTAGCAATAAAAGTTGCATCGGTTTCTCCTACGCTCCGTACAATTATTTATTTTATCATGATCATGGTTTATAGCTATGCGAGGTTATTCGATAAGAATATATCGAATTAGGGTTAAATTTATGGAGCAAAATTACTTACTTCGCTATGAATTTTTTTTTAATAATAACATTAAAGATTTAATGAATTGGACTGATACAAATTGTAAAAACTAATTTATTTGTATTGTAGCCGAACCTATAACATATGAAAAGTTACTAGTACAGTCGGTGATGTCCTTAAATCAGTTATTCCAGTATCCATGTGGTTATGAGGAAGTCTATTTCATTCTCCCAATTGGCAGTAAGTCGTTCTCAGGCGTTACGCACAAAGACTGTTATTGAATCACATCAGAGTCTATAGTTTACGCACATTGAATGCACTTTATAGTAATATAACAACATTCCAGCTACTATATTTTAATCAGTATATATGAGGCGGCTACTTTTTTATTGGATAGGGTGACAAGCGAGCACACAGTCCACCTGATGGTAAGTGGTTTCTGTGACCCATAGACATCTACATCTATCTTCAATAAAGAAGCAAAATGCAGATGCGTCGTCACCCGTGAGGACTAAGATGGAACGCTTCTTTTCCTGTAAAAACGGTCTCCGGTTCTCTACACTCACCATACGAAACACAGCAGTGTTAAGCTGCTATTTTACGCTGGTATTCTGTGAGAGCGTGGTCCTTCCCCGGTTGAGCCCATCCATTCATGCTACAACTATACTACTAATATAGTTGCAGCATGGCTCTACCACGTATAAAAACTCGAGGACCTTTCTCCCCAATCAACCATCAGTTGTTCTTCTACACAGTGCAGCCACTGGCACAATGCGGCTTACTGATCCTTTCGGTTATAGTCATTATACTGATTCAACTGCGTTTTCCTTAATATAAATTGTTTCACGCTGACAGCTTGACTGCTAAGTCGGAGTCTATGCGGTGAATGACCATGTCGTTTTCCAAATCTCATCACTGGCAAAATTATACACGATAAGACGATATAATATTTATTGATTTCATCATCGTAATTGTGCAATCAAATTGATTGATCCTTATTGAAAGAAAATGTTAGATACATCCTCATTTAATTATTTTCATTGAAACTATTGCCTTTTAAATTTATATTCATTGCTATACTTCATTACCATTTTAATAATCGTACGGTGAACGTCTTAAATTGGAATAAAGTACAACATAAATAACTTCAACGTAACGGAATTTAATGGACTGCAAAAATAAACAAAATCATCTGCGGTGCTAGCTTTACCGCCTCGTCTGTGCTTGGATGAGATGCAGATCAATTACCTGCGCATTTGTTGCATTTAGACGGGATTTGTTGACTAAGCATTATAGAGATGCTGCACAGGTTTTCGAAAGTGATTTGTTTGTATGTTGCCGTTAAGTTTACAAAAGTTTAGGCGTTTGTGTAGTACTATTTTAACTTTGATTAAACAGTAGTGTGTGTTTGTATGTGTGCGTGTAATGTTATATTACGAGTAAATGAAAGATTTGGACAATCTATATTACCAGACCATAAGCCGTGTAAGGCAACAAACAACATATCGTGTTGGAGTCTTCTTAGCACTAAAATATTATAACGATAAAATTTGCAAGCATTCAGAGTATGTAGCAAATTTTTAATAATCTTTAGATGAGAAAAATTTAATAAACAGTTCCGTCCTTATATATCTTTTGTACATTTTCGCAGAGTAGTATATAATGAAAGTATGCAACGTAGAGAGATTTGATCCAATTTCTTTCATTAAAGTGAATACAGTTTGCTAGTAGGCTTCATTTTTTACATAGAATAAGGGCGACGAACGAACACAAAAGTCCGCGGTAAGTAGATACTGTGGCCCAAAAACATCCGCATCTGGCCTAAACAATGCACATACGTTGGCATTCCTGAGAACTAAGATGGAATGCTTCGTTTACAGTGAAAAGGATCTCCGGTACTCTACACTCACCATACGAAACACAGCAGTATTAAGCTGCTATTTTACGCTGGTATTATGTGTGAACGTCGCCTCGGTCGAGTCGACCCATTCGTGCTACTATTACTATATATAAACTATAACTTAGCTGTAGCATGGCTCTACCACGTTTAAAAATACTGTCCATATTATGTTCTTTAAATGTTAGTTGAGAATCCAGTCTGTTAGTAAAGTCTCTAACTTTTGATAATCTTTTTATCATATATTTTTTGTCATCTTTGAGCTGCTTCTGGCGAGTAAAAATTATTTTGACACATTTTCTGCCGACTTCCAAAAAGGAGACGGTACTCAATTCGACTGTATGTTTTTTTTATGTGTGTTACCTCTTAACTTTGTACTGGGCGAACCGATTTCGATGATTCTTTTTTTATATGAAAGCTGATAGTTCTCGTGTGGTTCCATATGAATTTGATCACGGTCAGACCAATGGTTATTGAGTTATTCTTAAATAACCTATATTGAAGTCGCTTATATTGAAGTCGGCTGTACAAAATTTTTAATTTTAAATTATTTAATTTTGATAGGAATTCTATTTTTTCATTAATTAATTACTCAGTTACTTGGACTACTCAGGAAGTTACAAAAAGCTACCTAATGCTTAAGCCATTCAGAAAACGAAATTAAAAAAGTATTGTGGGTAACATATATGAAGAGCCATGCGTCTTCAGCGTAGAACCAATTTTGCGAAGCACTTTTTTTAGTCCAAACTCTTCAACGGCCTGCCCAAACGTTGCTAGCGAATGTCCGGCGACGCAAACTGTATTCCTTTCGGCTGATTTTATTATTTAAGAGATTAAACAAGAAACTCGGTGCCACAAAAAGGTCCAATCCGCAGAGATCGTGATGCTCGGTGATTTTAACCTCCACCACGCTGAATGGTTTGGTTCCCGTTTAACCGACCATGTGGGTAGATACAGATCTACCATATGCCAAGGCAAAGTCATAAACAGTATGACTTTGCATTGGTATAAGGTCTGACACAACTGTTTGCTTAGCCTACGAGGATCCCAGATGTGGAGGATCATGTACCTTCCCTGTTGGACCTTCTGCTGAACTCTCATCTGAACGGATATCAGTTCTCCGTCGATGCCCCTCTGGGCTCTTTGTACCATTGTCTGATGCGGACTGCGGTGCCACTCACGCTCCCATCGCATTTACGATCTGCAGCTTGCCGCCGTGTTTGGCACTACAGATCGGCCGATTGGGACGGGATACGGTTTTTTTTGCATCCTAATCTTCAGGGCAGGTTTGCTTCTCGCCGGATGATCGGTTTTATAAAATAAATGAAACCAAATACCCCGTGAAAGCAAAAAATGGCGTTGGTCCATTATAAAATAGCCAAGTCGTCCACAGCGACTAATGTAGCTACTGTGTTTTTTTGAAATATCTGTATCCACTGCCGCACAGGCAGAGAAGCCAGAAATAGAGGACTACGCAGCCATCGTTTTGATAGATTGTTTTGAGATGTTCCAAGTTATTTCCAGCAGCATAGACAATTACCTGAAAGTTCTACGTATTGCCGTTTAGATTTTAAAAGTAGGATCATAGATCCGATTATTATCTGACAAAAATGACATGATTGAGTGTACTAAAAATAACTTAAAATGTCTTTATTCAAACCAAGTCTCGCATCGATGAGCAAAGAATTTTAATAAATTGTACCATTAATAAATTAACATTATTTATCTTCTTCTTTCTTCTTCTTCTTATCTTAAAAAAATCAATTGCTATCCGTTAGTCTCGCAAAAACACTAAAATGGCTGTGTTTGAGTGTGTTACCTGCATGATTTAGATTCACAAATGGACCCGTTAAGTGGCGCTGTTGTCGAGATTCAGAAATCACTCGTGCAAAGCCGGGGCGAATCGCTGGTTTATAATAAAATATTTATCATGAAAGTATATGTAATAATAATAATTATTATAGTAATAATATTATTATTACCAAACTATATTTTACCAAAATAGTATTAATGATGATATTATATATCAAAGGACGAGCTTTTTAGATTATTAAGATACCTAGCTAATTTGTAAAATCAGCTGCAATTAATATTTTGGTGTCGGCAGATGTTATTGTTTTATGTATTTGGATGTTTACGTATGATTGATTAAGCGTATGACTGCGAAGGTAAAACTTATTGGTAATTGGTAAAAAAATCTGCAACTGAGTCGCTGAGTTACAAGCCATTCTTAATCTGATGACTAAAAAAGGTACGATTTGATGATTGACGGCTCGTTAGCGTAATGGCCAGCCCACACGGTACAAGTTTTACATGGCCTACAAAATTTCTGCAGGTCTGGCTGTTTGTTCTACAACGCATGTACAACGTATGTAAAACAACGCAACGATTCTGTCACATGAGAGGTGGCGTAAAAACCAACTGAAAACAAAAATTCTAAACCAAATTCTCACAAAACTGAAGTGACGAACGAACTTAAAGCCCACCTGATGTAAATTGGCTACTGCAGCACATAATACCTGCAACCAACTTCAGACTTCAAGACAACTAATGCGTTGTCACCTCTTAGGACTGAGATGGAATTCCTCGCAGCCTGTAATTATAGTGGTTCTGGACACCTTTCAGACCGGGACACAACAGTGCAAGCATCGCTAATTGGTGGCAGAAATAGATCAGTGGGTGGTACCTGCCCAGATGGACTTCTAAGCAGAAGAGCAGTCCTACCACCCAGTGACTAGTGCAAGAAGGTTTTACATTCAAAAACTTGTACGCTATGCTTGTTGAAGTGGAAACTTCTTTAGAATTGTTGTTATTTGATATGACTATGATAAACAAAAATGCGACACTAATAATTTAAAATTATAAAGTTTGTATAACCGACTTCAATTTTTTTTAAGAATAACTCAAAAACTATTGGTCAGACCTTTATCAAATTTATATGGGACCACATGTGAAGCACCAGCTTTCAAATAAAAAATCACCGAAATCGGTTCACCCAGTAAAAAGTTATGAGGTAACACACAAAAAAACATACAGGCGAATTGAGTACCGTCTCCGTTTTGAAGTCGGTATAAAAGAGATAAACCTATAAATCTATAGAATTTAGAACGCGATAGAATACAGTATACAGTGTTTATTATTATGTATGAAGATATAGCATGACGTAGACATGTGCCAGTCGTGAATGATTCGTTCAGTTTACCCGGGTCGCATCAAAGTATTGATGATTGCAATTACATTTTTTATCTGTTTGGCATATTTTAAACAATAGTGGACATAAATACTTGAAGTTAGAGATAAAGAAGAATCATTAACCCGTAACGGTGTTAGAAAATGCGCTACTCGCTATCGACCCGTGAGTGTCGTGAGAGGTGACAGAGCAGAACAAACTAGGAGATGAGCAGCAACGTCTTCAAAATAAAAGACTGCGGTAGCGGTATTGAGACAACCTAAGGGGAGGCCTATGTTCAGTGGTGGACTTCATAGGATGTAATAATGATGATGATTGTATCCTAATTGATTGATTATTACGACTACAATTATAATATTTATTTTCAAGCAACTTCGGTCGAAAACACACTTCTCAACATCAATCAGCATTAACTCAACTAGAATGTTCCAGTAATGCTTGTAAGCATCGTAAATCAAAGACTGCGGTAGCTGCGAATAAATTCAATAAAATTTTACGTTAGATAATTATCGCATATCGCATTCTTTCAGTTTCTGACTATCCCGGACACCGAGTTACATTCGTTAAAAATAATGCTTACGCTACCACACAAATACCGTGCTGTTTGGTAATGTTACCTGTGCCAGTATTATGCTAAAATATTATTCACGACTGTGTGTATGTGTTTGAGCTATCATAGCTAAAGGGCTAAGAGCTCACTGTATATTTTACAGTATGCGAGCAACCCGTATTTGATTCTCACCATTAATGAAATTGTTAAATGCAAATTGTGTGCAAGTGATAATTTACCATGTGTTCGGCGGTGAAGGAATGCGTTGTAACGTCTGCATGTGTGAAAAGTTAAAAAATATTTCGAAGACGTCTGAGAGGATTAAATTTTGAGGCCAGAATGACGTATATAGAATAAAATTTACTTAACTGTGTCCATCTGCGCTCGCACATGATCAGAAGCAATAAGCTGCGTCAAAATGTACCCACTTGAATAAAATATACGTTCCCATGTATGTAGATGCACGTGTATATATTAGTAAATATGTGTTTATAACAGCAGTGTTATCTTTATATATAAAAATTACGTGTCACGTTTTTTGTCCGCAATGGACTCCTAAACTACTGAACTAATTTTAATGAAATTTGAAGCACAACAAATGCAAAATGAAAATGCACACTGTGTGCATTTTGGTCCAACTTGAGAGATAGGATAGTTTTTATCCCGATGAATGACCCTCAAAATTTTTTATTGGGAAATTTATGAATTTTTATAAGAAGGGTCGTTGAAAAGGGCAGAACAACGTCTGCCTGGCGAGCTAGTAAACACATATCGTTACATATATACATCTGTAGCAGAAAATTTATTCATGCTAATCTTAATACACATCAACCATTGATAAATTGTGTTAGTGTTCCGAAAATGAAGCAGCTTCGGTAACCTTTTTTGAAAATGTAGTCACTGTATAATTATAGATTTCTTCATTATGTAACCATTTTCAAAAAGAAATATTTTTATAGTTTTTCACTAAAAAACGAACAGTATTAGGTCTTCAAAATAATACAGTAATTCACATTCAACATTTATTTCAAATAACATCAAGGGAATAATCCAACTTCCATACATTAGACACTGAAACGGACCTATTGACATTCAATATTCAATATAAATTTGATATGGAAATACATTTATGACTTAAGCATAACGTAAGTTCATAAAATTTAAACATCAATTTATATAACACTATATTACATCGAATCGCAGGTAATAAGATATACTTTTGCTCATATCACTTCGTACATTTAACAGATTCTGTGCCAGTGAAATCGGTAGGGTTTATTTATTGGTATAAGTTATAAATATTTGGTTCTAATCTTGCTGACACCGATAATTTGAAGATACGGTAGTTGGGAATCAATATACAACAATTACGTAGCAGTTGATTATGCTATGACCTAACACACGTAATATCTAAAGGATATAACACTTTATATTCGGATGTGAAAGTTTGTAAAAAATCCAAGGATATGTTTTAAAAAGTAAATTTTCAGATATCTCCTCCTAACGTATTGGTATATTAAATATGCATAATTCAATAATTTTGTAAATAATTAAGCTCTGGATACACTTTAAATGACTGTAATTCTATATTATACTAGTAGTAAATAGGGTTTTTCACTTAAAGGACCTTTATATCGAGAAATATATTTTTTAATATCTAATTTTATGAGAAAATCTACAAAAACACTAACCTTTTCAAGAATAAGAGCTAATAGTAAAAATATATGGTCGATCTGTACATCTAATTACATTGCAACATGTACTTGATACGTACGTGCGTCAACGCTAAAAGTGCATACGTTGAAATATTTATGTCTTTTACATTTCAATAGTCATAAAACAGGTAACATTTTTTTGGTATGTTATCATTTAAATGCAGTAAGCTAAACTGCTATATAATAGATGATTAATACGCAACGTTAATTTCGAAATTGTGCGGCGGCGGCTAGTGTTTTCCATGGAACACAGTGAAAGCAAATATAAAAAAGCTTAACAAACAAAGTTCTTTAAGAATGCGCAAATCATGCCTAATAAAATTAATTACATTTATAAATTATATACAACAAAAAATACAACCTCGTCTGGCTCGAGACAACCTTACGATATTCCAAATAATTAATATTAAATATAAACGAAATTAATATCACAGCAAAGAAACGCTTAAAAAGCACCGTCGAACGCGTACACCCGCTCGGAATGCGTTCAAAACATCGCGCAGGGGTCGACTCCCCAGTAATTGTCATCAGCAATGGTGTAGAACAGCGGGGGCAAAGCATGACGGCGCGAGCGGTTGCGGGGCTCGCTCTCGGCCCAGACATCGTGCTCCGGCGCCGGCCGCCCGCAGGCTGAATATCAACCGTGCTTAAGCGACGTACCCTCGCCAGGGTCATCGAAGGCAGGTTTCTCCGGCAGCGGGCGGTTAATCATTTTTACAGAATTATTAGAGGCCGTGGACTTGTTCGATTTAATTGTTGAAATATGCTGAGGGCTAGAGACAATGCTGTTCATCGACTTAGGGGAGGAGCTGATACTAGCGCTTGAGTTCATTTTATCGCGAACAGCTCGTAAATATGGTCCACGGGGAACAGCTTGTTCGGCAAGAACGTCAGGAATAGCGCCCAGGAAGTTCTTCTTCTCCTTATCGCAATTTGCTATTTCAGCATACAGGTGAACAGCGAAATCCTTTGGCTCAAAATATTCGTGGACTAAAGCTGTTTGTCGATTGTAAGGGGAAAGCGGCAATAATTTATCAAGCGATGGTGTTCGAGTACCGATGCTAATCATCTGCTTTTTGTTCTTTCCTATACGTGGAGAAGTATTTTGGAATGGTAACTCATAAATATTTTCCTCGGTCTTAACTAAAGTTGGTGTGTTGGTATTGCAGCTTTCCTCAACTTTAATAAGTTCGTACAGGTGCTCAATCATCTCCCGGGCCTCGACGTAATTCTCTGGATCCTCAAGTTTTTCCTTGAGATTTTCCAAAAGCTCTTTTGTTAATTCCTCGGGCAATGTTTGCGTCATCTTATCTTCCATAGGCACTAATTCCTCCGGATATATATGAGGAAGCGCAGTCTCCTGAATCATGTCGTGGACACGTGGTTCATTTAGGCGATGTCGTTCTGAATATTCATTTACTGAGAGTTGAGAAATAGATCGAGCGTTATCCAAACCATTATTCAAACCACATATTCTTTCACAAAAAGAACCACAAGATGAATTTGAGGAGATAAGAATGTTTTTTATACTGACGCAGTAGCCTTTTCGTCTCATCCATCTGACTAAACTTATGAACATCACGATGATTACACAACCTAACGCAGTGACGATGACAATGCCAATAACTTTTTTATCCCGATCACTTAAACCCTCTTCTTCAACATGTTTGTGTGGAAATCTTGGATTTTTTATTTCCACCGGCTTTCCTTGTTCCTTGCTTCGATATGCTTCACATTCAATACTGGCCTGATCAGTGCAAACTTTACTTTTAAATTTTGTGAACTGCATATTCTGTTCAGGAACATTAAAACAACGGGCAAACATTTCGTCTACGGTACAAAAGCTGTCGGATTCAAATGGTTCTCCAGATTTAAAACCCAAAGCTTTTCCTATAAAATCAGTAAAGTTACAATGACAACGGTGTCCATAGTAGTTATAAGCGTAGTGTATGTTAGGGGCAATCTTGGCGTATGCTTGACCTATAAACGCTAAACTATTTTCGTTTAGTGTTTCAACTTCGTTGTAGATAAATGAAAGTGCGTGAGGAGTTGAACCAGGTGCGATAATTGAGAACGGAGGTAACTCATCGAATGAATTTTTGTTTATGTAAAATTTGTTGCATGAAGTTAGGACGAACCCATTTTCGTGAAAGTAGTGAAATACACTATGTTCGATTATGACTGCTGCTACAGTCGCGTTGATTGCGCCCGTCTCGACGTTAGTCATTCTGAAATAAATATAAAAGTACATAACGCAACGGAGAATATTCAAAATAACGCAACATGTATGGATATAAAGTTAAACTATGACATAAAAATGAATCTTAAAAATTTACTTGACTAACATGTTTATATTATTATTAAAGGTACAACCTGAAAGTTTACCATATGGCAACTAGCTTTTAATAATCAACTTGCAACCAACTTCAAACAAAGAAGGCTACATGTGCGTTGTATATAAATGAAGGAAAAACTTACAACGTATGTGAAATATTGAGTCTTGCCACTGCTGATTGCAATGCATTAGAAGCAAATTGATGAACTCTGCAGCCGTAGAACTGAAGGCTTTTTATCAACGACTTATGTGCAAACGATTCTCCTTCAATGAGGTGAAAAGAACAGTTTATTGCCACAACAACGTTGTATGTGTTGGCAGGAAACGCTCCCAAGCGGATCACGCGTGCATCAACCGATTCCATCTTGATAAGCGCTGCCGAGGAACCAAAAGTTTGCTCGGGTATTTCTGGGACCGTCACGTTCTTTAATTCGACCTGAAAAGAAAAATATCTTTATTTCCAATGTGACTTTATTTCTATATTCATATAGCTCGCTTAGCAATTTATTTCGCCGCTAGCAGAGGTGCTTTGCATAAATTGTATTGTATATACTAACCGTCATTCCGGGGCCGTGTACACCGACGTTGGCGGCTGTTGGATCCAGCATAAATGAACCTGAACCCAATTGCAGTTTGCGTACATTGCTTATGTCCATCGAAAGAAGCCAGGAAAACGCCTCCCCTTCCAAGGAAACAAAGTCGCAGTTCTTGATTGACACCGAAAGTGGACCTGAAATGTGTGAAATATCACATTATGTTATTTGTTCATTGTTTGGTTTTTGTTTTGGTTAAAACTAAAAAATGTTGTATAGGTCTATCGTTAAGATGAGGTGTGACACATTTAAATCTGGATTGATTTGTAATGGTAAGATAGTGTAATAAAACAAGTATCGTAGCGATCATAAGGAAAGCAAATACTACAATTAATGACCAAAATGCGTCTATTGTCTACGACATATTCACGCTTTGTAATGTGTTCCCGTTCGCGTCTCATGAGTCATTATCCTGTAAAACACGAATACCGACTCGGGGAAACGTATATTTTTAGATGGCGATCTGCGGACGGCCGCTCGCTGCCCCATTGGCGGCTACCCGTAGATGTCCTCGATTTGAAATGGAATTGATGAGGTATACTTCTTGGTAGTACTTTTAATTATTCAAATCGACAATGAAAATTATTTTTAATTGACAAATATTTATCATGCCGTTATCTTATACCGGCTATTCTTTTATCGTAACGCTACCCTAGAATTAATGGTCGAAGCTCATTTTACAACGGTGTGTAAGTTCATACAAATGGGTAACGGCGGTTAACGTGTAAGTTTCGCTTCTTTTCTATTTTCTGATTGACATCAGCTGACATTAAGAAACAAGTGTGCTGAATAGGAGCCGAGTTAGTGCCAATCGAGAAAAGCGATAGAATTAAACAAACAGGTATTGAATATGACCCCTGCCGTAAATGTCAATTGACAATTATACGCCTGTTGGAAGTAGCCTGTACACACTATACAATATATATATATTAGATACTATACAACATACTACATTACTGTACATAATTATAAAACTAGTTTTATTACATTGCGGAAAGTTTAATAAAGGGATTATTATAATTTTTTTTATTAATTATTGTATAAATATTATAATCAGCTATGTGAAATTATTTTAACGCTGTATTTGATCTTGCATGTACACGTTTAAATACCTGCGAGGAGGTAGCAAGGACACAAATAGCTTAGAATTAGTCATAAACTCGTAAAGTTCACATTGTCAACAGTAGAGTGCGAAATGCAAGCAAACTTCGCTTAGCAAAGTTGCGATTGCTTTAAGTTATTGATACGCGCATTTTATCTTTCGCGTTTGTCATGACAAAGGCCTTAAAATATGTTTAATATATTATAGACTAGGTGGTACGACTCTTTTTCTCACTGGGAGTTGGTCTTGATAGGTAACGCTTTTTTACCGATATCTGATGCCAAAACAAGTTCAAGTCTGAAAGATTTGGAGAACCAGTATAATTACAGGCTATGAGGCATTCCATTTAAGTCGTCAGAGCTCACAGGTAATAACGCATCTGTAGCTTTCTTTGTACAAAGTTGGTGTACGTGTCCCTGGTCTGCAGCAGCTAATTACTATCATGTTAGTAGAGAAAAACTATATGTTAAAATATAAAAAAGATAATTCCGTAAAATATTACAATATCAAAATATAGTTAAAGGGATTTATTTTCAATATTATCATTGTTTGAAATGATTTTTGGGTCATACGGTACCGATACTGACTTTCTTTGATCAAAATTCTTCTAGAACCGGCACGGTGGTGTAAAGTTGCAGCCTATTTACGTCCCACTGCTGGGCCCAGGTCTCCTCTAATTACTGAGAGGGTTTTAGGACAAGGAAATGTCCGCCGCGCTGCCCCAATGCGTGTTGGCGAACTTCACATGACTTCGAAATAAATTTTTTTTCTTATTTCTCTGACATGCAGGTTTCCTCACAATGTTTTCCTTCACCGCCAAGCACGTGGTAAATCAGCATTTAAAATTGCAATTAACAATTTCATTGGTGCCGGCGGGGATCGAACCCGGGTTGCTCGAGTACTGTGAATCTTACAGCGAGCGCTAACCATCTGAGCTACCACGGCTCTTGACGGCGCGGTGATGGTTAAAGGAAAAATAATAGGTTATGTTAAATTGGCGAAAAATAGTTACTTCTTAATTAATTTAATAAACGGGAACAGTACGGAAATAAATATTGATATCAAAAATTATTTTAAAAAAAATAACCCGTGCGCTACAAACTGTTCGCTTTTAACTTGAAAATGTTTGAAATACCTAGAAGTTACAGAAGTGAGATTAAAATGAAAATACTATGGCTGTAAATATATATAATATGGCTACATATGGCTGTAATAAATCCTGTGTAATTATGAAACGTTTCAATTAGGTACACCTCTACCTAATTGAAACGTTTCATAATTACACAGGAGCTTTGATAAAATTGCATTTCATGTAAAAGTTAAGGTCAATTATTATTATTATTTTTATTATAAAAATTCTAGTAATCCTATTAATTAACGTTACTAATATTAGTTTTACCCACTCCTCGTAAGCTTAAAATGCTTGTGTTAGGAGTAGTTCACGACAGTAGTCGAATGGCGAATTCGCACCCACGACCTTTTGAGTTCGCGGTCCGCGCCCTTCCTAGGTTTTTTCCTAGGCTACTGTCGCTTACTTTTTTTCTTCAAATTATGTTTCTTCGTGTCATTTTGTAAAACATAGTGTTTGCTTTGCAAACCTCCAATGGCCGTGAATATTTGAAATTGCAAATGATTTTTTTTTTATCTCTGTGATAACTAAAACATGAGTAAAGTATGATTTTAGTTCAGAAATTAATAAAATAAATATTTAGATTTAGAAATTAATAAAATAAATATTATACAGTAAACTGCATCTGTTGTTATATTTCGGGATTCGAAGCTAACCGTACGGATTCAGGTTAGTGTCCGGTTGTTTACGGATATACCACGCTCTGCGCTATAATGTGATGAGGGATGCTTCGATATTAACAGCATTCCGGACAAAGTTGGGATGTTATAACTGTTGACTAGTTAAGCCAAAGATATAATAACTGTAACAAAATTGTTGTCAAATGATATTTTTGTATATTCCATCAGTGTAGTCGTATAATTTTAATCTTATGTAACTTTTTCAACTTTTAAATGTTTCGTATAATCGTCGAATTAAACTGTTCCCTGTCGCATGAATCATATATGAACATTTCAATTGTTCAACTATATCGTGTATGTTCCGCGGACAGGGAACATGTATTAATAGTGTATATTTCTTAGCACCCAAACAACCAGAGTTCGATCCACGCTTGAGGCAACAACAATTTTAATTGGACGTAGTTATGCAAAAAGGATCCAACCCGCAATAAGTTAATTTAAGTTTATGATATTTGAAGTATCCATACTTCAAATATCATAAACTCAAATTAACGGTATGGTTTCTGTCTGTTTGTAATTTATCTTCTTATTTATGTTACGTTTGCTAAAATTGTTACATCTCATAATAGTATAGACTACAAACATTATTTTTCAAGTCAACATTTTTTGACTCAAACTCGGGTTGGATCCTTTTTGCATAACCACGTCCAATTGCAATTTCAAGTGATAATTTACCGAATTTTCGGTGATAAATTAAAAAGTTATCGTGAAAGATAAATATCAAGGATACCCACATTGTGCTGCCACAATATGCCTGCATGCACTACGCATATTGTCTAGCTTACTCCCTTCTAAATAATTTCGGAAACGCCTTTGCCCAGCAGTGGGACATATATAGGCTGTTACTGTTTTTTTTATTTCGTTTAAAACCTTGGTTTCGAAGACTTAATTATTACTTTCCCTCAAGTAACACATATGATCATAACTTTTTTTCTTACTATTGTTTATCTACGTGTAGTGGCTGTGTAATAATATCCACTACCCCATATCATCCCGTCGGTGTCTTAAAGTGCGACTGAGAGAAACAAATAATGAGATGGACAGCAGCGTTTTCTTAATAACGAATAAAAAATGGGGTTTTCAATTCAGTTGCCAAGCGTGGCAACTATGCAAATATCCCCCCTGTGAGGCAATGTATGGATGGCGTAGGCTTTCCGCAGTTGTCTTTAATAGCCTGTAACGGTTTGTCTAATAATTACTTGAAAACTAAAATTTTTATAGAATGGATTAACCATTTGTATCAGAATAAGGTACAATCAGTGCGAAAGGTTTTAAATACGATGTTCCTGTAGAAAATATTGTATTACTAATAGTTTAAAGTTGACCTTTCGATCTTTTGTGTATTTAAGTGATGCGATAGGTGCGGAAGCTTAAAGTACTAAAACGAAACATCCCTCTTTAGTTTTATTGTGCGTTACGTGCGTCACGACTCACGATACAGCATCGGTGCACATGTGGTACCGATGTCGCTGTGCTGAAGCTTAGTAAGGTGTCTAGTGTCTACGGACTAGTGACATATTAAAGCGACTGTGATGTTTATATATTATAATATTATATAAACGGTTGCACAATGTTTGTTTTGAAGATCTTTTCGTAATCAAAGACGGCAATTTGTTTTTCTTTTAGGTGCTTATGTATGTCGTACCATGACTATTATCTTCACGTGTCTGGGCAGTATAGAGTATTAAATAAATTTATTTATGAGTTTAGTTTATAAAAACGTGTTGAATGTACGCCTAATTTGATGAATATAACAGAATAAAAGTCGCACCGAAAATATTCCAGGCAATATAATATGCATGTAATAATGTCACCTGTCATTGAATACCTCTATAAAAATTTAGAGATATCGTACATGATAGATTTTTGAGATTCAACCAATTTAACAATATCATAAATTTTTATGAAAGTATATATCAACGACTTCAAAAACTAAACGACGGACACCTCTCGTAGCTCCTTATAGGGTTAATGCTCCAACTTCAGAAGCTTTTGTTTTTGATGACGTTTTTTACTTTTTAGAGGTTGTTTATTTTACCCTTTTGAATAAAATAAGGAGTATCAAGTTCTAAATAGTTGTCTAAATAGATTTCATTAAAAATTTCATCCCCTTTTTTCCTCACCTTCAGGGATTAATATTTCTTGAAATGTATATGGAAACCACTCCAAACGTCCAAACCTATTCAACAAAGGGAGAGTCTTTAATATCGGGTTAGCTCTTATTCATGAAATCGGTGATCATACATAAAAAATATTCGTCGAATACCTTTAGAAACTTCTCGTTTTTTGATATTGGTTAAATTTATGGAAAGCGTATCAAATAAAAAGCTCTATGGAATTATCTGTTACTGGCTTAATTTTTTGTGAGATGACGTTCTAACCCTTCTCATTGGAGAGCAAAACTTGGAGCTCGTATCGAATAACATAGTTTATTATGCGGGTAACACAACAATAGATTTGCATTCCGGATAATCGCTTTTATTTATTAATAAGTTTAAAAATCTTCTCTTGGATTCGAAATCGATCTTCTTCATTAAATGCCTGCATATGTCTACTGCTGGACATGTTCCTCTCCCTATGTAGGGAGATTTCGTCATAATCGTTATCCAGGTGTATTGATGATCGTAACGCAAGGCGCCCTCGCACCTTTGATGCTGCTTGCTACTCGTCTGGATATTTTATGTCTATCGTAGTCGTGATGGAAGGTCTTTCGCGAATTTCTCATTGACGCCTCAAATTTAATTCAAAGTACCAAGTGATAAACACGTAACATAATATGTGTATAGAAATACGTATATTATATTGGATATAAAGCTAATATTATAAGACTATTATTTTTACTAAATGATAGAGCTCTTAACTTGTGCGGCTACCTACCAACCTACTGCATATTTCTGCCGTCAAACAACAGTGGATCCTCTGCTGTGTAGCAGTGGGAAGGGTAAGAGAGTCAGTATAATTAAAGGCTGTGAATCGTTGCATTTCAGCCTTCAGGGGCGATAACGTGTTTGTAGACTTTTTTGTTTCGAACGTCGCTTGTGGACGGTGTGGGTAACAATAGCCACATAATATCAGTTACACTGTTAGCTCATTTGACACTAATATTATCAAAAACTCGAAAAAAAACAAAAGAGAAAAAAACTTAAGACTCGGAAATTGTTTGATGCTTTGTCAGATTACATGAAAAAAATGAATAAAAAGACCCGAAAACTAAAAACTAATTTAATAAAAGTTAACTTGCGATTCAGTGGCGGAAGTGTTCCAGTACGCTACACGATTGTAATTTTTGTCAGACTTTTCAATATAGAAAGTATTGGAATAATTCGTTGAAGGCTTTTAATTTATGAGTGCTACTAGTAGACATGATAAAATAGCCTATTTTGTAACATTTGTAGCAAAAAGATAAAGCGTAATAGAATTAATTATCAATATCGTTATTAGTATTTTTAATTCGGTTCAAAAATCACCTTGTAATTGAATGTAGCGAATTAACAAATCTTTTTATTTATCGATCATACAATGACAACTTTCGAAAATTTTAACAGCACTACACATTTGTTGTAGAATCGAAAAGAACCGCGTCACAGAGTTCTTTCTCTCGTCAGTATTATTTTATATACTTTATTTAATATGACTAATTTTGTTTTCCAAATATAATAAGATAAAAATTATAAATAAATGTAAATAGCACTTCTAAAGATAGATAGCATTAATGATCGGGATTTAATAGAGAATTTATTAACATAGCATATATTTGGAGGTTTATAGTTTTCATAGCCAAGTATTCTCTTTCTATTTAAGTTGGTCACTTATTTAAAGAATATAACAAACGTGGTCCACCTATTTGAGATTGGAAGACGGCGGCCGATAATCGAGTCCATCCGGTGGCTGGCGGCGGCTTGCCTCAGCTGATCAAACCGGTTGTATGCGAGTACGCAATAACATGTTTCTTTTACAGGTGGCCAAGCTCTTTCTTATACAATTTAAATTTAAAAGAAATGCATAATTGATCATTATTTTTATAGTTACATATTATGGATTCATGAAAAATAAACCTTCAATGTAAAAAGGGTAATGAGTGCGCAACAAATATCAATATGTATGTTTCAACAAAATTCAACAATGTAATAAAATCTAGTTCGCAAATAGCAATGAAATTTATTAAAATATCAATAGCACCGAAACGAATACATTTCGCAGGCGGCTCACGCGTTTCTTTAACGAAGGTACCAGGGAAGTCGGTAGTGGAAACGGACACCTTTCGTAGCTCATAGATTACACAATAAATCTAAGACCAAATTACGTAAGTGCGCAGAGCATACTAAACAGTCAAGTGCATTTCCCGTACAAGCAAGCTTAGCAAGCTTGAACGACTTTGTTCAATATAACGAGGTATCTGAATGAATAAGCTTAGCATTGTTGAGATTCAAAGATAGTGCTTTGTAAATGCAGATTCTTAAATTATCATGGTATTATAATTATTTTAATTATAATAACATTTTTATTTCATCATATGACAAATCCAATATCAACCAATTAATTTCATCCTATGACGTATACTTTTTGCACCTCTTTTCACTAAAAAGAGTACGTAGAAATTCTGGTTTGTAAAATTTTCGTTCATTGGTAAAAAAATTAATGATGTTTCTATTTATTAAGTACTAAGTAATAGCAAAATTTTAGTTCATATACAATTCATAGTTATTAAAAAAAACGCTAAGCGGATAATTATACTAACACCATGCAAATGTAAATATATTCGCGTTGCGTTAACAGGTCCAAGTACAATAAATAATCAATCCTACCTCTTATACTGCTGAAGGTTCTCTCCTCTATGCGTAGAAGTTCGCAGTTGTCAATCTCGAGGAAGAGGCTTATTATGCTAAGTTGTACGCCGGCATACTTTCTCATCAATATAACTTTGGAGTCGTAAATTTGGATGTATCGCGCATCTTTCAGTCGGGTTAGTGAGTTGGTACCGAACAGAACAGCTTCGGCACCGGTTATAATCAGAGTCGAAGTCGTTTCCGGAAGGTCGCCTTCCAATATGTCCAGTTTCTGAAATTGAAAACAACATAGTTACACAATCGCTTAATATTGAGACTTACTTACCTATTATATTTTTAAATTGCTAACCAAATGTAGAATTTTTTATTATTTTTAATGTCCTGATTTCTTACTTCAAAAATCAATATTATTAAACATATTTATAAATTGGAATCATGTTATAATCAGTACTAATATTTATTTTTGAATCAATGTTAATTATTGAATATAAAACGGCTCCTGATCCAGTTTTAAACAATAATCACCAGCTGTTACAATGCATTACTCATCACTATGCGTTGTTAAACAAGTATTATTATATTAAGAACGTTATCGCCCATGTTTTTGTTATAGCAAATGACTAAATGTTAGCCAGTAAGCTAAACTCCGATTCATTCGCTAGAAAACGGTCTCTCCTTGCATATCGAAGTGCTACATTAACGAGGACGGAAATAACATTTTTATTGTTTCAAGGCATTATTAGATCTTGTATATGGAAAATGTTGCAACTTGAAACCTAAATAGTATTTATTTAAGAAGTTTTTATAACATTATTATATAAAGCAAAAGTATAATTTAAAAAAAAATACAACTTTAAATAATCATTATTCGTATTTGGCACAGATATTTTCATTTCCTTAAAACAAAAATTTGACACAAATTTGTGCGTCTGGTACATTATAACTTGTTATGTCTCCACATACACTTGTATAACATTTGTGTAAGTATAGACATATATCGTATTTGTACAGCAGATTGCGTTTTAACAATTAAAAATAAATTGTTAGATTCGTCGTTCATATAGTGTGATAGTTGCGTCCCGGTGGTCCCCGTGAGGAGAGGGCAACGGATACGGGTTGCTGATTGAATTAGAGCGAGAGCTACAAGTGGGGAAAGTGAATAATGACGACACACCTACTTCAAAAAGTTAAGCTTGAAGGGCAATCAAAAAATAATAGTTTACCCATTTCAACGAAAATGGAATGTAACTTCCCTTAAAATTTCCCTCAGCCCTCTTATCACCAGCAGCAACGACCAGCTGCGGATGGAGTTCCTTTAGAAATTTCACTGGACGAGGACTCCACGGACCGATAGTCTCTACAGTAAATGGCACAAATATGTAGTCGTCTCTCAGAGACTCATATTTGCGCCACTTACTCAGTTCAGCTGCCTCTGATGCCGCCCCGGCTCTAAACGAGGTACCCCTGAGATGATTTTAAAATACTATTTTACTGTGTATCACATGTCAGACACAAAGGTAAATATTTTCTTCCTTAAGAGACAATCTAGTCTTGTGTAGGACTGTATTCAGCAGTAGAATTTGGTAGGCTGTAATTAAAGGAACAAAATTACATATATTATACAGCTCAATTGTTTCATAATCGTATCTCGTTTCCTATTCTATTTTTATTTGGATTCTTGTAGTCTGTACTGTATTACACGTCGAATAAGCGGTAAATATTTCAAAAGCTTAAATTAGATGTTATCTGTTCATATTTTAATGTCGATATGTGTTCAGTCTGCGTTTGGCTGATAGCTGTTATCGGCTCTCTTATTCATAACCAATAGATAGCGCACTGAATCACAGTTGTTTCTCGTTATTCGATAAGTGCATCTTGCCCCCACTCGCTCTCAACTTATGAGAAAGGGGACTAACTAGTAATGGTATTGTACTGCGCCACAATTAATGCTATTACAAAATTATGCATTTTTTGTTTCCTCTTATATACACTTAACACTGCAATTTTTCTTATGTAATGTTAAGTACATTGACCTGGCTAGTATATTATAACGATAAATTAAATGTTACATAAACAATATACTGTAAATAAAATATTTTTAATGGAAATTAAGCAGTTATCGCAGACGATTTTTTGCTTAAAATAAATAAATATGCGACGACGTGAAAGTATACTTTACCGTTAGATAAAAAAATCAGCATCACTTCGCTAACTCAGTCGATATCGTATAACACAGTTAATAATACATGTTGGAATATTTCACTGTCGCTATTTCCATATTTTTGATGTAACCGTCTTGTTATATCCAATAATCCTAATAGCTGTCCGGTGGGTCTTCACCCCTTTGTTGTCGATATCGCATTCAAAACAAACGGTTTGCTTCGTCTTGTGTAATTTTCCGGCGTATGTCTTTGCGCCCTATAACAATCTGGGCGTCTTCAAAGCAAGATTGAATAGGCTTTTGTTTACGCTAAGACGGTGCAATTTACCATCTAGGGCTACATCACCACTTACCACCAGGTGGGATTGTAGTCAAGCAATAATCAGTAAAAAGAAACCCAGAGAAAAGGGTACATGAGTTATTTGGTAAAAGATTGTCACGAATTGGAATGGAACCTAAATATTTTCTTTTTCCCCTTTTCCAAATATTTTTTATGTTACAGACACAACAGTTAGTGCTTTTTTTAAAGATGGCGTCAGTTCTTGATAGAAGTGCTCACACTGTGGACAGCGGATTTTTAAGCGCAGAGTGAATACGCTCGCATGATCATGCTACTTACACGTTTGTATATTTTCAGTTAGGAACTATTGACAGTATTTCCACAACATTTTGTTTGTCAGTTAGCTGAAAACGACATTAGGACATATAGTTTGTATACTACACTCTCGTCGTCAATATACATATCATTATAAAACATATTTTCACGCCGACATGATAACCCTTCCATAATTCTAAAGCTGTATATAAAGATTGGCTGTTAAAGTGATTATTTAAGAGAGTCAATACATTGTTACAACGCGGTTAAATGAAAAATTATTCATAATCATGATTATTGAATCATGTTGCACGACATTTATATTCGGGTCCAATTCGTATATGGATCTCGGAGAGTCAGACAAAACTACAAAAAGATAAAGATGACACGTCCGCTCTCACATGCGCCACGCTAAATAAAAATAAACATGCAGACAAACCGACCGAAGCCAATTGGATGTTCACTTTGGTAGCTATAATTTCTAAATAGTTGAAACTCTTAACTAAAACTTTTACTTGTTCACGTTGTTTTAAGTTTTAAACTATAGCCAAAGTAACTGAAATTGACGTCGTTTGTGTAAAGTCAATCAATTTATTATAACTATAAATATAAAAATCTCTTTTTTAAACTTCCATTTCACTAAATCCCTGTTTGAAATCTCAAGAGCTTTTAAAAAAAATATTATTAAAGCAGTTTATTTGCACAGGCCAACAGACTTTATATTATTATATCTATTTATTTACACAGATCTCTTAATATATATACAAAAAAGGAAAAGAAAAAATATATAATAATAAAGTATGGGGGTTCGCGGCGCCTTCCTATTAGAAGTCAATGAAACTGAAGACTTGGGTATGTCATGCATTTTGTCTGTATACTTAAATATCAAAATTATTTTATCAATAACTCAAATGTCCGTAGACTATAAAAGATATAGAATTGGGCTTAGAAAATTCAAACCCAAACTGTACAACTTACTTCTGCTTTTATTAGATAATTTAACTTTCTGCTCTGCAGATTTTTCTCACAACTATTTCCAAAAATTTATTTTTGATTCCTTTCTTCATTAAAAAAAATATTTTCTTGTAAAATAACTCCTACATAGTGTTAATGTAACATATTATTATCTTAGATAAAAATGAAGTTTAAATTTTGTTTAATTTTTTTCATTGTATCAATAATATAATAGCTATCAATTTGAAAAACAATGATGTTTATTTTATTGATGTTGGCTGTAATTATATTTTTTTAAATAGGCCAAAGCTCACAAGTGTCTTGTTGCGTTTACTCGACTCGTGACTCAGAATCGAGTTCGGCAAGCTTTGTTTTGCAACTACGTGCGAAGTTGCGTTCTCCTTTTACGGCCTTCCAACTGACGACCGCGACTGTTCGCGCTACTGCACTCCCAATTTTCAATCAGCTCCGAGAAATTTACGTCATAAAATTTTAAATGTTACTTGCAAGGGAGAGATATTTTGCAATGGTAATTATATTATATGAATTTAAGAATCCTTTCTGTTAGTCGCATACGAGCGTGACACTGAAAGTTTTTAGAACTGGCCACTTGTAAACGATATAGTAAAAAAATAAGTTCAAATTTTGAAAATGGAATTGTGCCAATATTATTGTGTATTATATTAAATTCTTATATTTATTTTATATTAATATCTTATTTTATATCAAATTAAAATCTTCGCGCATGCGCGACTACTACTCCCGCGCGCGAGAACATTGAGTAGGACACAATTTTTGTTTGGAATGGCTTCTCTAGTACGTAGTACATATAACTCAATCATTGTGTATGTATTTTATTAATTTGTCATTTGTTTACGATTTGGCGGCAAATTGAACAATGTGTGTCACGTCAGCGTGTATTTAAGGCTACAGTCTTCTAAAGTTGACTCACATCGAATCATTAGCGCCACTTTGATTTCTTTTTTTACAGCAAATTATTGTTTCAGAGTAAAATATTTTGATAACACATAAATAACCATGTAAGTAATGGCTACATATTTTTTTTTCGTTCATCTATGTGGTCTATGTTAGATAAATCAAACGGTAAATAGAGCTCTCTCGCACCCAACGCAATTTCGAGCTTTGTTCGTGTACCATTATAAGGCAATCGATAATAAAAAGGCGAAATCTATTCAGTGCGTTAATAGCTAAACATCTTTATCTCCAAAATGCGCTGTTTCTTTTTTTCTAAATATCTTTCATTGTCTTAAATAAGAGGTCTCAATTTCGTCAAATTTCGCTGTTTTCACCTCATAAAAAACTATTTGTTTCATAGCAATAGCTGAAAATATTTATACTATAATTATTTTTTTCTCAAGGGCAGGTGTTTAATTAGACAAATGTTAAAAAATTATAATTTAAACTACTTTATTTCAAAATTAATAATTATTTCGATCGACCTATAAAATAATGATTTTATGAACAATAATTGCGGGCAATATTCCTTAGTAGCCGCTGAGCGGCTGTAGCGGTCAGACGTCTTGTCTGTGCCAAATTTTTGCGCTTCCTCTCGCTCTAACATTCCTCTTTCTCTCTCTTTCCCTAACCTTGTTGTGCATTGTTACGAATTGAAAGTTGCTCTACTTTATTATTTTTTGCATATAACTCTTTAAGGGTTTATAAATCATTTTGTATTTGTTTTATAACTTTTAATTTCGATATGGACCATAAACGTAAAAAATATGCTTGTACCAAAAAACGAAAATTGAAATCAAACGTTGAAAGCAATGAACACAAATAGAATTCAAAGGTAAGTTTTTTGTGTTTCATAGTACAATAGTAAATAACGTGCATATGAGTGAGCACTTGGTTAAATATTAGGTATATAATTAAGTAGGTACTTTTAAGAATTGTTTATAAATGAGTTGCATATTTGTATCCAGGTCCGCTGCTGGTTCTCGCCAACCATTTTCAGATGTTAGCAACATTGAAATTGACGAACACCGTTTATCAGGACATGAAGAAAGTAGACTTTTACGAACGACTTTAACAAATATAGAGTCTGTAACAAAGCCTGACAGTCAAGATATGACGAATAAAAAGGAAAGACGGAAACGAAAGTTTGAGGAGGCTTTTCCCTTTCGCCGAATTTCAGTAAGAAAACGCCAGGAGCTTATAAATGTTAGTCAAAACCACCAGCTACAAATTGAAAATTATACAGAAATTACCAAGGATGCCGAACCTTTTTGCCTAGACGGACGAAGAATCGTATCGATCAGATATTTTTTAGAAATTTTAGGGAAGATTGCTGATCATAATGCTAAATCTTTTGGATGCAGATATACAAATCTGAAATGTATCGCTGAGCGATGAAAAGGTTTTGTATCAAAATTACGTTTTAAGTGTGAACTCTGTAATTCAAAATTCGACATATGCACTGAAGACCCATCTAACACTTGTGATGTAAATCACGGTGTTGTTGCAGGTACTATTAGTATTGGCTGCGGGTTAAGCAATTTGAATGAATTATCAGCTAATACCGATATACCTGGTATGTCAAAAAATTTATACGCCCAAACAAGCAAAAAACTCTATGAATGGTTCAATATAACGGCAGTGGAAGAAATGACTAAGGCTGGCGTCGAGGAGGCTGAACATGCAAAAAGAATTGGACATAGCTGACGGATGTTGGTCAAAAAGATCATTCCGTAATAATTATTCAGCATCATCGGGAACAGCAGCAATAATCGGTGCATATACTGGTAAAATACTGTACCTTGGCGTGAAGAATAAATACTGCATTGTATGCGCAAAAACTGAAAACAAAAAACTGAACCAGCAAACCACATATGCTACAAGAACTTTTCTGGCAGTTCTTCCAGTATGGAGTCAACAACACTCGTTGAAGGGTTTAAATCCTCACTTGAAACTCATGGATTAATTTATGCTAGATTAATATCAGATGGCGATTCAAGTACTTATAAAAAAATATTAGATAGCAATCCCTATAAAAACTGCAAGGTTCAGAAGATCGAGTGTAGAAACCATCTTCTAAGAAATCTGTGTAACAAGTTGAGAGCACTTACTAAGGATACACATATACCTATTCAATCAAGGAAACTTTTAACGGACTTCAAAATTATGAAATTACGCAGATATACGGTGCGGGCTATTAAGCTACGGAAACACGAAGAAGTATCTGACAATCAGAAAATGATCAAACTTCGATCAGATATTTTGAATGCATTATACCATTCTTTTAGTAGTCACTTTAACTGCGATGATGCTATATGCCCCGCGACTGACAAAACTGATCGTAATACGGCACTTGACTTAGCGAACACAGTTTTGTGGAGAAAAATGAGTCAAATTGTCTCATTCTTAGCTTCAAATACTAAAAGTCTCGTTTTTGACGTAGATAGCAATCCCGCTGAAACATTCAATTCGGTGATTGCTAAATATGTGGGAGGCAAACGAATTAATTACACACAAAGAAATTCATACCAAGAAAGGTGTGTGGCTGCAGCAATTTCTTTTAACACGCAAAGACCAATATATACAATCTATAAGCGCATATTTGGCAAACCCACTGGTAAATATACGAATTCATATGAGACACAAAAACTGAAAAGAAAAGTGTACAAAAGATCTTTTCGAAAAAGATTTCGTAGAAACATGGATGATCCAGATTATGGACAAAAAGCACAAAGACCAGATATGACTGAAGAAGATTTTCAGATGTCAAAAAGTGAATTTCTTAAGCAAATGGAACTTTCAGACCAAAAAAGAGACGATCTACAGATACATACGATAGATCAAAGTTATAAATTAAAAAAAAGCGCTAAGTCGTCTGTCGATGCTGCTGTACAAGAATAGTAATTTATGCATATAGGTAAATGCTATACAAAGTTACATTATGCTTTAATGAGAGACTATAAATATGTATGACAGTGGACTGTTTGTACTTAAATTGAAATTATTTTGAGTTTTTTTTAAAATCTATTTTAGTATTTAAAACTGCTTGACGTACTTGACGGATTTTCGATAGTGTCATCGACTTATTACGAAACCCGCAGTGCACGACTCATTCTAGCACTTGCCAGATTCATTTGAATAATCAATAATACGAGTACATGTTATACAGGTTCTAGATGATTATCTTTTAAAAACCTTTTAACAGTGGTAGAGCCACGCGGCAGCTTTTGCTGTCGCACGGATGGGCCGGCTCGAACCGGGGTGGTACCACGACCTCACAGAAAACCAGCGTGAAGTAGAGGTTTACCTCTGCGTTTCGCTTGGTGAGTGCAGGTGGCCGGAGGCCCTTTTTACTGGAAATGAGGCATTCCATCTTAGTCCTCACGGGTGACAACGCATCTACATTTTGATTTGGAATAGAGGATAGATGTAGATGTCTATGGGCCGCAGCAACCACTTACCATCAGGTGGACTGTGTGCTCCTTTGTCACCCTTATCCTATAAAAAAAAAAAAAAAAAAAACCTTTTCAACAAAACAACAAAAATTATACAAACTTAAAATATTTTTTTTGTGTAATAAATTTTGTAATAAAAGCATGGAACAAAAATAGATATGAGGTAGAAAATCTGTATGAGAAAATTTGTTAGCTAATTATCAATAATCCTGTATATATAAATTGATACTGGAAAATCTTAGTAGAGCAACTTTCCACGCTACGGCCAGAAAGATAACTGCGGTGGCGGCACATGAAGTGGCGGGGCAGGGAGGGTGTAGATGTGTCACCAGAACGCGATTTTTCTGTTTTGCTCTGAAAGACTGGGCTCTTAACGCGAGAAAATTTTCGTACAATGATTTTTTATGACTTTTGATGTCATTAAAGTCAACAAGAAAGTTATGATAGACTTCGATTGGCCTTTCACGATGAAGCCCCATCCCGTGCCACTGTTTACAATTGGTTTAATGAGTTTCAACGTGGTCGCACTAATCTCACCGATGATCTGTATGAGGGACGGCCTTCTACGGCGACGACTAAAGATAACATCAGTCTTGTGCGGCGTATGATAGAAATTGACAACAGAGTGACTTGTCAGCAGATTAGGACAGGCTTAGGGATCGGTATGAGTCAAGTGCACAAAATCCTCCATGAACATTTAGAGCAGTCAGGAAGCTTTGTGGCCGGTGGATACCTCATAATTTGACAGAGGCCCAAAAACTCCGTCGTGTTGATTGGTGTCTTGAAATGGTTCAAAGATTTAACGGAGGTGTCTCAAGTGCTGACCTGTGTTCGACATACTTACCGGTGACGAATGCTGGATTTATTGTTATGATCCCGAACTAAGAGTCTGTCTGGGTTTTTCCTTCCGAGGAGTTGCTAACTAAAGTGAAGAGAGCTCGAAGCATGGGAAAAAAGATGTTGGCCTCGTTCTTCATACGGACAGGTCATTACGCAACAATTGTTTCAGAGGATTGAAAAACAGTTACTGCAGATTGGTACACTAATAATTGTTTGCCACTTGTCTTGGAAAAAGTTCGGGAGAAACGACCTCGCAGTAGGATCCTCCTTGACCACCACTACGCCTAGTCGCACACGCCAAGCAAACAATCAACTACACCCGCCCGATATCCCCGACCTGGCAATTTTTATTTATTTCTGAAAATAAAAGAAAAACTTCGAGGATAATGTTTTATGGACACTGAAAAAGCAGTGGCTGCGTTTCAAAATGCCGTCGAAGAGACCCCTAAAGACGAGTGGGCAAAGTGCTTTTCTCAGTGGTTCCATCGGATGCATCGATGTATTAATGTAAATGGACACTATTTTGAAAAGATATAATAAAACTAATAACTTACTAGTTTGTTCAGTTTTTGATTTTCTAAGAACTTTCAGTGTCACCCACGTATTGATTTTTGGTCAGGTTCGGTTAGTCTAATCAACGTGGAGTTAAAGTTATACTTTCTATTCACTTACACTTATTACATTTGAATATCTACAAAGTGTTAGTTAAACGAGGGACTAGTAGACTAACAGTGATAGAGCCACGCGGCAGCTTTTGCTGTCGCACGGATGGGCCGGCTCGAACCGGGGTGGTACCACGACCTCACAGAATACCAGCGTGAGGTAGAGGTTTACCTCTGCATTTCGCTGGGTGAGTGCAGGTGGCCGGAGGCCCTTTTTACTGGAAATGAGGCATTCCATCTTAGTCCTCACGGGTGACAACGCATCTGCATTTTGATTCGCAAGCGAGGATAAATGTAGATGTCTATGGGCCGCAGCAACCACTTACCATCAGGTGGACTGTGTGCTCGTTTGTCACCCTTATCCTATATTAAAAAAAAAACTTTTGTAATATTTTGTTGACTTTTTGCCTTAATAAGCTGGCAACGAAATAAAGTAATTTTTCTAGGTATTTTAAATGTTAGTAGTTAAACAAAAACGCTAAGTGATTGAAAAAATATCCGATTTGCGAAAGCCGGCCGGTGTTTCAATATTCCAATTGGGTGATGTTTGATTTATATCGAGTTATCTCGATCTAACGTAATACCTATGATCTGTGTTTTAAGGAAGTGAATTTAAAGGATGATTGGACAAACAATGCATTAGAATTCTGCTTAACATTGATGGGACGGAGCACGTTGGAACAATAGACGGGCGTGTACGACGTATAGCTATTGGACACATGACTGCTACTATATGTAGCATGTGAGTTACAGATGGAATTCAATATTTAAAATAATTTTATAAAGGGAAATGCAATAGTTTTTTATTAATATTAGATTAAAAAACGTACGTAAAAATAATACGACTATTGATTTATGTAGTTACGAAGATAAGACTCTTATTGATTTAATACTCGTACGTATTGACTACCAAAAAAATTACTAGATGGTGGGTGGTAGTTACCCTTTTTCTACCTTGGGAGTCCATCTGGGTACTCTATTACGTATTTGTGTCGTCAAATATCGGTGCTGTGTTCAACTCTATAGATAGTCAATATAATTACAAGCTGTGAGGCATTTTATATTAGTCCTCAGAGATGAACACGCATTTGTAGGGCTTCTTTGCTTGGAGTTAGCTGCAGGTGTTTATGGACACGCCACTTACCATCAGTTGGTCTGTATATTTGCTTGTCACTACAAGTTTATAAAAATAAAATAAATCAAAGCAACAAATGTTACTTAAAAACTGTTATTTTAGCACTATTACATAAAATTTCTGAAAAACAGCAAAGTTCGTCAATATATCTATTTTTTTATTTGTTTTTATTATTTTATTGTGTGTATTCAGCATGCATTTGAAGCGATATTATCTTTGTGTTCAATCCTCTTTAAATTAGTGTTCATTTAGTCAGATTTGCTGCGCAAGGCGTCGAGACGTTGCGGCCAATAAACTTACTGTGTTGGTGAAGCATGCTACATTATATAGGGTCAAAGATAAAGTCTAAATTGCCTTGTATAATACTCCGAGTTCAAATGTAACAGTCATTAAAGTCGCTACAGAATTGGATCCGATTTGGTGACCCAAGTTCATAACACCATACTTCATTTAATGTCCTTTTAATGTATTATCCTTCTATTTAATAACGACGAAACAGTTTAAGATTATAAAGAACCGGAATTCGCTGTGTTCTTATTAATTTTAATTTGCAAAGTAAAGTGATGTTTGTCAATATAAATAAATTTAACTCTGTATTAAATGATTACGTTTAGTTTTGAAATTAGTATTACCGGTTTTACGGGTTATCAAGATGTATCATTTGTTTAATACCTTAATCTTCTTCGATTTTTTTGCCTACCTACATGTATAGGTAGATAGTATTATTAACGTTATTATTCCGGTTTTGTACAGTTATTAAAATTTGAAGGTTAAAAGAAATTTGAAAAAAGTCATATAAAAGTATTTTCATCCTTCACGTAAATGCTAAGAAACGAAAAATGTGCAGACTTTTTCTCGGGATGCGATATTTATATAGTTAAATGAGGTTCTCTTTGCTAGTTGATGACTTTGTCGTTTGACCAATGGCAGGAAATATATTTAGCGTTTTAGAGAGATTTAGGTATGCGATCACGAACATGTTTACGCAGCGTAGTTAGTATAGTGCTTGGCCATTTGGAAAATTCTTGATAATTCTATTGTTAATGAGTAAAATTTAAGTGACACAAATAGATATACTATCTATTGACTTGAGCCTGTAAAGATAAGACGCGTATCATACATGGTAAACGCTGTACAGAGCGTGGTCGTCCCAAAGCGAACTTGTAAACAAGACAGCTTTAAAAGGCGTCGGTCATGTTATTATTACGTGGTACCGCTCATTTTTCCATTGTGGACTTTTGTTTGTGGCATTTTTTAAATTATTTGCTTGTACTTGATAATACAGCAATACAGCAATAATAAATAAAAACTTGCATTGTCAAGTTTTAGAGTAAAAACAAAAAATTATTCTTTTATATTTATAGTTCCAATTTATCCTTCATTAATAATACATAAGACATTAAAATAAAAGAAAATAAACTTTTATAATGGCCATTGAACGAAAAGTAAACTAGGTAATTTGTGGGGAACTTTGTCAAGTTTTAGAGTAAAAACAAAAAAATGTTCTTTTATATTTATAGTTCCAATTTATCCTTCATTAATGAAACATAAGACATTAAAATAAAAGAAAATAAACTTTTATAATGGCCATTGAACGAAAAGTAAACTAGGTAATTTGTGGGGAACTTTGTCAAGTTTTAGAGTAAAAACAAAAAAATATTCTTTTATATTTATAGTTCCAATTTATCCTTCATTAATGAAACATAAGACATTAAAATAAAAGAAAATAAACTTTTATAATGGTCATTGAACGAAAAGTAAACTAGGTAATTTATGGGGAACTTTGTCAAGTTTTAGAGTAAAAACAAAAAAATATTCTTTTATATTTATAGTTCCAATTTATCCTTCATTAATGAAACATAAGACATTAAAATAAAAGAAAATAAACTTTTATAATGGTCATTGAACGAAAAGTAAACTTGGTAATTTGTGGGGAACTTTGTCAAGTTTTAGAGTAAAAACAAAAAAATATTCTTTTATATTTATAGTTCCAATTTATCCTTCATTAATGAAACATAAGACATAAAAATAAAAGAAAATAAACTTTTATAATGGCCATTGAACGAAGAGTAAACTAGGTAATGTGTGGGGATCTGATTATATACAAACAATATCAACTAAGTTCAGTTGCCTTAGAACGTCGTTTTTCAACCGCGGCTCCGGAACGTAAGGGCACTGAAGGAACACGGATGGTTTTTAGTCAGTAAAAGTCTGACACTCCCTTCCGCTCCACCCAGAGCGAAAGGCGTCATTTGATGATTTTCCATCCGCAAAAAAAAAAAAAAAAAAAAAAAAAAAAAAAAAAAAAAAAAAAAAAAAAAAAAGGCCTCCTACAATATGATTTGCGTAACAAATTAACTCTGTTGTGAAAAGTCAGAATGTGTCCAAAAAGGCACGTATGGCAATTCACAGCCCTGTGTTAGTCCATACTTTAATATATGGTACTGAAAGTTGAGTGTGGCAGAAGAAGCACGAGATTAGAATAAATCTTGTAGAAATGCGGTCTTTAAGGAGTATGTTAGTAGTATTGAATTTGAATGACAGGGTGAGATAATCTAATATTATTTTTTATTAAAAGTGGTACCAGTGAGTCAATATTTAATTGCATACTTATTTTATACTAATGTATACTTAGGGTTTAGCATACCTTTTTATTTGTTTACATTTATAAAATGGATGTATACCTACCGATAACCTGGTAAGAGTATATACATACATCCATTATTAACTGAAAAAAATGCATTATAATTTTTGAGAATAATAAATAGATTATTATTATTAATAATTAGTCATTATTATTTGAATTTGGAATTATATGTTAAGCATATAGTAATAGTCGTACGTAATAGTACTATCTACAATGAAACTACATTTATAATGAGTTTAGCGAACTTGCGCACAGCAATTTAGAATAAATGTCTGAATGACCCCTGAATATTGTAATTTATAATATGTATTCCATTAATGCCAATACTCGAAGTAGGCTAGGAACAAAAACATACGTCGAATAGCGAATATTTTGTGAGCTTCCTGGCCTAATAGCTGAATATTAGGCAAAAGTATTTGGCCAGGAAGTAATTCTTTATTCAGAGCGTCTATTCTCTAAATATCTATTATAGACTCGCTATGAGAAGAAAAGGAGTAAACTACTGCCTGAAACCTGAAAATGCAGAAAAATAAGTCTTTCTGCACCATTTTAGACACGTCTACTGTAGTCACCAAGAATTACAGTTAAGAGAAACCCTTCTTGGAATTTTTTAAACAGTGGTAGAGCCACGCGGCAGCTTTTGCTGCCGCACGGATGGTCCGGCTCGAACCGGGGTGGTACCACGACCTCACAGAATACCAGCGTGACGTAGAGGTTTACCTCTGCGTTTCGCTTGGTGAGTGCAGGTGACCGGAGGCCCTTTTTACTTGAAACGAAGCATTCAATCTTAGTCCTCACGGGTGACAACCCATCTGCATTTTGATTTGTAATAGAGGATAGATGGAGATGTCTATGGGCCGCAGCAACCACTTACCATCAGGTGGACTGTGTGCTCGTTTGTCACCCTTATCCTATATAAAAAAACCATAATCTTCCATTTGTAAATTTTAATTACTGTAATGCAAGTGCATAGACATTTATCTGATAGTTTTTTTTTCTTAATTTTTGTAATAAGGAAGTTGCTTATATAACGATGATATGATTTATAATATAAATCAATATTTTCATTTTACTAATTATCTAATTAGAACAAAATATCTTACTTAATTATGGCCGAACAGTACCTAGATTTTCGGTGTTCAACCGAATAGGATAAAAGTAGCCGAGTAAGCCGAATATCGAACAATAGCCGACTATTCGTTGCATGTCTAAAAAAACAAAAAAATGAACCTGCTAATTTAGATCATTGTAATATATATCAATATAATGTAAAAAATATTGTCAGTGATATTAATATTATGTGTCGGTAACTGGTTAGTGGTTAGGTGCATTTCATTCAAAAGGTGTCCTTGGAAGACAGTACTCCGTATTGTCCACCACCGTAGGTACTCTGGTTCGCTAATGACAAAATGTATTAATGTCGTTCTTGCTTAGCCATCTTCGTTACTATGTACAGTTAATAGTGTTTAAAATTGAACGAATTTACGTAGAATATGACACACTACCGTTCTAGTTACATTTAGTTGGTAATGTGCGCCAGTTATGAGATAATGGCATTCAGTGTACATAGTAATTATAGCTTACAAGTACACGTGAATAAATCTTTAGGAGTGTTGTAAAATATACTTACTATTCTGTAATCGGATAATCGATAATCGGGTCGGAATAAAATACAATCTCGAGCTTAAATAAAATACAATCTCGAGCTTAAATTTAAACTTCACAATGTCAAAATTGAGTATATCTGGACCAAATTATGTTACACAAATTGAGTTTAAATTCGAGATTCTCTCTGAACGCCGGCCTTTGTTACTGTAGTATTGTTTAAGTATTTAAGTGCTTTTACATAATATCTTCTTTGTACCAAAAGCTGTAATGACTAAGCTTAATATAATACCATAATCCATAACGCACGCCACAACAAACCTTTTATATTTGTGAAGTGAAACGCTGTCGTAGTTAGGGATATTGTGAGAGGCAACTTAGAAAATTGCCTGCACCCGGAAATTATCATATTTATACCATATGCAAAATATCTAGAACGGCGATGACAAGCGGCAACAAAAGGCGGAGACATCTGTTGTTGCAATTGCCACCATTATTGATGTATACCCGCGAAGCATGGCTATTACGCCTAATTTTTCTTACAATCAGAGAGGTCCGTGGATTACTTAAAATCCAATGAAAATGACTGTTTTTGCTTTTTCTTTAATATGCTGCCGGTAGACCAGAAGATAACTGCACGTTATTATCGTGTTTCTTTATATTATTTAGAAATACAGAAGTTTCTTTTTGAATGTCAAAATTTCTTAAATGGTGTTTTAAAAAGGTTTATCTGTTAAAATTTTAGCTCCAAGATGTTAGTTTATTTTTTTTTCTCTTTAAAATTACCTCCCCAATACCGATTGTATTCTATACCGTACGCTTCCTGCTTCCACATAAAAACTGTTAATTTAGGCTGAAGTTATCATTTTTATGTACCGCTTTAATCTGCTGAGGATACTTTACACTTGCTATGTATACACTTTTCTGTTCTTATTACCTGCAACGTTTTCCAGATAAAATAATTATTCTTTACTTCAAATTGTCTCTATAGTAAGATCCGTATCTTATACTGCCCAACGCGCGGAGAGTCGCCGCCGCATCAACAACACGCGGCGGCCAAATTTGTACGTTTAGCGGCGGCATTCACCACCCTGCTCTAAGCTGTATTCATTTTAATATTAGACGATATTCTCGGAATGTGCTCGCTGATGCCGCACATATATAGTGAATGAATCAGTTCTCAACTAAGTAAATTTTTAACGGGATTGTTTAATTGTTTTATTTATTCAGTTTGGATAGTTGCTAAGTTGATAGCTTGCGGGATTAGATTTTTTTGCTTAGGTGAGATCTAGATCATTTATGATAGCTGTCAGTCCAGTCCTGTCCAGTGTGGTTCGTTTTGCACAATCCTGACACACCTCTTTCTTTCACGTCTAATCCGACACATATAATATGCATAGACATAATATATATGTATACATGCCCGTCGGCTTATCATAATGTAACAATGATGATTATGATGATTTTAAAGTTAGTCAAGGTTTTATTTACAGTTACAGAGCATTTATATGCATTATTTTTTATGTGTGTTTTATTCAAATACATATTTACAAAAAAACACTAACATGTGTCAGTAAACACAGCTTGTTATGTAACAGAATGCGTATTTAAATATTATATACATAATATATCCACACAGTTCTAGTGATATGTTAAAAGAATATTTTTATATAGTAAGACCCCATATTTGGCAGTAACGAATGTAAATATTTACTTAACTTTATAATACTACAAAATGCTCTTTTTTCTGTAGACAATAAATACAAAAATGGTTGAATTTGTTTAAAATGGTTGTTGTGTCATTAAGGAATTATAACAACATTAAAATGATACAAACATTTTCGTATTTATTGTCAATAATTACAGGAATACTTATTCAACGGCGCGGAACTTTAAATTTTTTTTAATTAATAATATATATAATATGTTGTACAATATAAAAATATTAAGGAACAGCATGGTAGCAATCACCTCATTCCCAAGGGTTATTACTTATTATCAATCGTGTATTATTGTATAGTATAACAACCCTCTTGTATTAATGAAAGCAGTTTTTTTATAGAATAAGGATGACAAACCAGCACATAGTTCACCTGATAGTAAGTGGCTGCTGTGGCCCATAGACATCTACATTCATCCTTGCTTAAGAATCAAAATACAGTTGCATTGTTACCCCTGAGGATAGATAAGATGGAATGCCTCGTTGGATGGAGTGTCATCTTAGTCCTCAGACGTGACAATGTATCTGCATTTGAATTGTTAATAGATGGCTAAATCATCCACTTAACATCAGGTGGCCTATGTGCATGTATGTTACACTTATTCTATAAAAAAATAAAAGGAAACTGCTGTGCTATTTTTATTCAGTCATTTAAAGACCCACCGTTACACTACACCTTTGATACCCACTTATGAGATCAACCTTATATCGTATATACCAACATTATAACATATTATAACATAGATTTATATTATTAGCATCGTGTGCGAGATACATTTTTGTATCGACACATTGTGGGCAGAAGTAGCAACCGTACTTAGTAACATACGAGCTTATGGCGTTCGTTCATTATGCGACGCGGCGTAGTGTATAGCCGTCTGCGCGCAGGAAGCCATCTTTCATTGCGTTTTTTTATGGCCTGTCCCTTAGTCCCATTGCATGGCACAAGCAATACAGTCTGTGATCGTCTGATATAATTTTCACCCTTTATAGCTAGCTATGTTATCGTTTAGTATAACCCAGGGAAGGTCGAATTATTAAACTGAAAAAGCATCTCCCCGTCCTCGTTTAAATACAACAGGTGGTTGCCGTGCTCACATTTTTTGCAGGCGAACTTTTTTGTCCTGGATTAGATGTCGATTGTAGCACAGGTGCAAAAATCTCATATATTATCATTTATTTTAATATCAGATTTTATTGCTACTGTTTTCTTCAATTAACTACTAACAGGAAACACTTAATGAAACACATGGGTCAATAGAATTACTTACATGACATATCTCCGGTACCAATATTACAGTTAGATATTCGAACCTACACGACACAACAACCTTTTGATTGTACAATAAAGTAAAATTTCGTTTTGCATTTTTATATAAAAAAAAACTGCGACTGCTAAGCAAACGTTCATCAAGCTCTTGTTTTACTTACGCAATTTTCATAATATTAAAGTGAGAAATGCGTTATCAGTCCGTTATTTTTTTAAATATTGGTGTGACAAACATAGCCAACAGTGCACCTGATAGTAAATGACTAGAGCAGCTTAGAGACTTTTGCAGCTAAACCCGAATAAAGATGCTAAGAAATAGGCTGCCACTCTCGAGAAGTAAAATGGAATGACTGTTATACATATTGGATTATAGAATGTGGGTATATTGTGCGTCAATTTTTTGGAAATATTTAAAATACATTTATTAATGTGGATTTATTTAAATTTTGTTATTGTTGGTTTTATCAAACAAAGAGCATTTTTTCGTTTTGAAATAAAAAAAATTATAACTATTAAAATACTTTTGTTACACATGATATTGCTGGATAACAACCGAATAATTATCAGATAATTATCAATGAACATTATTTTGATTTTTTATTTACAACTCTGCCATCAGGTGGACTGTTCGTTCGTTTTCAATACCGGTGTTATTAAAACATGTTTAACTAATAGTCGTTATTGTATTTTTGCTTGAATGTTAATTTTCTTAATGAATAATTTCTTAGAACCCCCGTCTTTCCAGCTATTTTAACGTCATTCAATATTATAAATGTATTTTTATTAAATTATCTTCTTCAATTAGTTCATTATTTAACTATTCATAGAATCAATTAAGTTCGGCATTGAGTCACCAATAACGCAACACACGATTCGACTAGCGCCGGATGCATTGAGTAGTATGTAAATACGTATACGTATATTTGTAGCATGTGTATTAAACGTGAATCAATAATTTAAAATTAAAAGTTTTGTACAGCCGACTTCAATACAAGTATTCAATATAACTTTCATATAAAAAAATAATCATCGAAATCAGTACACCCAGTACAAAGTTATGAGGTAACACACATTAAAAAAAACATACAGTCGAATTGAGTACTCCTTTTTGGAAGTCGGCAGAAAATTGATCATTATTTAATTTGGGAATAAATCAAGTTGGTTCGCTCCTGCAATGCTTTAGGCATTTCGTTTTATATTCATATATCGGTAAGTTTCGCGAAATATTACGTAAAATGCAAAAGAGAGCGAATGGACTGGCGAAGTGTTAGTTATTTATTATGAATATTGATAGCGCTGGCCCTGTGACATATCTATCTACAGTGAGAGTCAATGGCCGCGGTGGAGGTGGAGACTATCCGACGCATGATTATGGGTTGCGTCAAAATTACGTATCATGCTGACCGGAAGCGATGGTTGATATAATTATTTAGTGAGTCTATGTTTTATTGTCTTGATTTTTCATGTTTATCAAATAAATGGCAACGAATTTGATCTATACATAATTTACGCGGGATTAATTCCGACGTCATAAACTGTCGTTTCATTTTTACTTCACATCCAAGAAGAATATCGATACATCGAGCAAGAATGAAACAGCATATTTCGTCAAGGGGGTTATATTTAAAAAAAATATCGCCACCACGCTATAGAGTTTAATTTGAGCTAAACACACACAAGAATACAATTTAATTTGTGCTGAAACACACAAGAAAGTATTTATGAATAAACTATAAAATTTGCGAGTGCGCCGGTGACGCAAATAGACTGATCTCTATTCAAAGCGGCTATGCTTAGCCGTCTCGTTCAATAACACTAAGCGCGAGCGAGATGGACCGAATTCTCGGCGAACTTATTTGGGCCAAATAATTTTTGATCTGCCCATCGAGTGTTTATACTATGTAAACTTCTTCAGCAACGTGAGCCGTCACTCGCTGGTCACTCACACGAACCAACTGACTGACATTTCACAAGTCCTGTACATAGTCCTTCTTATCAACACCATAGATATTTACAAAGGTATAAAGGAAATAATTAATGTCATTGTTTTTCATAACATCCTGTTGTACATATTATACTTTAAATTGAACTTTACTCATTTTTCTGTATTTTGGTATACAATAAAGAATAAATAATGATTTTAAGATGAAATGAAATGGTAGGAATAACTGTGCTTGATTTTCAAACTCAACCCTGGGGATGTACCTAATAATAAACTTTAAACTTCATAAGTAGACTTGTTTCAGATATTTGAATAAGTACCTATCTACTGTTTTCGTATCTGTATTCCACAACTTGGGAACCATTTGTTTATAATGACAAAGACAGCTATTATATTTGGCGTGTTTAACTTTAATCAATAGATATGAATGAATATGTGTTCATCTTTTTTTTTGTGAAGGGGCAGTATGTATAATAGTTTCTATATCTTAATTATTTTTTCTCAGTAATGAAAGTATGTTTTTCTACACAGTGCTACCTAAGTTTATAACACTTTGTTACTTTAATACTTTATACATAATCGAAATGTTAAATATTTTGATTCATGTTTTCCAAGCAAGTGTATTCTAGTCGCAAAGCTGGTGTCGTACATCGGTAAACCACTTGTTGCTCCTGTCTCTACATTAGGCGGATAAAGAACTTACAGAAGCGCCCTCATAAGACCGTATATTATCATGTTTCATTTGCCGCACGACTCTCAGGTAGTTTTGTCTTTGTTTACAGTTTTATAGATTCAAAGGAAAGCTTCATAACAAGTTCGACAATAAGCGTGCATAGTATATTAAGATTTCGAATGAATTTTATTAAAGTAAAACAAAAATTAATTAAAAAAACGTATATGCACAAATGAAATTCTGTAATTACAGAATTTCATTTGTGCATACGTTGTAAGCGTTGTGTGTTCGGCGTCGCTTAAAATGTTGCATTGATTATTTGCTTATATCGTAATAATCATCTCAGTCAGATTATTTGCTTCACCACTAACAAGTCGTCATACAAAAAAACCTAGTGTTAATTTATGATTGTATTTTGTATAATCAAAACATTCAGTTTTTCATATAGGTTTTAGTATTATTATAATTGGAACTTGGAGATTGTTAATCTTTTGTTAATATTGTGCTGTTTATGTAAGTTTTTAAAATTAAATTCCGGCTGCTTGTAATAAGGTTTTATTCTCGCTCTCATATGTGTGACACATCTGTCATCTACAGTGGATTAGAATAGTTAGGTACCTGGTTATGCGGGACGGTGCAGTTAACAGTTGTCCATGATGGATGTTCAGACGGATAGCAGGCGCAGTATTTAAAGTCGCACACACTGGTATGTTCTGATCGAGCTGCACAGCCAATCACTAGAAGAGCAAGAAACGCGAGTACTCGCGACATAGTGCCGCGCTAGGCGCGAACGACCGCGCACTCCGCCTGTCATGCACTGACTGGTGACTGCCGCTGCCCCCAGCCCCAGCCCTGCCTCGAGATCTGCCGTGCTGCCGCTCTGAAGTCTAGGGACGTGAATGTGTAATACACTAGCCAATTATCGACATTGATGATTTCACCTAATTAGATTAATTTGCATTGTTTTTGTTAATTGCCATCGTTAATTATATTTGCTTATTTTGTACATTTTGCACTGAATTTCTTTAAATATCTTACTATTTATTGCTATCAATTATATAAAAAATTACACTTGTTTTATTGGAAATTAGACCTTTTTATTTGTGGAGATTTTGCACAAAGGTAAAAGTATATAATTAATTATTTATAATATTTTGTGGGAATTTATAGACGGTAGAACTAAAATTATTATTCAAAATTGTAGATATAAACGTAACTGTGTAAAAAGGAAGTAACATCAACGATGCCACACATTTGGTGTTCGATAGCAAATTTGCTTGACAAGCGTGTCGGTCACAACAAATACTTGCTGAATGAGAGTATATTCAACTCTAGATTTTTGTATTATATTGAAAACATTTGTTCTAATGTAAGGGAAGATTGAGATATTGCTTCCGGGATACAAATCACACACCACATACGAACAAGGTCGATAATTTCACTATCGACACAACGCTTCACTACTTTCTTTAATACAAAGGTCAGGCTGTCGCAGTAGTGGCTCACCAGGTTACGGATGCACTTAGGCAGTTCAACATCAAGCTCTTCGGCATCTATGGGACTCGAGACACTATCAACGCGTGAAAGTTTATTGTATACCAATATTTGTCATAGAGTTTTGTCAGATGACCGGTATGGGACTTTTACATTTTCGCTATACTGGTACTTCTAGTGTGATGATAATTCCTTTTAAATAGCGTTTTTGCTTATCTACTTTTTTATTATATATTGAAATATTACGAATGTAACAGTAGCCCAATATCAGATTATAGAACGATGTCTAGTAATGACCGTGAAATTTAATGATGAGTTTTCGAGTTTTCCAATCAACTTACTTTGTAAAATAAAATTACATTTATAAAAAAAAAATTCTTTATGGTAGACCAAATTCAAACATTATGTACGTTGAATGATTCAGTTCAGTATGATTTTTTTCATTTCGCATATCGATTAACGCGAAATGTGTGGAAAAATACTACATAATATGAAGCAACATAAAATTTAGGCGTTGGAGTAGGTTTTTTCTTATTTATTATTTTATATAATATTTACAATGGAGGTTCCTCATTGTAAATAAAAAAATATTAACTAAAAATAAAACTCGGGTTCCCGTCACTCACCACGCGAAACGCAGTTTGATAACATATTATTATTTAACTACATTGAAAAATAATTAAATTTTATTTAGTTTAAAATTATCAAAGAAATACCTACTATATAAGAAAATAGCATTGATATATCTTTATAAGTACCTACCTAGCATAAGAGTGACAAATGAACACACTCTCAACCTGATTGTAAGTGGATACTGTGGCACATAGACATCAATATATATTGATGTCTATGTGCCACATATAGATGCGTGTGAGGGCTATATCTATAAGATAGAATGCCTGGCTACCAGGAAAAATCGATCACCCGTTCTCTACTTTCACAATACAAAACACAGCAGCATCAGAATGCTATTTACGTTGGTATTTTATAAAAGCGTGGTCTCTACTATGTTATATATAATGCTCGTTTCTGCAGCTTCGGTTTACTTGTCGCCTTTGGCGATAAACCTCAGCCGCTTGTCGCTCGACTTATCTCACATGGTATTAGAGCTTTGTAACGCAGCGCTACACCGGGTGGGATCTGCTCTCCATCTGCGGCTCTGGCTTTATAAAACACTAAGGGTAGTAGTGATAACACTTCGAGGAATCGGGATTGGCCGATTCGGTTATGTGACAGTATTAAAACCTACAAATATGATAGGGAATGAATAAAATGAAAGTAATAATAATATATCATGTACATTTTATTTAAAAAGTCTAATAGTTTTATAGAATTTTCTTTTACGAATCTTTTTATCTTTAGGTGATGAATTGTTCCATAATTTTGCGATTGTATTTTTAAAACATTCCAAGTTCTTCCCTTAAATAATCAGTGTCATCTATCATGTAGAACTTGGTGGAAAACTGCGTATACTAAATTATAGGCGATGTACAGACTATAGAGGCGTTTAAAATGACCATGACAATTTTGTAAAATACGTAAATTTTAGTTCTTTTTTAGGATAAGCGAGCACACAGTACGTTGCTGTCGCCCACAGACATCTCTATCTTCGTTTCAAATATCTTCGTTTGCAAATCAAAATGCAGATGAGTTGTCAGCCGTAAGGACTAAGATGGAATGTCTCTTTTGCAGTAAAAATGGTTTCCAGTTCTCTACACTCACCATACGAAACTCAGCAGCATTAAGCTGCTATTTTACGCTGCTATTTTGTGAGATCGTTTTCCTTCCCCTGCCGAGCCGACCCATTCGTGCTACAACTATACAATTAATATAGCTGCAGCATGCCCAAGCAGCATGCAAGCTGTATCCGAGCTGTATTGAAGTTCGTTTTTTTACTAGAGGCTGTATTTTCTGGCTGTGTAAAAGTTACATAAGCGCTTAAACAGTTCTTATAAGTAAAACTTGGCACAAATTATGTTTAAATATGTCACTATTTTGTTTTTATGTGTCTTAAAATGGCGATAATTTGCTAAACAGCCTAAACGGTATTTCGAGGGTCTTATAGTATTAGTAATCGTAGCGTATCTATACTAATATAATAAAGCGGAGGAGTTTTTTTGTTTGTTTAAACGCGCTAATATCTGGAACAACCAGTCCGATTTGAAAAATTCTTTTTGTATATTATAGCCAGATTCATGTGGAATAGTATAGGCTATCTAACATTAAGCTATATTACTCAGCTAGCCTTAAATATGGATATTTGTTAAGTAAGTCAGAAGAAAAAGCACCCCCGAAATGATTTATCCGCGTACGCTGATGTTATCGTTAGGGATACGTAAATACAATGTTCTAGAAAAATATAGACCTTTACTCCGTCTAAAAAAAAGTCCGGGATACCATATGTCTATCTCTTATACATAAGCCATAATTTGGTATTTTGTGACAAAAAAATATTGAAAATTTAAAAGTGATTTATGAGCGTTATTATTAGGCATGGCCTATTTATCCTTACGAACGAAAGTTACTTCATCATCAAGAAAATTTTATGAAGATAAACTTTGTTCTTTATACCATGTTATTTGGACGCATAGTTTAAGAGATAATGTAAAATTAAAATAATTCAATACTTGGCTGGGCGCACGAACGACGCTTAAACCATAGCCGTATAATATGTAAAATGCTTGAACTAGGTCATGTCGCGGACCTCGGACACGTGATGACGCGGGTGAAACCGCGAGGCACAGCTAGTTTAGGATATTTTTATTACTTACGCTGTATAGCAGTTTATTCAACATAAGATATAACTCTCTTTAGATATACGTATAAAATATTTAAAACTTTGCCTTAGGAACAGTGTTGGATAAATTTAGCTGAGATTTAACATGATCTTAACTGCACCAAATCTTTTTTTTACATATTGATAACAAAATAATTTTGTGCCCTAGCACAATATAAACATGCAACGCATGCTAAATGGTGATATTCTGTCACTTATACAGATTTAAGTTGTACTGTGGCTGATATTTTTTTTATTTTTTTATCACTTTCATAGACGGAAGTCATAAAACTACCGTATTTACAATGTGTACAATGACACCATAAGAATAAGTTTTAGAAGATAGTTTACATACACCATTGTCCAGAAATAAGCTTTTAGTGATACTATAATAAGACTTGAGCTGTCTAAGCAAGAGACAGCATATAAAAAACAGCTTCTATACAACTTTAATGATAAAATCAGATTGAAGTGTTACAAAATACTTAAAGTTGTATTCTAGAGTTTTCATATTCTGATGAAAAACCCTAAGCTTATTTAGATCCCATAGTACAGTCTTTATACAGTTTGAGCTGTATAATAACTCATAATCGACTCTTATAAGGATACAACCTATTTTCAACACTCTTATAAAATAACTCTAAGTTCTATGTGGGCTGGTAAATTGATATTCATAAGGTACATCAGATAGGAGCATGTGATTTTATAAAACGGCCATGGGATTAGTGTGGATTAATAGCAGATAGGTTTCAGCCTCTCGGTCGGTCGGATAATATATAATGCCATTATCATCGTGATAGGTTAGTAACTATTAAAAATACCTCACCATTTAATAATAATAACGAAATCATCATTTTGTTGCTTTAATTAAATTTAAGTTTCGTGTAAGTGTAGCTGGAGGCGTAAGATAATCTGTCACCTCATTTTTTAAGTTAAGTGTGGTAAGAAGCGACTATGGGAAATGCCATAAATATCTTGTGGCTTTTGATAGATGGTGATATTATGACCATCACGTTCACGCCAGATTGTAAATTAGGTACCATACTGGCTGCGAAGCAACGGTTAAAGGTCGACAAATCCATAACAAATGCTTCCTACAACCTTCCCACAGAGGCTTAAACCCAGCCGTAGAAATTACTGGGTTGATAAGGAACTTGAGGAGGATTAAATGAATGTTTTATATAAGTAATACAAACCTCACCGTTTTTAATTATCGGATAGTTACGAAAAAGTCCCAATGTAGTTTTTTATGGTTTTATACTCGTAAAACCTTGATATTAATTAACAAACGTATTAGCCGAGGTGTTCATCTCCGTTATTATTTAATTGGAATATTCCACGCATAGACATAAATGAACTGATTTTGAAAAAAGAATACCATGCCTTAGATATAAAATTTATTTAAATTTAGAATAACCAAGTCAAACCATAGCTATCACAGATCTAAGTGTACAATTCAGCAAAACGGCAATTTCAACTTTAAAGGTATTAAAAAAAATTAAGAGGTTATGACAAACCATTATAAAAGAGACTTATGGATTGCAATTTATTAAAGCTACATGCCTTTTTTATGAAATAATGGGGACAAAAGAGCATATAGTCCGCCTGATGGTAGGATAAAAAGGTCTCCGATTCTCTACACTCACTATACGAAGCACAGCAACATTATTCTATTGTTTCACGCTGACTGTCTAACAGCATATGGCCCTACCCCGGTCGAATCGACAAATTCGTGCTCGCGCGTTAGCTAGCGTAACTTCACCGTGGCTCTACCACATAAAACCTGATATAGTAGTGCAGATAAATTGAATAACTTCAACATCCTTGCAATGCAATGGTTGCACTAGACTATGCAAAGTTGTCTACTAATTATCTCTACTAATTATCTTTTCTGTTGCACGAAAATTTTAACTGACAAATTTCTCTTTGTTTGACCTTTATCTGCAATTAGTTAACATACGTGTGCATCGTACACATAGTTATGAAAAAATAATTACTTTTTATATTTCTATGATCCTACACATGTTACAAGTCAAGGTCGACATTGTAGATTTAAGGAATCCTGCCTCGAGCTTACTGTCCTTCCAGGCTGCATGCTGCAATGGACCCATTGTGAACTATCTCAGACATGTACTGGAACTGTAAAACCGGTTTTATTAGTAGTTAGTAAACCACACTACTATATAATGTTTAACAGTAGGTGCGTTTATACGTAGTAGAGCCATGCTGCAGCTATTTAATAGCATAGTTGTAGCACGAATGGATCGGCTCGACCGGGGAAGAACCACGATCTCACAGAATACCAACGTAAAATAATGGCTTGATGCTGCTGTGTTTCGTATGGTGAGTGTAGAGAACCGGAGACCCTTTTTACTGGAAAAGAGGCATTCTATCTTAGTCCTCACGGCTGACAACGTATCTGCATTTTATTTCGCAAACGAAGATAAGATGTAGATGTCTATGGATCACAGCAACCACTTATAATGAAGTGGTCTGTGTGCTTGTTTGTCACACCAAAAATGATAGATGGTAAATGTTACAGCTTATATACCTACATCTCACTCCTGGGCACAGGACTCCTCTCATCTATGAGTGGATTTTAGGGCAGAGAGGTGTCCACCGCGCAGCCCCAATGCATGTTGGCAGACATCACATGACTTCGAAATATTTTAATTTCTTTGACATGCAGATTTCCTCCCGATGTTTTTCTTCACCTCCGAGCAATTAGTAAATTAGTACCTATTTAAAATGCAGTTGCAATTTAATTGGTGTCGGCGGGGATTTCAACCGCGTTGCTCGCGTACTGCAAAATTTAAAGCGAGGTCTTAGCCCCTTCGCCACCTTGCTCACGGCTCATAACAGCTGGTATGGAATAGATATAGATGGTAGACACAGGCTTGTAATACAAAGGCGTATTCACTGTTTTTGCGAATAGGAAAGTGAATACTCTAATGAAAAAGTATTTAGTCATGGTTAAATGCTTTTCGTTAATGTAAGAATCGACAAACTTAGTGTAAATATTTTTAAGTTTTTGTGACGGAAGCAAAATTAATATCTCATTTCGGACATAAAGGCGAAAAGCCATAGAACTTTTATAATAAGCTTCGTTTTATAAGTCTTCGACACAACTCCGACTATATGTCAAGGACTTTCATAACTAACTATAATATTCAAACAGTTGACATGGTGAAAGTTAGTTCTAGTAGTTACAGAGAATCCTCTCCGTCTGAGGCGGTTATAGCAAATTCTCGCTACCCATGGAATGCCCATGTGCATAATTAGACGGAAACGGTATGATAAATAAGAAGTAAATATGTTGTAATATATAATTTATTTACAGCGACTTAGTGTTTTGATTTAACTTCCAAAAAGTATATAATCACTACGTTTTATTTACTACTTTGTAACTGTAACACGCACCGGTAAAATGTGCACTAACTATGGACGCAGTTTGCAAAGTTCCGTTTAAATTGTTATAAGATTTTAAAATTTTGCATTATGACCGCCACGGAGGTTACATAATATAATTTTTTTATTATATTTTGTTATAATTTATATGGTACAAAAGGCATAACATTGCGATGGAAGTCACCTGTGATTAGGCTTGCCAACCGTCCCGGATTTTCCGGGACGTCCCGCTTCTGGGTTAATTTTGGCCCGTCTCGTCGTAACCCCTTGCGGGACGCCTTTTGTCCCGGAATTCAGTGATTATATGATATTATTAGTATCTATCTCGTACCAACTACACCTTAGCCGTAGCTTCGATACCACTTTTAAATGTATCAGCAGAGAGAGTGTTTTCTCTCTGTGAAAATGCATGGACAGACAGTAGAAATTAGCTGTTTGTTGACCATGTCAAGGCTGAACTACAAATTAACTTTGATTTTTATCAAAAATGCAGTGAATTTTATAACCAATGTGTGTTTTTTTCTAAACAATTTGTATGTGGTGTGTCGTGTCCCGCGTAATATACCCAAGTCCCGGATGTCGAGCTGGGTAATCCCGGAAATGCCTTTTTTGTAGTTGGCAAGCCTACCTGTGATGCACTTCAACAATATTGAGATAAATACTTCTGACTACATCTTTATAATTCTAAGGCGTTTGGAATTGAAATTTTGCTACAATTTATCAACGCTAACTTACTAAATGGTTAGTTAGGTTACCTACTTACTTAGTTTTTTTTTTACTTCATATCGTCTTTAACTAATTGACCAACTCTTGTCTTTATGGTACACATAAAACTAAAAAGGAACTGGTGGATGCAGGCGAATCAGAACCGTGGTTCATGGCGTTACTTAGGGAAGGTTTATGTTCAGCAGTGGAGTGATAATGATAAATATAATGTAGTTTCTAACGATACTTTTCTCGTTTGCGATACACTCGAAGACAACACTTTCGAAGAAGACAAATTTCGAGCTAAACTATGTTGTGGAGTTATCCATCACGATGACTGAAACGTGATGGCTACTTCACATCATGTTTTCGATATATATATATATATATATATATATATATATATATATATATATATATTTTATTCCTTAGACATGAAGGATGTTTTCCTTCACAACCAAGTACGTGGAAAACCAGCTCTTAAAATTTGCTGTAACTATTTAATTGGTGCTGGCGCGGATCGAAACTTGCGTATCGTAAAATTTATAGTAAGCGCTTAGCCACTGAGTTACCACGGCTCCTTTAAACCTTACACTTCCAAAATATTCATCAATTATTTTTTGTTTAACAGATGCGAGTCAACGGAGTATCAGTTCCTAGCAGATTTCGTAGCTGGAAAAGAAAGCACTGCAGGCGGACGATTGGCTCGCTGGTTGGCACCCATGCCGCGAGTTGAACCATCCCTTTGTGAACTTCGAGTGCCGACTTTAGCTGTACGCCCTTCTACGCCTCTGACACTGCCTATCTTCATCAGAGACCAATATGGCGACGCGGTTGTTTCCCCTTCGCTTAAAGTGGAGGTAGGGCTTTCTTATTTTTTGCAATGAGGAAGAAACTTACATCTGAATGATCATCTATATTTTATACTAAATATTTTATGTGAGGTTGAATTAGTATTAATGTTCATAACTTAAAATTTTATATAATATGTTATAAACTTATATATTATACGACCTTTTGATTTTCGCAATAACAATTTAAATTGTATTAAGTTTCTTACGCAAGAGAGATCAAAAGCAACACTTTCCTATCGAATATCAATGCAAATCGGTGGCACCCTTGTTACTATTTTAACTCGTTTAAATACATACATACATAGAATCACGCCTCTTTCCCGTAGGGGTAGGCAGAGACCACTTCTTTCCACTTTAAATCGTATCTTTCGTTTAAATGTATATGTATTATACGATATTATATTAACTTGTGTTACGGCCGGCAGCTGCCCATCCCAGGAATAGAATCCTTCGCGGCCCATAGACGAAGAAGCTACGGGCAGATGCTGGTCGGGCGTCCTAAACGCCAAGGGTTAAGTTTATAATTACACTAAACAATCCGGGGGGAGCGTTACAATTATTGAACAGAGCTTACTTACCTCTATTCAAGGCGACTGGTCCCTCAGGATTCGGTCAGGTCTCGTGTGGATGTATTGTGCTAGAAAGTAAAGGTCAGTGATGTGTATTTGGGTGTGGCTGGTAGTGTTATTGACCTTATTTGACCGTTCCCCCTGCAGCAGTTCGGCCCTCAGCTCCTCTCCAAGCTAAGGTCGCCTTCCGCAGTCACTTTCTTCCTTTGTTACGATTGACTCGCGAAAATGAACACAGAACGTACGGGTCAAAGGTCACCGTTATTTCTAGAATATTAACTACCGCACTAGTAACTAATACAGTCGAATCCACTTATACAGATTCTGCGTTAAACCTAAAGTCCCGGGTAAACTCTCAACACGCGCTACCATTCCCAGTGGTATATTTACTATACGCGCCTAACATAAAATTAGATCTAAGAGCTCCCAAACAAAACGGACTGCCTTCTCTTTCGACGCGAAGAAGACTTCTAATCTTTCGCTCTCGACTCCCACCGTTCAGTAAGCTCGGACGTTCAACACGCACGAACGTCATCCCGTATCAGCCGAGCCGAGAGCCATCTAACGTCGATGCCTGACACCAACGCTTTTGCGTAAACAACTTGACCCGTATATATGTATGTTTCTATAAAAAAAGGAAAAAGAGGAGGTTATGACTATGATCTGGTAATCTAACTAGGATAATCATAGCTCATGATTACTCACCGAATCCATGAAACCCTACTATTGTAAAATAAAACAAAAAAAAAACAAATTATCTATCAGTTTTCCTGTCTGATGCTGTTGTGATTTGCTTCGAAAGTCCAACTCTGCGTCCTATCTCTGATCTTATCGTCTAGACCAGTGATTCCCAACGAGTGGTCCGCGGACCACTGGTGGTCTGCAAGAGCTTAAATATGGCCCGCGAAAGATTTGAATATTTTACCTACCTAATTGTTTTATATAACACGTTTATTATTTTCTCGTCACGCGGGCAGTGCAACACCGCACGTCACTTTAGTAAGTACCTACTAGCTTTTACAATAAATACACAAATAATACTATTAATGAATACTTCTTTCTAGTTTATTATATAATTATGCTAAAAGTTGTGATTATAATTCATTGTTAGATTAACATAGTTATTTCATTCACTTTGTGTTCCCTGCTAACTACGAAAACATCAATGTGGTCCCTGGTCAAAAAAAGGTTGGAGAACCCTGGTCTAGACTATTACATAGAACACGAACGACGATTAACTTTAATTTGTATATTCACTATTGAAATATAATGGTTCGCCTTTGACCGCATCCGATGCAGCTGTGGATGTCACACTAAAATCAGGAGTACATCAAAATTCAAAAAATCCACTTGGAATTTGCTATAAAGTGCTCTTGTTCCATGTTTCTGCTTATGTGCATTTTGATTAACACTTCATTTCTTATAGGAAAATATAGCAGCACGAAAGTATATTAGTATTTTTAATGGAGAAGTTTTTATGCTATCCACTTTGTTATGGGGCTGCAGGATATCAATTTCCATGCCATTAAACCGATCGCTCTCTTCTGCACTCCTTTTCCATATAAACTATAACTATGCCAAATCTCACAATACTCCGTGCGCGCAATAGACTTAAAAAGAGATACAAATTTTTCACAAACAGCCTACCTTTTAAAAAATAGATTCTGACGAATTCACATAATTTTTTTTTAAATAGCTCCTCGTACGTGAAACTGCTACTGTCAGTAAGCATTTACGAGTATGTGGCTTTATATCGTGAGTTTAGTTTTGTATAGCATATTTGGTAAACGTTTTAAAGCTATTGCGAGTTAGACAACGTTTGTTAACAAATCTTGTTCAATGAAAATGTCATGCGTATTCGCGTTAACAGGTAAGTAATTGATATCGCGACATCTGTCGGAAGCAACGAGATCTTGTAATTTTCCTTCGACTCTTCCGAAGGCACGAGGTACATTTTGTAGGCTTCGTCTTTTGAAACACCAAACTTTGAAAACTATTTAAATTTTTCGTCGACTCAACTTCATTCTACTGTATTTTTTGTATAATCTCTTATGCCATATCTTTGCAAAAAAAAACAGTTCGCCAATTGTGTACCTTTTTATAAGGCATTTTTATACCACCATTTAAATATAAAATAAAAATTGCACACCCCTAAATATGAAAAAAATGGAAAAAATGGATGGGAAAAATAAGAGTTGAATTTTGAAAAGTAACAATTTAGATTACATTCTAGTTGTTAAAAAAACATTGAGAGCTTGAGAAGTCCACTCAAAAAGGTCAAATAATTAAACGTATTTTTATATTATATCCCATTACGACTTATTAAAGTCGACTGCTGAAAATAGGCCCCATAGGTTATTTGCCATAGTTGCCTAGCGGGTTAACAACCTCAGTTTTTTTTTTGTTGTTATTAGGAAGACGCTGCTGCCCATCTCCTGATTTGTTTCCCTTTGTCGACACCCACGGGACGATATGGGGATATTCTTACGCCGCCAATACACGGTATGGCATTTTACCGGGTAGTAGTAATCAAATAAATAAAATAACATAATTTAGAATACAGTTACATTTGTCTTGAAATAAAAAGTGGAAATCCATGCGTAGTGCTAGAATAAAATATTTGGCAAGTCATTATTACGTAATTAGACAATTGGAAAATTATACCAATTTGAGAAATAATCTATCAAACAGCCATAATTTTTGAAACACGCGAAAGGTTAATTATTGTATAGATACATGTGAATAAATTTCAACCTTGAATTCCGAGAGCCGAATTTGGTTAGCGTATGTGAAGATAATTTCACAAATGAATATATCACGCGGTGTCTGTGCAACGAACGTTGTTTGGATTTTTCATTCAATTAGTTTGATTATATCAAAAGGTCACCAATATATTACGAGTATTCCAATATACAAGTTGCGCTTGATAAACCGAACTTTAACCACGAAAGGTTGTCGTTAATTAAACACGAAAAGAGACAAATATGTTGTAGTGTAATTATGCGAATCTTGTTTTTATTTAGGAAAAGCGTTTTCTGTCCCAATATTACAAAGAAACTAGTTACATTAAAAATGTTTGTATGATTTGGGAGTCAAAATAGTAAGCGCAAAATCTCCCGAATTTGCTAGACGCTTTTATTCATTACATGCAACCACTTTTAACAACTTATATAATTGAATTCTGACAATTGAACGAAACCCATGAACAATAATAAAATTTTAATAAAAAAGTTAAACCGAACTTACCAAAACTAAAAAAAATAATTACTTAATAGCTTCTGAATTCGGTGCTAATGAAGTGCATGGAAGAATTGCCAGTAAAGCCCTGACTTCACAAGATATTAAGTATGTGGTTATTTCTTTTTAGATTTGATGTTTGATATACTTTTTAGTAAAAGTTCTTTTGATTTGATTAATCTAAGCAATAACACAAAGTTAAGGGAACAACTAAAATGTAGTTTAAATAGGTGTAATATTCTTCCCCTATTTTTCTAACCTCTCCTAGAATGGCCTTTTTTGTTTAAATCTATATGCGACATCCCTGAAGTATAAACTTATTTAAAAAAATATTTAAATCGGTTCTGTCAATACCGAAAAATTGGTGAACATATATAAAAAACAAACGTATCGAATAAAGAACCTCGTTTTTTAAACTCGATTAAAAATGAATTGACTACCCGTATATATGTACATCAGAGCATATTTCTGTTATCGAGTCATAATATTCAGAATTTATTAATTTCTAAGTTTGTTCAATCATCATTATTCTGCCACACAACTATTTCATATATTAGATGGATAGATAACAGTTTATTTTACGCCAAAAATAACATAAATATATTATTCAAATACGACTTTTTATTATAGTTTTATTTGCTTTTCTACCGCGCAAATGGTTGAATAAAATCAATAACCTTATGTTGTTTCGTGTTTGTTCACTCCAATCTCGTAATTCCATACATGCCATTATGTGAAACGAAATAACATTCCGATTGTGGTTAAACAAAGTACATAGCCTATATTATCACACGCAGAATATAACGATGCATCAATTGATATCATATTGGGTAATTTGTCAAAATGGGTCAAGTAGGTCAGGTGTTACAAACAGTCGATCTTCCTATTAAGCACTGACGTACATAATAATACTTTTTATTTTTATAAAACATGTTACATATACAGTTGTTTTAGATCTATTCAACAAACATGTTTTTCTATTTATATAGATATGTATATCATACAAATTGAATTTAGGTAGTAGCTACATGATAAGATAAAACAATAGAACACCTTAAACAACATCTTAAAAACTATTAACATAACATAAAAAAATTATGTCTAAAAATTAACAAATTAGGAGTTTTTTAATCATATTTTAATTTATTTATGAAAATCCTAATATCACTTTCCCTTTATTTAAAAAAATGGTGTTTTCATTTATAATTTTTTACTGGCAACTGAACAGACATATTTCTGTGGCTAACCGACTACAGAACCAGAGTACGAAATCTATCCAACTACATAGAGGTGTAATACAGGATGACTTTATATCTCCGAAACTCTTCACCACTGAATTGGAAGACGTTTCAAGCTACTGGACTGGAAAGGTTACGCTATTAAAAATAATGGCGAGTATATCACTCACCTTCGATTTGCCGATGATTGTTCCTTATGGCAGAAACGCTGGAGGACCTAAGCACTTACAATATAAGATGCTGCTGTCCATCTTCTGCCTCAGTTTCCCTCTGTCGCCTCTTACGACACTCACAGGAAGATATGGGATAGTGGGTATTCTTACTCGCCACTACATGAGGAAAAATGTTTTCGAGGTGAACCATCGTTATTATTCAGTGCTTGTAACGTTGGTTATGTAATGGGTGATATCCAGAAGAATTCAGTAGTATCCACACGGACTGGCTAAGTCTGAAGCTTTGAACTCGAGCTGCATCGTTGGTGCGTTTTCGACAGCCGAGCTTATTACTGAATGAATACCTCGCGCACTTCCATACGACGGAGTGGTGAACTGTCCAAGGTCTAACAGCCTTTGATTAGCTGCAAAAATTGCTCTCCGATTGGTGGTACACGTGCGTTAATTCCTTGTCTTTGCAAACACGGTAAACACTGTAATTTTGCACAATTTCATAGTTTCTGCCGTTCGATTATTTTTTTACGTTATAGGTAACAAAGCGTACTTAATGAGGTCACGGTAAACACTGTCAGCTGTTGGTCAAATAAAATAATAGAATCCCCGAGGGAATCCGGTCTGGTCTGGCCCATTCCTCTAATCCGGTCGTCCAGATATTGATATTGAATTAATAAAACTGTTAAGAGTGCACCCGATGGTAAGTGTATAACAACTTTAAACCATCGATTGCTACCACCATGTTTAAAAAAGGGCCGTAGATATGTTATCCGCCTTGAGAACTTAAATACAATACTTCAAGGTCTATAATTGTGCTTTCTGTCTTATCGTTAAAACTGTAATACACCAGTGGCATCACAGCGCCAGAAATACATAGTTACTTGAGCGATGAGCGAGAACGCCCAGTCATAAAAGTGGTCCCAACTTGTAGTTAACCCTGATTTGATTTGTCGCTTTCTTTCCAGATTGTAGTTCAGCGATTAGATGATAATACTAGCCGAGCGACAACAAACGAGAGTCGTCAGAGAGTACCCGACGTGTCCTATCAGCCCACAGTGCGAGACACGATGTGCTTCCAAGCCATAACAATGATGAAGGTTTGTTATTATGTATGCTATAAAATTATATTAATGTATTATTTTGAATTTACTAAATGTTTTAAAGAAAACACTAGAACTACGTGTGTATAATAAATTAGTTTTAACTAGAATTTGTTTTAATAAAGAAGTCCCCTGGAAAATGTACAATCTAAAATGTAAAATATAGAATTTCGCAGCAAGTATTTAAAATTTTGCGAAGACTGTGGCGCCGCGTCTAAGGGACATCTTTGCAAAAGAAAGACACCAGAGACTATCTCAAGTTTAAAGAAGTAACTCTTTGTTTAAGGGTTTTACGAAGTAAACCTGAGATAATCTCATTTGCAGTCGCAATAAACTTTTAAAATTAGCCTGTAGCATTAAGCAATTTAGAATCAATAAAGCGTATATTTTACTGTATGTATGTATCTCTGTATCTATCTCCTTGTATTTGATATGGTAGACGCTGGAAGTATGGTTCACCTACGGTGTGAACTGTGTTAAGCTTAAAAGTAAATAAAATCTGAATATCCACTCTAGAAATTTGTCACACAGTATTTTCAATACTTGAACACACATTAGTACAAACAGAACAAAAAATGAGGAGAAAGAAAGAAGAAAATGAGGAGGAGAGAGTAGTAAAATAGTAGTAAAATAATTACCCGTCTCCAACTTTACCTACATGCCATCCTGTAAATTAATTAACGAACGAGGTTCTGGCACCCGATGAACGGCGGGAAAATTAATGGTGATGAGAAACCAAGGACCAAATACGAGGATGTTGGTATAGCGTTCGCCAAGTGCCATGGCAAGGGTAGTTAATATGAGTAAGTCTTTAATATGCTTCACGTTCTTCTTGGAAAGGTTTGATTGGATTCAAAAGGCTGATAATAATGCCAAGATCGTCTGTTAAATGGAGAATGTTAAATAAATTATTTTAATTTAATTTCAGGCATACCAAAACTACTCTTTCGAGGAGTTGAGATTGTACGGTAATTCGTGGTCGGATGGGATATCCGCAGGTGAAAGGGTTTCAGGGGGTCGTTTTCCACCGGAACGTTTACCGGTGCACACGCAGACTGATGGGTCTTACCTCGCCACGTGGGTTCCACGTATACCTGGGCGTTATGTCTTTAAATGCACGCTGGACGATCAACCCGTTGCTCAGGTTAGTGAAATAGGTTCATATATTTTTAGCTAGATTCCTCTAATATACTTATATGGCTCGGCATATTGAAAACAGATGATTTGAAGATAAAAGATCTACATATTTCGTGTTTCAGAAACTAGTTCTATTACTACTACATCAACCCGTCAACAGTCAACTGCTGGACATGGGCTACAGCTGTTGCAGTTGACTGTTGATGATGACTGTAAGTAATGGTTACACCGACATCCATAAGAAGCAAAAAGAATTTCTACACTTCCCTAAGTCGCGTCTGACGGCACCCCGTGATCAGATGGAGGCATAGTTATTCTTATACCACCTCCACCGCAGCGGGGTAATATCGTCATCATTATCGTTATTACGGCCCATAACAAGTTCACCACTGAACATAGGCTTCCCCCAAGAAATGCCACAAAGCACGGTCCTAAGCCGTGTTCTGTGAGAGTTTTCTTGCACTTCTTAACAGGTCGTCACCCTAAATGGAGTTGGGGACGCTATAGTGATAACTCTGGTTTCACGGCAGATATCCACATCACGACATCAATCACGCAGAAAAACTCCGAACAAAGTCACACGGCTAGCACGACATCTCAGATCCAGATGTCATCACTGGCAACATACACTGGTTGTATACTCGTATACCCGGGGTAATTTAACTTTTGTGAATAAACCAAAATTGTTTTCTGTTGTTTCAGGAAGTGTCTTTAGAAGTTCTTAAAGCATGTGAGGATGAAAGTGATGATAAAGCGGTGCAAACTGTTGGACCGGGTGGCAATGTGGATGCGGATGAAATGGAATCGAAACTACGACGTTTTGCGGCGCAATGTAGCGCCGGGTTGCGCGTTCGTGCCAGTCCGAGTCTCCAGGCTGAGGAAATCGGACGCGTGCCCCCTGGTGGCATTGCCGCGTTCGTTGAAGAGGTGTGATTTTTTTTTACAGTCTTCATTTTCAGAATGCGACTGTCAAAAGCGTGCACATCTTCAAGATTTACTTAAAGTACTGGTGAGTTTAGAATAAACACCCTCGCACTATTAATTCTAAATTGCGTAAATTTTTCGAGTGTTTTGCAATAGATACATCCTCGCTGGAATATGTAGCGTTGTTACAACCTGTAGACAAATCGAGTCGCCTACCTTCGAAAAATCCCGATAATTAAACCTGGGCATTGAAAGTTTAAAATTCTTCTAGCGTTCATTATTTCTACCGTAAGGATTGACAATGGGAGCACCTTTTACGGTAGTCCGGGTGTTTAACGTCTGCCGCAAACGATATGGTTGTAGCGCCATCTATCTGATACCCTAGGTCTTGATAAGCCCATCGGTGACTACAGAAGTGCATAGACATCTGCAGCCAGCTTCAAAAGAAGACTACAGATGCGTTGTAACATTTGAGGGCTAAGATGAAATACTTCATAGCCTGTAATTATACTTTAGATCGGAGCACAACAATGCAATCACTGCTAATTGGCGACAGAAATAGATACCTAGCTTTCTCCTATCCAGACAGATTTTTAGGCAAAAAGTGTATTAACATCTAGTAGGTTAGGTGGGCAGGTTGTTTTAATTAACGTTTCAATTTCTAGGTGGTGAACAAGGACGGCACGTGGGTGCGCCTAAGCGAAGAGTCCAAACACGCATATGCGTATGGAGCTGTAGGCATCGCATGGTGCCTACAGCATCATCGTCAGCTCGACCGAGTACTGCTCGTTCCTATCGAGCCTAGTGAGACCCAGGTAATCAAAAACAACAACGTGAATTTATTTTTGTATAATGACTTCGATTTTGACTGATACGTTTTAGGTAATTTGCAGTTTAGATTCTAATTTAAAAAAGTAAGAAATCTTCATCACCTTTTTACTAGGTGGTAGTAGTGTCTACGAATCTATATATATATATATATATATAGGAGGTATATTTGGCCGCAGAAATAGATGAATTTCTGCCGTCAATTAGCTGTGCCTACTGTGTTCTAGTTCTGAAGGGAGTAGAGAGAAATGTATGCAGCGCTCCGTCTTTCCTTTTTTTGTTAGTATGAGTCATCATTTAATTTTTGTATTTTTTTAAAGTCATGAGGATGTGATACGTTCGTCAGATGGATAAAATTAAAATTATAAGGGTTTCTTGTACAACTAAGGACACAATTACAGTTAGGGTTATGAGGTACAATTACATAGTCAGGTTTTAATTAATTTCATAGATAATTTTATATGATGATTGATAAATCAGCCCTAAGACGAAAATGATATAGGTTTGTACTTGCCTTTTTCCTAGTGTAAAACTCCAGGCCGTTTTGTTTACATATGTTTATTTATTTAAATATTTCGATTTTAAGTCATATATGAAACAGGATTTTAATTGTAGGCTTGTATCCACAGTCCAAGAAAAAAACATAATTTGGGAGTAGATCAGTGTGCGTGCGTGCATGCGTGTGTGTGTGCGTGTATGCGTGCGTACCTGTATGCACATTTGCGCGCGCTTACGCACGCGCTTGCGTGTGTGTATGTTTGTGTGTGTGTGCGTGCGAGTGTACGATTTGCATGTGATTTATTAATATATTTATTAAGGTCTAATTTTTTTTGTAGATGCTTAAAATATGGATTTAATTACTACGACTGGATGTTACCCGATGCCGTGTAGTGTAGTGGCGGCATAGGGTATCCCACTACCCCATATTATTCCGTTGGTGTCGTAAGAGGCGACAGAGGAAAACTGCAACAGAAAATTCCTGATAACAACTTAAAATAATAAATAACTGTAGTTGTCATCCATGCCAAGCGTGGCAACAATACCAAATATCCCCCTATAAAGTAGGCAGTATGTATCTAAAAGCCTGTGGGGAAAACGTTCATTCAGCAGTGGACTTTTGATAGGTTGCTGTAATAAATGAATGGTAAGGATATGAGCCCAGGTTTAATTTTTATGATATTAGCGGTTATTTTAAGAAAAAAATTATTTATAGACTGAAGAGGTCGCGGCGACGTCTTGGTACGGAAACGCAGATGCTCAGGCCGAAGTTTCCTCGTGGACTCAACAGGAAGAAACGGACCTTACCTCCGATGGTGACGGTCAATTTATTTTTAATTAATGAGCAAACTTCTAATTTATTTCAAATTTTTTAATTATAAAATATTTAGTTATTTAGGTACGTCTTTTTTAAATATTATTGTACTTTGAAACTTGCCGTTACATAAGTATTTATTTTTGTTTTCTGTTTATAAATACGTACATGAAATTTAATGTTTTTAATGCTTTTTTTGCAGATACTGATTTCGAAGAGCGTAAATTTCCATTCTCCATCGATATTTGTAATGATGTAAGTTATTAATCTATTCAAACATATACATACAAGAAAGAAGTATACATACATACAAGAAAGAGTTTTGGTGAATCCTTTGAAATGTCAAGCCATACTTGTGGGTAGCTCAAGAATGCTAGCTAATATTAATAAATAAACTATACATGGATATCATATATATATATATATATATATATATATATATATATATATATATATATATATATATATATATATATATATATATATATACAAATAAATACATATTAATATAAGTATATGTCATGGATGATTCAGTGTCATGAATCATTCATGTATGTATTAAAAATGTCATGTAGTAAATAAAATTTAAATGTCTGTCTGTAATATTGAAACAACTGGCTTCTATTAAGCTCAGGAGGGTATTCGCTTGCTATTAAGATATGGGTAACCAGACTAATTTTTTTTTTGACACAAAACGGAAGGTTCAACCTATTATGATGAAATTTTACGATCATATGAGAGCAATTCCAGGGGTGAACTAGGTTATATATTTTATACGAAAAATATCAACTAATTAAGGCAATGGTTTTTAAACATCATTTGATAAACTGTATGAGGTGTAAAATAGATTCGAACCAAACTTTTTTGGGTTTGCAAATTTTACGAAAAATGTCCTTATACTTTATCTTCCATACCTTAAAGTCTTAATGCTAAATCTATTCTTAACCTTTTTTCTTCAAAACCATTTTACAACAAAACTATAAATGTGAAAGAATAATGATAAGGTGGAAAAACATTTTCCTATATCGCACATAGTTTTCGAGATAATTACGATATTTGATAATTGATCTAGTTGCGCAATCACCACTATTATGGATCTTTAAGGTTTTTTGCGAATGAAGTTGCGTGTAAAATAAATCATAAATCTTTATTTGCACGGTATAAAAAGATGTTACAATTTATATAGTGCAATCGCATTTCGCTAATAATAGCATGATCATTATAATTCTAAAATATTTAGACAATATTAATAATAATTTAAATCTAAAAAATCTTTTAAGTCATAAAAGCATTCAATTTTTAACCAATCATACAAATGTTTCTTATATAGTCTTTCGCTTAATAATTTAAATTCTTTAGGTATTTTATTATAAATTTTATTTAGGCAACCTTTGTTATATTTAACGAGGCTAGGAATAACATCAAGTTTGTCTGAGTCTTGACTATCTGAGTCTGAATAATGACATATTTAAAAACAAACACACCAACTTCATAAATGTATAGTGACGGGAGGGGTAATATAACAAGTCTTTTAAATAGCGGTTTACAGGATTCCTCTGGCGATATCCCGCATATTGCAAGAATACATTTTTTTGGGCAACGAATGCTCTACATGGATTTTTAATTTGTAACTGTGACATAATTCTTGTAACTCACAAGTGAATTTTCCTTTTTCTAATATATTTATGTTTATATCTCTTGCTATAACCATGCGCTTCTTAGTATTATACTTTGTGATTAAACTATAAAGTAAGTTATAAAAATACTGATTATTATAAAGGCAACGACTTATTATAAGCTGTGTGATGGTAGAGAAAGACTTTGTCCAATGCAGCGCAACATAACGCAAAAAAGTTACAAAATAAGTACAACTAGTACCGACACGTACATTGTCATGTTGATTAGTGTCGATTGCATCACGTGGTGTTGCGTCGCTTTGTGTTGTTTTCCGTCGCTTGTCTAGATCACTGGCTTAGAAAATACAACATTTCGTTTCATCCTGTGGGTTTTGTTAGAATTTATTTTTTCCATCGTAGAGTTCAATAAAACTAGGCGTCATCACATTCTCCTTATCCTCTGTCGATATTTTAAGGTGGATTCACTCGTCGCCACTGTTAAACACTTTCTGATTGCAATGGATTAACAATCAAACATCTGAACACGTGAAGCTTGCCTTATTTCCGTAAAAGTACAACGACAGCACAATCTGACAGCTCAAACGTCATTCCATCAACGTTCAGAAACTATAACATCCTTGATAGCAAATAATTCATCATGCATATACAATTGTATGTGTTGTCTTCGCACACGTTTAAATCAGAAACCGTTGAGTTTACAAAAGTAAAAGATTCTCATAGCTAAACGATTTGCGCCATGTTGCAGAAATATGGCGTATACTGATATCGAGAAAATAAACTTCTTGCCAGACTTTTTCAACTAGTTGAAAGTCCGTCCGGTAATAACGCAACGCACCCCAAAAACCCAACGCTTTAAGCGCAAAGCGCGTAGATGTAAAAATTAAGAATTACAATATTTCGTCGCATGAAATCGTATCTAACAATCATGTTCAATATATAAATGATAAAAAACACATTGTCAGTAAAACAAATGATTGTTGAATTTTTTTTTAATCCATTAATTGCTATTTTTACATAAAAAACATTGTTTTACTGGCTTATGGTGTGAATTTATCAAGTTCGCATGGAGTGGTAAACGCGATAAATTTTGAAAATATCAATTGTTCAACTCAATCTGTTTATTTAATTTCTGCTTGTATACTTGTAAATAGTGTGGTCAATAAAGTGTATTTTGTTATTATATCGTATGATACGCAGTTAGCAACTTCTGTTTGTATACGAATTATGATTCATTTCTAAATATGGTTACAGAGTGACGAGCCATCGAGTCCTTTCATGTTTGGTCCGGAGCCCAGCAAAAGAAGTCGGATCGCTCGCAAAGCGTCCTGCTCCATGTCCTCCCCGAGGTCTGTTCCTGCATTATTTTTATTTACATAACCCGTCGAATTAATACTTAAATATACTATATGTTCAGTAGAAAGAATTTACATAAAATTTTAAGAGAAATAATATCCGCCCAATTTTTAGAAAAAAGGTCGATATCCTTTTTAGCGTTACAAATGTCAAAGAAATTTTCTCAAATTTTGACTAATGAGCTTGAGCCGTTTTCTATAAATTCTAAATCGCACAGCCTATTTTTGTCATGTCGGCTGCCAGGCCCATATTCCGCTACCGGTCTTATATATTATTTAAAGCCAGTTTTCTCTAGAGGAAAGTTGTGATACTAAAATGTTTATATCTGATAAATGTGTATTACCCCTTTTAGTTTACCGTTTTGAGTAAGCACATCAGTCTTGGGAAAATCAAGTTCGTACCACATGTCCTTGTTTATATATCAGGAGCGAAAGGCTAAAATTGTTTAAAACTTACTCGAGTGTCGCGTGGCTTTATAATTCCACTGGATTATCGTGATACAGACAGTTTTTTGTTGACTATTAGGCTTGTCTGCAATTGTCTTTTGATTAGCTGTGTCACACCATAAATTATTAGTCTATGTCAATATTGGCAATATTTTTGAAGGGTACGATAACAATTTTATCAATTTACTGAACTGTTTTCTCGTCACCAGTTCCCAGGTTTTTATGGCTATATTGATGATACTTTAATACAATGGAATTAACTGGCTATGATCATTAGGCCGATAGCTACGGTACTCGTATTGTGTCATTGCGCTTTTCTTTTTTTACAATTGGTAATCAGGTGCAACAGAAATAAATAATTTAATAAATAAAATATACACTGATGTTTGGGATCATTAATTATTTGCATGCACTCGCATCACTAGTGATACGGGACTTTTATCAAGGTAGTAATAAATTTCTAACGCCTTAAAAGTCACATAAAACCATTTTTTTTATCTCAGGAGTGTGCTCATCCTGACAGTAATCCTGATCGAAGCTATTTTCCTAGATATTTCAATTTTATTAGCGGCTTGTAGATGGATGAGATGAATGAGAGGATGGTCTTAGTGGCTTATAGATGGATGAGAGCTTTTGAAAGGTTTTAGAAGTACCTTTTATGGATATCTTATGTGCAGACGTTTCCAACGCAGAAACAACGGCAACAGCAACGACTGGTGGTCAAAACTGCGACCTAGCAACAACGTAGAGGACGCTAACGTACAAGAGGTAAATTCTGTCATATAATATGAACAATTAAATAGCATAATAGATAACAGGAAATGTACAAGAAAGGCTTCGCCAAGTAGCTATGTATTGTTAGGGTGTAGGCTACCCAGAAAGCTTTATTGTTTTAAAACGTTTTGTGTTTAAAGTTTTTAATATTAAATATTTTCACGGAATAATCAACTAGCATTTATACAAAGTTTCATGCTTCTGAAGCAATTTTCTAAACACTTATTTGTCATCATGACATTAAACTCCACTTCTGGAAACGGCCTCACAACGGGTGAGGCAGCGAAGAATTTTCTTAATCGTCACGCTTGGCAAGCGGGTTGACGAACGTAGTACCTGAATCTTGAATCTTTAACGCTGAGATAAAGTCACGCGTATGAGCCCTTATACTATCGCACAGCAGAGTACCTACTGACAATCATCTGTGCGGTAGTCCACTGCTAATATAGGCTTCTCATATGCGACACAGATACAGTACAGATTACAGAGTACAGATTTCCGCTTCATTCATATTTAGAGGCACAGACGATATGGTTCTATACAATTTTCAAAATCGTCAGACATGAAATATACTCATCTGTGCTCGGCATTTCTCTGTTGAATATGATTTGTGGTGCAGTAAGACTTCAAAGAGCCAAAGTCAAATGTTCTGTTCTAAAATCTCGGTTGTAAATGACAAACGAAGCAGTAGGCGTATCATACTGTGGAGACCGTGCTTAGTCAAACGTAATATAGAGAAAATGATAGCGCAAACACTATACATGATGCCAATTCGTAACTAATAATTAAAATATTTAATTAAAAAAAAACATTTTGTTCTTACTACAAAAATTAAAGGAATCAATTATCAGCGTCTGTCTTTCATCACAGTGTTGATCTCTTCAACAGTCTCAGAATTGAGGGTCACACCCATGTCCAACAGTCAGATGTCAAATCCACCAGTTTCCATGGATGAAGGATTGAATTATTTTAACTGTATCCGTATAGTTATTGTTTATGCTTAGATTGGTTTCTCTTTAAGTGAATTATTATTCCTGAAAAAAAAAATATTATCTCAAACCTCTATTTTTTTATAATACGTTTTTCTAACGTCGTTATTCGCCAGACGGCAATCGAGCCCCGAGCCACTTGTCGCCTGGCGCAGACCGGCACGCAGACGTCGCCCGATAGGTACGCTGAAGACGCACTCGCACGCATGTTCAACACGGCTCCCAATGTACACGAGGTAAGCAATACACATAAAATACAAAAGTATAATAATCTTATTGTATATGTTTTGCATTTTAGATAAGTTATACGAGAAGTGAGCAATATAGGAATATATTGCTATCTTAAATCCGTATTTTTTTAGGACCAATTATTGGTTAAAGTTCATTATTGTCAACTATAATTTCTTTATTTGATTACATACATGTGTTTTCCGTACTGGCCGATATAATACTATACTGTGGCACATAGCCGTTACAGATCTATATTCCAACAACTCATGCTCAACTGTGGGTTGCATTGTGCTGATACTGATGATGAAGATAATAACTTCTTCTAGGAATCAAAAGAAGAGAAAGCGAGTCCAAAGAGTGTAGCCCGGGATAGAATCGCGAGTAGAGCGCGTATGTACACCCGTGCATCTCCGCCTCCACTGCCCGCCCGCAACGTCGCTTCGACATCGAGCGCCACTTGTACTGCACCGCCAAAGAAACATGCCCTTAGTCCCGCGCAAGCTGAGTGTTTGCGAGCTATTTTCGCTGCTCTGCTGTGGCACGAAGGTATGATTTAGCGTGTATGTAACTTCTAAATGTTATTTTATTAATTTTATAGGCTGTCGGACTCGGAGGTTTTCTCTGTAATCTTTTGTACTTAATGTTATACTAAAACGTTATCAAAGCTGCATTGAAAACGTGTTCAAGGTACTGGACTGGAAACGATACGGTATTAATATCAATGGTGCATGAGGATATAGTCATTATGGCATAATCGCTGGAGAACCTTAGCACTATTCTCTATGATAACAATAATGTCTCACAAAGGATAGAACTTAAAACGAACATGGACAAGATTGTGTAATGTCCATGTCACATCTATGCCGACCTTGAGTCATTGTGGGATCACTACACTCGAAGTTGTCAACGGGTATTACCTACGAAAAATTGCCCGACTAGGTAAATCTTACTTCAAATGAAAGGTTAATCAACAGATTCAGCTGCTGATCCTCGGCTGGGTAGCGTTCGAGGGATCGCTACCCATTTTCTCATCGGGTATATCTCAAAACTTAAGAGTATTCAAACAGTGCTTGATGCCAGTGATGACATATGGGTTTGATACGTGGTTCATCATTGCTGGCCGTATGAGAAAACTCAAGGTCACTCAGGGAACTATGAAGAGGGTAATACTCAGAGTTTCTCGGCGTGAGAGAAATTGAAATGTATATATTCGCAATAGAGTCAGTAATAGACATAGCCTAACGGATCTGTAATATGATGTGGCAACAGGCAGGTCATATAGCTCGAAAACCCGACAACCGATTGAGTGTAAGCGAAGTATAATTGAGCTCCTTACAAGATGGTGTGACGACCTGGAAGTCGATGGATGCAGGTTGCTCTGGACCGTGCTTTATGGCATTCCTTGGGGGAGGTCTATATTCAGCTTGATAGCGTTTTCTTTACTAGTCGTCTGAGACTTGTGTGAGTTAATTGCCTGAGAAATGTGTAAAATAATTGTGCAATTTATGTTGTGTAGTGAGGTATATAATATTTAAATATCTTAACTTATTTTTATTGTGTTAATGTTTTTTTTTTATAGGATAAGGGTGACAAACGAGCACACAGTCCACCTGATGGTAAGTGGTTGCTGCGGCCCATAGACATCTACATCTATCCTCTATTACAAATCTAAATGTAGATGCGTTGTCACCCGTGAGGACTAAGATGGAATGCCTCATTTCCAGTAAAAAGGGCCTCCGGCCACCTGCACTCACCAAGCGAAACGCAGAGGTAAACCTCTACTTCACGCTGGTTTTCTGTGAGGTCGTGGTACCACCCCGGTTCGAGCCGGCCCATCCGTGCGACAGCAAAAGCTGCCGCGTGGCTCTACCACTGTTAAAATGTTATTTTAAGATACGTAAACCATACCCTTTTTCAAAGTGATATAATTTATACGATCGTATTTTATAATGCTAGTTATTTCCTAAATGCGGTCCGTAATCAATAACTCAACTTCATTCAGACGTCAATCAAAACGACATCAAAAAAGTTAAAAGTCAATCGCAGGCTGGTGCTGCGTCTGTAATGCGAACCTGACGTAAAAAAGTGACATATTATACAGTAAAATTTAATAATAGTGTATACTCCTTTCGTCGCACTCGTTTCGTAAAAGAATAAAATATTTTAATTACAATTGTTTTTTAATAACACTTATTATTGTACCATATTAAAAGAAGTAGTTTAGTTTAATTTAATTTTCTTTTGTTGTGTGTAATTTCATCTGATAACATGAGATCTACATCCATCCTCAGTTAAGAATCAAAATGCAGATGTGTTTACACCCCTGAGGACTAAAATTGATTGCCACATTTTCAGTTAAAACAGCGCTCTTCGCTTGTCTACACTCACCATACGAAATAAGCCAGTATTAGGCTGCTGTTTTACGTTGGTATTTTGTGTGGGCGTGGTCCTTCATTGTTGCTACAACCACAATACACAATAACTGTATTACGTCTCTACCACGTATAGAACTCAAAATCAATGCTTTAATGAAATCAAGTAAATCAATCAAGGTATGAACCCTAACGCTCCCATGAAGTGTGAATGTTGTAACTTTATTATTAGGTTGCATGCTGAATGATGGAGTTTCGAATTTAAAGAGATGGAAGGAATACTTTGAAAGCGTGTTTAAGAGTGAAGAGTCGTCTGAATTAAGTGAAATCGAAATTCCGAGAGAAATGGTGAGAGGTAGGGAGATAAGTGTAGATGAAATAATGAAACCAATGAAAAGCATGAAAGCAGGTAAGGCAGCCGGATATGATAGAGTATCACTCGAAATGCCAAGGGCTGGAGAGGGAGTGGTTGCAGGCCTGCTGTACACCTTGTTTAATTTATGTTGGGAACTGAAGCGGGTACCGGAAGACTGGTGCAAAGCCGTTGTAGTCCCAATATATAAGGGAAAGGGGTCACAGCAAGACAGTAAAAATTACCGTGGTATCAGCTTGCTTACCATTGTGGGTAAACTGTATGCTAAGGTGTCAATTGAAAGAGTTATGGAAGAAACTGATGGAAAAATTTGGGATGTGCAAGCTGGATTTAGAAAGGGGATGGGGTGTACGGATCAGGTCTTTTCCATGTGCATGATTGCGGAGAAATTTTTGGCCAAAAACCAGAAAGTTTTTTGTGCGTTCATGAACTTAGAAAAGGCTTATGACACAGTTGACAGGAACGTGTTATGGCAAACACTGACCTTATTTGGGTTGAGCGTTGGTACAGGCATTAAAGCCTCTTTATATGGACTCTAGTGCTTGTGTCAGGATCAACGGGGTCTACTCGGACTGGTTTGGCATTCAAGAAGGTGTCAGACAGGACTGTGTGGCTTCCTCGTGGCTATTTAACTTATTTATGGACAGCTGTTTGCAAACTTTGAAAGTAGAAGAATGCGGGTAAAGAATGGGTGAGTTAACTGTCAAATGCCTTTTGTACGCCGATGATCAAGTCATATTTGCGTCGTCGGCGGCCGAATTGCAAATGATGGTTACATTAATGAACAGGACATTAAAAGAAAAGGGAATGAAAGTGAATGCAAGTAAGACGAAAGATATGGTTTTTGAAAGAGAAGAAAGTAAAACGGTATGTGAAATAAGAATAGAAGGGGAGTTAGTTGAGTAAGTAGATGAGTTTGTGTATTTGGGATGTGTGTTTAGCAGGGATGGTAGATATTATAAGGATATAGAACGACGAGTGAACGCAGGAAATAGAGTGAATGGGGTTCTACACTCTATTGTGAGAAGTTAGAATGTGTCCAAAAAGGCACGTATGGCAATTCACAATGCTGTGTTAGTCCCAACTTTAATGTATGGTAGTGAAAGTTGGGTGTGGCAGAAGAAGCACGAGAGTAGAATAAATGCTGTAGAAATGCAATCATTAAGGAGTATCTAAGGGATGAATCTGAATGACAGAGTGAGAAATTGTGTAATAAGAGAAGAGTGTGGCTTGCAAGATGATGAGACCAGGATTAAGAAATGAATGCTCCGGTGGTTTGGGCATGTAGAAAGAATGAATGAGGAAAGAGTGACAAAGCAAATTTATGTTGCAGAGGTGAACGGCAGAGTCGGGAAGGGGCGCCTTAGACGAAGATTTATCGATTAAATCGGCGATACATTAAAAATGGGCCAGATTAGAAGTAGCCTTAACCGGCGAGCGTGAGCGAGATATATGGATGTATAAGTAGTGATGGGTTACCTTCTTCTTTTTTTTTTTTTTGGTCACGATGCGCTAAATCACTTGCTCTCCCCTTGACTATTATATTTAATCGCTCTCTGCGTGAAGGGATATTTCCGCATCAATGGAAGTGTGCACACATAGTCCCTGTACACAAGAAGGGATCACGTACAGAAATAAATAATTATAGAGGCATTTCTATTTTGAACACCGCGGCTAAAATCCTTGAACGAGTAATATATAACGTAATTTACTCCACGCTTTCACGTGCCTTCCCTGAGCAGCAACATGGTTTTTTACAAAGGCGATCCACCACTACGAACCTGGCAAGTTTTTCTTCTTTTGTCCTTGAAAATATGGATCAAGGTGGGCAGGTTGATGTGATCTACACTGATTTTGAAAAAGCTTTCGATCGTGTGGATCACATGATCCTGCTCAACAAATTACAAATATTAGGGATTCACGGTGACTTGCTCCGGTGGACTGAATCATATCTCACAAACCGCTCACAAGCAGTCGTGATAGGTGGTTTCCGTTCGAACTACATAAACATACCTACAGGTGTTCCTCAGGGCTCTCACTTAGGTCCACTTTTTTACAATGCCTACCTATATGACATTGGTTCGTGCATTGTACACACAAATTACCTCATGTATGCAGATGATAAGAAGATTTTTTGTAAAATTAACACCATACATGACTTCCTATTGATACAAAAGGACCTGGACCGTTTATTTGAATATTACAAAATAAATAATATAACTGTTAATGCAAGAAAGTGCGAATGTATTAGTTTTACACGGAAATCTAAGCCAATTCTAAATAAATATCACTTTGACGGATTAGAAATCAGCCGAAAAGTAAGTGTTAGGGATTTAGGCGTAAATTTTGATCATAAAATGATACTATCCGAACACATTGATTACGTTATCAGTAAAGCCTATAAAAACCTTGGTTTTGTTCTTCGCATCTGTAAACCATTCTCGAATATTAATGCAATTAAAATGGTTTATTTTGCGTATGTCAGAAGTGTTTTGGAATATGCTAGTTCGATATGGTCTCCACAGTACAATGTCTACAAAAGCCGCCTTGAGCGTATTCAAAAAATATTTGTTAATCACCTTAACTTTCGCTGTCGGAATAAAATCGATACTTACACAGACAGTTGCACTGAGCACGGTCTCTTATCTTTGGAACACAGGCGCATTTTGCTTGACATGGCTTTGTTATATGATATAATAAACAGTAATATTGACTGCCCATATCTTGTCTCAAGAATCACCTTTCGTACTCCAAAATTCCGCACCCGCAATACTACATTGTTACAGACTCCCTGGCATCATTTAAACTACTGTCGAAACAATGTTCTTTCGCGGCTTGCTCGTACATATAATGAACAATTTGGACACATTGACCTCTTTGCGAAATCTAAACTTACGTTTAAAGATTACATCAAGAAAACTTTTAAGAAATAGAGCAGTTGAAGTTAAAATCACATACAATCATATATTCTCTCATCTATTTTTTCTATATGTATTTTTGAGGCTACTAATATAAATATAAGTACTTAAGTTATTTCATTTAATATATATTATAATTAATTATTTGTATTATGTTTATATATTTAAGCATTTAATATGTATATATACATAAGTAAATATATATATATATATATATATATATATATATATATATATATATATATATATATTTAAAGGTAATGTAATATATCATTCTACCTGACTATCTCTCCTGATCTGTAAACTTATGACCACCTTCATTACATTGAATTGCTTATAATTTTGCTTATAATTTATCTATTAGATTGTTCTTCTTTCCTTTTCTTCTAACAACAATACACCTACCATCAAGCAATATAAGGGAAACCTGTTATTGGCCATACTTTTAGTTTATTACATTAATGTTAATATTTTCTATATACGCTGTTGGTTTTCTAAATAAATAAATAAATAAGAGGCGAGAGAGATGTGTCAGGATTGCGCCAAATAAAAGTCCATAGCAGTCACCCAGAGGGGTAGGCAGAGACGCCTACCCCTCTGGGTGACAGGCGTGAGTGTTTTTGTTATGTTTATTATTACTGGCTATATTAACCATGCCCGTATAACGTTGGTGAGTTGTGCGGCAGGAATCGTTCACGACGCGATCGCGTGCGCGGCGTTCCTCAAGTTCCACCCGCAGCTTCCGAAGCAGGGCGCCCGAGTGGTGACGCGCGGCGCCGCCCGCGACCCGCCCGCGCCGCGCCCGCAGCGGCACTCCGTCGAGGTCTCCAGCTCAGGTGAGCCGCTTCTATTAGCTTCGCGTCTACCTATCTGTCTAACTATGTAACGGAATATTTTAATGTAATTTTCACCAACCTGTAGACGGCCGATAGACTTGAAAATTTTCATTCGTATCAAGTACCATACAATAATTTAATAATTTTATCCTAGTATTATGATCAGGATCACCAGGATAAAATAAAATCTGTATATGTATATTACACGATTAGCTTGACTTTTAGGTATGTATGAATCAATATAATGGAATTTTGTTATTTAGTTTTTAACTACTTACAGACGTCTGAATAAAAATAAATTTTGTAGATGTATTACAACTGATGACTTATGACCTAGTTATTCTCAATAGGGTAATAACAAGCCATGGTCAATGCGTGATGGTTAAGTTTTTTTAAACTCTTAACATTATTTTCTCTCTGCTTCTTTCTCTAATTCTCGCTGTCAGTGTCCAACTCTCCCTGTCCTTACAAAGTAAGTTTTCGACCTAGGTAAGATGCTATTCTCCCTTTCTATGTGACTCTGCTTATGTTTATACAAAATATAGCGCTTGATTTACATTCCGAAGGGATGATGTATCTCTTGCTGCCATTGTCTATTACTCTTATTTTATATCTTTGTGGGATGGTGCGACAATGCTGTTGCTTTTTGTATCTTTCTATGACTGTTTTAAAAACAGTATGAGGAAAAAATGTCACATATTTGTGAACTACACAAATACTCCACACCATCTGGATGATTGGCGGTCCACCACTGTGCGATTTAGAAGATCTTTTCTTCCTCGCACGACTTCCTTGTGGAATCGATTACCATCAGCGATTTTTCCGGACCGATACGACTTAGGTAGCTTCAAGAAAAGAGCGTACTCCTTTTTAAAAGGCCGGCAACGCATCTGCAATGCCCCTGGTTCCCCTGGTGTTGCAGTTATTCATGGGCGGCGGTAGTTACTTACCATCAGGTGAGCCGCATGCTCGTTTGTCCCCTTTCCTATAAAAAAAAACTAATGACGACCACATAGTAGTTGTAATAAAGGTGGTACCGGGTAAAGGTTACCTTTATATTTCTTTCTCTTTCTTTATATGTCTCTTAGGCTCTATATATTTCTGGCGTAGCTAGAGTAATCATGACGTAGAATTACATGAGTTAATGGAAAGTCAAATCTTTAGCATTCTATTGCTGAGCTATTAATATGATAATTGATGAATTACTCTTGCATCTTACTTACTCTACCTTTACTTTCGTCTACTGTTTACATAAAATTGTGCTAACTACACTAATGTCCCGCTAATTTGAAAATTAAAAGGATATATTTTTCTGAGCATTAAAATTATTAACTAAGCAATATAAATAACGATTCAAGCTTCATGACATGCTAACTCAGAATATAGTGTATAGATGAGTAATTGTAACGTAATATACGCATATATGACTTGACTCTTAAATGTTAAATTTCCATGTATCCCTACTTGGGCAGTAGGAAATTGCTGATGAGCTTAGAACCACAATAACCGAATGTAACATAATTTTACTATCTGATATTGTTAGATAATTAAATAATTAGATAAAAACTTAACGTGTACATTTTCTACAGGGCAATACATAAGTCTTCATCCGGCTGCGTTGGAGACACTGACTCGCTCAGGCACCGAGGCTTGGGCGAGCCGAGACCGCAAGTCTGACATAAATGAGGCAATTAAAGAAGAAGACGCTACCAGCGCTGACAGCGGTATTTATTTATCTTTTTAACAACATAAGTACTACGTGCAGAAATTATCTTGGTACTTGACTCCTATAACGTTAGAGAGTGTTATTAAAGTGACGAGAGCGTCAATATAATATCGTATATTTTTTATTATATCACAGTGACAAACGAGTTGAATGTTCATCTGATGACAAATGGCTGTAGTGACCCATGGACACATTTAAATAATAAACGTTACAAATGTTTGTCACCTCTGACAAATAAGGATATCAGCCTCTAATCATTTGTGTATTGCTTGGTGGATTGCTTCTCAATCTGGAACATTTCTTCCCTTCTGGAATCTGAACCTTTATTATTTTTTTTATTTTTCTTGTCAGATAAAGTTTCTTACTGAATTTGTCTAGAAGGAATACATTGTGAGGTTACTTTAAGATTTTGACCTCACATACTTTTTACTATTATTTGAAAAATTATAAGAATGTGGCTATGATAATGTACTAAAAAAGTGAAGCAGCAAATGTACGTTACCGTTACCTTTAGCCAAATTTAAACAATATAATAGAATATAATATAATAGAATATGAAATCTGCCTATATCGCTTTAAAAATTTATTTTGTTTTTATAAATAATAGAGATATATTTACTTCAATCTCTATTTACGTTTGCAGGTTCTTCTCCATCCGTAGTAAACGTCCTCCCACCCGCATTGCGTGCATTGGTTGCATTATGGGACGGTTTATGTGACGCTGATCAACTTGCTGTCGCTACCGACAAGTGAGTCTTATTTTCCATTTATGGATTATTTTTCGTTCTTATCCTGTCTTTATTAGTACGAGAGCGAATTTCTTTCGATCCCCGCCAGCGCAACTGAAATTATTAGATGCATTTTGAAGTATTGATTTACAACGTGCTCGGTGGTGATGGAATATGTTGTGAGGTAACCTGCATGTATGAACAAGCAAAATTTATTTTGATGACATAAAGTCTGTAGGCAGAGAAATGTCGGATGCCAAATATTACATTGGGTATTTATACAGGCTGTGACTGAAATAACTTTTGAATTTTTGTAACGTTTGCTTTTCATGATTACATTTCAGATTTAAAAAAGACGCATCGCAGAAAAGTGATAGCGAGGACTTAAGATCATTCAGTGGCATTCGTAAACGGAAGGACTGGAAGCAGTCTACCCTTTCCAAGACGCCGTATTCAGGTTTGTATATAAAACAAAAGAAGCTTATTATTATTTGTTCTTCTTTATAACCGTATCAGTCTTTTGAAATGAGCCCCTCTTAGTTAGTTCGACAGATGGTGGTGTAAGCCCCGCAAATTGCTAATGCGCCTGGCCGCCAGTTTGGTGATGTAATCGCGTGACTATGGAGTGTAGAGTAGAAGGAGAACCATCTTATAAGGGGCGAAAGTTGAAAAAGTGTCCCACTATTTACTGAAAATAGAGGTTCCAAAATCTACCACAATAGCGCTGGCGTCTGAAAAACTACGATATGAAGATAGCTGTTGTGAACGGTATGAAGTCAGCTGAATTAAAATAATTAAAAAATTTCATGACTAGAGTAGTTAGTAAAATGCCAGTTATATACAAAATCTCAACTATTTACGTAGTACAAAACAAAGCGGTGGTCGGTCCTTGTTTATTTCTCCATCTTATTCTAAATACTTTTGGCGCTTTTTTTAAATGTATCTTATGCTACTGCAGCGTCACCCTTATTGGACGCGTTTTTAGGGACACTTTTCATATACAGAGATGGTCCTCCTTCTACTCTACACTCCATACTCGTGACATTGAACACTGGAGTTTTGGCGGGAACTTGTCCGGTGGCGGTTTGCTGCTCCTGTATTATTGTTTAAATAATGGTTTGAAGTAGACTTTGATATGTAAAAGTGGTGCGATTTTGTGTATTAAGTGTCTGCGCATGTGAACTATTAGTGGAAACTGTGAAACAAGTGCTCTAATGGTGATGTGATTCTCAAAATAAGGTGTCTGTCTGCTTAGGCGCCTTGAGATACCATCGCCAACCGTCAGCTGTCTGCTGGCTCAAGTTGCCGTCAAAATCTCCCAAGGGCTGCAGAATGTGACGCATCAACATAATATTGTGAAGCAGTATACTATGAAGGATAATTTTAATTTTTTAAACTATTATAATATATTGTAACTTCAGGCTCAGAAGGCCTAAATCCCAGAACCGTAAAGCCAGTTATTAAGAAGAGAAGAAGAAGAACATTGAACACTCAGTACCGTTAGCAACACTGGCCGGCGAGTACGCGTATTGAGTTGTGAACACGCACATTTTTATTGTTATTTATTCCAGTTATCTCGTTATGTTTGTTATTGTTGTTAAGTTTTGTTGTTGTTTGTTATTGTTATCATATTTGTGTGAAAATGAGTAAAAAATAATTAATAGCCGTGCTCGTGAAATTGTGATTAAAGTGTATGAGTGAGTAAAGTGTGCAAATTATTTTGTAAAAGAGAAGGAGGACACTAAGGTACTATAGTATTACTATAGCTACAACGCAATGCTCACGCCTATGAAGTTTTGTATTTTTTTAGATAAACAGTCATACATATATTGTTGTACTTCATGCTATTTCTTACCATTCTATGCCATGCCATAAAGAATAACCACAGACTATCAAAAATTGGTTTCGAAATAAATCGAATATATAAAAATCACGTAAATATGTATAGGAATTTGAACTAATCGTTCAACAAATTCTGATTTACGGAAAAAAACGCATATAGACGAATATGCAGTTTTCCGATGCATGGACGATAAATTATTCGTTGGGCAGCTCAGGTAAAAAATTATTATAAAGCAAATTTCGCATTGTGTCAAAAAGACTTTATGATAACTCATGGCGGCTAAAATGGCTACAAGAATCCTATTTTTAATTTTTATTGCATTAGATTTGTAAACCAAATTCTCGATTATTTTTACCTTCCGTCCTGATATTTAGCCCATTGGACCAGAGAACACGAATACATATATAGCGAAAGGTGCTAGCACTCTTACATTGAAAAGCTGCTGGTGGAGTCGATAAACTTTCGCCTAGGGCGTCCCTTCCCGACTCTGCCGTTCACCTCTGCAACATAAATTTGCTTTGTCACTCCTCATTCATTCTTTCTACATGCCCAAACCACCGAGGCATTCCCTTCTTAATCCTGGTCACAACATCATCTTGCAAGCCACACTCTTCTCTTATTACACAATTTCTCACTCTGTCATTCAGATTCTTCCCTAGCATACTCGTTAATGATCGCATTTCTACAGCATTTATTCTACTCTCGTACTTCTTCTGCCACACCCAACTTTCACTACCATACATTAAAGTAGGGACTAACACAGCATTGTGAATTGCCATACGTGCCTTTTTCGACACATTCTGACTTCTCACAATAGGGTGTAGAACCCCATTCACTCTATTTCCTGCGTTCACTCGTCGTTCTATATCCTTATCATATATACCATCCCTGCTAAATACACATCCCAAATACACAAACTCATCTACTTGCTCGACCAACTCCTCTTCTATTCTTATTTCACATATCTTTTTACTTTCTTCTCTTTCAAAAACCATATCTTTCGTCTTACTTGCATTCACTTTCATTCCCTTTTCTTTTAATGTCCTGTTCATTAATGTAACCATCATTTGCAATTCGGCCGCCGACGACGCAAGTATGACTTGATCATCGGCGTACAAAAGGCATTTGACAGTTAACTCACCCATTCTTAACCCGCATTCTTCTACTTTCAAAGTTTGCAAACAACTGTCCATAAATAGGTTGAACAGCCACGGGGAAAACACACAGCCCTGTCTGACACCTTTATGGATGCCAAACCAATCCAAGTAGGCCCCGTTGATTCTGACACAAGCACTAGAGTCCCTATACAGAGATTTCAATGCCTGTATCAACCCAGCGCTCAACCCAAATGAGTTCAGTGTTTGCCATAACACATTCCTGTCCACCCTGTCATAAGCCTTTTCCAAGTCCACGAACGCACAAAAAACTTTTTGGTTTTTTGCCATAAATTTCTCCGCGACCATGCGCATGGAAAAGACCTGATCCGTACATCCCATTCCCTTTCTAAATCCCGCTTGCACATCTCAAATTTTTCCATCAGTTTCTTTCATAACTCTTTCAATTAGTATAGCATACAGTTTTCCCACAATGCTAAGAAGGCTGATACCACGGTAGTTTTTACAGTCCTGCTGTGATCCTTTTCCCTTATTTATTGGGAGTATAACGGCTTTGCACCAGTCTCCTGGTACCCGCTTAAGTTCCCAACATAAATTAAACAAGGTGCGCAGAAGGTCTGCCACCACTCCTTCACCAGCCCTCAGCATTTCTAGAGATACTCTATAATTTCCGGTTGCCTTAACTGCTTTCATACTTTTCATTGCTTTCATTATTTCATCTATACTTATGTCTCTATCTATTTCCTCTTCTTTCGGAATTTCTATTTCATTTAATTCAAACGTCTCATTACTCATAAACACGCTTTCACAGTATTCCTTCCATCTCCTTAAACTCAAAGCTTCGTCATTCAGAATACAGCCACTCTGGTCTCGTATAGCATTCATTCTAGGCTGTTTTGAATGTCCCCTGGCAGTTCTTACGAGTTTCCAGAACATTTTAATGTTTGCCTGGAAGTTATCCGACATTATTCTATCATTCTTATCCGTTCTTTCTTACTTTTTTCTTTCAACTACTTCTTTTACTCTCTTATTTAGAACTCTAAAGACTGCCTTTTTCCTTTCAATATCATCATTCATACCGCTAGAATGACTAGCCTTGGTTGCTAGTAAATCTAGTCATGCTTTCTTCTTTGCTTCAACTTCCATCCGTACCTCATCATCCCATCATAAAGTGTTATTTTTCCTTTCATTCGTTCTCTTACTTTTACCACATACTTCGGTAGCTGCATCCACCAAACCTTTCTTGGCATTATACCACATAGTCTCCAAGTCTAAATCAATCATACACAATTCAATCATTCCAATTATATTTTCTCTCAATTTCAAACTTGAACAAATTTCAAATTTGAACTTCTCTTTCACACCTTCATCTTGTATAATCTCTGTTCTTATACGCTGCAACGCACTGGCAGACACAGATGTCCGATGCCGCCAACGTCTGAAAAAAACATTAATTCGGCATAAGACCAGGTAATGGTCCGTCTCTACGTTAGACCCCCGGTAAACCCTTGTATCCACCACTGCGCTCCTCATTCTTTCATCAAAAATTATGAAATCTATCATGCTTCTATCATCACCTCTTTCCCATGTATATGTGTGAATCTTCTTATGACGAAAGAAAGTGTTCGTCACAAAAATATTCTTTTCCATACATACGCTGAGGAGGCTTTCACCATTCTCATTTATACTTTTATCACCAAACGTTCCCAATATCCTTTCATAACCAAGCCTCCTCACCCCTTCCATTAAAATCTCCTAATATCACAATATTTTCATTAACCTTGCATTTTATTAGCACCATCCTTACCAACTCTCAAAACTGCTTTCGGATATAAGCGGGCTTAGACATGTCTCGGGCGTAGATCCCTAGAACAAACAACTTCTTTAAGCCCACTTTCATTCGTATCCATAGTAGTCTCGGGCTTACACATTCATACTCTTTCACACAATGACCCATTCTTTCTGAAGATGATACAGTCTCTTTTCTTATTGTTTGAACAAATTAAATAGAATTGGTATTCTTAACCTTCAATCAAAATTATTTGAAGATTACCTTGTGGAGAGATATCAATATGTCAACATCACGGGATTTTTGAGCTCTGATTTGTAGGTAACATATGGCGTCCCACAAGGTGGCATTCTAGGCCTCACTTTCTTCCTAATTTACATAAATGAATTGTGTTAGATTTAACTTGCAAACGGTAAAATTGTCACTTATGCGGATGATGCATTTATAATGTTTCCGACCAAAACTGTTAGTGGGATATATGATGCTGCACAAAATGGGTTAAACCGTGTAAGGAGCTGGCTAAGGGAAAATTTTCGCAGATAAAACTAAATGCATGTACTTTTTGATACGAAATAGCCTACCTGATGGTTCTCAACTCCCGGAGTTTCGATATAATACTTGTACTGACCAAAATAATCATCGGTGTTCATGCAAGCCGCTTCAAGATTTAAATGACATCAAATATCTTGGAGTGGCAATCGACAATAACAAGAGCTTTAAAGCTCATTTTCTATGAAGTAGAGTCGGAAAACTGATTGCAATCTTTAAAATACTGAGACATGTTCTGGAACCAACGTTATTTAAGCGTATTTATATAGCACTATGTTCATCAATCCTAACATGTGGCATAATCGTTTGGGGTGGGATCCCAAAAACATATATAAAATGTGTAGAAGTGGCTCAACGGGCTGTTTTAAAGGTATGTATTTTCAAACCTTACCTATATCTTACCACCCTCACATATGATTACTGTGAGGTGGTAAGCGTCAGATTATTTTTGTTTTGGCTACTATTGTAAAAAAAAATACGGCGCAATTATTTATAAGCCGTTAAATTTGCAAAAACGTAGACAAGATATTGTGTGTAAACGAATCCGTAGTTCCCGAACCGCCTTTACTAAACGTTTTTATAGCTTTCTAGGATGCTTTGTTTATAATAAAATTAGTGGAAACCTTACCATTGTTAACTTTAATAAATATAAATGTACTTACAAGAGAAGTAACAAGATATTTATTTACACTTGGCTATGGCAAAACTGAGGAATTAGTTATTGAAACATGTACACAGAACATGCACTCATACACACACAACACACACACACACACACACACACACACACACGCACACACGCACACGCACAAGAAAAGCTAAATCTAAATCGGTTCATCCGTTTTGGAGCTACTATGCCACAGACAGACGCATATATACATAGATACACAGCTCCACAAATACACACGTTAAGCATATAACACCTCTCTTTTTCGTCGGTGATTAATTAAATGACATTGTGTAATACTGGGTTTTTAACAGTGGTAGAGCCACGTGGCATCTTTTGTTATCTCACGGATGGGCCGGCTCGAACTGGGGTGGTACCACGACCTCACAGAAAACCAGCGTGAAGTAGAGGTTTACCTCTGCGTTTCGCTTGGTGAGTGCAGGTGGCCGGAGGCCCTTTTTTCTTAGTTAGGAGGCATTCTATCTTAGTCCTCACGGGTGACAACGCATCTACATTTTGATTTGTAATAGAGGATAGATGTAGATGTCTATGGGCCGCAGCAACCGCTTACCATCAGGTGGACTGTGTGCTCGTTTGTCACCCTTATCATATAAAAAAAACACTAATGAGAAATGCCGTTAATTATCTCGTTGATGGACGTTGAATGTAGGTGTGGCCACGACTTAACGCGTTAATTTTACAACGGTATTAACAATGCCGTTTGCCGTTTGGCGATAACTCGAGTGGCGGTACTTCAAAGAGATTAACGCACGATATTACACGTTGAAGCGGCCACACTACGTTTATCTCGTTGTGCACAGTGAGCGCAACGAGGTCGCATGATACTATGATGGAGTGGAATAAGTTATTACATTTCTTGAGATTCTGCAAACAGAGATAAAATATATTCATATAATAAAAAATTACACTCATCAAATATAGAGTAAACGTCGAGGAATATTAACACCAACTTTATCGCCGTTCAATGGCATTGAAATTGAAATGACGTTGACCGTTCAAGTGTAGCCAGTCACTTTATCGCGTTAAAGTTAAAGCAATAATTGTTGAGTTTATGGGCATTGATGTTTCCCGTTACTGTGGCCCCATTATAACAAGAAACAGTCGGTCCCAACTAGCGACATCTGGCGAGCCATTATTCCGTCATGTAATTCCGTTGCAGTGCGCTGTGAGCTGTGCGGCGGGGCGTCGGTGCCGCCGCCGCTGGCTGCGCACATGCGGCACGCCCACCCGGGCTGCCGCGCGCCCGCCGCCGCCGGCTACGACCGCGCCGGCCAGTACCGTCGAGCGGATGCGCCGCCGCTGCCCACCGTGCCCGCGCTGTGTGGCCAGCTGGCGCAAGGTATGTACGCGCAGCGGCCCTACGCTTTGTACCCGCTAATACTGTTGCCGCTGTGCTTGTGCACTGTAGACGACAGCTGCATAGTACCTGCGTGCAGTGGCCATCCGTTTGGCAGCCACTATCTCATTGTCGCCGCTAGGCTTGCGCCCTACGGACAACAGATTCAAAGTGTGTACACACAGAGGCCCTTCGCATAGTAGCCGCTACATGCAGTTACAAGCAACGGTAAAGTTACAAACGAACTTACAATCCACCTGATGGTAAGTGACTACTGCATCACAATGGACACCTGCAAATGACATCAAACAAAGAGCGCTGCACTTACGTTGTCACATGAGGACATGGAAAGCCTCACAAACTGTAATCATACTGGCTCTCTTTACTATATAGATCAGAACATATGTAGTCGTTAAATAGCAATGCAGTAAAATAAATAAGGAGGTGGTACATATTTAGACAGACTCCTAGGTAGAAAAAAGAGTGCTACCACCTACATTACTACTCCGACTCGTCTCCTTTTTATAGAATTAAAGGAGAAATAGGAGCACACAGCGTACCTAATGGTAAGTGGATGCTGTGGTCTATAGACACCTTCATCTATCTTCAAATAAGCATCAAAATTCAGTCACCTCTAAATATTACAATGGAATGTCTCACAGTCTGTAATTATATATATATATATATATATAACCTTAATACCCTTCATATCAGAACACAGCGGCAAGATTAGGTAAGAGGCTAGTACTTCCTCCTACATAGATGAACTCCAAAGCATCTTGTACGCACTATTAATATTTTGTTGTTGTACGCACTGCAGTCCGTCTCGTAGGGCATTGAAATACTCCTTTCATAGCTGTTCGAGGTAATATTCACACATTAAGACAGTAGTTTTAAGCTAAGTTTGGCTCCGCTTACTGGTGCTGTCAAGTTAATAAAAAAATATTTATGGACTAAAATGACTCATATTCACAATGCATGTTGGCTTAGGGCCGAAATAGGAATAATAAGTCTGGACCCGGTAGATTGTACTGTTGTAGAGTTCTAAATAAATTTTATATTTACACTGTGAATTCAGATTAAAACTTATTGCACCACCTACCGGAAAAGGCAACGTTTGCTGGGCCACCCAGTCTACTAGAACATCTGGTACAATCATACAATAACATCCATTCACGTATTATTTATTTATTTAAAACTTTAATATACACATGTGGTATATTGGCGAATTTAATGTCTAAGGTTTTCTCTACCAGTCTACATTTTTTAATATTTTTACAGCTTACCAACTCTGGTATATCTACTGCGAGAAATGCCACGAAAAAGCACTTCGGAACGCGTCTTCTCTGAAACAAACGAAGACCAAAGTGGTAGCGGAGACCAACCCTCGCCCGGAGCCGGAAGTCGATCATTACGTCATGAAGGAAAACGCAATATTTTTACTTGACATCGCACCGCTTACCAATAACGGTAAGAGGTTCACACTTGCAGACATTTAGTTACACAAAAACAGAAACTTTTACGTATTGAATTCTTTTTTAACTATTCTTAGCGATCAGAAAAGAGTAATAATCCGCTTGCATTTAAGTTCTTGCCAACAACCCTATTTGTTAGAACTCAGGGCTTTGTTTATAATTGTTAATTATCGTATTAAATGTTTCTATACCTGCCTTAATCTATTGTCATTAAACGAAAAGAGATGTAGCAACTTTAATCATTACTCAAATTGACGTTGATTTCGTCACGTAGGGTTTTTTTGGTCAGTGAGGGCATCCAATACCTTTTCTGCCACCGGGGCGGCGCTATTTAGGAGTAAGGTGAAATATTTGACAGATTTCGTGGAGGGTAAGTTAAATTGTTGGGAACTTTGGCAAATATTCCCCCTATAAAACAATCTATGCGGGAGACCTTTTTTATAGGAGCATACGGCTTATCTGATGGTTACTACCGCCGTCCATGAAGAACTGTAACACCAGGAGAATTGCAGGTGCATTGCCGGCCTTTTAAATAGGAGTAAGCTCTTTTCTCGAAGGTCCCTAAATCGTATCGGTCCGGGAAAATCGCGGGTGGTAAATTATTCCACAAAGGTCGTACGCGGAAGAAAACTCCTAGTAAAACGCACAGTCGGGGACCGCTAATCATCCAGATGGTGTAGATGATATCGGGAGTTTTGCCGTGATGTGCGTTCGTAATAATTTATTGACTGAAATTAATCCGAACAATTCCTCAGAGCACTTTCCGTGGCAAAAGCGAAGGAAAATGCAAAGCGATGCAACATCTCGCATCGCCAGTGATTCGAGCCGCTCTGCGCTGGATGCGGTCAAGTGGAAGGAGCTGGCACTGGGGAGTCCCAGCCCAGTATTGGAAACAGTATTCCATGTGAGGCCGAACCTGCGCTTTGTAAAGTTGCAGGCGGTGTGCTAGCATAAAATACTGTTCCGTTCTGATGAGCCCGCCATGCTTTTTAAAGGCCAATTTGGCCTTCTCTTCCAAGTAACCACGAAACAGCTCGTCACTCGATATGTCGACGCCGAGGATTCCGATATTGGCTGAAGCAACAAGGAGAGTGCTTTGAAACTGAGAAGATACAACAAAGTGGTTCTTTTTAGCCGCAAATGCGCAAACTTGTGTCTTCTGAGGATTAAACTGGACTAAATTTATTCATCCCCAATCCGCGATTTTGTTCAGAAAGACTCGACTTCAGACACAAGCTTATTCTGGTACTCGGCGACGTTTTGCAATTAATGTTAATAGTTTTCAATATATCATTGATATGCAAAAGTACACCGTGTAGTGGCGGTGTTAGAATATCCACTAACTCATTTCGTCCCGTGGGTGTCGTTAGAGACGATGGAGGGAAACTTAAAAAGGAAATGGAAGCAGCATCTTCTTGATATCAACTCAAAATAATCAGAAACTATGGTTGCCAATTCGCTTCTTAAGCGGGGCAGTTTTAGCGAAATCCCCCCTGAGAGGCAATTTATGGGGGAGGCCTATGTTCAGCAGTGCACTTTAAGAGGCTGTAAGTTTTAACGGTTATCGGTCGTGTGTGCGTCAGAGGGAGGTGGTGGGTGCTCGTGGGAGGTGGGCGGGGTGCGGGGCGGGCGGTCGCCGCCGGGCAGCGCGTGGCAGCCGGCGCCGCCGTTCCAGTGCCTGGCCGCGCTGGGTGCCGCGCCGCGCCCCGCCGCGCGAGCGCCGCGCTACCACTCGCTCGGTCGCCACACGCACGCGCACGCTCCCGGCGCCATCGGCACCGCACCGGTAACCACACACATACACAATTTATTACTTTATTTATTATTTTATTCATATATGCAACGTATTGGCGCACCTTGTCAGTATAACCGACTCGTATAAATATTTTAATAAATTGTTTTGTTTTTTTAGTTTTAAGGTACCATCTCACAAAGACCGTTTGATTATGAATCAAGTCTGTTTGTCAAGAGTGCACATGCACATTGTTTAGTATGCTTAACCCCGGGAGCGTTCAGTCACTGGTGTTTTGAGACCGTGCCAAATTTTTTTACGGCGTAACGTCAACCAACAATTTTATGATTTTAAACTTTGTATAAGCCTAATTATTATCTTTCATGGTGGCAATTTTTAAGTTTCTTTTTCGGAGATTTTTTTTATAGAAGAAGAGACGCAAACGAGCATGCGGATCACCTGATGGTAAGTGAATACCGCCGCCCGTGAACAACTGCAACACCAAGGGAATTGCAGGTGCATTGCCGGCCTTTTTGAAAGGTGTAAGCTCTTTTCTTGAAGGTCCCAAGTCTTATCGGTGCGTTTTACGGGGAAGAAAATTCTTAGTAAAACGCCCAGTGATGGACTGCCAAGCATCCAGATAGTGAAGATGGTATAGTGAATTTTAATGCGATGTGTGTTCGTGAAATTTTGTAACTGGAATTAATCCGAACAATTCCTTAGAGCACTCCCCGTGGTAGATTCGATAGAAAATGCAAAGGGAAGCAACATCCCTACGCAGCGCTAGTGAATCGAGCCGATCAAAAAAAACTCGATAAGTATGATAAAGATAATTTTTATGCATATTATATTTCTTAATATAATAATTCATTGAATGGATTTGGATAATTTGTAATAATATTATCTTTCATTAAAAATATACCAGTTAAGTACACCTATAATAATTGGTTAGTTAACATGTTAGCGTTGGCTATATTTAGTAGTATCTTAAAAGTTAGTCTTATGTTCTGTTTTAAATTTAATTAGATTTTGAATATTTAGAAATATATATACAAATGAAATTGTGACGGTGCTGTCGTCGCCCCACTGAAACACACCGAATCTTAAATCACGCTACCAAAGTTCCGAATTACCGTGTTTTATATAGAACAGCTCTATACTAATATATGCAGCTTTGGCCGCTCCCTAGGCGGGCGATCTCCCTATTTCCTTACATGGCCAAAACATGAATAAATTAATTATAAAAACTGGTGCCGTCATTGCACTATATCCAAATGGAAATAGAAATTTTTATTTGGACGGCTCTTAGAAAATATTTAAATTGACTAAGTGTGTGAAATGGCCATTAAGGGTCCTCGAAACGGTCAATTGTGTTCGTCATGATCTAAGCGAATTGTTGCGCTCTTTGATCGTTAACTTTATGCAATTGACGCGATTGTCAATATTACACATTTGAAACTTCCAATCACGTAAATACTGCGAACGTTATTTAAAGGAACGAATTTTATTTCGTATTTGCCTAAAAGCAGTAATTGTCGTAAATGAAAATGCAATTGGGTGGCATATTTACCGTGCGAGCTACCCGCCCGCATGATCTACAGCTGTGGCATATTTTTTGTTCTGAATTACCGGTCTAGCATACATAGAAGTCTTTGATCTTACTAGATACATTTGAGACCTTCAATCACGTATGTATATATTGACACTCGCGTATATGTTGGCACTTGACCGTTTCGAGGGCCCTTTAGTGTGTGTGTGTGTATTGAGGTGCGTGCACGTGTCCGTTGAGCAGGAGTGCAAGCGCGAGGTGCGCGATGTGGGGGAAGCAGGGCAAGCGGGACAGGCGGGGCTGGCGGGGGAGGCGGGCGCGCAGTGGCCGCGCGTGCAGCGCTCCGTGTCGATGGGTCAGGCGGGCGCGCGCGGCCTGCTTGCCGCCGCCTGCCCGCCCCGAGCCTACGCCGACGAACCCGAACACGTCGACACTTATTCCGGTACCAATCACTTTACATTTTATTCAACAAATTTTCCACATCCTGAATGCGTCCTGTCCTGTACTGTGCGTCCCTATCGACCATTTTCAGATATACGCAAGAATATGGGCTATGGGAATAAGGGGCTGAACTTGGAAAAACTTTTTCATTGGTGAATAGGAAATGAATTCAGGATTAGGCAGATTTCTTAGACGCATGAGACATAAAGCTCGCTTTTGCACTCTTATAGAATAGAATAGAATAGAATATTTTTTTATTCAATATTGATTATTACATAATTGTTATTGAAAGTCATTTTTTATTTACCACTGGTTCGGAAAATACCTCTGTCCTGGGAAGAACCAGCAAGAAACCCAGCGGGACTTTTTTTTCAAACATATTTCATCATCATCATCATTACAGCCCTTCACAAGTCCACTGCTGAACATAGGCCTCTCCCAAGGAATGCCACAAAGCACGGTCCCGAGCCACCTGTATCCATCGACTTCCTGCATGTCTTACCAGGTCGTCACTCCATCTTGTGGGGGGACGCCCTACACTTCGCCTACCGGTACGAGGCTGCCACTCGAGAACCTTTCGTCCCCATCGGTTGTCGGTTCTTCGAGCTATATGGCCAGCCCACTGCCACTTCAGCTTACTAATCCGTTGGGCTATGTCGATTACTCTGGTTCTACTGCGGATATCCTTATTCCTAAGTTTATCACGCAGAGAAACTCCGAGCATAGCCCTCTCCATAGCTCGCTGAGCGACCTTGAGCTTCCTCATACGGCCAGCAGTGAAGGACCACGTCTCAGTTCCGTAAGTCATCACTGGCAACACGCACTGGTTGTACAATTTTATTTTAAGGTTTTGAGGTATTTCTGACGAGAAGATGTGTCGTAGCTTCCCGAACGCTGCCCAGCCGAGTTGAATCCGTCGATTGACCTCTCGGTCGAAGTTGGACTTACCTAGTCGGACCATTTGTCCCAGGTAAACATACTCGTCAACAACTTCGAGCTTAGTGCTCCCAACAACTACCGGCATAGGTGTGACATGGACATTAAACATAATCTTTGTTTTGTCCATGTTCATCTTAAGACCTATCCGTTGGGAGACACTATTGAGGTCATTGAGCATAGTGCTTAGCTCCTCCAGCGATTCTGCCATGAGGACTATATCGTCGGCAAACCGAAGGTGAGTGATGTACTCGCCATTGATGTTAATTCCGTATCCTTTCCAGTCCAGAAGCTTGAAAACGTCTTCCAATGCAGCGATGAAGAGTTTCGGGGATATAACGTCACCCTGTCTTACACCTCTCTGCAATTGGATAGGTTTCGTACTCTGGTTCTGTACTCGGATAGCCATCGTAGCTCTACTGTACAAACACTTCAGCACTTCGATATACCGACAGTCAACTTGGCACCGCTGAAGGGACTGCAGCACCGCCCAAATTTCGACGGAATCAAAGGCTTTCTCATAGTCCACATACGCCAGACATAGTGGCAAATTGTACTCTTCGGACTTCTGTACAATTTGCCGTAGGGTATGTATGTGGTATATGGTGCTAAAGCCCTTTCGGAAACCGGCTTGTTCGGGAGGCTGGAAGTCGTCAAGTCTGCGCGCGAGACGATTCGTAATGACTCTCGAAAACAGCACGTAGACGCGGCTCAGAAGGGAAATCGGTCTGTAGTTCTTCAAGAGAGCGTTGTCACCTTTCTTGAAGAACAAGACCACCGCACTTCTGCTCCACGCCTCCGGTGTTATGCCACCATGGAGGACGGAATTAAAGAGCTTCTGAAGGACTTCAAGTACCGGTCTTCCACCCGCTTTCAAAAGCTCCGCTGTAATTCCATCCTCGCCTGGGGCCTTGCCGTTTTTAAGGTGCTGGAGAGCCATTCTAATCTCGCTCAGACTGACGTCCGGGATATCTTCGGAATAGTGTCGAATAAGACTCGCTCTTGGATCGTTACTCACACTTGCGTGTGGCTTCAACGATGACGTGTACAGCTGCCCATAGAACCTCTCAATCTCACTCAAAATCTCAGGTGCCCCGGAAACGATGCTGCCACATTCGGTCTTCAGCTTTGACAGTTGGCTCTTTCTGGCAGACAGATCTCTGGCAAAGACTTTGGAGCCTTGGTTCCGCTCGATCGCTTCTTCAACACGAGCTGTATTGAAGTTGCGTAAGTCTCGCCGCATGCATTTGGAGATCTGTCTGTTCAGTTGCCTGTATGCTGTCAAATCTATTGAAGAATGTAGCCTCATCTCCCGTCTAACAGCCATGAGATTAAGAGTGTGATCGGAGAGTTTTTGTGTTCTTCTGCGGTGGGTCTTGCAGAACTTAGCTCCGACCGCATGGACAGTTTCCACGAGCTTGTCATTCATATCGTCCACTTCATTGCAGTCTTCTAGGCACTGAAAACGGTTTTGTAACTCGAACTGAAAGGTTTCGGGACTTTGGATTAGAGCACGAGGGGGACGGAGCGTTGACTTCATCAGACGAGACCTCTCCAACTTAACATTTAGGTTCAGTGTGCCTCTAACCATTCGGTGATCGCTGCCGGTTTTCACCCTCGCGATCACTGAGACATCACTGAACAGTTGTCGTCTGGTCGTCATAATGAAGTCAATCTCATTTTTTGTCGAACCGTCGGGGCTCGACCAGGTCCATTTCCTGTGGGGCCGCTTCTTGAAGAAAGAGTTCATCATAAAGAGTCCCTCTTTCTCCATGAAGTCGGCCAGCTGCTGGCCCCTTGGGTTCCGTTGCCCTATTCCAAATTTCCCTACTTTCAGCTCACCGTTCTCTCTTGTGCCTAGTTTTGCATTGAAATCTCCCATTAACACCGTATATTGGGTTTTGGAGGAATGCATGGCTCTAGAGATATCCTCATACATTTCCTCCACCTCCTCATCGGGGTGTGCCGAGGTTGGTGCGTAAACCTGTATGACCTTCAGCGAATACCGTTTGGTGATTCTGAGTATAAGGTACGCAACCCTCGTCGACACACTCCCGATCTATACAACGTTGTTAACGAGAGACTTGTGGACGATAAATCCGACACCTCCTTGGGACAGATGGTCGCCCTCCCGGTGATAGAGCAAGTTGCCGGATTCGAGGATTACCGTGTCCTCCCCCTCTCTTCGGACTTCGGATAATCCTATAATATGCCAGCGCAACTTGTCTATCTCTTCTTCCAGCTCCACGATCTTCTCTTCAGTCCTCAGGGTGCTTGCGTTGTACGTTGCCAGGTCGAGTCGTCTAAGGTGGCAACCAAACCTCCACCGGAGATTCTTAGCACCCCCTGCCCCGCCGTTACCATGGTCGCCACCGTAGCCAGGAATAGCGGGGCCGCCGGGGACTGGGGGCCGTTTATTATTGTCATTGCTCATGGGGGGGGGGGGTATATTGCCATAGTTGCCACGCTTGGCGAGCGGGTTGGCAACCGCAGTTTTTTATTGTATTTATGCCGTTACCAGGAAGATGCTGCTGCCCATCTCCTGCCTGTTTCCCTTTGTCGCCTTTTACGACACCCACGGGAGGATATGGGGTAGTGGATATTCTTGACCGCCACTACACGGCATATATACAAACATATTTCACTTAACAATAATTTCATTTATACAATTTTTAAATGATTTTTAATAGAACCAGCATGGTGACGATCACCTTATTCCCAGGGGTTATTTTCATTCATGTATTCCTTGATATTATAATAACCCTTTTTGTACAGTTTTTCTTTAATAAAACTTTTAAACTTGTTTATTGATAAACTTTGAATATGTTCTGGGATTTTGTTGTAAAAGCGTATACATTGCCCCATAAATGAATTACTGATTCTGTGGAGTCTAGTAACTGGTATTACAAGCTTATGTTTGTTCCTAGTATTTAAAGTATGCACATCCTTATTCTTATTAAAGCTATTTATGTTTTTATGTACATACATTACATTTTCATAAATATATTGCGATGCCAAAGGTAATATGTTTATTTCTTTAAATTTTTGTCTGAGGGACTCTTTACAATTTAGGTTATAAATCGCCCGAACGGCTCTCTTTTGCAAAACAAATATAGCTTCAATATCAGTCGCATAGGCCCATAGCAAAATTCCATAAGACATTAAGCTATGAAAGTAACTAAAATACACTAATCTAGCTGTCTCAACATCTGTGAGACTTCTAATCTTTCTTACAGCATATGCTGCAGAACTAAGTCTGCTTGCTAATTTAGATATATGGGGGCCCCATTGAAGTTTCGCGTCAATAGTAATACCGAGAAAAACAGTGGTATCCACAAGACTCAACTCCTCCCTATTTAATAGCACATTGGTATTCGAATGTTTTACATTAGGTATTGTAAATTTAATACACTTTGTCTTTTTGCCGTTTAAGAGCATATTGTTGGCGTTAAACCAATGTACTAATTTCGATAGAGCATTATTTACATCGTCATAATTAATTAACTGCCGTTTGAGTTTGAAAATTAAAGAGGTATCGTCAGCAAATAATAATACTATACGATATATTCTATTACCTACATATTTTTGTATAACTGTTACGAACGATGTCAACAACCCAATTTCATACATCTCCTTTCTTTTTAATACAGTTGCTCAAAAAGTGGTGTATTACAGGGCGTTCGGGATGTGGACTATTACATACTGGAGCTTTTTCTTTACCTTTTCCGAACTCGTGCGTTCTCTTTCCCAACTGTCAAAATAATGTCTATTAAAAAGAAAAATCCAACCACGAAGTTTTTACTAAAAATAATTCATACAATTTTTTATGATTCATGCAAATATTTCTAAAAAGAAGCTACTAATTTGTTTCAATATCAGATTTAATGATTGGATTCAATGGGTTAGGTTAGGTTCCATTTCATTTCATCTCATTAAATTTCATTTTCATTTCATATCAATAAAAAAATTCTACTGAAGAATTGGCTGTATGGGCATAGTTTCCTTTGCCTACCCAGAATGTGTGAAGAAAACAAAAAACCTCTGCTTATATTCTTTTACGGTTGGTGCTATTTTCCAAAAATATTCTTTATTCAATTGCTTCATTTTTTCGCAACTGTTCAATAATTGTTCAGTACAGGCTTGTTCCGACTGTCAACCCTCACCTTCGGCTGCGCCTCGGCTCAGGTAGACATTTGTCGGAACTCTTTGCAATGACAGGCTTTCCGCACTCGTAATGAAATATACTATAAACGCGTGCCATAAAGCTCATATTCGGGAAAACGTTTTTATTGGTCGATATGAAACGCGTTCTGGGTGCGGAAGATAATTAAAAGGGTTTTATATGAAACTTGCAGATTAAGCGAGATCCCACAAAGCACATTTGCCAGTTGCATTGAGTATGTAGACTATCATTATCTTAATAAATATCAATGTTATAATAAAATACCTGTGTATATACTATAATCGATTCAAAAAATTAACTTTCAACAGTTTTCTGTTTGTTGAAAGTGTAGTTTTTGCTAGAATATAATAATTTTTATGCAATATCGATCACAAGAATACTTATTGAAAGTCATTTAAACTTTACCACTGGTTCGGAAAAAACCTCTGTATTGGGAAGAACAAACAAAAACTCCATAGAGACTGTTTTCAAAAAATAATCAATTTACATTATAATATTTTATACAATTAATAACTTTATTTTGTAAATTAACTTTAATCAAGCTCCAAATATTCAAACCATTTAAGTTATCATTCCTTTCTTAATTAGATTGCTTTTTAAGTTTTACATGATCCAAAATCCGTTTAGAAATATTTTACACATATAGTTTAATTTAGAATATCGTTTCTGAATTGTTAAGCCCGGTTTCCACCGCGAGCGGAACCGACCCAGTAATTATTAATTTTACCTCGCAATACAAAACTGCATACGTGTGTTTCCACCAACAAAGAGTCGAGTGTAAATGACAACGAGGGCGAAAATAGTAAAAATGAGCAGGGAATTGGACCGGAGTCATTAATGAGTCCTTTCAACTCGCAATTGATTTTTACAAATTTGTGTGTCCACCGAAAAAGAGTTGAGCGGAACGGACCAAACGACACTGCTGTTTCCACCACGTTTTTTTCTGTGCTTAAGATATAATAATATATACTTTTTCTTTCGGTATACATAATCACTCTCCTCACTTGATTCCGTGTCACTCGATTACATCGGGAATTTACACAACAAAACACTACCGCACGTAGCCAGTTCAAAACTCCAACTGAACTCGCTCTCTGTGGTAATTGACTATTCATTTCCCATTTCTCATATTCCGTTCAGCTCGCTCCGGTGATTCCTCTTTGTCGTTATCCGTTAGCAGTGGAAATCAACAGGCAAAACTCTTTGTTGGTGGGAATGCAAACCTATTTTGTTTAAAAGGAGTCCGTTCTGCTTACCATTTCCGACTCATTACCCTTCTGCAGTGGAAACCGGGCCTTATAATGGTGTTGTTATTTATTTATTTTTTACTTATAAGAGTTAAATATAATTATATAAGATTTTATTATTAGGTCCGATTGTGAATCTCCCAGAGACCCCACTCAAAAACACAAAAAAATATATACCTACTTATAAGAGCTATAGTATGAAAAACTGTTTTTTTTTTCATAAAATCCATTCTTATTTGTCCTCTACTCGGCGAAAGAAATATTTCTACAAAATTTAAAGTCTCTAAGCCTTATCGTTCTAGAGATATCGTTATGAGTTAGTACATAGGTGGAGATCTCTTATATATGTAGATGGTAAAAATGTCTCTAATACTACATGTTAAAAACATTTAGCCTCAGCTGGTTCATCTCTGCTGGCGCAACCGAGTGCAGCCCTTAGACGTCTTATCGGCTGCGGAGATGAAAACGAAGGCACAGTGTCTGCTTTCGAAGCCCCAAAAGTAGACCTCGCAGCTCTATTCCGTAGCCCCGTGCTGAATTTCATACTTTCGCGACGGGAATTAAGCGCACATCGAATGAAAATGGACGCCGCTGCTAGGATAAACACCGTACGACAATACGCTTGCGAGGTAACTAGCTAACATTTATAATTTTTCCAGTATAAAACAGTAATTAATTTGTTTTTCCCTTTATTAGTAATATATGCTTCAACGCTCCCAGAGAAACCATTCGGATGTTTGCGACACAATGGCTCCTACAATATACCATAGATACCTAAAAATTAAAAGTAATATTTGTGTTTGTTTAAATCACGGAGCAAATACAAAGAGGAGATGGCACAATCAACTGTGCACTGTGATTCTAATTAGGTCCTGACGTCAGCACAGAGGACGTGGCTTTACTTAATATATTGTCAGCGTTCGTCCTGTACGCTTATGAGTCGCAAATCGCAAATCGGTGTATTTTCGTAGTATTAAGAAGAAAAGGATGAAGTGTTATTTTTTATCGTGTAAAAATTATTCAGATAGACGCCCTGGTGCTATGGATAGTATCACATTTCATTTGTAAGTAATTTTATACCTAATTTATTCAAAAAGTTCTAGAAAAAGCACTACGTTGGCTTTCAAACTTAATTAAATATATTCGACACTAGATGGCGATACTTTGTGTCATGGAAACTAAACATATAAAGGTACGTAGAGCTATCATATATATCCTATAAAAAAAACGTAGAGCTTAGTATTTGTAAAATAATCGTACAAAGGTGTTGAAATTTGTTTTGCATTCAGTCCTAAAAATTATTAATCGCCCAAATATTACTTTTTATTATTATTTTGTTAACAGGCCACCATTTATTGTCAAGGTATATAATAGTTTTACTATTTATCGGTAGATGGAAAATAGTAAAGTGAGCGGGGTTTAACATCCCCTCATCCCGCAAATTGTCACGCGTTGTTACATAGTGAAATCTAATTACAACACCTCCTCTTTGTATTTGCTCCGTGGTTTAAATATTGATTTTGCCGTCTGAGGCATATGAACTAGGTACAAAAGAGGCAAAAATAAAGTAACTCATCACTAAGCCGAATTAATAGATTTAATGTACACACAAATGTAATCTATTTGGTTTTCATTAGACTCAACAGTCTAATGCTGAGCAAGAGCCTTACTCATTTAAGAGAGGTTTGACAAAACTAATCCGCTTGGATTTCTACACAGTATCAGACTCCTAGTACTTTGACGTTTCTCCCCGTCGCTGCCGTTCTAGGTGTTTAATATAAAATGTCATAAATAATATTCTGCAATTTTTATTCTACCAGATGTTGGTTTTACTACACCAGGTTTAACATCCAGCATTTCCTAGTTGATTGTTCCTTACGTACGGGACGTAATGGGATTCTCTTATGACGTCACCAGAGATGAAAGTATTTCTTAATCTTACTTTAAAATTCAAATTTAGCTACCTTGTGCTATGTTAGAGAAACCCGTGTCGTAAGAGGCGACAGAGGGTAATTGAAACAGGTGACAGGCAGCAGTATCTTCCTAATAATAAAGAAAAATAAAAATAGACTGTGATTGCCAAAGCACAAGCGTGGCAGCTATGGCAGATATGCATACCCCTATATTAGGCAATGTATGAGGGGCAACCTATGTTCAGTGGAAGGCTTTGATAGGCTTTGGTGATGATGAATCAACACTTATGTTAAAAAGCTATCATCGGATCCGCAGTTTACCTTTTCTACATAACATAACATAACATAAACACTCACGCCTGTCACCCAGAGGGGTAGGCAGAGACTATGGAATTCCATTTGGCACGATCCTGACACACCTCTCTTTTCTACATTTCAGGCTTTAAATTGGCTCTTGCGCTCGGCGACGCAGCCGACATGTGTTCATGATGTGATGTGGTGGTTTTGTGAATCGCTCTCGCAGTTCGCCAGTTCTATGCCGCCAACATTTGTCATGGAGGATAATAAGGAGGTATATATAAATTCACTGTATCTCTCCTTTCTTCTGTATAAAATATTCAATCAATTTGAATTAAATCAAAACTCTTTTTACTGCTTATTCTTCTACATTTGCCCAGCCCTGACGATATTATAAAATAAGCATAAAGCCGTGATAGACTAGATGTCAAGCGCTGTTTAGTACGACGGGTCCCGCACTTGCTTCACAGTAACCGACTGGAACCGCCACAGACGCGCATGTGCCTGCTGAAATGCTATTATATGTCAGAGGTGTTTCAGACCAAATGGGCTACATCTTGAAGCTAGCTTCCATTAAAACATACTTCAAGCTGCCGATGATGATTAGTTAGTTTGTGCAATCCGTGGAGTGTAATATCCCTATACATCATCCCAGGAGTAGTACAAACTTTATTGTGATTGTGGTGTCCCTTATGCAGGAGAAGCTAAAAGATCAATCAAAACATGCGTAAAAAATATAGCTAATGGAATTCTGTACCTCCCGTCGTTACATCAGATATCATAAATCACAAATCCTTGCAAAAGAACACCGATTCCTACAAAGGATGTTTCACAAGGCTATTGAAATCAGAAATATTCTAATTTGAATAGAGAAAATAGCATCTACTTTTATGACCCTGTAACTAATGAAATTGATTCCAACCCAAGCATCACACTGCAAGACTTCAGGATAATATAAGGTTTGTCTGTGTATATCCCGACTAGAAATTAATAATTTGGACGTAGCTGTGATTAACTATCACATTTGGACGTTGAACACTTTAGTTCCTCTATGACAATGGGTGCTATAAAATACTTGAAACGTGGCGAATGAAAAAGACCATGTGGGAGTGTCGTGGAACACTCGGTTGGAACGGAGTCCCTTTCGCATTATATTATTATTGATAAACGTATTATATTATTGATTAACAAATAGAAATAAATGAATTACTAGCATCTATTAAAATTAAGTGTCATTTAGGATAATATTTATTTCATGGCATGATAAGAAAAAGTACGAGGTAGATGGATATTATTCCATCTTGCTCGCACTATAGAAAGGGGGTCGTGACGGAAAGATCTTACACTTTTCTCGCCGAGCCCCTATCCATCAAATTCGTACCGTGCGAAAGGAACATTGTTGTACCGTTTTGGTGTGCAAATATCAACATAAAGTACGTGATAACGAGACCTTAATTTTGCATGCCTTAAGCGCGCTTAGGTATGTTCTACTAGCGCCTAAAAATTAAGATTCCAACATTTTGTTGAATTAAATCGTATTTAACAATCATATTGTACACATAAATGATATAAAAAGCACTTTGTCAGAAATATAAATGGTTGTTGAACTTATTTTTTTTTCTAATCAATTAGTTGCTATTTTATATAAAAAAAAGTGGTTTTAGTGGCTTGTGGTGTGGATTTATCAAGTCCGCATGGAGTAGTAAACACGATAACTTTAAAAATATCAATTCTTCGTCTACCAAGTGGGAAGCCGTGGAATGTAAATGGCAGTTTAATTTTGTTTTGTTTAGTTATCATTTTTTTCCGCTAAGACAATTTCGGTGTTTTCGGCAGCCTTGTAATAATTTATTTTACTAAATACACTTTGCCTCACTCCGTTATCCGTCATTTCGGCCTCGGCCGCCGTCATGAGTGGATACTGTATCGCTTGGTTACAGCGAAAAAGATCGCTGTAGAAATACAAAATATTCGATAAAGGAAAGGAGACTGATACGCTTTCAAACATTCTTGGGCCCTGATTGTAAAAAGATGAAAGTGGTGTCGATTAATTATATATTAGCTTATATATTATCAAAACATAAAGGAAATTTTGCGGACTTTGGCAATCGGAGAGGAGAATTATAAGAGATTTAGTAAAAGTGAGGTTATGCAACAAGTTTATTTTTTTATAGGATAAGGGTGACAAACGAGCACACAGTCCACCTGATGGTAAGTGGTTGCTGCGGCCCATAGACATCTACATCTATTCTCGATCACGAATCAAAATGCAGATGCGTTGTCACCCGTGAGGACTAAGATGTAATGCCTCGTTTCCAGTAAAAAGGGTCTCCGGTTCTCTACACTCACCATAGAAAACACAACAGCGTTAAGCTGCTATTTTACGTTGGTATTCTGTGAGAGCGCGGTCCTTCCCCGGTCGAACCCACCCATTCGTGCTACAACTATACCAACTACTAATATAGCCGCAGCATGGCTGTACCGCGTAAAAGTTGGTAAAACTTATACTAAATAGCTGATTATTGAAGTTCGATTGCTATTTTGGACGGATCGTGGGCCTAGTGTATTACAGCGACTAGTCGCTATGCCACAATTCGCACAGAGATCTATTGAGTCAATATCTAATAGATAAAATCCAGGCCGTAAATTCCACAATAAAGATCCAAAGCCAAACGAGTAAACAAGATATTGGTATTCGGTATGTTACCAAGGGTCGTACAAGTTAAGTAAGATCAGAGGTCCGTAGAAAGAAAGCAATGGTCGAGCAATATAAATCAATAAAACAACGGGAAACACTTAAGGCCTTAACAGTGGTTGAAATGCCTAAATCTTGGATATTTAAGTAAAAAAATCTCAATAACTGTTCATTTAATCCACAAAGAAAAAATACAGGGTAACAGAAGAGGATTTGGTAATTTTTTTTAATTGAACAAAATTGTATTTTTGTCAACCCCTTATTAGAAAAAAAAATCCCCAAAGAGTACCTATCTTTGTCATATTTTGCAAAATTTCTCCAAAACGGTACAAGCTTTTTAAATAGTTCTTACACTAAAAAAAAAGGCCTTAAAAATATTAATATTTTTAATTGAGAGTTTTATTTTTATTCCCCGTTTTATAAGAGAAAATATAATTTTTCCCAGAAATTGAATATATTTACGCGAGCGCGCATGCTCTGTCGCCCTGTCAGCCTGTCACAGTCCGTTTTCGGACATCGTCGAGGCTGGACCGCGCTTCGGTGTCGGGGCGACTTTATTCAATTATATATTAGTTTTTAAAAAGTTTATACTCAATTATAAATATTTTTTATGACTAGAAATACTTAATTTAGTTAATATCTGTACACTGGTAACTGTAAATATTATTTTCTAAATAAATTAATTTTTAAAGTGCCCAAAGAAGAAGAAATTTTCGCGGCGACGTTGATTAGTGAAATTGAAAAATGCATTTTTATATAATTTAGATGTGGAACGACCAACATGCTCTCGTTACTTAGATTTCGATAGTTTTTAATACCTATGTAATTTTATTGTTGCATATTTTTATTAATTAGTTGATACTGAATTTTATAATTATGTATTACAATAAAACGCTGTTTTTATGAGTATGACTTTATAAAATATTATTCGAGGGGAATATAGATACAGATACTTACATTTAGGTACACTGTTATCAAATTAAATCAAACAATTCAAATAAATAAAAAAATGGTGCTTCCCTAAGCATAAATAACTATATAAAGACATTCTTGGGTTTTGTTTTTTTATGTTAGACAAACTATCATCTAAAAATGTAAAAAATTTAAATTGGAGAGGGGTTTCTCTACATGATAAAGTTAGAAATGAAGATATTCGCAGTAGAACCAGAGTAACTGACATAGCTCAACGGAATATTACAGTGAAATGGCAATGGGATGGCTATATAACTTGGAAAATAGATAAAAAGTAGAAAGAAAGGTTCTCGAGTGGCAACCTCGTACAGGTAAGCGAAGTAGTACTCAACCTTTATTCCTCTTCACGTATTCTCATACGCTTTTCTTCACACACACATACACACACACACACACACACAACACACACACACACACACACACACACACACACACACACACAAACACACACAAACACACACACACACACATACACATACACAAATAGGTCGCAAATAATACTTAACTAGTACTATTAGACAAGACTGAATAGGTTTTTGTTAAGTCAGTGCAATTCACCATCTTAGGCTACATAACCACTTACCGATGGGATTGTAGTTGCTTTACTACTTGCTGGGTAAAAATAGTAAAAAAAAATTACCCTGAGAAAGTTTGCATTTAGATATAATTTTTCTAACTAACCATAAAAATATGATGAGAATATGTATATTAGTATAAAGGTTGCCTCACACGGGACAGTAATAATATAATATTATATCTTCCATTATCTACGCATGAAAACTTTTAAAATCTCTGAATCCCGAGGTATGTTCATATTAAGAGGCTGAATAAAGCCACATTGATATGCATGGGGATCGTTTTGTAATTTCACATCGTTATCGAAAAAACATTGTACGTGTTTCAGGTGGCGGTTTGCAATACACGATTCCACAAAAATTCACTCAATAGAAAATAATTGCAAAGTTGCTTCTAAAAATACTTTAATGCCATTAAAAACATAACTTGTAAAAAAAGCCAAGTCTCGCAACTCAGTTCTTCTACCGTAAAAAGTTGTGAGATCCATGTAATACCAAGTCGGTTAATTTATTCAGTCCATAGATTGATACATAGATTGACTTGGCAATCGCATGAAAACACAATATATCTCACAAGTAATTTTAAATTAGATTTTTATTGAGAGAATTGTAAATTATATTAAATTAGATGGTTTAATGCGATTGTCAAGTCTATGTATCAATCTATGAACTGAATAAACTTAGGACTTGTTGCCTCAGCCAGTATCGGAATCCTCGGCGTCGACATATCGAGTGACGTGCAATTTCGTGGTCACTTGGAAGAGAAGGCCAAATTGGCCTCTAAAAAGCTTGGCGTGCTCAGCAGAGCGGGACAATATTTCATGCCGGCAAAACGCCTGCAACTTTACAAAGCGCAGGTTCAGCCTAACATGAAATACTGTTCCCATCTCTAGGCTGGGGCTCTCCAGTGCCAGTTCCTTCCACTTGACCGCATCTAGCGCAGAGCGACTCGAATCGCCGCCGACCGAGTTCTTTCCGATCGGCTCGACTCATTGGCGCTGCGAAGAGATGTTGCGTCTCTTTGCATTTTCTTTCGCATTTACCACGGGGAGTGCTCTGAGGAATTGTTCGGATTAATCCTAGCCGCCAAATTTCACGAATGCACATCGCGGCAGAACTCCCGATACCATCTGCATCATCTGAATGATTGGCGGTTCACCACTGTGCGATTTAGAATATGTTTTCTTCCTCGTACAACTCAACAGTGGTAGAGCCATGCGGCAGATTTTGCTGTCGCACGGATGGGCCGGCTCGAAACGGGGTGGTACCACGACCTCACAGAATACCAGCGTGAAGTAGAGGTTGAACTCTGCGTTTCGCTTGGTGAGTGCAGGTGGCCGGAGGCCCTTTTTACTGGAAATGAGGCATTCCATCTTAGTCCTCACGGGTGTCAACGCATCTGCATTTTGATTCGCAAACGAGGTTAGATGTAGATGTCTATGGGCCGCAGCAACCACTTACCATCAGGTGGACTGTGTGCTCGTTTGTCACCCTTATCCTATAAAAAAAACAAACAACTTCCTTGTGGAATAGTTTACCACCAGCGATTTTTCCGGAGCGATACGACTTAGGGACCTTCAGGAAAAGAGCGTACTCCTTTTTAAAAGGCCGGCAACGCATCTTCAATTCCTCATGGTTCCCCTGGTGTTGCGGTTGTTCATGGACGGCGGTCACTTACTATCAGGTGAGCCGCATGCTCGTTTGCCCCCTCTCCTATAAAAAAAAAACTATTTAAAAAAACCATTTAGGTCATCGTGTGAAGCACTTAGAAATATTTTGTGACTCTGCAGGAGGACAAAAGAAGAACTATACTGTGTTCATTCATTTTGTGGTCCATGTAATGAAAATTTTGGACTGCATTAAAATAACATACCCCATTAGAGGACATTCATATTTAGAATGCGACAAGAATATGGGCCTGATCAATTTAAAAACTTACATGGAAGTCCCATATAAATGGTATGACTTGCTAAAAATAAGTCGCCAAAGACTCAAATCCTCTGAAGTTATTAAAGTGGGTAAGGGTGAAATTATAAGGAAACTTACAGATTTTTTTCAGAATCAGTACATGAAAAAGTGCTCTTTTCCAGTCCAGGCCGAAAGAGAAATAATGAGAGTGAGAGAGAGAGAGAGAACATCCAAGGTTCATTCTTCATCCAGTTTATGGAAGAAGTCACCCATATTGAATAGGAGAAGAGCGAATCAACTTTGAATTGCCTGGATTTGCCTACCAAGATTATTTGCGAATTAGTGCAGACAAGCACTAAGACCTTATGGACTTAAAAATATTTTGTTCTGTTGAAGCACGAGCCTATTTGGAAGGCATTACTCATACATAGTACTAGAGTTGGACATTCCCTGTATGGGTTATATAGGACATTCCATGTTTTATTGCTTTAGAAAAGTTAATTACTTTTATTTTAAAATTATACACATTTGTTAATATTTGCCAAATGATTATTTGTATCCACAGCTGATTTCTGTAAGGCAAACTAAAGTTCCTATTAGTAGTTTTGAAACAATATGTAAGACAAAGTTATAAACTTTCAAACATTAAAATGTTAATTACACTAAAACCTGTTTTAGTGACATTCCTTGTTTTGCCCTGTACCCTTCAGTTATTATCACGTCTTAGCTTTACACCCAGAATTACATTAAAAATTCTTGATGGGATGCGATGTAACGCGCATACTTTATTTTCATCGAGAACTATAATATATATATTTGTTTTTTTTTTTACCAGTAGAGTTTCAACACAATCTTAAAAAAGTTCAATGAATTAAAAAAATGCCGATAATTTTATAATTTCAAGTCAGTGTTTTACATTTAAAGATCAGTTATAAAGAGCCAAAATTCTTATTTTCATTTTAATTTAATTCGAGAATACAATAAATGTGAAAGGGCTTTTATCTGCAATAATAATTTACATCAAAAATAACATAGACTTATAAAAGTCATATACACGGTCAATCATACTGAAGATTATCAATTGTACTACAAAATATTTAAAAGACTATTTCCAGTATAATGACCCGAATATCATCATTAATGTTTGACTGGCACACATAAAAGTTATATCACATGGCTAAATGATTGACTATTATATTATGATAAGGTCATGCTTTTCTATAAAAAGTTGCAAGAATTTTTAAATCACGGCACCTATTGGTTTGTTTTACTTTTCACTTAATTAGTGAAAAACAAGATGGACTGATCTAAAAGTTTACTTTCTTGTGTAAAAAGTGCTATTTAGAATTTTATGCAAATGATAATTAAAGTTTCTATGTAAATAAGTGTAACATAGCGGGTATTATATTCAAAGGTAGCGGCCATCCATATTTGCAAAGCAAGCATCATTTTCTGTACAGAAACCGGCAAAGTGTTGCTCAAGGCACTATAAACAAAGCAGCTGATAAAATATTATACTCATAACTGTTAACAAAAACTGTTTGTGCAAATGGTCTTATAGATAATAATAACTATTCCGCCGTGTTAGGTGCTCACAAATAATAGCTCCATTAGAAGCAAAAGAGGTAAAATTTTGTTTTAGAAATGCGCAATCAATATTGTTTTGTCTGCAGTTGAGCATAAAATAAAAAATAACCTTAGCCAAAGAGCATAACTGGCATTATACTTAGGACCATCAATTGGTATGGAAAAAATAATTTTAACAGGTTTAAAAAATCAATCACAATTCAGTAGAACATAAATATTAAAATCAAAAAATGTATATATGTATGTCTATACATACATATAATGATTTATGGCCGCTTAGTAACTGACGGTGACTCAGTATAACATCCTACAGTCACGCCGAAACTAAGAGGAGAGAATCACTGTAGAAAAGGTAATAATTTATTGCGGAAATTTTGTTATAAAATTAAAAAAATTACATACTTATCCAAGTTAATCTAACTTATCCTTATGCCTTACAAAAAAAAAACAAATAATAAAATAGTCAGATGGCGTCAGTTTTTAATAAGATATAACAAAAATAAACAAAAAAGAAATTCAAAAAAGTTTAGTATTTAATTGATTATATACCGCTGACACTTAATCACGCTTTTCGAAACCACGCCAGTTGTAAACAATACTTGTGTGAAAAGACAAAATCTTCTTTTCAAATTTCTGCCGAGTTGTAAGTAGAAAGTCAAATAGATGACCTATTTTGTGTTAATTTTTATTAAATATATATTATGTGAAGTGATCTTGACTACGTTTCATCAATTAACCATTGGTAAAAATTAAAACAGGAATTTTACAATGAGGGCTAATAATCTTCCACTCACCAGATGTCGCTACTAGCGACTGAGGTAAAGTTTTTTGTTACACAGTGTCATTTAATTGAGAAATTAGTTTTAAATAATAGTTTATCATTGTGTAGAGTATTATATTAATACAGAACTCAATGCGTCAACGGTTTGATTTTTAATTTTTTGCACATTATAACTCTTTTTTTTAAAAGTCATCTTTTAGTTATATTTATAGTTTGGTTTATTCATTTCTAATGTAATTAATATAAAATATAACTAATAATACAGAAAGAAACCTTAAAGATTACATTTTCCTAAGAAATTATCGTCCCCGCTATGAAATCTGTCAAATATTTTACCTCACTCGAAAGTGGCGCCGCCCTGGTGGCAGAAAAAGTCGTGGATGCCCTCATTGTGTTTACAAGAAACATTATTAGTTGAACCTTGCAGCTTGTTCATTATTTTTATTATAAATACCTATAAATGTATATATTATTAATAAATAGTCCCCATAATATTTTGGATTATTTTTTATTTTGCTCTATCTGCAATGTTCTACGCTCTATAGAAAATGTGGCGTATGACATGACTGACAATCTTTCGAACGTTTTATCTAGGTACAAAGATGTTTTACGTTTTCGTCGCCTCCACATGATATTTTTGTCAGCATAAGGTACCCTTGTGTAGCTGAAACGAATATAAATATTGCTACAAAGTAAAGTAAAAGGCTATACAAGTCCCTCTACTGGTCACAGAACTCTTTTTTTATTTCTAAGAGGGTTTTAGGGGAAGGAAATGCCCGCCGAACTGCCCCAATGCGTGTTGACGAAAATTGCAATTACATATTGCATTCGTGCTATCGGGGATCAAACCCGGGAATAATTTACAGCGAACGCTTTGACCCAGATCTACTAATACAATACAAATAAATACAATTTAACATATATAATAAAAGAACTCTTACGTACTTGAAACTTGAACACTTAATAGCTCGTGATGCCTACCGGACAAAGCTACAGCACAATGTAATAATTACATATTTTTACATTATTGAAGATGCGTAACCACATAATTCTCAGTGATGCGCAAGCATAACAGGCAGTACGTCACTTTTATAATTGTCATCTCTGCAGTCTATTAATCTTTGCACTTTTATAAGTAATACAGAAAGTAGTTGCTTGACGGTGTTGACGTTGGCTAAAATCTCTGCGATAGCCGTTTCGTCAAGGTCATTCAGGCTAGTTAAAGCCTTAAAACACACACGTACTAAACGATACGAGACGAGTGATCATAGATTGAATTGAGTCAGGCAGGAGCTGTCACTATCAGCACAGATTAAATTACAGTTGACAAACAAGTAATAAATCGAACTGTAAACTTGAATCGATTTTAAGATTTATTTTTATTATGTTGATACTTTATTTTTTAAACTGTTTACACTGTAATGTACTTACTTTGATTAAATCAATCATCTGATGTAAGTTGTTTTTATGTTTAATTGTTAAAACTCATTCACATTAATCGATTAAATTATTCGATTTCCTATTTTATTCGTGACATAAACTTATTTTCAAGATTTTTTGTCTTCCAGATTGTGAACTGGACAATTTTTTTTTATATTTTAAAATAGAAAAAATATAACGCTTTTTTAAACCATATTTCAACTTATTACAATTGAGCCCAGAAATCCCCGTCTCCTTTGGTACATTAGGTACTTGACAAAGTAAGATATTATTATTTTTATAATCACAGATTTTTATTACAATATTTCGTTTAGATAAAAGTAAGTAGGATTTGTATATAGATATACTTATACGTCTTGGACTTTATGAAGTGACTACTGGAACTCCTCCACGAGTAGAAATAGGTGTACTGAGTTTGGGCTCGTTTTGATAGTTATGATGAGACTTTTCTTCCGGACTTGAGAAGTGACCGAAGGTGTACTTCGGTGAATGCTACTGGAACTTCTCGACCAGTAAAACTAGGTGGGTCGAATTTGGGCTCGGTTTGTTAGTTATGATACGAATTACAGCACCCATGGACCCGGGTTGGACTGAGGTGTTTGACGTCCCGATATCATAGTTTGCCCGGCTACTTTCAGTTTTCTAATATTAATTTTTGGGTCGATCTACGCAGAATGAGCTTATGGTATCTTGAAGTCTTGCACTGGTATGCTTGCGTTTGGATTAAATTTTATTAATTATAGGATCCCAAGCAGATCGGTGCATCAAGGTCGTTGTAGACGGTGCATGCTCCGACTACAAGCCTATTAACGCTGGTGTTCCACAAGGCTGCGTGCTATCACCAACGCTATTTCTTCTGCATATCAATATAACTATGTTGCAAACCGGTAACATTCATTGCCATGCGGACGACAGCACTGGTGACGCTCTATACACCGGCCTTGCCAATATTTCTCAGGAAAACGTTGCCGAGTACCGGAACAAACTTGTGTCTGAAGTCGAGTCTTTGCTGAACAAAGTCTCGGATTGAGGGCGACTAAATCTAGTGCAGTTTAATCCTCAGAAGACACAAGTTTGCGCGTTTACCGCTAAAAAGAACCCGTTTGTCGTACCATCCACACCATCTGGATGCTTGGCCTTGGTACCATTGTACTTTCCACTGGGAATGTTCTTCCGCGTACGACCTGTCTGCGGAATAATTTACCACCGGCGATTTTTCCGGACCGATACGACTTAGGAACCTTCAAGAAAAAAGCCAATTCTTTTTTAAAAGACCGGCAGTGCATCTGCAATTCCCCTGGTTCCCCTGGTGTTGCAGTTGTTCATGGGCGGTGGTAGTTACTTATCATCAGGTGAGCCGTATGCTTGTTCGCCCCCTCTTCTATTAATGAAAAACATCTTCTTTATAGAAATTAGGATGTTTTTAATTTCAATAGCCTCGCGAATCATCCTTGGTAGGAATGGGTGTTCTTTTGCGAGGATTTATGGTCTATCAAATCTAATGTAATGACGGGGACGATCTTGAACATGTTCACACAAACATCGGGAATTAAATAGTTAAATTAAACGCGATAAAATTCATAAAAATTAGTTTAATGTGTAGTCTTCGCGTAAATATAAGAAATATTATTATTTTTTCATGGTCATATGAACATTATGAGTCGTGCTTGGATTTTCCAAATTTTTTTTATTGACGTTTGACATAAAATTATCGGAAAATTGGAAGTATAGTAATAAGTTTTTTTCAACCGACTTCAAAGAAAAAGAAGAAGTTTCCCGATTCGACTTTTTTTTTTGTTTTTCTTCAGAACTTTTTTCTAGGAGAACCGATTTTGATGTTTCCTTTTATTCTTTGAAAGTTGGAACTTATCATGTGGTCCCATACAAATTTAATCAAGATCTGACCAGTACTTTTTGATTTATCCTTAATAATTGGTATTTAATTGACTTCGACCACATTGATCATGTTCTCATTTTATTTGAAAAGTTATAAAGTCGGTAGTACCATTTTTTTTAATTTTACCGCTTGTCTTTTGGTTACTTTAATGTCAATAAATAAACGTGCGTAGGAGTGTGCGGCGGCGGGGCGCGAGGCGCGGTGGCCGACAGCGCCTCGCACGTGTGCTTTGTGCCCGGGAGGTCGCGCAACGCGCGGGCTGCGTGGTGCGCTGCACGCTTTTCTCGGGTCGGTGAGCGCGCTCGCGCCCGCGCTGCGCCCCCCCGCCGCGCCCGCGCTGCAGGCGGTGCGCTGCTGGGCGCTGCACTATGCGCCGCACGACCGGGCCTTCCTGCACAGGTGAGTACGCGACACATGGCACGCTGCACGCCCTGCTCGGGTCGGTGAGAGCGCTGCGCCCACCCGCCGCGCCCGCGCTTCAGGCAGTGTGCTGCTGGGCGCTGCACTATGCCGTTACTCTTACATCCTATTAATATCCACTGATCAACATAGGCCTTCCCCATAGATTGCTTCATAGGGAAGATATTTGCCATAGTTGCCACGCTTGACAGTCGGGTGGGTAACCGCAGTTTTCTATTTAGTCGTTATAATAAGAAGCTGCTCCCAATCTCCTGGTCTGTTTGCCTCTGTCATCTCATGCGACACCCACGGCATGATATGGGGTAGTGGAAATTCTTACACCGCCATTATACGGTAACACAGGGGCACACACGCATAGACAAAACTAATATTCTTGTTAAAATAATACAAAGGTTTTAGGGGGAAATGGACCGCCGTCAGATTCTTGCTCATATGTTATTGTATAAAATTACTTATTGAAGTGGATTTTAATATGTGTAAAAGTAGTGAGATTTCGTATATTAAATATCTGCACATGTAACTATTAGTCGAAATGATGAAACAAGTACTCTCATGGTAATGTAAACCCCAAGTTATTTTTTCTGCTTGGGCGATTTTATTATAATAGATTGGCTCAAGCCGCCGTCTATGGAGTGTAGAGTAGAAGGAGAACCATCTTATAAGGTGCGAAAGTTGAAAAAGTGTCCCACTATATACTGAAAATAGAGGTTCCAAAACCTACCACAATAACGCTGGCATCTGAAAAACTACGATAAGGAATACTAAACATATATATAAATAAACGTATACTAAATATACGATAAGGAATACTAAGGATTAAGGAAACTTGAATATAGCTGTTGTAGACGAAGTGAAGTCAGCTGAATTCAAATATTTAAAAAATTTCATGACATGTTTTTTTTAAGGGTAAAAATATTAGGTGTTTAACACTGATTGGATTAAATTGCTTTTATGTGTAACAAATACAACAAATGCAATGTTTGCCACAAATATGTTTTAACATGTGAATCTTTTCAATTGGTGCATGTGCCAGCTATTTCACCCATTGCTTTGCATCTGAAAAAATTATATAAATAAAATCACATTTTTATTGAACAAATAGAATATTAGCAGTCACAATTGACTGTGTAGTTTCTAAGTATAGTTCGTTTCGGATTGCCATACCATCGAACTATCAGATTTAGGAAATAGTGTGTTCGTATTTGTGCACACAATCCTACACTATAAAAACCTGTCCTACGTAGATGGCTAGTCCAAAAATGTACTCGCGTTAAATATCATATTACTATTAAAGTTGAAATCACCACATACCTTTCATCATCTAAGGGAAATATTGCTACAAATAGCCTTTTCTTATCATTTTTTCCGCTTCTTGCACCATTTAATTGGAAAATTTTATAATGCATACTAAATTTCTTAACAATTCTGTAAATGAACAACGGTTCCTATAGCAAAATTAAAAGCAATCTTAATAAATAAAATATTAACAAATATAATTATTTGATTTGATATTTGAACCTATTTGATTTGACAATGTCGTTAACAGACATATTACGCAAAGCAGAAAGAAGAGATAACCGTCGTTAAAATTTGACCCCTGTAGTACATATAATTTTTACTATGGAAGTTGCACCAGCCTGGGCAAGTCTATTGATTCATTATAAACATTCAAGATAAATATCGACATTTATTTTGATATAATTGAGTCAATCCCTAACGTCAATGTAAAATATTTTGTTTAAAAATGTATTTACCAAATTCATGCAAATTATCATCAATATGATTTTTTGTCTTTGCAAAGTATCAAAATTAACAAAATAATTGAAAACATTCTATATTTTAAATAGTAAATAACATAAATTTTAACCAATATCAACGCGTCTTCACATTGATGACGTCTTGAGAATTTACCTGTGAGATGTGCAATTGCATATAATTAATTAATTTAATTTTTTATTGTATATTATATTAAGTTAAAAATTTGGATTGTCTCTTTTATTTAGTCCTGTTTAAGGCACAAGTAACTTTAGAAAATAAATAATATATACGGGTCAAACTTAATTTAAATTTCACTAGATAACAATAGTTCCTCCATTCCCATATGACCTCGGTGCAATTATCAGGATTATTTCTATTATTGACACTACAGTCACTTACAGAACAAGTAACCATTTTAAAAAATGTTACTTACTAAAAATAACCACTATTACACTCTAAAAAATTCCAAAATATCTAGGAGCTATTTCTTGCATGCCGACTTGTTCCGACCTGTCATTCAAAATAGGTTACAGAGTCATGAGATTTAGTATCCTTTTCTATCTTGCATTTTTGCCATAAAGAATTTTCTCCCATGCGCACTATGTCCGTCTAAATGCCAGTACGAGTATATTCTAAGTCTATGCAAAAAACATAGCAATGTGACTCACCAAGCCTTTAATATATTTAGATTTTTTTAAAGCAAATCGTTTTAAAGATAATACTTGACACTGGCTTTTGCCAGTGTCAAGTAATACCTTTAGCCTTAAGAGACCTAACAATAAAAAATGCACGTAAAGGTATTTGCAAAAATACATATAGAATAAATAAAATAGCATTGGTCGGTCACATATACTATATTGTTATAATAGAAATGTTTTGAATTTAAAACTGGTATATTAACGTATAAATCATTATCAATAGATTATGTTATTTATTAATGCCTCATTCAATAATTGTATGCCCGCGATTTTAGCCTTTATGCCATACTACTAATTTTAAGACCATACTTACACATCATTACAGCCCTTCACAAGGCCACTGCTATGTTCAGCAAGAAATGCGACAAAACTCACTCACATTAAAGTATATTTTACTCATAACAACTACATAATTATTCCCTTTTCCTTTCAAGAGTACCTACTCGTGTCTCCCTTAGACTATTTCTTTATTCCTCTTATCGAGCTCGTTCAACGTTTGGCTTATCGAGCTCTCACCGAAGGCGATATCACGTATATCTTTTGATTTGTACCTACTTCTTTCGACAATATCTTTATGAGTCAATGTCGATGCTCCGTCATTTGTAATGAACACAGCCAGGAACAGAAATAATTTGCCAGAGTTTGTTATTTCTTATGACAACGAACATTTAGTTCGCATGTGTTTATTTTTTGGATTTATCTACAAGCACAGTTAATAACATTATTATACTTTTGAGACTGTTGTTTTAAACTATTCCGCGAACTGTTCACGCTGCTTGGAGCAGATCACAAGTGTTTAGCGTGATCAGCCGCATCCTATCACACGGTGAAGACGGCGCTTATGAAGAAGGCGTGCCCGGTGCCTTGCATGAGAGTTTTCACAGCTATATCAATAAGGTATATTAGTTAAACAGCAGTACTGGAAGGTATAGATCACAAAAATACTGCATAAGTTTTTTGATACTGTTATTGAATTTTCAGTTTTATATTAATATTTATGTACATACTAATATAACTCGACATACTGCTAAGTCTAGTAGTCTGCCAAGTAATTATTTATATATTTAAATGTTTGCATTTTCGTTTAACCATCATTTTGTGGTATATCGTCGTTTCTGAATATGAAAAAATAATGTTATAAGAATGTTACAGTAAACATTAAAACTAACGTCATATTTCAATTTAATCTTTTGCACGCTTCATAATACGAAGCGTTAAGCCGCGTCTCACCAAAATGTTGACAACATTTATGTTTCCAACTGTTGACAAATCAACAAAAGTTGTCAACATTTGTTTCCGAAAATGTTTCAAAATGTTCCAAGAACCGTCTCCACCGAGGGAACAAATGTTGGCAACAAGCGTATTCCTTTGATGTTGCCGCCGAAAATGGAAACACGGTTCCTGATATTGTTTCAAGTTTTGTTGCCAACACTAGGTGATTACAGAAACATTTGTTGGCAACACGGGTTGGCAACTGTTGTGTTGGCAACAAAACTTTGGTGGAGATGCGGCTTTATGCTCGTATAATTATATATTAATTTATAGGTGTGTTCTACTCCCGACATGTCAAGGTCAAGTAATTTTGTATTCTTAAAATGTTTCTATCATAACCATATTGCACTTATACGATAATATGAATAACCGTATATCAAGAAAACACTCTAATTAATACATATTATATTTTCCAAAAAAACATTTTATATTGCTTCTTTGAGAAAAACAACGGTTTGAAAAAAAAAATCATGTGGATGTCTGGATGTTGATTTTGTATGTGGTCACGATAACTCCCGAAAAAATTGAAGGATCGAGACCTGTGTTATTTATTAGCTTCAGAATTACATGAACTGGTTTCCTATGTCATATCAATAGCCTACTATGCGTAGTTTGTTAATAAAATAATTTTAAACTTTCATAAGTTTTACTGCTATTAAAAATTTAAAGGCGCTGTCATGCTTTTTTTAGCTTTGATAGATAAAGGACAAATGTACCATACAGCTTATATCGATCTTATACTTCGTATAATCGATTTTTTTTTGGTAAACACTTTTTCCCTGTAGGTGACACTACCTGTTTAATAGAACGCTAAATTTAATACACGTAATTAATATATTTTAAAAGTCAGGAATACAATTTATTTTTTTTCACCAAAACTAAATGCAACGGTCATGAGGCGTGCACTTTTGCAAAACTTTCCCAAACTATTTTATAATATTGTATTAAAATGACTATTTTATATATTATAACTTATATGTTAATATCCATTAAAATCATAATACCTCACAGTGGAACTACAATCATCAAAGCGTTTAAATATTTTTTTGTTTACTTTTCAACGTCCCACAGGATAACTTTGTATGGAGGTGTATGGATGTGACGGGATGGTGCGATATCACGGTATCCTCACGTCAAGGCATGGCAGGTGCCCTAACCGACGGCAGTACCGAGACTTTCTGGGAGTCCGGAGACGAAGACCGTAATAAGGCTAAGTGGATCCAAATCGCATGCCCTAGTAGCTCGCAAGAAGACCGACCGTACTTAGTGTGCTTGCACGTCGACAACACCAGGGACGCTGTGGTAAGTAAAACATTAATTAATTTTAAATATTAATATAATATCTCAACCTTAGTACCTATATAATAATATCATTTCCGAGATTTTCCTTTGTAGTCTCTTCCTGATTCACAAAAAGTCACATATCAAACTGACGCCGAAAGGTAAAGAAATATACTCGTGCATTCAGTCAAAAAAGTATGGGAAATGGGTGATTTGTTTGTGGTTCCAAATTATTTTTTTTATTGTTATGAGATTGGCACAACTGTTGTCCATTTTGGGCTGAGTTTGAGTTACATCTGTTATTTAGATTAAATACAGTGCTGTTTTTAGTTATATCATATCTAGTGTGTCTTGCGAATTTCACAATGGACAAAAATAGCGAACAAAGAGTTTGTCTTAAATTTTCCATCGCCAATGTAATTTTGTATTCGGAGTCACTAGAATATTACAGAAGGCTTACGGTGAATCGACTTTATAAAAAACGCGTGCTTATGAGTGGTACAAAGCGTTCAAAAGCGGTCCAGATTTGATGGAATATTTTCCTCGCTCTAGTAGTGAACGTCGCAAAAGTGAAGGAAATAGTGACTGAAAATCCTCATTCAAGTTTGAAAGAGATAGCCGCCAAGCTTTCTGTGTCTCACAAGTCGATCCGTACTATTTTAAATAATCACTTGAGTATGAAACATGTTGCCGCTCAGCCAGTCCCAAAAGACCTGAATTTTCTTCAAAAATCCAATCGCATAAGCGTCGCTGATGGCATACTGGAACGAGTCAATTCCGACCCAACATTAATGAAACGCATTGATACTGGTAACGAGACGTGAGTTAAGAGTTTCACATGAAAACTAGTCAACAAACTTCGGTGTGGCGCCTTCCAACTGAACCGAAACCGAAAAAACCAAACCAAAGTAGAACAAAAGTCAAAGTCATGTTGACTGCTTTCTTTGACTATCGCGGTGTTGTGAACTCGGAATTCTTGCCAGGAGGTTAAAAGGTAAATAAATAATATTTGATCGTTATGAGGCGTTTAAGAGAGCAAATTAGACGAAAAAGACCAGATTTGTGGAACGCAAATTCTTGGATTTTGTACTACGATAATGCGCCTTCGCACAAGGTCATCATTGTGAACGAATTTTTGATCAAAAACTCAACAAATACCATCGAGCAACCACCTTATTCAAGAGATATGGCTCCAGCCGACTTCTTTCTTTTTTCTAAACTGAAATTACCACTTCGTGGCACCCGTTTTCATTCGGTAGAAGATATAAAGGAGAATTCGCAACGAGAACTGAACTCATTTCCGGAAAACGCGTTTAAAAATATTCTGATGATTGTATTATGCGTTGAAAAAAGTGTATCGTTTCTGAAGGAGCACACTTTGAAGGTGATAAAATAAACTTGGATGAATAACAAACATTTTGTGTATTATTGATCTTTTCCCGGTACTTTCTTGTCAGAGTAGTATTACATAACATTACAACATAACATAACTACATATTCATCATCATCATGATCATTACTACCGTCCAAAAGTCTAGTGCTCAATATAGGCCTCCCAAAAGCATGGTCCTGAGCCACTTTCATCCATCAACATCCTTCAAATCTGTAAATCATGTAATGATGATGATTAAAATTAGTCGAGAAGAAAAATGAGCTCTGTAATGTGAACTTTACTTTAAAGCATTTATGATCTCGGATCGATTATCGAAGTGGCAGTTATTGGTAATGCGACCTACCATTTTTAGTAATTCCTTCACTTTAATTTTTTGTCGTAGGTCCCTGTTTCACTATTACACGATATTGTTTTATTTGGTCGTTATATTGTGAAAACTGTACCATCTTTAATAGGTACTAAACTTTTACGCTTTATTAATATTGCACGATTTCAGAATAAGACCCTGCTAGCGTCGTTCTTATTCAGCAGCGGCTCAAATGAAATGGTCTACATGCAGGATTCCGAGATTGATCCCAATAGTTTTACCTGGGTTTGCTACGCTCTGCCTCGTGAGTTTTACATTGTATTATTTTGATAAATTTTGATAGTTTTTTTCCTAGTTTTAAAGTTAACTCACAATTAAAACCTTCTTATAAACACAATATTTGAGGAGAATCTGCTTTGATGATTTTATTGGCACGAAGCTCCTTATCGCACGGTACGAATTTGGCGGATGGGGGCTAGGCGAGAAAAAGTGTAAGATTTTTCCGTCACGATCCCTTCTGAATTTGCGCTTTGAAGCGAGATTGAATAATATCAATATTCCTCGCACTTTTTCTTATCTTGTCATGAAAGAAATATTATTTTATTTCAAATGACGTTTCATTTTAATAGACGCTAGTAATTCATTTATTTGTATTTGTTAATCAATAGGAACTTCGTTCCAACCTAGTGTTCCACGACACTCACGAATGTTTTTTTTTCCATTATTTTAGTGTTTACAATATATTATTAAAATTTGCAATAGATTACAGAGTAAAATGTGGTATTTAAAAATAATCCCTAATAATAAAAAGCGTTCTAGCAATAAAAATAAATTGTCCATGTCTTGTAATCGACTCTCCTTAAAAATTATATTGATAATTTGATATGGCTATAGGCATGTTTAATTTGCAGGCATTTCGGGCGCAGCGATAAGGGTGCGTTGTGAATTACGCGGGCCCGAAGCAGCGGTGCGCGTCCGCCAAGTGCGTGTGCTCAGTGTGCCCGCGCCTCACCCCACCAGCGCGCTGCCCACGCACGCGCTGCAGTCTCTCGTGGAGCAGGACACCTTGCGTGTGTTCCGCTTGCTCACTTCACAGGTTATATTTCATGATTCTTTAGGTTTTTTTTAAAAACAAAACTCCTTTTCTTAGGTTTTCTGTAAGCAATTGGTGTATAACATAGGGCTAGCTTTGGTTTTCTTTTTGTTCCTTTATTTTATTGTGTTATGAGATGAGATTTGTATTTCTTTGGTATGCGATAAAGAAATCCAACAAACCTAGCTCCGCTAATAATTTATTTGTGAATAAGTAATACATACTACCAAGTACGTAAAAAACCAACACTGAACGGAGCAAAAAAGAGAAAAATCTGTCTTTCCATGAAATAACAAGGTACATTACTACTATCCAGGTAGAAGTCAAGCACTGACTTATAATTATCACCACCATCATCATCATTGTAATCCGTTACGAGTCAATTGCTGAACAAAGGCCTACCCCGAGAAACGCCACAAAACATAGTTTTGGGCCACATGCATCTACCTGATGCTTTTCGCTCCTGCAACCCAAATGTGTTGTATATTCTGTTTTTTAAGTGTTATTTTCTAATATCTGGTGTAGATACTTTGTTTTATTATGATGAATAAACATTTTAGTCGTGCATTATTTACTCATTAATTATTCAGTACTTTTAAGAGTCGCTTCAGTTAAAAGTCCACTGCTGAACTAGGTAATATTTGCCATAGTTGCCACGCTAGGTTGGACACCGCAGTTGTTTATTTTTGGTCCTTATTAAGAACACGCTGCTGGCTATCTTCTGGGTCATTCCCCTCTGCCGCCTCTTACGACACCCATGTGAGATATGGGATAGTGGATATTCTTACACCGACTTCAAGTAAAGTTACAGTTAAGTTTACTTCATATGTATGTTACTTTCAGGTGTTTGGCAAACTGCTAGAGTGGGATCACAGTGGTACTGAGTCCAATGAAGGTGCTGTAGCAGCTGAGGATACGATTGCAGACGACAGCGACTTGCGTGAGCACGTCGTCGGCATACTCTTTGCTGGACATAAACTCACCTCGTTACAGAGACAGGTGAGAGTCAAAGAGAGTGAGAGACAAGTCATATCGTAAAATCAATTGACTTAGTTTACTAAAGACTATGGCCACACGTAAGATTATCGTTAATATAAATACTTACATATATTTTAGTTAATTATAGTAGCGACATTTGTAAATTATCAAACCGATGTAATTCCTTTGACAGGTCTGGTAGCGATGGCATACGTCCTCAATTTAAGTATAAATACCGAAAACACTTATCTTAGTCTTAATCAATAGTTTTCTGCATGCCTGTTAACACCTAAGGAACATTTCCTATCAATGTTATAAAGGTTGTTTCAGAATGTTTTCGTTTTTAGTACCTATTAATAATACATCAGAAATAGTTCATACGCGTTTTTCTGTTTAATTGAAGTTATTAAATTTTTATTTAGGAAAAACAACCATTTGTATCAACCATCATCTTTTATTTATTATGGTCTCCCAACTAAGATACTTAATATTATGTTATTATAAATAGTATTATGTTACGTATTTTGTTATTCTGGATATATTATCTTAACTTTTATCATAGGACTAGCTGTCCCCCGCGACTTCGCCCGCGTGGAATTCACTACGATTTCATGGGTATTAATATTTTTGCGCGGGACCATAACTCTTTTTCTAAAATAAAAGTATCCCAAGTTATTCCTTATAATATCAGCTATCTGCCAGTGAAAGTCGCGTCAATGACTGACTCGCATATGAGATGAGCCGACAGCAGACAGACAGACAGACAAAAATTTTCAAAATGTTTTTTTTGTTATTAGTACCGTATATACTTTCATATGCATTCATTAAAAAGCTGTTATTTTAACATTACAAACAGACAATTTTATATTTAGTAATGATGTCATGGCATTTTCGATATTTTACAGTAGAAGTTCTTTCTAAGTATCCATTGCAAAAGTAATATGATGTATATCATTTTGCTAAGATTTTTAAGCGTGTTTTTTTAAATTAAAAAATTGGTGGGTAATATTTATATACATGGTTATTTTTCATAGAGTAGCCAAATTTTAGACTTAAGCCTTGGATATAGGGCCTACTTCATGTTGGGCCACTTGTCCCTCAACAACTATGTGAAATGTACCGAGACATAATATGTCCTGGAATATTTTGCAGGCCACACTAGTCAGTGCTTATAGAAATGTCGCCCGAGGAGGTTGTGGCGATTAGTGCTGCGTACATAGTACTTTTTTCGGGAGTGAAACGTAAGCGAAAGAGAAGTTGGTGGATGCGGAATGTCTTACTACAACGAGAAGGAAGAAGAATGAACATTTTAAGTGATCTCCTAATGTCTGACGGATCTTTTGTGATAATTTAATAGAATGTTAATATCTGATTTTACTTACTTATCGTCACGCACAATCCCTGACGGGGTAGCCAGAGAGAACAGATCGCCAAGTGTCACGATCCTTACATACCTCTTTCGCTTCTTTCAGATTCATTATCTTCTTCATACATACACGTCTAGGTATCCGAGTACTCTTGACCCTCCCCTCTTCGAGCAATTTGCTCACATGGTCTTCGAAAGTTAGTCTCGGTCTACCTCGACACCTTTTAATATTAATTTTCGCGCTATATATTTTCTTCACCATTCGGTCTTCACTCATTCTCTCAACGTGCCCAAACCATCGAAGCACGCCCTTATCAATTTTTGTGATAAGGTCATCTTTCAAACCTGCCATATTGCGAATCTCTTCGTTTCGCTTTCGGTCAGCCATGGTGACGCCGCATATTTTACGAAGAGATCGCATCTCCACTGCATTCAACTTGCTTTTATGCTTCTTCTGGCATACCCAGGTTTCGCTGCCATATAACAAAGTCGGTACCAACACTGCGTTATGTATTGCAAGGCGTGCACTCTTCACTACGCCTTGCCTTTTGACTAACGCAGTCAGGGCACCATTGACTTTGTTCCCGGCAGCGACACGCCTGTCCACATCTAAATCACATCTTCCATCCCGGCTAAAAGCACTCCCCAAGTATACAATTTCATTTACCTGTTCTAGACATTCCTGATTTACCCATATTTCACACTTCGTTCTCTCTTCGTCCCTTTCAAATATCTGATTTTGAAACTTTATAACAAATTATCGGATCTTCCATAGCCAAACAGGATACAATACTTAGATACGGTCCTCATATCAGGCTTGCTATTGCATTAAGATACTTGTCGACTGGAGATTCTTTTGCTTCCTTGTCGTACACTTTTCGAATGTCGAAACAACTGATCGACAGAATAGTACCAGAAGTCTGTAGTTTGAAGTCTCCTACAACAAAACATGACTCTGGTAAAGCTTAGGTATTGTTTCTCCACACTACTGACTTGTTGAAAGGAAAATTGCGCACACGACTACACCCAGTAACAAATGGCGCGACACTGACACGCGACACGTGCGCTTGCTCTCGGAGCGGGAACAAGCAACATGTCTCGCTTTACGTAAAATGTTGCGGGTCACTGTGCAACGCAGCGTCACGTAGATTGAGTGTACCGCGTCATGTTGCGGGACAAAATGTCCCCTAGTGTATCTGGGGCTTTAATTTGTTGCAGTTTTTGAAAATACAAGTAAAAGGCTTCTACTTTTATTCGAAATTTATTCTCAAATTGAATGTGATATATATGGGTAACAATATTTTTGCCTACCGTTCGACCCTTACGAATGTGTGCACAGCAAAATTAGATAAAATAATGCATTACCGTCCATTTTTAATTTAATGGATAAAAAGGATAGAATTATTGCGATTTTTTAAATTAATTTTTCATCACCATTTGCGTATATTAATTATTCTGAACCGTCTCTACAAATTTGGCCGGTTATTGCAAAATAACCCTTAGACATAATCTTTAGCAAATTTATTGAAGACAACAATTCATATTCTATTTAAAGACAAATATTTACGCGTGTTTTCCGTTATTTGTTTTGCTTGACAAAAAAGTAAAGTTACAGACTATATATATATACGTACCACTGCTGTGTTATATCTGAAAGTATGTTAGTGCAGGGAAGTTTCCACCGCGCTGCAATACATATAGGCGAACTTCACACGTCTTCGAAATATTTTATTTTTTGTTCATGCATGTTTCTAACGAATTTTTCCTTCACTGTCGAGTACGTGATAAATTAGGATTAAAGTTACAATAAACAATTTCATTAGTAAGGGGGTGGGGGTGCTTAGTCCTCGAGCTACCCACGGCTCAATAGGCGACGGAGGGAAATGAATCGGCTGGGCAGCAGCATATTCCTCAAAATAATTAAAAAAAAATACTTAAATGTCAGTTCAAACAATATATCAGTAATCAGAGGATTTATAAGTGCGGATTAAGAGTAAGGCACCGTCCTATTGCCTCGCTCTCGCGATCAAGTGTGCGTCCGACGAGAATGATCATTCGACCGATCGATTTTATAAAAGGTTAATATGGCTCAAAGTGCAGCAGCATTTCATTGCCATCGGTAACTTACAGTTTAACTATCTCGAATAATCCAAAAGAAGATGCAAACCAGTCAAAGCGGTTACTGGGAGTATATGCATATGCATATGTGTCGAAATGAACTGCGGCTGCTAATATCCCTGCTAAGAGTGACTACTAGGGTGAATGGGATAGATACCTACATGTTCAGAATTCTAGTCGTAGTAGATACAAAATGCAATATCGTATGCCGACACCTCATATTATTGTTTAAGATGAATATCAAATACACATATTATAACCATTGATCACTAATAAAAAGCTAGATGCGCAATCTCATGTAAAAGTTCTCTAAAAACTGTGGCCAATTGTTTTGATGTAATTGTTGAAAAAAACATGCATTAATGTAAATTCAACCTTATATGCATTACCTAAAGTTTTATTTACAAAACTACGTACAAATTAAAAGCGCACCCAAATGTTCGAGTGGGCGCTCATCGGTAAGGACATTTTTTGTCACTATTGTGTATCTAATTTTTTATTAGTGATCGATGATTATAACAGATTTTCTAACGTTAATAATTTTAATTGTAGGTGATGACACACATCGTGTGCGCGATCCGTTGTGAAGCGACTCGCGTACGCGATGACTGGGAAACGGCGCTTCTATGCGCGGACGCGGCTGAGAAAACTGAACGGTCTGAGCAAACAGAGCGAACTGAGCGAACTGAGCAAACAGAGCAACTTGAGCAACATGAACAGGCTGAGCAGGCTGAGCGATTTGAAGGGCCGCTACTTCCCCCTCCACCGCAGGATAACTATTGCTTTGAGATGCTTTCACTGGTACTTTCCCTAATATATTAATCGGAGAGTATCCATCGCTTAATCATTTTACTTAGGAGAGAAAACGTAATTATAATAGAAATAGAAACTTTTAGAAATAGAAACTTATGTTAAATATAGATTATAAATAACACATTAAAAAAAGTAATTTATTATGTTACTTTTAATTTAGCACTGGTTCGGAAAATACCTAGCAAAGAAATAGCAAGAATCCCAGCTGGAGTGGTTTTTTGATATTATCACAGTTTACAACTATATAAATATGTTACACTATTAAATACACAAAACAAATTAGAAATAGCTTGGTAGCCAACATTCCCAGTGGATAATAGATAATATATATCTATAAATTACTTAATGTTATAAAAACCTATTTCATATAAAATATTAGTTTCATAAAATTTTTGAACTAATGAAGTTTTTGAACTGATTCTGAATCCTGGTGACTATACTTGCGATAATAATAGCATATTATTATCACAGCTATAGTCCAACTAATTCTCTACTCTGAAAATTGTTCTTATCTATTTTAAAGACCTAAAGGGGTGGTGGCGCTTTTATAGATTAGAAAATCCTCGTGCGTAGCGTGAGGTTATAGAAAGTGTATTGTAAACGCCTAACGGCTCAAAACCCAAGGTATTCGTCCTTTCATCATTTGTCGTGGCTACCAGAATTATTTCATACACAACCCAGTACCGACTACAATAGCTCACAACAGGGTTTTTCTCTTAGAGGGATTAGAATTGAGCTTTCTAATGGTTAAAGTGAAGAAGGGTCACATTTTTGCCATACATACGGGACGACCATCCGTGTCCGACGCCCAGACCTTATATTATTGTATTAGAGGAAGGCCTGATAAGTCCTCCTCCGAACCCCGATTACAGAAAGCGCCATTGATTAAATTTGAAATAGAAACAGAAACAGAAACTTTTTTATTCAAAATAGATTATAAATAAAACTTATTGAAAGTCACAAACTTTGTTTAATAATGTTTTTGAACTTTAAACGGGTCAAATTTTGTATATTTTCTGGGATTTTATTGTAAGAGCGTATACATCGTTTCAATAATGAATTACTGACTCGGTAGAGTCGAGTAACTGGTATTACTAGCTTGTGTCTGTTCCTAGTATTTACAGAAGGAATATCACTTATTTTTGTATAACTACTTTTTTTTGTGTACGTAAATTACATTTTCATAAATGTATTGAGAGGCCAAAGTTAATATATTAATTTCCTTAAATTTTTGACGGAGCGGCTCTAGGTTTTAATGCATAGATTGCTGTTATGGCCTTCTTCTGTAAAATAAATATAACTTCAGTGTCAGTCGCGTGTCCCTATAGCAAATTACCATACGCCATTATACTATGGAAATAGCTAAAGTAAACAAATCTTGCTGTTTCCACACTGGTAAGATTTCTAATCTTTTTTACAGCATATGCTGCAGAACTAAGTCTGCTTGTTAATTTTAATAGATGGGGGCTCCATTGAAGCTTCGCGTCTAGTGTTGTTCCAAGAAAAATGGTGGTATCGACATGACTCAGTTCCTCTCCATTTAAAATTACATTAGTATTTAATTTTTTGACATTTTGAGTCATAAATTTCATACATTTTGTTTTAGTGCCATTTAAATGCAAGTTATTAACATTAAACCAATTTACTAATTTAGATATAGCATTATTTAATTCGTCATATTTTAATAATTGTCGTTTTAATTTGAAAATTATTGAAGTGTCATCAGCAAATAATACTATATTATTATTATTCCCTACTATGTAAGGTAAGTCATTAATATATACAAGAAACAGAAAGGGGCCGAGAATTGAGCCTTGAGGCACGTCTATTTGTACTATCGACCCGGAAGAGCTCATACTATTAATGACAACTTTTTGCGTTCTGTTACTTAAATGTGAAACAATTAATTTAAAAGCATTACTTCTTGTACCGTAGTGTTGTAGTTTTCTGATTAACGTTTCATGATAAACACATATGAAGGCTTTGCATAGGTTACAGAACATACCCAAAGCATCCTGTAAATTTTCCCATGCATTGAAAATATTTTTTTTATAGGATAAGGGTGACAAACGAGCACACAGTCCACCTGATGGTAAGTGGTTGCTGCGGCCCATAGACATCTACATCTATCCTCGTTTGCGAGTCAAAATGCAGATGCGTTGTCACCCGTGAGGACTAAGATGGAATGCCTCATTTCCAGTAAAAAGGGCCTCCGGCCACCTGCACTCACCAAGCGAAACGCAGAGGTAAACCTCTACTTCACGCTGGTATTCTGTGAGATCGTGGTACCACCCCGGTTCGAGCCGGCCCATCCGTGCGACAGCAAAAGCTGCCGCGTGGCTCTACCATTGGCTGGCTGAGTATTTAATCAGCTCAACACCAGCATCAGTTGTCGAGCGACCCCTTGTGAAGCCGAATTGATTTTCATTATGTAAATTATTTACATTTTTAACATTTGAACAAGAAGAATTATTTCAAAAATATTACGTCTAGTGTTGGCAGTACAGAAATTGGTCTAAAATTGGCGGGGTCTAATGTACTACCACATTTAAATAAAGGTTCTACTTTACTATGCTTCATTAAATAAGGAAACACCATATTCGATTCTAGTATTAAAAATAATAGTTGAGGCGCGATTATGTATATTATATACGCAATAACTTTAACAGAAATCATCCACAGATCTGCAGTTTTCTTAATATCAATAGTTTTAAAATATTTTACAATATCTTTTGATGATATTTTATGAAATGTAAAATTCTACATTTTGTTTAAGTAATGATTCGGCGACAGCTGGAGAAGAATTCAGTGACTTAGTGATTAAAATCGGAATATCAGTATAATATTTCTCAAAAATCATTATAACATCCTGATCTGATCGGGTAATTAGTTGTTAAAACTTAACCGGTAGTTTGAATTGCGAGAGTTAACCTTACCAGTTTCATTATTAATTATATTCCACGTCATTTTAATTTTATTAGAAGCCGTCTTAATTTTGTTGCTTAAAGTAGAGCACACTCCTTGAAATATATTTGCATATTTTTTACTTAATAACCATGGAAAGTCTGCCGTGAGTGCACGCAGTTATAAAGTTTTATTCTGTGGTTATAATAAAAATGCTAATATCTGATATAACACATAATAGAAAAGGCGCGCATATTTAGATCTTATGCTACTAAATACGTAATTTTGTCATAATCTACCAAAGTCCAAAGAAGTTATGTGCAGTTTTATATAAGACGGTAGTCACTAAGAAATATTCCTTTATTTAAATAAGTTTTTGAGTAATTTCTAAAAATATTTAAATAATTTTGCCCTTTGCGGTCAACAGTTACTGGCCCTAAGCGGGAGCGCGGTCGGCCGAGCGCATCTCGCTCAAAGCATCGAACTACTGACCAATTTGCTTTCTCTGCTTCATACTGGAAGTGAACGTGTTCAAAGACAGGTGGGTGGTTTAAGCGTATTCTGCATCGTAGTAAAATTTAGTTAAGGTTATTACAAATTATGTTTTTTTTGTCATAATTTTATTAATATTAGTATTGTATGACCTTATTAGTGGTCACGCCAAATAAAATATAGCTTTGAATATTTTTACATTCGACAACGCCCGTATCAATGAAATATAATTAAAACAATAAACGCCGTGTAATGGCGGCTTAAGAGAATCCCTTTATTATTCCATAAGTGTCGTAAGAGGCGACAAATGGAAACGAAACATCAGATGGGCAGCTGTAAAAAAACTACGGTTGTCAACTCGCCATCTAAGCGTGTCAACTAAGGTAAATATCTCGCACCTGTGGAGCAATGTATAGAAGAGGTCAATGTTCAGCAGTGCACTTTTGTTAGGCTGTAAATAATGAAATGCAAGAAAAAATAAAAATAATTGTACAAGTTTTAAGTATTGACTTCCGTTATAGGTGATATCACTGTTGCGCCGTATGATAACCGAAATTTCACCGCAGAGAGTTTCAATGGCTATTAACCTTGGAGTCGATTTGGAAAATAGGTACGTCAAGATTATTAGATTAAATTATAATTTGCAGCACAAACCAAAATGTTTTATATAGTTTTTTCCATGCATTTGACCGACAAATTCGACCGACACATTTACATCGCAAAGGATATTAATACCTATATTTATCAATTTTTTTTTAATAAAAGTGTTGAAATATATTTAAATCTTTAATACTAACTTTCAAGTAAATACAATAAATATCTGATGGATACAGGAAATTCAGGACCGTGCTGAGTGGCTTTCCTTGGGCGTATGTTTAGCAGTGGTTTTATGACGGACTGTAGTGATGATGATGATGATGATGATAAAGTAAATTAAAAAAAAGCGTGAGAAAATAACTTTGGGTAAACTCATGATTAAAGATTTAATTTTTTTATACGTTTACTTTTAATATGCGAAGTATAGAGTGGCTCCTCACTAGATGGAGTAACAATCTGGTAGACATGCAGGTATTCGATGGATGCAGGTGGCTCAGGGCGGTGTTTTGTGGTATTCTTTGGGGGAGGCCTATGTTCAGCAGTGGACTTGTGAAGGGCTGTAATGATGATGAAGATGGAGCATAGGCGTGAAAACGTCCCCATTAATTATATTATACGGCAGCAAACATTCTTTCCACGTATATTATTTAAATAGTTGACCCGTGCCCACTTCGCTGGGCGTCAAACATTTTTTCTTGTAATGAAATTATCTTGTATGGTTCTTAGTACTGAATGTTTAGGAATTATGTTCGGAATTGATTGACAAATATTGTTATTTCACATTAAAAAATCAATCACATATAGCCTATGTCACTCAGGAATGATGTAGCTTTCTACTGGTGAAAGAATTTTTAAAATCGGTTCAGTACTTCCAGAGATTACTTCCTACAAGCAAACTCACAAACTTACCTCCTTATAATATTAGTATATAGATGAGTCAATAATCGAATCTATAATTAAACTATTATAGAGGACAAATTTCACTTTTTATGTTTTTAGGGTGTCCTTCCTCGACCATATCGTATGCTACCTGGCCAAAGCTATAACGGTGCAAGTGAAGGTTAAGGGCTCCGGCGCCCCGGCACCGGGCATGGTGACGATGGGCAACAGTATAATACCAGTTACGCCAGCCACTTGGTTCATGAGGGGCAGCACCACTAAGAAACACGCGCATCTAGTCTCTAAACTACTTCTGGACATGGCTGAGGTGAGTTGGTTTCACTTAATAATCTTAATAATAGTAAATAAATCTTAATTATTTTATAATTTTGGTTGGTAATTGCGTGCTTTGAAATAACTATTAATAAATATAAATAAATTTAAATTAAATTTAATAGTAGTAAATAAGAAAATATAATAGTAATTATTTTCTTCATATCTGTATGTGGTGGCGACTGTGTAGCTTTAAATATTTGTACATTGAACAATGTCCGTATTAATTAAATATAATTAAAAACATAAATGCCGTGTAGGTGGCTTAAGAGAATCCCTTTATCATCCCATTAGTGTTCTATTATTATTATATTTGATTGTGCACTAGTTCACAAAGATTTTTAAATAGTTAGTTGTCTCAGCGCTCAATCTAAGTTCGATTGTATATTACGACGTAATGACTCCTTTCGTTGCAATTCATAACATATTGTACCATTCTTTTGTGTCGAGATTTTTGTGGTGGTCTAGTTTCGACTGGTTGGTTAAAGATTCCTTATGTCCAAAAGCATTCATTGCCTGATAACAGTTTAAAATAGCTTTATTACAAAATTGGAGCAACAAAGAAAGTTAGACGGAGCGCTCTGTATATTTGTATTTTGCTCATTCATCTTTCTTCTTTCGTTAGGCGTCCGTAAAGTTTCACTCCTGGAAGCAAACATACACACCTAGAACCTTGTTGTAAGTTACAAATTATTTTAGATGGATATTTTGTGTATGTTTTGGTATTATGCTACTTAAAATGTACACAGCGCTCTGTATTTCTTCGTGGATTCGAGATTACAAAATAATTCCCAAATACTCTAGCTGTCTCCTATCACTTTAGTCAAACTGATTGTGACACCACGATAATTAACGACGTCTCAAAATTGAGTAGTGTTTGGCCATAAGACTTGTGTGTGTAAATTCGCAGGATAAAGTGTCGATGTCGTGGGGAGAGGAGACGCGCAAAGCGTTGGCCACGTACGCGTCGAGCGTGGCCCAGGTGAGCGAGGCGGAGCGGCGGCCCGACCGCTGCACCGCCTCGCCCACCATGTGGCTGGCCCTGGCCGCGCTCTGTGTCTGCGAACAATCCTACATCGATCTGTGAGTTACTTTAAGATTCACTACTGAGATTTCAGTGTAGTCTTTTCTCTTCAAAAATTTATATTTTTTGTAACCTATTAGGATAAACTTATACAGTAAAACAAATATGATTTTCTGTAAAAACACTGTAACCAAATAATTTTCGACCACACTTTGACATTAATGGACAATATTGGTGAAACGTCATTCACGTAGATGATGTTGTTTCGGCGACAGCTGAATTTTACAAAATAGTTGTCTTTCATGTTTGTGTATCCAAAAGACGGAGATCTAAATTAAATTTGAAACGTTACCCACCTCTGGTTTTCTTCTGATATCATAAAGGATATCTATCGTAAAATTAGAGAAAACATTGTGTTTATAATGCTTTCTCTAGATTACGTTCGAAATTAAAGAACCGCATTGAGTTAGCCTACAAAACATACATAATATCTATCGAAAAGGATATTAAGACTGACTTTCGTTTGATGAGTCTAGAGAACTGGAGACCCTTTTTAATGAAAAAGAGGCATTTATTATTATTAGCATCTTAGTCCTCGCGGCCGACAACCATCTGCATTTTATTCGCAGACGATGATATATGTATATAGATGTCTATGGGCCGCAGCAACCACTTACTATTAGGTGGACTATGTGCTCGCTTGTCACCCATGTCTTATAAAAGAAAACTAGTTGAGGATTATCGATCCATTGCTGTTCTCTCATCCCTTGCCAAGGTCTTGAAACATATTGTACGTAGAGTTATTTACGCATAGTTATAATCCTATTTATTCGACAAACAACATGGTTTTCAACCAGGTCGCTCAGTAGAGACTAATCTTCTTTCACTTGTGGATTACTTTTCGCAGAGTCTTGATAAAGGTAGCCAGGTAGATGTGCTATACCTCGATTTTAAAAAGGCGTTTGATAAAGTGGACAATCACATACTGTTATTAAAGTAATGCGCTTTAGGATTTACGCCGAAACTACTATCCGTTTTTTCAAATTACTTTCGCAACCGACGCAAATATGTTAGCCATGGTTGTTTATGGCCTATCCCAATCATACCATACTCGCTTCGGAGGTAGTCTGGGATGGGTAATCGATCCACTCCTATTTCTTATTATAATCAACAATCTTGATAGCGTCGCTAAGCATCCTAAATGCTTACTTTACGCAGATTATTTAAAACTGGTACATGCAATTAATGAAAATGTCACTCACAGTCATCTCCAAAGTGATATCGATCGAGTATACCAGTGGAGTATTGATAATAAAATGTTTTTCAACATCAGTAAGTGTTATGTTATGACCTTTAGTCGCAAATTACAGCCTCTATAAGCTATCTACATTTAGGAGATACTACTCTAACGCGTAAATATCTTGGCGTGACTTTATTGTAGTTTAACTTTTCATGCACATATTTAAACAATTAATGGATATTTGGCATTTGTGGTAAACACTTTGCTTCACAATTAGTGTTGTACTATATGAATGGCCTAAGACGAGCTTCGCCAGCCTTGACTAGATGTGGACTATACTGGCTGATGAAGAGGAAGAAGTTATTAAAATGGGTATATATTTTCAGTTTGAAAAGCGCGTCTGCTAGCGATGTACGCAGCGAGGCAGAGTCTCGTCCGCTGTGCGTGAACCACGACGACGGCAGCACGGCGGCTGTGGTGCAGTGCCACGTGTGCGGTGCTCTTTGCGGCGAGTGCGATCGCTTCCTGCACCTAAACCGCGCCGCCAGGACCCACTACCGCCAGGTCACATTCATACTATCCAATAGTTTTAAACTTCATATACACGGTTATTTTTCAAAAACTATCCATATTTTATATTTAAGTTCAAATATAGTCATATATACATATAATGATAGACCGTTATTGCAGTTTTGTAACATACGAGTAAATAAGGCTTTTATTTTTATTTAAAATTATCCTCAACTTAATGTTATTTACGTGTAACAACTACGCATAAGCATGCTCCTCTGTATATGCGATTCTATTCACAATGTTATTACCGACCGAACGAATCTTACGAATGTGTGCGTGCGTAGTAAAATAGTACGCGTTATATATTTATGAATGACAATCGGTTAAAATAATGCATTATTTAGGACTAAGATGGAATGCATCTTTTCTAGTAAAATGGGTCTCCGGTTCTCTACACTCATCATACAAAACACAGCAGTGTTAAACTGCTATTTTACGCTGGTATCCTGTGATAGCGTGGTCCTTCCCCGGTCGAGCAGACCCATTCGTGCTACAACTATGCCAGTAATATAGCTGCAGCATGGCTCTTTGGAACTTTGGAACGTAGTTAGTCATCATGACTTTTAGGCTGATCACGATGACTTTTTAACATGATTTTATTTATCACTCATGTCTCGGGGTGACAGAGGGAAACAAATCAGGAGATGGACAGTAGCGTCTTTTATTTATTTATTTTCCATAATGTGTTTTTTAAAGTTGTTGCAAAAATATAGTACAATACATTAATCGTTTCTGGTGTACAAGATTATTGAATTTTAAAAACAATGAGTATTATCTCTTTTCATCTCTCATCTCTTTTAAAAAACGTTACCCCCACACTAGGATTTTCTCCTGTATCGTGGAGGCAGTTTACAAACACAAATTGCATAAGGACAAACATCCAGACCCGGAACAATTATTTGTAGGCCATACAAATACTTATTCCGTGCGGGATTCAAACTCGCGCTCCCCAGCGCAGCAACTCATTGCTAAGCCACTACGCCACGGAGCCGTCACTATAATTATTAATTACATTATAAATTAAAATTACAAAAAAAACAGATATTCCATAATAAATAACCAGAAAAAACTAAACTAGAAAGTGACCTAATGAACAAAAACTTTAGTACTATTTGCACTATCACATCATTACGAGTAATATTTATAATTTCATGTCACATTATAATATATAATTTTCAAAATATTATTATATAAAAAATCGCCAAAAATATAAAGATATTGTTTTTCCAACAACTAACCTAATAAGATTTATTATCTAGCCACTTTTTCAACTCGTTTTCGAAACGCTTCCTTGGTTGTAGTTTTATATTACTGGGTATTGCGCTAAATACTTTTTTGGACATTGCATAGCAATTTTTATGATAATTAATTATTTTTGGTATTTTATTAATCAAACCGCAATTTATCTGGATTCCTTAGGGCTTAGATTTGATAATATCTCCAGCAGTTATAAAATGTATATGCAAGGAAGTGTTAACACTTTTAAATTTGTGAATATTTGGTTTGCACGATCCATGAGGGGTCATATTACATATTGCTCGTAGACATTTTTTTGCACAATGAAAACTTTATACTATATATCTACAGAATTTACTCATATTATTATACCGTAGATAAGTATACAATAATAAGACTAATATACAATAGTAATACGCCATAAGAGCTGTTGATTGCTTTGCCGTCTTTGTAAGGTGTCGTAATATGTATACAAAGTAGTTAAGTTTACTACATATTTTTTCTATGTGAGTTTTCCAGTGTTACCATATATATCCATATGTATACCGTAAAGGAAATTTCTTGTACTTGTTTTATTTGTTCATTAACAATTACACAATTAACATTAATTATAAATATATAATAGGCATAAAATATATAAATATATAATATAATAGGCAGGTAGCTAATATTATAAACTTGACTTTTCTATTTTTCTTTTGTATATTCTACATTATTAAGCTACACATAGTTTTAATTTTATCATAGCATGTTATTTTTGTTAGACTTATTGTTACTTTATTTAATTGTAATTATATTTGCTCCTGTATGTAAACATGTGTAATTGGAAATGAAATAAATATTTATTATTATTATTATTATATTATTATTATTAACATCGATAACTGTAACTAAGCCTAATGTTAATTCGTCATTTAATTTTTGGGGTATTTATATAGTTTTCACATAAATATATAAATTAAAATAATGAATATACATGAATCTATATTAATAAAGTAAAATAAATAAATATAAATTATAAAAATAAATAAAAACCTTCCAAAAATATGGAAACCCTCGGCAGGGTACACCAAACGGTCGGGGGTTAGGGAGAAAGGGAAAGAAACAGCCTTCTTCATTTGAGCCCGGAGCGGTCCGTCACGTAGTTTCAGTTGCCTCAGATGACCCGAGAGGCTGACCGGGATTAACCCGTTCGCAGAAACGACCACAGGAATAATTTCGGTCGACAGACCACCACACATGTCGGTCACCTCGTGAGTCAGGTCCAGATATTTTATTATTTTAGTTCGTCAATTAATTATTTTTTTTACACCTCAATTACAGATATGTAAGGAAGAGGAGAGCGCAGTGCGAATTGATATTCACGAGGGTTGCGGCCGCGCGAAATTATTCTGGCTACTTTTACTCGTTGACCGGCGAACCCTCAAGGGCTTGGCAGAGTTCAGAAGCTTGGATACGACTTGCGACGGTCCAAGTTATTCGGGGGGCGAAGGTCCGTCGACTGGATTCGCCGGGCTGGCAGGAACGTGTCGATTCTGTGGCACTCGCAGTACTTCTGGACTTCTCGCTATTGGGAATGTGTGCGCTGACGAGCAATGCCAAGTAAGTTAAAATCAATCATGCCAGTTAATTTGCCTCGTGGTCACGACATAAGTGCAGTAGTATCTTGTATTGTTCAGTAGATCATCTTCGTAGGTAAAATATCATTCTGAAATGTGGCCTGCTTACGAGCTGATTGAAATAAAAAGAAGTAGATTAAAAACTTACAATAATTTTATTTAAAAGTAGCGACTCACGTAGGATACGGATGAATGAGATCTATTAATGAGGTGTCATTTAGATTTTTAAAATAATCATCAATCAATCAAATCAAATTTTAGGATAAAATATAGAGCTAAGATCAGTCTTGGTATTGGTTTATCTGTTTACCAAGTTTTATCATAATCAAATCAGCCATATGGGAGATTAGTCCAGACATAGAGACAAACATTTTAAAAATGGTTATTCATTGTCTTAATGCCATGCAAATGACCTCGAATGAGCTTGATAACAGGCATTTGTTTCTATTGAAACAAATGCCAATAAGATAATAAGATTGACGAAGTCATTGGGCTCTAGTATTCTAGAGCCCAATGACTTCGTCAATCTTACTTAGCGGTACCATGTAGCGACATCTATGGAAATGTATTAAATAAAGAACGATGTATTTCACAACAACCGCTTCCGTAGATAGATAATAGATGGCGCTAGAGCAGTCAAGTGAGCTCGGCCATGGTCCTTATTGCTTTGTAAGAGAGATTATAGACAGACACTCCAATTTTATTTATATGTATAAATAAGTCTGTATGTTTGGTTCTTTTTATGGTATGGTACTATTAATGAAGATTACCATTTATGTTATTCATTGAATTTTGAACTATTTATCGGTAAATAAAACATTTGTATGATTATTATTTATTAATAAAAAATCTCACTTCAGCTGTCATACAATCTGGTGAAAGACAGATTTAGATTAAACCTACCTGAAACTATATTTCCTCGACAGGTTTTATTTCATACATGAAAAAAGAAATGTCAGTCTAATTGATAAATTACTTTTTTGAATTTGGTTTAAAAGGTAAGAGAGCTTTAACTTGTTAAGGAAAAATAACGTTTCAACATGTTAATATTAACGCTTCCCAGGTCTTAGGACTCCGTAGCCCTTTTTATTTGAAGTTGATTTTGTCATCAGATAGACTGTAAGCTAGATTATCTCTATATGTTTTTAAAAACAACTTTGTAACTTTGTGGCGTTTCCTTATTGAAAAAATGAATCCACTGTGTGTGTTCTCGCGCTTAATGAGCATTATAAAATAATCTTGAGCACAACACGTACACATAACACCTTTCCCGAGCACAACACTTTCGTATACACCTTTCAGCTAATATTGTAAAACTCTCTTAAGCCTCCAGCGGGAAACTCATTTAGGCGCGGGGGACAAAGTCATCATCGAAGCTTATGTGCGCTGGAACAATATCGCGCATAAAATATTTGAACCGTTTTTCGCTGCAACGTTCATTTTACTGTTTCTATTGACAGGAGCATAGTCTGGAAGCATGCACGCACGTACTTCCGTGCGGGCACGTGTGCGGTGGCGTTCGTGGGGAGTCCACTTGCCTGCCCTGCCTCATGGGGTGTGCGGGCGCAGAGGGCGCCACTCCATTGCGCCAAGATGCTGACGATATGTGCATGATCTGCTTCACTGACCCATTGCAGGCCGCGCCGGCCATACAGGTATGAGATCAGAACCCTTTTCGCTTATTGAGTAAACCAGATCGATAAAGTCATTGACTAATGTTTACTAACTTACAAGTTTCCATCCAATTTTATACATTGGTACAAGTATAGTTTGTGATAAACGGACATTTTCAATTCATTAGTGTCTTAACCAAAAATAATAAAATAACTAACGTCTCGCACGCACTTGTTTACATTTACTCACATCCAAGTATCGACTCTACGTCGTTTTTAGGGTTCCGTATTTAGACAACTAGGAACCCTTATAGTTTCGCCATGTCCGTCCGTCCGTCCGCTGTCTTGCTTAGAGACTCTAGGTGCTACAAGTCTGTAATTGGGCATAGTTATAGATATTAATCACGCCTAGAAAACTGTGAAATAAAATCATAAAAAACGTTTTTATTTTAGGTACTTCCCATACAAGTAAATGGAGGATGATATTTTTATCCGTCCATTCCATCATGTGGGATATCGTTGGATAGGTCTTTCAAAAACATTCGATTCAGGGCCCGTTTGCGAAATATTTAGCTAGAGTCATGTCTCCCCCCCCCCACCCTCTATCAACTAAACAGCTATTTTGGGAAACGTGAAAAGTATACACAATAGTAGCATATACAGTGAAGTTAAAAGGAAAACTATAAATATGTATATCTTAGGGTTGCACTTCCGGGATTTTTTTACGTGGTAGAGCCATGCTGCAGCTATATTAGTAGTATAGTTGTAGCACGAATGGATCTTCTCAACCGGGGAAGGACCACGCTCTCACAGAATACCAGCGTAAAATAGCAGTTTAACACTGCTGTATTTCGTATGGTGAGTGTAGAGAACCGGAGACACTTTTTACTGGAAACGAGGCATTCCATCTTATTCCTAATGGGTTACAACGCATCTGCATTTTGATTCGCAAACGAGTATAAATGTCACATCTATGGGTCACAGCAACCACTTACCATCAGGTGGACTGTGTGCTCGTTTGTTACCCTATCCTATAAAAAAAATATATAGATAGATAGTTAAATATGATCTTTTACACTTTTAAGTGAATTTTTATTTATTTTATTGATTGTTATCATCTTTGTACGTTGGCATGTAAATGATTAGATGTAAATTGTATTATTTTCAAATTCGAAAAGGTTTTTTAATCTTTTTTGAATACCACTCCCTAGAAGTCTGAAAATAAGTCCTTCAGTTACAATCTTCCTATTTGGGCGCATTTTTAGTCGTTATAGTGGTCAATCCGCGAACTCACTTATTATGCTCATTATCAAGAAAGCCCCTTCTACATTGTGTGTGGCCCGACCCGTACTTGTCCAATTTTTTAAAAGTTTTTACGGCCGGTTTGGTGATTGCTATTATCATAGAATCTTAAGGTGAAACATACGGTCTGTTCCCGGCCATATTCCCGTAAGATGACGCTGACGTCATAATTTCTTAGGTTTTTTGGGTCATATCATTGCCTCAAAATCCACACAATTCGACACAAAGTCGGAAAATAACATCTGTCATTGAATATTTTTACACACACAGACGTGAGTGAATTCTTAGTCCCTACATTTACGAAAATTGAACACTAGATGGCGTGAATGAAAAAATGTTTTCCTTTTTTCTGTATAAGTAGGCAGAACTACAGAACGCCACCTGCTACGATATATATTATGTACAATTCATCATCTGCCTAGCCTTTTTCCCAACTATATTGGGGTCGGCTCTCAGTCAAACCTGATTCAACTGAATACCAGTATTTTTCGACTATGTTATAATAATAGCTATATTTGTTAAATGAGCCGTGGTAGCTCAGATGGTTAGCACTTGTTGTAAGTTTCACACTACGCGAGAAACCCGGGTTTGATCCCCGCCGGCACCGATGAAATTGTTAATTGCAATTTTAAGTGCTGATTTACCAGTTTTTCACAGTGGTAGAGCCACGCGGCAGCTTTTGCTGTCGCACGGATGGGCCGGCTCGAACTGAGGTGGTACCACGACATCACGGAATACCTCTGGTTTACCTCTGCGTTTCGCTTGGTGAGTGCAGGTGGCCGGAGGCCCTTTTTACTGGAAATGAGGTATTCCATCTTAGTCCTCACGGGTTACAACGCATCTACATTTTGATTTGTAATAGAGGATAGATGTAAATGTCTATGGGCCGCAGCAACCACTTACCATCATGTGGACTGTGTGCTCGTTTGTCACCCTTATCCTTTAAAAAAAACCACGTGCTCGGCGGTGAAGGAAAACATCGTGAGGAAATCTGCATGTCTGACAAATAAGAAAAAAATATATTTCGAAGATATGTGAAGTTCGCCAACACGCATTGGGGCAGCGCGGCGCACGTTTTCTTGCCCTAAAACCCTCTCAGAAATGAGAGGAGCCCTGTGCCCAGCAGTGGGACGTGTATATAGGCTGTAATTTTAACGTTTTTTAACTTATATTTGTAGGCGTAAATAAACTATATAATTCAATAATAATCTTGGAAATTAAATTATGTCAACACTAAGAACAATAAAACAGTTTTATTTTATAACCTTACACTATTCAAATTAATGATCAAAACAAGTATTTGAAGTAACACGCCTGATACTAATAATATAATAATAATGTATCTATCACAGTTACTATTCAGTCAAAACTAATAATACAGATGATTTGCAACATAACCAATTATTACGAAAATTTGACATTATATAATACGTAAGAAACTATTAATAAACAATATATAATAACAAATCTAAAACACGATTTAGTATACGATAATTACCAGGAAGGTGAAAAAATATTTCCTAATTTCAAAGCACACACAAGTAACAAAAGCTATTAGTAAAAAAAAATAATTTGACTTGTTGATTATTTTTTATTAGATTAGTTTTAGGGAATGAAAAGAAAATGTCCGCCGCGGTGCAATTAACAAATTCATTGGTGCCGGCAGGGCTCGAACTTAGGTTGCTCGCGTAGTGTGAAATTTGCAGTGAGCGCTGAGCTACTACATCTCGTATATGCTCGTATACATGTTTACCAATTTTTAAATAATATACTTACATTTATTTTTATTCTATTTTTATAAAGTTTAATATTTATAATTATATAAACATTTTATTAATAAATAAATAATTATTAATCTAATAACCATAATAAAACAAAATTAATAATAAATATTCAAACAAAAGAAGACTTTGTAGTTTTGTACTCAACACCGACACGTATGACATGGGTAATTAGTATTGTAACGAGATTTGAAATCACGAGCCAACTTGCGTTTCTAATACCACCGAAAACAAAATTGCGTATTTTGAATAATTAATTACTATACCTACAACAAATTACACTATATTGTATTATAATAGAATAAAATACATATATTGCAAATTGAATCAATGAAAATCACACAAAAATATAATATAAATCACAAGAAATTCCGCGCGCAAATCATATCCCTTGACAATCTAGAATTACTTGTGTGTGTGAATGTTTAAATTTTATTACAATCAAGCGAGAGAACGAAGCTTGGTATCGCTTTTTCTTCCTTCAACGTAGTGCATCTAGTTCAAGGTTAGGAAGTACGGCATCGTTGCATAATATCTACCTACGAATAAGGCCGGCCACATACATACGGAATTACGTTTCGAGGTTCCGTTTCGATATTCCGATTCGGAATCCCAAACGCAGCAAATCCATATAAAATCTATGACCCGTCACACACGTACGGTAGTATTCCGTTCGAAATATTGCGGGAAAAACGGGATTCCGTATGTGTGTGGCCGACCTTTTCGGAATTCCGAAACGGAATCCCGAAACGGAGTTCCGTATGTATGTGGCGGGCCTAATGGTATTTCTTGCACAACAATATCGTCTGCACGCCATCTAGCGTGCCAATGTTTAAACTATGTTTTTGGCGCTTTTGCTTGTCAAGTTGTCAAAATTCACTCACATTACTAAAGAAGTGTCATAATTTTCCTAGATTTCAGTACTGTTTTTCTTAAATACTGTAAGTTATTTCCTAATAAGGTCAATCGCGGGCACACTTCAGTGTAGAAAAGTGATAAAATGATTAGTTTTAAACAAATAGTGTATGTGTTTAACGTATATGTCAAAACAAAAATGTATGGGCAGGCTAGCGGAACATTCCCCTTAAGCCTAATAGCGTACCCTCACGTTAAGATTTTCTCCTATATCTTGGAGATGGTTTACGTACATGAATTGTACACAGTCAGGTCATAAGTATTGTCACACAGTATAAACTTTTCTTTTAGAATGCTGGCCACAAAAATTTATTGAATTTGAATTTCGAATTGTTCATGAAAATAAAACTGTATACTTTTTAGAATTTTCTCATTTTTAAATATGAAGTGGACGCTTAAAGAAGACCGTGTTGCAGTTATTGCGTTACATCGTTGCGGTTACGCGCCAATTAAAATTTTTGACATACTGAAAAATTTGAATATAACCAAAAGATTCGTTTATTGTACCATCAAACGATACAATGAAGACTCTAGTGTAGATGACAGGTCAAGAAGTGGCTGCCCTCGGTCTGTTAGGACTCCAGCAGTGATAAAAGCTGTGAAGGTGCGAATTCAAAGAAATCCCAAACGTAAGCAGAAACTGTTGGCCCTTCAGATGGGGTTAAGCAGAACCACGGTGAAAAGGGTGTTAAATGAAGACTTAGAGCTTCGGGCATATCGAAGAAAAACAGAACATCGTTTGAATGCTCGTCTAATGGACCTGAGACTGAAGAGATGCCGCGCTTTGTTGAAGCGGTACGCGGGAAAAAAATATCGGGAAATTCTTTTTTCGGATGAAAAAATTTTTACCGTAGAAAAGAGCTACAATAAACAAAAGATAAGGCACACAGTAGTGAAGAAGCGAGCAACCGTATTCCGCGTGTCCAACGAGGTCATTTTCCATCCTCGCTCATGGTATGGTTGGGAGTTTCTTATTGGGGCTTAACAGAGGTACATTTATGTGAGAAAGGTGTAAAAACGAATGCAGTTGTGTATCAAAATACAGTCCTGACGAACCTTGTGGAACCTGTTTCTCATACCATGTTCAATAACAGGCACTGGGTTCAATAACTGGCACACAACAAGATTCGGCGCCAGCTCATAGAGCGAAGAGCACACAAGACTGGCTGGCGGCGCGCGCCTGAAATTGACTTCATCTGGCACGAAGACTGGCCCTCCTCCAGTCCAGATTTGAATCCGTTAGATTACAAGATATGGCAACACTTGGAGGAAAAGGCGTGCTCAAAGCCTCATCCCAATTTGGAGTTACTCAAGACATCCTTGATTAAGGCAGCCGCCGATATTCACATGGACCTCGTTCGTGCTGCGATAGAGGACTGGCCGCGCATATTGAAGGCCTGTATTCAAAATCACGGAGGTCATTTTGAATAAACTTTAATGTCATAAGAATCTATGTTTTGTTAAGTTCATTTTGGTATATAAATGGTTACATAATGAATAAACTTGTTTCAATTATTTTATATTAAACATGTGACAGAATTTATGACCTGACTAGGTACAAGGACTGACATTCCGACCCGGATTATTTATTTGTAGCCCTAAAAGCACTTGTACTGTGAAGGATTGAATCAAACACGCGACTCTTCAGCTCCACTACCAAACGCTAAGCCAATGCGCTACAGAGCCGTCCAATAATCAATAGCTTGTAATAGGAATTGAGTATATAGTAATTTATATACTCAGCATATTTCTTAGCGATCCGCCCCGGCTTCGCACGGGTAATTTCTAGATCTCAACAACAGCTCCACCTACCGGATCCAATTGTGAATCCAAACCATTCACGGACCCACTCAAACCACCAAAAATTTCATCAGAATTGGTCGAGCCAGTTTCGAGTTTTAGCGACTAACGGACACATGATGTAAGTTAATGCCCGACTACGGCGAAGCCAAAAGCATGGTTACAATTTTTGAAGGCTTTTTATGTATGAATGTATGTTTATCTGTTCCTTCAGATCTTCTAAAGTACTCATCGTATTTTGGACATATTAAATATTTTTAGAATCATTGTGCCCTTTCGCGAGCTTTAGCATGGCCACATATTACGGACATATAATATAATACTCCCAAAAATTAAATAAATACTGAAATATCGTTGATGGATGCAGGTGACTGGTGACCATGTTTTGTGACATTCATTGCGGGAGGCGTATATATTCAGCCGCGGATTTGTGACGGGTGATAGTAATAATTACCAGCAACAATGTCTCACCAGTTCACTATTAGACAAAACTATTTTTGATTTACAGTTTCGAATATTTAATTACAATATAATGCTTAGATATAATATAATCAAAAACATAATGTTGACATTCATATTACTGATATCAATTCCAGCTGACATGCGGCCATGTATTCCACTTGAACTGCTGCAAGAAAGTACTCGCCAGCAAGTGGATCGGACCGAGGATTACCTTTTCCTTCTCGCAGTGTCCCATTTGCAAGGTAGGAAATTTTAGATCTAGAAAAAAAAAACATTTTGACATCAACATTTTGACAATAGTTTAATGTATTTTGTGTTCTGTCCAGGAGGACATGAGCCACTGGACGCTGGAAGAGCTGCTGGCACCGCTGCGTCTCCTGCGCGAGGAGGTTCGTCGTAAGGCGCTAATGCGCCTGCAGTACGAAGGGCTCGGCGACACTCAGGGCCGCACCGTCGACGACCCGGCTGCTTACGCGATGGAGAGATACGCGTATTATGTGTGCCACAAGTGCGGCAAGGTAAGGCATAGTTAGTAATATAATAATAACAACATGTTTGATTCGTCTATTAATGTGGCATCATATTTTTTAAACTAGCTGTTTCCCGCGACTTCGCCCGCACGTAATTCAGAGTTTTAATTTTTTGTGCGGAACCCTAATTCTTTTTCTAAAATAAAAGTAGCCTAAGTTACTCCTTGTGACATCAGCTATCTGCCAGTGAAAATCCCGCCAAAATAGGTCCAGCCGTTTCGGAGATTAGCCGGAACAAACAGACAGACAGACAGACAGACAGAGGGACAGACAGACAGAAAGACAAAAACTTTAAAAATTGTATATTTGTTATTAGTACCGTATATACTTTCATATGCATTTAGTAAAAAGCTGTAATTTTGACGTTACAAACAGACACTTCAATTTTATTTATTTGTATAGATATGTAGATAGATGGTAGGACTCTTTTTCCGCCTAGGGTTCCGCCTTGGTAGGCTATCACGGGAATCTAGAAATCCGTAAAGATTTATTTAAAACGCAATTCTCAATTATGACGTTACCAATACGATGGAGGGACAATACAATCAGAGGGCTGATGTTTTGTGATTGCTAAAGTAGTTTGCCGCACCGGGGGTAAACAAGAGGCGGTGCAAGGGTTCTCACTACCAACAATACCAGCTCACGCAGCTGTTTACATTTGTCGGCTTAGAGTATCTGTGCCACCGTGAGAAGGACTTAAGCAGGAACCTCTGGTGGAGATCGGAATGAAAAATCATCAATTTTCAATTGGAATCTAGTATTTATTTGCAAATAATAACGCTATACATACAAAATACAGATCTTAATCTACGCTAAATTTAACGTGTAGTTTGCACTTTTATTTAAATTTTAATAGACTAGGTCACCAATGCAAAATGCACCTAGTGCAGCATTGGTAGTTTATTAAAATTGCTTACTTTATAGAGTATGTCATCGCTGGCCACGCGGAAGTACAGTTGAAAGATTAAATATAATACAATCACTAGTTACGTTGCTGTGACCTCTTTGAGGAGACCGATAGTTTGTCTGTACGATACAGAATTAGATTATTAAGACCAATAACTATTGGAGATATATCCTAAAGAATGGCACCGTCGAGATTTTATCGAGCTTGTCGCCGTCCAGCTAACGAAGACGAATTAATTGCGATGCTACCATAACGATCTTAAATCATGCTACCATTTAAAAAAACAAGCATAAACAAAATGCACTCGTCCAATTAAAATAATTTGAACTCGTTAACTTGGTCAGCGCAACAAGTCTTGTTAGGGTTCCGTAGTAAAACAACAAGTAACCCTTATAGTTTCATGAAATCCGTCCGTCTGTCCGTCTCTCCGTGGCTTAGCGTAGAGACTATTGGTACTCTAAAGAGCTGTAATTTTGCATGGTTATACATGAATACCAGAAATAAAAAAGGCTCTTAAGTACTGAAACAAAAGTTGGTGTAAGTGGGTTGCCTCAAAAAACAATTCCAAATTGTACAAGTAAATAACATAAATAACACTTATAGCATGTGTTAACAGTAATGTGAGTAAAGCATTACAGACCAATTTGCGAGCAAACATTGTACCGAAAACTGGTAACTTTATTAGAGTAGAGCTGGTTTTTAAGTCCTACAGGTTCCTGACTTTCTACAAACCTTTTATAGTTTTCTAGTAACGTTAACGATTCTAGGCACTCAACTAAGTCAGCTGTGCTAATAGAGACTGTAGCGGGAACTCGATCATCTTCAAATTGTAGTTTCTATATCACCATTTAAATGATGGCTATAAGTAGAGTTTGAAAAAAATGGGCCCGATTTAGTATTAGTATTAAATGTCTTCGGATATAAGCTGTAAATGAAAACGATGTAACAAGCGCATTAATGGTGATATAAATCCCGGGATTTTTAGAGGTCTTGAGATATTATCGTTATTAATTGTCCCGTCAGTCAAGTTGTCGTCAAAATCTCCTAAGAACTTCATAATGTGATGCTTAGCATATTGTGAAGAGTTTTGTGAACAACGTTAAATACTATTTACATAAACATAATACTATTTATTAAATAGTATTATGTTTATGTTTTTTATATATTTTAGGCTAAGTCAGATATTGCTAAAGACCCATGTTCTTAACTTAAAGTCCTTAATGCCTGAAATTTATTATATTATTATTATTATTGTATTATATTGTTAAGTACAAATCTCCTAGGCTGTATGGTCTGAGACCATTGCCTGCTTTAAATGGCGGATCGTAACAACAAGCACCGGTGTCCGCAGGCGTATTTCGGTGGGCTGGCCCGCTGCGAGGCGGAGGCGAGCGGCCGTTGGGAGCCGGGCGAGTTGGTGTGCGGAGCCTGCAGCGACGTGACTGGCGCTCGAGTCTGCCCCAAGCACGGCGCCGACTTCCTTGAGTACAAGTGCCGCTACTGCTGCTCGGTCAGTACCGTAGTGTGTACAGCATTGATGCAGCTATGTTATGGTTGTAACACGAATTGGTCGGCTTGGAAGGGCCACGCTCTCACAGAATACCAACGTAAAATTACCATCTGGTGGACTGTGTGCTCGTTTGTGACCTATACAAAAAACGTAGACGGCTGATATATCCATGGCATTGATTTTCTTTTTTGGTTGGTTCGGGAAAATATTAAACTCAGTAAATTAATCAACTTGTTATACTGCATACAAACAACATTCTTATCACTAAGACATTCCACATGCCCCACAATACTAATCTGGGATTAAATTCAATATTGCTAAAAATATGTATAACAAACGAACGTGGGTATTTTCCAAAATAAGTGCAAACTACTTACATAAAATGTAATTAAATGTATTCATTCAATTTTATATTTAAAGCGTTATTAAAAAGTTAAAATAAGACACATTACAGACTACTTTGAACCTTGATATTTCTATAACTGAGCTTAATTGCCGCATTCTATTTTTTATCCACTTCATATATCTTATTTAAATGAAGTACAAAGGTAGGAAATATACTTTCATTTTTATACAGGGTTAAGGGAAGTTTCAGAATAAGCAATATAAGCAAATAGCGAAGAAGAAAACATTAATTTACAAAAAAAAAAGTGTGTGCAGTTCACACGTGGTAGGATTGAAACCTTAAAATGAAATATTAAACAAAAACATTTTACAACAAATTATTTGTTTAATTTGATAATTTTCAACCACAGGTGCCACATAAAATATAACGAATGTTTAATTTTATAGCAAATAAATGTTACAATCCTTATTTTTACATGTAGAGCCTGAAGAACATCGATATATATGTACTACGTACTAGATTTAGCATTCCGAACATACACTTATGTTCAACTGAACTGTACTGCAATCCGTACAGTGTGTCATTTAGTGTGGTTTCAATCTACTAGTTAGTCTATGGTGGCGCAACTGCGTATGCGCGGCTCTACTATCTCCCGTGAATGCGCCAAAACATAGAGTAGTGCACATTTTTGTTTAGAATGGCTTCTCTAGTACGTAGTACATAACTCAATGCTAAAGAACGAGGGCAGAAAAATAGTTCACAAAAATTATTACGTCTAGAAATATTTTATATATAAAATGAGTTTTATTATTTTTCTATGATTTTTCAAATAAAAATGTATTTTAATTAAAGCCACAGAAAAATAAAACAAACATTTTTGGGAATATCAAATGATTTTAACCATTTTACTCTATTCCAATGTTGCCATTTACTATATTCATACTACTTTCGTATACACTTTGTAAGACTACCAACATAAACACACAAAATATTTTTATATTAAGTTATTATAAGTAATAACTATACTATCAGTAATAATAAAAATAAAAGTGATATGGTTGAAAATAAGTCTCTTACAAAGAACTTCCTACAATAATACATTATATATTAATCATAGTACTATGTAACAATTCCATTTAATATTATGGCAACACTAGTTAAAACAAAATGTCACTGTCTTTTTTAACCGGCTTTACGGCTCTGGGTTCTAGCCCTTCTGAGAATGTCACTGTATGACACAAAGGCCCTGGAGCCATGCCAGAAATATACATTTGTACAATTTAAATATATAACAGGGATACAATAATCTAAAAACTGTCAATTATGTAGGTTGGTAACATTATGTTGAGAATTTCTTTTTCTATCTTTCTATCCTTTTCCAAGTAGCATAAGACATAACCTAAAATCTCCAAATCTAAATATCTTTTTTTTTGACGCGTTCTCAGGACCAATTTCTTTGACAAAGTTATTCAGGGACTAACACTTAACATTTTAAAATATTTTTGATATATAGACGCTACCATTCCTTCTCAACTAATTTTATGTATGAAAGTCTGCCATTGATCTTTTAGGCTATTAAATCTAAAGAACTTCTTTCCACAAATTGCGTTGTAATAGTGACGTGTACTGAAGTCAATCAATTTTTTTATCGATAAAATGATTTACCTATACAATGAATTCTATAGGTAAAATTATTTTATCGAATAAGGAAACAAAAACTTATTGACTCTCCAGGTGGTCCGTAAAATAGATTAATTTAATGAAAATGTAAGGTAATATATAAAATCGGATGGTTAAGAATGGTTTGGATTGGAATTATTAATTTTTTATTTCCTTATTTTAACATTTACAAGTTAGATTAGCCATTTTTTTAAGCACACAGGAAAGGCCGAGATATAGATATATTATACTGAACTAGCTGTCGCCCGCGATATCACCCGCGTATATCACGGTCTGAGCCGCGGGACATGACGCCTCGCTTATTTTCTTTCGGTTTTAATCGCGTGGCTAGGCGTCATTCGTACGCCGAGTCCAGCGTTGAATTATTTAAATTTTTTATTAACACCTGAATAATTATCCGTCCAAATAACATGATATAAAGAGCAAACTTTATCTTCATTAAATTGTCTTAATGATGAAGTAACTTTTGTTGGTAAGGATTAATATGCTATGCCTAATAATAACGCTCATAAATCACTTTTTAATTTTCAAATATTTTTTGTCATAAAATATTTTATTGTGGCTTACATATAAGGTACCGCGAACTTTTTTTAGACGGAGGAAAGATCTATATTTTTGCAGAACATTGTATTTCCGTATCACTAACCATTACGCCAGCGCACGCGGATTAAGCATTTCGGGAGCGCTTCTTCCGACTTGCTTAATAAAAATCAATATTTAAGGTCAGCTGAGAGGTGTAGACCAATGCGAAATAGCCTAATATACTATTTCTCATGAATCTGACTATCATATTATATAAAAATAATTTATCAAAACAGACTGGTAGTTCCAGAGATTAGTGTGTTTAAACAAACAAAAAACCTCTTTCGCTTTATTATCTTTATATATAAAAGTTACGTGTCACATTGTTTGTCCGCGATGAACTCCTAAACTAGTGAACTGATTTCAATGAAATTTTGCACACTGTGTGCAGTTTAGTTCAACTTGAGAGATAGGATAGTTTTTATCCCGATAAGTGACTCTCAGTTTTTTTATTGCTAATCTCAGGAGTTTTTTTAGGAAAGCAAATGGTCCTCGGAAAGGGCAGAATAAAGCCTGCCTGGCTAGCTAGTACTAGTGTAGATTCTATCTCATTCTCTTCTTCTATTCTTTTTATTTTAATTGATTGTCATTCATAAATATCTAACGCCTACTAATTTACCATGTACGCACACATTCATAAGGGTCGATCGGTCGCCAAAAACGTTGTGAATTGTACGCGTAGTTGTTGCTCATACATCACATTAGGGTAATTTCAAACATAATTTAAAATTAAAAATTTTGTACAACCGACTTCAATATAAATTATTAAGAATAACTCAAAAACTATTGGTCAGTCCTTGATCAAAATTATGGGACTACACGTGAAGCATCAGCTTTCAAATAAAAAAAAAAGAATCATCGAAATCGGTTCACCCAATTAAAAGTTATGAGGTAACACACATAAAAAAACATACAATCGAATTGAGTACCGTCTCCTTTTTATGTCGGTAGAAAACTAGAAGCCTCACAGTATTTACTCGTGTTTTTAAAAACACTTGAATTTTTGTTGAACTCATTGAAAAACTCTAGAAGTTGAGTTGCAGACGAATAAATGGAAGGATTGCTTGTAGTAAAGCCGAACCCTAATAATTATGTAAAGTATGATTTCTGAAAGTTAATGATATATACATAGCGTTTTATGGATTAAACACTCTTAACTTCATAGTGTTCAAGTTATAGAAGATACATGATGGTGTTAAACATAATTTTCATGCATACAATTATTGTATTTCAGGTGGCAGTGTTCTTCTGCTTCGGCACTTCGCACTTCTGCAACGCCTGCCATGATGACTTTCAGCGCGTTACCAACATTCCCAGACACCTTTTGCCCCAGTGCCCTGCTGGTAAGTATCCCAACTTTAAAAACATTCATCATTAAAATTAAAACAAAGATTTTTTAAAGTATATTGTAGTATAATTGGTATTATTTCTATCAATATACGTGATTTCTTTTAGGCCCAAAAGGGGAACAACTACCGGGTTCGTCGGAAGAGTGTCCACTCCACGTACAACATCCCCCTACCGGCGAAGAGTTCGCCTTGGGCTGTGGTGTGTGCAGACACGCACAAACATTTTAAATAAAAAACGAATTAACGGGTAGTCGAATACATGCATATTTTTAAAATTATGGTTACTGGACATGGACTTCAAAAACATGTGTCCATAATAGAACGTCAAGGACATCAAATAATCATTAAGTTAAAATTATTCTCCGAATTAATTAACAATTACAATTAACATTACATTTGTGACGATGATTCAAAATTAGCGCTAATTAATGATTATAGAATTAAAATTATTTTCTCATTATTATTGTACCTAATTTAACTTAGTTTTAGATTTAATTTAGTAATGAATCGCATCATGCATTTAAAAAGTTAAATAGGAATATGATGCTAGTAACTTATACAAGATATATCCTATCTATTGTTTCCTATTGTAACTAAACAATATTTTTGTAAAAATATTTACGTATGCAGAACTACATCAATAAAACACAACACGATTTAGCAGAATTTGATAAAAAAATTTATTAAATTTTTCATTAATTTAACGGAAATTGGTTGTTTATTTGTAATTATATCATGGTATAATTTTTAAAACTTAATAGCATATAATGGAATTTTGAAAATAAAACTATAAAGTAATTAAAAATTATATCACGTCCACACTACAGTCTTTATATTGGTCTGTTCATTTAGACCTGGCTTCTTAAATTTACTGATTATATTAATAAACTAAGGCGAACGGACTGCACTCTTATACGTCCTTCTACTTGTATTATTAGAAATTCTTATTAATAACGTATTATTTTATGTATTACTTCTGTGAATCGCTTATATTTCTAGAAATGTCTTTTATATGTATTCATCTTATTAATGCTGTATAAAAATTGACAAAAATCACTCAGCTTCCGATGTTTAAAGTTGAGCGATGAATTTAGCAGGAAATGGCTCCTTCTATTGTGGTCACAAGTAGTCTAGGCTATTTTGAGACTGTTAGTGGCATATTGTTGGATCATGCTGAAATATAATTAAACTTTTAAACAAGTTTCATGTAAGTCACGTATGCATCCACTGCACTCATTGTATTCTTACGAGAATTTATCTATACCACCTGCATACACACTACACAGGCTTAAAATGTTCTATAAGCAAATAATCCATGATAAATATTTGCTAATTATGTTTTATTGCAATTAATTTAAAAGTAATGTGAATGTAGTTCTTATACGTGATAGAGCCATGCATGCATGTAGCACGAATGGGTCGGCTCAACCGGGGAAGGATCACGCTCTCACCAAATACCAGCGTAAAATAGCAGCTTATTGCTGCTGTGTTTCGTTTAATGAGTGTAGAGAAGCGGAGGCCCTTTTTACTGCAAAATAGACATACCATCTTAGTCCTCACGGCTGACAACGCATCTGCATTTTATTCTCAAACGAGGGTAGATGTAGAAGTCTATGGGCCACAGCCAAAAAATAAGTAGGGACTTAGGTATAAATCATAAAAAACACCCATACGAAATATTAACGCGGTGGATGATAGCGGTTTTAAAATTAAGGTTGTTGGAAAGAAATTAAAGTTATAATGTTATCGTGATAGAGTGAGATCTGTAACAAATTTTGACTGACGACAGGATGAAAAACTCTGCGTTGAATGTATTTATTCAAAAGTTTAAACATTGGGATGAAAGTGACAGGTTTTTGTTTGTGTAGTCAGATTACATTGAAGGTTTTTCAGGAGATGGAGCATTTCATCAGGCTATTGAATCCTATGAAATACATAATCCATACAATATATCTAATTGTAATTCTCAGCATATCTATAGATGTACCTACTTTAAATGTCTAAATGTACTGTAATCAACTTTTTGTCTGATAAAATAATATACTATGTGTTGTATTTAGATGAAATTTGTCAGCTGTCACTACCGTCCTCGAGCTTAATACCAAAACAATTAAATTACCTACGAGTTACGATTTATCTTTACCATATTCTATACATTTCCTCATTTGCTTGTTACGGTTTGTTTGCCTTTTTAATTGTTAAAGAATTCATACATATGTACACGCAACGATGCACACGCACACACACACACACACACACACACACACACACACACACACACACACACACACACACACACACACACACACGCACACGCACACGCACACGCACACGCGCACGCACACGCGCACACACACACACACACACACACACACACACACTCACACACACACACACACACACACACACACACACACACACACACACACACAAACACAAACAAAAACACACGTTCCCGCTTATGCATATATTTTATTCAACAACTTTATAATTTATTCCTAATATATACGAGAAGAAGATGTGAAAGATGCGAACATCTTACATTTGTTTTATTTATTATTATAGTCTTTGCGTTATAGCATGGTGTGGGTGACAGCTTACACTTTTGGCGTATCTAGAGATGGAGCAATGTTAAATCGATTTAAAAAAGGCCATTAACGATACACAAAACAAAGCAAAAATTATCGATTAGCTATCGATATAAAAAGTTTAATACAAATTATGATAATAGTTACATAATAGCTGTTCCCGGAACTCGCCCGCTTGGTGTTTATTACGATTGGATTTCATGGGTTATAATTTTTTTGCGCGGAATCTTTTTCTATAACAAAATTAGCCTGTGTTAGTCCTTATAACATCAGCTATCTGCCAGTGCCAGCTATAAGCCGGAACAAACAGAGAGAGACAGACAAACATTTAAAAAATTGTTTTTGTCTTTTTGTTATAAATACCGTATATTCTTTCATGTGTATTTAGTAATACAAACAGATACTTCAATGTATATATTATACCATGTATTAATTTGAAGATAAAAATCATCTCCTATTTTATGTTGATTGCAACATTCATATTGACATTTAAACAACTAAAATGGCTGCCAGCATATATAATTTTTCGTACAGCGGCAGCTTTTCAAGGTACGAATGCTAGTATACACTCTTATCTAAGAATGCTAGCACTTTTCGTTATATGTGTATTAATGTTGCCAGTTCCCATAGGCAAATATCGGAACGGAAGGTAAAAATAATCGAAAATTTGGTTTAAAAATCTAATAAAAAAAATAGGAAATAAAAATAAAAAATAGGTTTTTTGTAGCCACTATGATCGCCTTGAGTTATAATAAAGTCTTTTTGACACAACGCGCAATTTACTTCATAATATATGTTTTTTGCTTGAGGTGACCAACAAATAATTTATCGTCCATGCATCGGCAACACTGCATATTCGTCTTTGTGCGTTTTTCCCGTAAATCAGAATTTGTTAAACGATTAGTTCCAATATATATTTACGTGGTTTTTATATAATCGATTTATTTCTTAACCGATTTTTGATAGTCTGTGGTTGTTTGTTATGGCTTGGCATAGTTTATCGTACATGACTATCGGAAGTGGGCGTTACCCATCCATGAAGTACAGCAATATCTGTATGACAGTTCATCTAAAAAAATACGAAACTTCATAGGCGTGAGCTGTCATACGCACCATGCTACAGCGCAAAGACTATAATTGATAATTGATATTTGATTCCTGCCTGCCGACCTCCTTATTATTTTATAGATCATACGTTACCGCATTCCCGCATAATATTTATATTCTTAATATCTGTGTGTGCAACATATACTTAGTAAACTTATGGTTACAACGCATATACATGTCTGTCTGTCTGTCATGTCTGTCTAGTCGTCCAATATATTATATAAGTATACACTAAAGTAATATTATTAATGTTGTTGCCTAAATGTATTAACAGCTTATATCAGCTTACAGAATTATAATTTCTGAACTACAAGGAGCTCAATATTACAAGTTTTATAAAATAATTTTGACATTTTTTAATACCTATTTGCAATTGTTTCATTGGTGACGGAAATTGTAATGCTCGCGTTACATAAATAATTACCCTAGATCTTTTCTTAACGAATTCTCCAGAAAGTATATACCCACAGCAGAAATTTTAGATATACATAAACTGGTAGTTTCACGGTTATTTGTATTAATAAAATCATCACTAAAGGTAAAAAAAAATAATTTTACAAGGGGATTTCATTTTTTTAATTAATTTTCTCTCCAAATTATATAGGACCACCTCTGAAGTGGAAACTATTAAATAAAAAAGTGTGTGTGTACTTACATACGCGCGTAGGTAGTTATACTTCTTTAGCGTAACAAAAGAGAAAACTTGAGACAATTACCCATTGAAGTTGTCGCTTTTAGGTATTAGTGTGCGCGCGCATCGTAACAACTTCGTGGTGTGGTTTTTAGGTGTTGGTGTGCGCGGGCATCGTTAAAATTCACTCTCATAATCATTTCCCAAACGCCACAAAAGAAGTATAACTTCAAAAATAATTGTTAAAATAGGTTTACAATAAACGAAGATGTCGCGTTACATAAAAAACATACTGTCGAATTGTAGTGAAGTTGTCCAATAACTGTTCGAATTTTTGTCACATTCAAGTTAATTTTTTGTTCAGTAGAATACTTCATAATATGTATAAGTAATCATGCTGTATATTGATAAATCCAGTATGTTATACTCACATTAATATAAATTATTCTTGTTCAGACGAGTTTGAGTGAAAAATATTAACATGATTGATGATTTATAACTTAATCTCAGTTACATTATAATATTATATAATTGAGATTGTTCTATTTATATTAGCTATTTTACGCAATCTCCTGACTTCTTATTTATATTATACCAAAATTGTAAATTGTTAAAGTTATTGATATTTGCAATCCGTCACTAAAGAAGCATTGCATAATGGAATTTTGAACATGCTATGTACCACAAATTTCACCTGCATTAGCTAGTTAGAAAGCTCATAAAGAAAACGATTTTTTAATTTATACTTAGTTACTGGTACGTACAGCGAATATGCGGCTCAAGTCATAATTAATTACTTTACTGAGCAATTAAAACTACACCACATAATTTAGTATGAAAAAATAACATTTAAATTTTTGCGATATATGGTATCGATGAAATGTAGTTGATTGATATAAAGAATATTTTAGAGTTGCTCTTTGGAAATCATTTATTAATTTTATTCAGTCGTTTTCTTTTGCGTTTACACTCAGTGGCGTTTTAAAATGATAATTCTGTTTGGATATTTGGAAATTAGATCAGGTTTTAGTTCGGGGTGGCAGAGCAAGACAATGATTAATGATTTGAAAGTTTGTCAAAGAAAATTTTGCTGTAGTACGACTTTTAATTGTATATGGTAACATTAAATTAATGGTTAATGGAACCACCTCATAAACGCCTCATGAGTGCTTTTCACAGATTGCAGATTTTAATTAATAAAAATTGAATTGTAAATTTGCCAGTTCCTCTACTGGTAATGTTATTATTTGCATTTTCAAACGTCTGTATGTTAGATTACATACTATGGGAAATATTCAATAAAGCTATGAGAATGTAAAATGCTGTTTATTATTTTTATTGTGCTCTATTCATATACGGCCACTTACCTATAATCAACGATTATCGCTTACTTTAATTAGTATTAATTATCAGGTGTAGACCGTCTCTTTCTATAGTAAGATTTAATAGAGAGAGAGAGAGAGAGAGAGAGAGAGAGAGAGAGAGAGAGAGAGATCGAAAGAGAGCGAGAAAGCACCTTTAAACATTTCTTATATTGATGTCGATTTTAATAAGTGCGATATTGTAGATTTAAATTCATTCTATTATTAAAATTTTAAAAGTATGTTTTTAACTAAGATCTAAAAATAACTATAGTTTTACAATATACATGTATTGTTCTAAATTATGTAAATATTGGAACTTTCAAGATGGCTATTGTAAGAAGACATTTAGTTGCGTATGTAACAATAATGACAAATTGTCGTATTTATTTTCAAGTGGCAAAAGACAACCATATAGTTCAAAGATCTAACCAACGAGAAAGAAACGTGAATAGAAAACATCGTCAGTGCACTACTGGCACCTTATAAAACTATTATCTAGATTTTGCGATATTAAAGTATTTTTTCAGTACCAGTCGATTTTCGAAAAAATATCAAAACAATACCAAAACGACCTTTAAATACAACTTTATAAACTGCCACGGAATTAGCTCCTTTGTAATTTTTTATTTCTGAGGAATTTCACGATATTTTCTGCTACTAGGGCGGCAACACTTTGGAATAAGGTGTAATATATGATAGATTTCTTGGCGGGGGAAGTTAATTAGAAAAGTGTTATATTTCAGATCTCTTAATGTTTTTTTCTAAAAAATTATTATATTTTGTATGAATGAAATTAGAAAAGGAAAAATCAAATTACGGCTAATCTTAAAAGTAGAAGAATTACAATAAATTATGTACGTGGTAGAGCCATACTGCAGCTATATTAGTAGTATAGTTGTAGCACGAATGGGTGGGCTCGACCGGGGAAGGACCACGCTCTCACAAAATACAAGCGTAAAATAGCAGCTTAACGCTGCTGTGTTTTATATAGTGAGTGTAAAGAACCGAAGATCCTTTTTACTGGAAAAGAGGCATTTCATCTTAGTCGTCACAGGTGACAACGCATCTGCATTTTGATTCGTAATCGAGGATAGATGTGGACGTCCATGGGTCGCAGCAATCCGTCATTAAGTACCTCCATAAGAAGGGGCTATCATCAAAAGCCATCCATGATGACATGGTCAGTACATTAGGCGATTGTGCTCTGTCATATTCATCCGTCAAAAAATGGATAGCAGAATTTAAGCGTGGTAGAGAGAGTGTGAAAGATGAACCCCGCTCTGGAAGGCCTTCGACGTCAACTACTGACGAAAATATTAAAAAAGTACTTGATTTAATAATGGGAGACCGCAGATTAAAAATTAGAGAGATAGCCGAGATTATAGGCATCTCTTATGAACGAACTCAAAACATCGTTGTTAACGAGTTGGGTTTCCACAAGGTGTCTGCGAGGTGGGTTCCGCGACTGCTTTCAGTTGAACAAAAAAGGACGCGATTGACTATTTCACGCGACTGTTTGGAGTTATTTGAAGCCGATGCAGATGATTTTTTGAATCGTTTTGTTACTATAGACGAAACATGGTTTCATTACTGTACACCGGAAACAAAACAACAATCAAAACAGTGGAGAAGACCTGGTTCACCACCCCCTAAAAAGGCTAAGTCGATTTTGTCGGCAAATAAGGTGATGGCTTCAGTATTCTGGGACTCGAAAGGTGTGGTTATGATTGATTATCTTGAAAGGGGTCAGACTATAAACTCTGATTACTACTGCACCTTACTACGTCGTTTACGAGAGGAAATAAAAGAAAAACGTCGAGGAATGCTCAGAAGAAAAGTCCTGTTTCATCAAGATAACGCCCGTGTTCACACGTCAGTACAATCAATGGCTGAAATTCACAACTGTGGCTTTGAACTGTTACCGCATCCGCCGTATTCACCTGATCTGGCACCATCAGACTTCTTTCTGTTCCCTAACCTAAAAAGGCACTTGGGAGGTCAAAGATTTTCGACAAACGACGAGGTCAAAGCAGCTGTAGACGCATATTTTGACTCTAAGGAAGAATCATTTTTTTTTCAACGGTCTAAATACTTGGAAGGGGAGGTGGCAAAAGTGTATTGAACTTGATGGTGATTATGTAGAAAAATAAAAATATAACTGATTTAGTATGTGTTTATTTTCTTGGTTAGGCCGAGTACTTTTCAATCCATCCTCGTATAATAGTTTCCTTGCAAGCGTCGTATTGATATTACATCTTGTATCGGAGCTTTTAATATTTCAGGAGAAGATAGTATGTCGTAAATGAATTTTATGACATCTTGCCTAAGTCATTTAGAGGAGACAAGACGGGACGCATCAAGGGCGCGAGATATCTCGTATTGAAATCGCTAATTCGCCTACAAAGGGCTTGGGCTTGATCGTGTAGTGGCAGTGTAAGAATATCCCTACGCCAAATCGGCTCATGGGTGCGTAAGAGACGATAGAGGGAAATTGAAACAGGAGATGGACAGCAGCATCTTCCTGATACAAATCAATATGATACAAAACTGTTTGTCGATCCGCCTATGAAGCGTGGCAAAATGGCGAAATCCTCCCAATGAGGGATTTGGGGGAGGCTTATGTGGGCTGTTATAAATTAATGAATGGATTTGGCTTTATGCCCAACATTGGATTGGTGATGGTTAACGAGCAGAAAGCGGAGGATTGTGTTAAGAGCAGTGACTCTTACAGTAACTCGGGTAAGCGTCATGGTCGTCCGTCTTGAATTTTATCGGCATCACTAAGATTTTAGTACTTGTACAAATGGGCTCACAAGAACAGTTCAGTTTGATCTCCGGCGGCTTCTCTAAGTGAGTGAAGAAAGATTTTACGAGATGATCAGCACGTAGAAAATTGAGAATTATGTATTTAATACAGTTCCTGTATGTCTGCTTACCCTTTGTTAGTAATATAAAACCTCGTTCTTCAGCGTAGACGTTACAGTCATTTTTATACCTTTACTGAGTAAATGTAAATGAGTTGCTTATCAACTTGATTTGGGTGGTATTTGCATTCTCGATGTTAATTAACTATTTAAACTGTTATCTTTAAGTGTGGGTAATTATTTAATTATTTATTTTACCGGTGTCATGGAACGAATTGCTATCGTGTATACGAGTCGGCATGTGACATTAAAATGTTTCATTACCTAAAAACCAACCGAACTATTACGTTTTGTAATGAGTATAACCCTATTCTATTTTTAGATAAGGTGTGAGCAAACAAACTACACGGAAAGCACTTGAAAATTGTGTAGATATCTCAATTCAAAGATCGATTTGTCAACACTAGATATCAGTTTTATCTCAAATTTATCTAAGACGTTGCAGAATATTCAGTTCTTCGACGATGCAGCTCTTTTATCAACGTTTAAAAGATTTATGTGAACGCCTATATATTTAGTTTCTGTGTCGTGCCTGTTTTTAACCGAGATGTTTATCAGCTCTTATAAATTAAAGGTAAGCTTGTAAATATTTATACGTTCGTTGGTGTACTCTTTTTATCTTCAAAGAAAATTTGCTAGCATATTTTGTATAAACTCCAAGTAGAACTTCAAGTAATATGATGTGTATGACTATGTAGGTATTCTACTATATTATTTTGTTTAAATAGTGTTTGTTTTATGCAGATAATTCAATGCTTTCGTTATTTAATACTATTCACAAAACACATCTTAACCTACTATTTATTTTAATTGACCCATAAAACACGATCCTTTGAAAATTTTATTTATTAATTGTAAAAGGGAATATAATTCCGTTTTCACTTTGTGTTTGCTTTTATACACTCCTTAGACAGTAGGGTATGTTCTGTGTAGTACATCTCTATTATTGCACCTACTGGCTTATTATGCGAAATAGGCGTCACTTAAAATATTGTTTCTGTTCTTTTTTTAATTTAGAGCTGGTTTAAATGGGCTCCATTACGGGCTCATCTCTGCACCTTCGCGGTCGCCGTCAGCTATAGCAGCACATGGCGCGCCCCTAGAAATGCCTTTCGATATGGAGGTCTCATGTACGTGCTCACACTTACCGTTGCAATGGTGGTCGTGGCTCTTCCCACGACGATGTTACAACTAGCTCTTGGTCAGTTGAGCCAGCAAAATGCTGTTGGTGTCTGGAGTGCAGTACCTTTCTTTAAAGGTAATAAATACATTTTTGTTACATACCTATTTTATTATTTTCGGGAAATTCCAAAACCAGATTTGGCTACCGGCAAATTTAAGAAATTAGTTTAATATCTTGAACTATGTCATGAAAACGATGTTTTGTAAAACAATTAATATAAAAATGTTAATTTAAATGTATGAGTAAGGCAAGCTTAATAGAGTCGGTTAAACTAATAGCCTCTGACGCGCTCCTGCTTCGCCTTGGTGGATTTATTAATGTGGCATCTGGCGACATTTAGATTTCTTAAAATAATTATCAATGATGATTTATTTTATCAATTAATGGTTTGTTATATTTACGCGAAGACCTTCAGTTTTTGAATATTCATTTTTGGTCCGATCTAAGCTCATTCTGCGTAGATGGGATCAAAATTAATATTCAAAAACTGAAGGTAGCCGGGCTAACTATGACATCGGAACGTCAAAAACCTCAGTCCCTCCCGTGACCATGGGTGCTGTAAAGAACCCGAAACGTCGGGAATTAAAAAAATTAAATTAAACGCGCAAAAATCCGTAAAAAATTAATTTAATTTAATATTTTATCAATTTCAGAAAAAATACTCTAAGTTTTTCGAATAAAATATATCCTAGATCACCCCTGGCATTACTCTCTATCTGTTCCTGGAGTTTTATCACAATCGTTTCAGTCTTATAGGCAGGCAGACAGAAACGTTTTACAAATTTTACATCATGTCTTAATTGCATACAAATAAACCCCTCGGAACGATAAAAAAGCAGTTATATTAATACTACAGACAACCAATTCAATCTTATTTAAATTGGAAGGGAATAAATAGTGCACCTGTACTTGCGCATACACCCTGGCACTATAATCCTGTCCTGCGCCGAGTGCTAGTCTTCGTTGAGACTGGCTGCCGTGACCGAAATTCGGTCTGGAAAGTATTATACGCAGATTTCAGATGACGGACAATAACTCGATATTCCTTGGTTTCAGGAGTGGGATACCTAAGGCTCCTCATATCTATGCTCGAAGTGGTTTACACGATTGTATATGTTGCGTTAACTGTAACATATTTTATGTACACTTTGAGCAATTCGATTCCATTCTGGGAATGCCAGTACGTCGTTGTGCCGGTAAGTGCAAAAATATTTATTGTTAACCTTTAATAGTCTTATTTATAATATGTAAGTTCGTATCGCCCAATGACTATAACCTTAAAGCAAAGAATACCATCTGTGTTCTATGATTATAACGCGCCTTAGTAAGGTGTCCTTATTGGAAAGTTTTACAGTGTGAGATCAACATTTTTATTTATCTGGATTGTATTTGTATTTGTTGTCCTTTTTCTTTTGAAATTACTTCAACCGTGATTTACGACAATACTGAAATGGCAGATTTGAATTTCGCCTTTTTAGTTTCGCAATCGCGATTTTGGTGCAATCAGAAAGCAACTGAAACCTAACAATGAGGTAATAAAACAAATGTTTAAAAACTTTTATAAGCTGTCATAATGTGTAATATCGCAGTACTTAATGCACCTTTGTCGCTGCTTCATGTAGGTCTGAATATTTTACAAGATACCGTGTAGTGACGGTGTAAGAATATCCACTACCCCATATTATCCCGGTGGGTGTCGTAAGAGGCGGCAGAGGGAAACAAATCAGGAGATGGGCAGCAGCGTCTTCCTAATTACGATTACAAATAAAACAGCGGTTCGTTAACCACTTGTCAAGCGTGGCAATTATGGCAAATATCCCCGCTATGAGGCAATCTACGGAGCCTAAGAACATAGGCCTACATACATAACATGTAGGCCTATGTTCAGCAGTGGATCTTAAAAGGTTGTAACGGTAACGGTAAACGTGGTTGTTATACGTTCATCTACCGGAATCCACAAGATCGATTGATTATTTATTTATTTATTATGATCTATGTATTTCTTTAGTGTAATACCTTATATTATACCTTAATGTTAACTTTCAGGACGACAACGACACGTATATTGTAAACGCAACGTCGTGTTTCAAGTAAGTAGCAGTAGCTTGCATATATACATATATAATCACGCCTCTTTCCCGTAGGGGTAGGCAGAGACCACTTCTTTCCACTTGCTACGATCCTTACATACTTGTTTCGTTTCGTCTACTTATACATATATATTCTGCTTTATTAATTTTTTTCTCCTTAAATTGTCTTTTTTAATCCATATTTGGCTAGAATACCTTTTAAAAATGGGGAAATGATGAAATGCATAAATAGAAAGCTTGGCAGGCATGTTGTTGAATGTAGAGCCGAAACCGTCTAGAATACTTATTATAGTAACCAGTCTGTGTAGTTTAGGTTTGGCGCTTGTGAATAGATATAACATCATGAAGGTACGCGCTCACTGGCTCGTACCGTACAGATTGTGATAAAGTTATTTTAGAAATATTTGTATAGTATGTCAAAGAAGTGTGCACGTTGACGCCAGACCGCGTGCATCGATCCCGCGGTAAAGCAAACACAATTTCTCAGTGTGCCAACTATTCCCATGTGTGCTGATAACGTCATACGTATTACCGATCAGTAGACACCTCCAGCCTTTGACCGTATGATATTCTTCATGTTATGATCTCTTCTTGAACATGTAGTGTTATCTTATTCTCTTTTCTCTCCTGCCCACAAACAAACAAGACAAGTTATTATTCATCACTTTCCGTCTTATCTCGCACACATGGTTTCTGCTGGTCTGGTCGTAACGGAAAATCGAATACGATTGTGTTATAAATAAATCGATAAAAATCCATTGGATCGTTAATCCGATTGCTGCGGATATACCGGATGCACTACCTCATCTGATTCGTTTGGTAAGATCCATCTGATGCGTAAATTTTTAAGTGGTAGAGTCACGCTGCAGCTATATTGTGGTTGTAGCATGCATGAATGGGTAGGACCACGCCCTCACAGAATACCAGCGTAAAATATCAGGTTAATTCTTCTGTGATTCGTATGGTGAATGTTGAGAACCGGAGACTCCTTTTACTGGAAATGAAGCATTCCATCTTAGTCCTCAGGAGTGACAACGCATCTTCACGTTGATTCTTAATGGAGGATAGATGTAAATTCGTATGAGCCATCTTACCATCAGGGAGACTGTGTGCTCGTTTTCACCCACATTTAATTTAAAAAAAAAGATACAATGTGAGTCTGTGGACGCGTAATTTTAGTCCGTTTGCCGAGCCTCGTTTTTTACCTATTTTAAGCCAGATCTTGTCTGCTATGCCACCAGATTACTCCTAACTTAGTAAGGTACGTTGGGGTAATACCGGACGGATTTTCGAATAGTTGGAAGAGTCTGCCAAAAATTTAAATTTCTCGACATCCGTGTACGTGAGATTTCTGGAACATGGAGCAAACCGTTAATCGTTACACGTAGTTTAGCTCTGAAAATCTTTTGCTTGTGTAAACTCAACGGCTTCTGCTTTAAAAGTGTGCGAAAACTAGACATAATTTTTTATATGCATAATGAAAAATTGGTCATTAAGGGGTAAGACCGGACTTAAATTTAAAACCACTTCTACTGCTTATAGAACAAAGTTTATAAAAGAGATTTGTCCTATCTTTAACGCTTAAAAACATATTTCAATATATTCTATAAATTACTAGAAACATAAATGTTCCAAACGATTTTCTTTTTTTTTGTTTCTTGGCATCCGATCTTATCCCTGATATAAAGAAATTGTAATTTTATGTTTCTCAAACTTTGTTATGACATAAGATGGAATTACTCAATATTAGGGAAAGATCGGATGCATTTGATTTTCTTATGGGAAAAGAAAATTAATAGTAAGGACTGGCGAAATGCCCTGGGATCATACAGGAGTTGAGGGAGATGTAAATATTTTAGAAAATCGGCATATGACGAAGCAGGTAGTTAGGTATGTGTATCAATAAGCAGGCGTGAGCTTATTTATAGAGTTAATTAGAATCAGAATAAGGGCATGAAGTCGGAAAAAGTAAAGCAAAGTTGACTAGGCCAGGAAAGGGAACGTGGGTTGAAAGTTTCCCATGAAACTGAATTAGTTCTAAACTTTATCTAATGAGATAAATATGTAATTTATTATTATAAATTATTTTTTAAATAATTATTATAAATTACATATTGATTTGTAATAGAGGATAGATGTAGATGACTATGGGCCGCAGCAACCACTTAACATCAGGTGGGCTGTGTGCTCCTTATCCTATAAAAAAATGTATTGTAATGTGTACTTAAAAGTAATAAACCCATCGTATTGTTTTATTACTTTTAAATATACAGACTTGCTAACGAGACTGAGTCCCATAGTCACTTGTGTAATCTCCGAAAAAATATACACGAACAATGAAACTTTTACAACCACTGCCATATTTATAACGGTCAAAGATCGGATAATATTCATCCGATCTTCACTCACGCGGGGAAACATCGGATCTCGGCCTACAGCGATCTTAGCCCTGCATGGACCAGCTTTATCTAGCTATAACTTCATAAAGCTTAGTATTCACACAAAATAATAACAAAAGACGCCATATTCTCGCTAAAAATCGTAAATAAAAGTGATAGGGAAAGATCGGATGGACAAAAATAATACAAAAATTACATTGTTTTATAAAATACCGCGCAGCACAGGTCCCACTTGCCGGAGTGACTGGCTGGAACTGAGGGTCGGGGCAGGATGAAATGGCGTCGTGTAGCATATTGTTAGCATTTCAAAATATAGCATAATTCGCTGGGAATTTGAATCCTACGGTCTTGCCCCATCACCGATCTTACCCCAACGCACCTTAAGTGAAATAATATAGCTGAAAATGGCGAAACGAACTGAGTTACTACTAGATTGAAAAAAAAACCTATTTACTCTTGCCTTGAAGGCACCTACAATCGTAATCAGATGTAATGACAGATATTGGAAAATTATTCCCTTCCATTGTTGTACGTATTACGATCGATGAAGCAATCCGTTTGATGTGAATGCATGGTATGTTGATAGTAGCAAAAGACTGGCCCAGCACCTGGCTGTTTAATAGTGCGAGGAAGAGCGAGATTTCTTTTATAAGATAGGGTGACAAACGAGCACATATACCATCTGATGGTAAGTGGTTGCTGTGGCCCATAGACATCTACATCTATCTTGGTTTGCGAATCAAAATGCAGATGCGTTGTCACCCGCGAGGACTAAGATGGAATGCCTCTTTTCCAATACAAAGGGTCTCCGGTTCTCTACACTCACCATAGGAAACACAGCAACATTAAGCTGCTATTTTACGCTGGTATTCTGGGAGAGCGTGGTCCTTCCCCGGTCGAGCCGACCCATTCGTGCTACAACTATACTACTAATATAGCTGCAGCATGGCTCTACCACGTCAAAAACTTAAAAGTAACGAACATAACATGTTTCAGTGAGACATTTTTGGCGCCGGTCAGCGAAAAGCCAGAATATTATGTCGCGTTGGCAATGATTGTCGTAGTCCTTTCTACAGTGTTCCCTTTTGTGTAAGTACTAATTTTATTAATGTTCCTTTGTTAAATACGTATAATCATGGTATATGTATGCGGTATTAGTAGTTCAGAATACTGATTATGCATTCAGATGCGATAGACGTCAATGCTGACCATTGGCCTAAAGTCTGAATTGGATTTTTAAGTACCTGGTGTACTCGTTTGTTTACGATTTAGTTAATTTTGATAACTGAAATATTTATGTTATTGACATAAATATTTTAAATATTTATGAAATATCAAAGAAATCTAAAAAACAACGTTTACTGAATCCATTTTTTATGAAAGTAAGAGTGTCAGAGGAGCACACAGTCCAAATAATAGGTGGATGCAGTAACCTATTGACACCTACATCTGTCATCGATTAAAAAATATAATTAAAAATTAAAAATTTTGTGCAAACGACTTCAATATAAATTATTAAGAATAACTCAAAAACTATTCGTCAGAGCTTGATCAAATTTATGTGCGGCCACATGAGAAGCAACAGCTTGCAAATAATAAAAGAATCATCGAAATCGGTTCACCCAGAAAAATGTTATGAGGTAACACACATAAAAACATACAGTCGAATTGACGATACGTCCTCCTTTTTGAAGTCGTTTTTTCGTTTTTAAAAACGGTAATACTTTGTCACCACAGAGGACTAAGATGGAATACGTCGTTACTATAACAGCCTATAAAGCAGGGTTTCCCAACCTTTTTTTGATCAGGAACCACTTTGATTGATTTATTGTTAGCAGAGACCACAAAGTGTTAGAAAAAGTATGTAAATCTAACAATAATTCTAAAAATAATTGTAATCACAACTTTAACATAATTACACAATAAACTGAAAAGAAGCATTCATTCACAGTATTATTTGTGTATTTATGTAATTTGTGTATTTATTGTAAAAGAAATCATACATGTTTGGTAACACATTGCGAGAAAACAATAAATGTGTTATTAAAACGATTATGTAGGTAAAATATTTAAATCTTTCGCGGACCATATTTACGCACTTGGACCACTGGTTGGGATATATAGTCCACTGCTGAACATATGCCATCCTATAGATTGCCTAATAGGGGTGATTTTGCCATACTTGCTACGCTTGACAGGCGGGTTGAAAATCGCAGTTTTTTGTAAATTTATAGCATGCGCTTATCTCCTGAGTCAAGTTGCCTAGCCTATTTCTTATGTATTATATTATCATTGTTTGTTTCAGGTTATTTAGCCCATTAAAATTAATGAAACGAATTTTTTACTTGATCGGGCCCACTGTACTAATATTATGTATTGTAATCTTGTCGTCTGTTGGAGACCGAAGTAATTTTATCTCATTTTACGATCACCATGACTTGCAACATTTAATAATGCCCAGTTTTTGGCACGGGGCTGTAATCCAAGCACTCTTGGCTACCCAAACTACTAATGGATACTTAATTTTGGCCGGTGACACTTTTTATTCAAGAACTAATGTCCAATGGTAAGATATCCAAATTAACTCACGCGGTCATTTCATTTTGTTAGTTATATATAATACTGAAATATTATAAATTAGTAACAAAAGCTCAGGGGATGATTAAGACATAAACAACAAATCTAGAATTCTCGGAAAACCTGTCTGTTCGGTCTAATCTTCAAAATGGCTGAACCGATTGTGCTGAAACCTTATGAACTGATTTAAGAACACAACGATACCAGGAGGGATCTGGACTAAATTTTATTCGAAAAACTTCAAGTTTTTGTTTTGTATTACTATATTTTTTTATAATAAATTGGCTTCGATTATCTTACATCTAAATAACGCCATATAAATAGATCCTATCCAGGAGAAGTCGAGGCGTGTTGATAGTATTACATAAAAATGTTTGCCGCACCTTAACCTACTGGCGACCGCCGACCGGTAAGACCTTGTTTTAGCTATGAATTAATCGAATACACCTAAGTTTAACCAAGTAGTTGTAGCTTAAGTTTTTATAAAACTAGGTGTCACCGGTCACCATAAGGTTGCGGCTGGAACTGCCCGAGAGCCATCCCAATATCGCGTACATATTTAAATAACACGTCGATTTTTTTATAGGTTAAGGATGACAAACGAGCACACAGTCCACCTGATGCTAAGTGGATCCTGTGGCCAATAGACATCTACATCAATCATCTATTAAGAATCAAAATGCAGATGCGTTGGACTATAATACAATGCCTCGTTACCAGTGAAAATGGTCTTTGTCTCTGGTTCTTTACATTACCATACGAAACACAGGATTAGCTTCTATTTTTCGTTTGCATTCTGTAAGTGCATGGTCCTTCTCCGGTGGAGCCAATTTATTCCTGTTGTTGCAACAATTTATTTTTATAGGATAGAGTGGGGTGACAAACGAGCACACAGTCCACCTGATGGTAAGTCGTTGCTGTGGCCCATAGATATATGCATCTATCTTCGTTTGCGAATTAAAATGCAGATGCGTTATCAGCCGTGAGGACTTAGATAGAATGCCTCTTTTCCAGTAAAAAGGGTCTCCGGTTCTCTACACTCACCATACGAAACACAGCAGCATTAAGCTGCTATTTTATGCTGATATTCTGTGAGAGCGTGGTCCGTGATACTAACCGTCCGCATTTCAACGTGGCTCTACCACGTTGAAATGCGAGTATTCTTCAATTATTATCATTTTAGGACAGCCCTCATCTTCGTTGGAGTGAATGTAGTAGCGACTTGGGCCGGTGTCATGTTTTGGTATGGAATTAGTGGGTCTGAGGGCAGTGACACCAGCTCAGTTGCAGTCTTAATAGAGACCTACCGGGTGGCCGTGGAGAAGAACCTAAGTACTGCGTGGCCCCTGCTCATTTTTATTATGTTGTTCCTTTCGGGCATCGTCACTGTGGTAAGTTGCTGCTAATTGAAGTCGTATTTATTTAAAAAAATAAGTTACAGCCTTTGCACGTCCTACTCCTGGGCACAAACCGTCTCTCGTAACTAATTTATTATAATCTATACATGGCTACCACTAGCATACACTATACTAGACTAGCATATGTAAAATTTTTGTGTGTCAGTCTGTCCGTGCTAATCTTCGGAATGGCTGGACCGACGGTAATCAAACTTCATCAACAGATAGCGGGCAATGCCAGGAGTGATCTAGGCTACTAAAAACTTTACTAAAATTTTTTTTGAGAAATCGAAACATTTGTAAAATTAATGATAACCTTAAATCTAACGCCTTATTAATAGATCCCGGTGAAGCCGGGGCATAGACATAAATTGCTTTTAAAACGAAACGGTTTATTTCAACATTTTTTAAATTTAGGATGTGTACTACATTTAATAAACTACATACTTTTTATAGTAGAATTGTCCACCTGGTAGTATATGGCTACAATGGCCAATAAAGATAAGTAGGTGCTATCTGTCATCTTGTCAGAATCGAAATGCAGAATGCGTTGTCATCATTGCTGTTATACTTGTACTAAAAATGTACAATATAAGTAAACACGCCACACAAAAATGTATGTTATATTGAATAAAAAAGATTAGTTGTTACGATAAATTGGAATTTGAATATTCGTCTAAATGCGGTGCTGCGAGCCGCAGCTTCGAATCCCGCACATAATAACAGATGTTTGTGAGGAGTACAAATTAATTCCAGATAGGATATTATATTTTAAATTCAAAATGCAGTGTAATGCATTATTTTAACTGCTTGTCATTCATGAATATCTAACGCCTACTATTTTACTATGCACGCACACATTCGTAAGGGTCGATCGGTCGGTAATAACGTTTTGAATTGAATCGTACGCAGCGCGCGTAAGCGTTGTTGCCCATAAATCACATTTAATTCGGGATAATTTCAAATAAAAGCAGAAGCCTTATTTACTTGTATTTCCAAAAACTGCAATAACGGTATATCATTATTTATAAATTTGAACTTAAGTTTAAGATTTGGCTACCCATTGAAAAATAACCCTGTATAGTTAAAACGATATACAGCCCTACACAAATCCACTGTTAGACATAGGCCTCTCTCTCCATGTAGTGGGAGGCCGTCGTACAATTCGATAACCGGTACGAGGTTGTTACTTGAGAATTCCTTCTCTTCTATTATTTCGTATATTATAGTGATATAATTATGATGTTTTTCAGCTTACCTTGCTTTATCCTATTTACGACCATTGTCGTCGGGTGGGTGGTACTAAGTGGCGCTATGTTGCTGTTGCGAGCTCTGTGGCAAGTGTGGCAGGAGCCTTAGCTGCGACAGCGGGAGGCCTATCTGCATTTGGTGCCATCGAAGATGTGGCGGTACCACTACTGATCAGTCTCACCACCGTGATTGAGATCTCTGCATTCGTTCTTATATATGGTACGTAAATAGTATTTCTTAAAACAAGCCTGTTGGTTGAATTCTGTTTTAAAAATTAAACCTGACTGCGTAAAAAATTACTAATAAGACTTATTATACGATTGTATAAGAACTTTATTACATCTTTATTTTCAAAAATATAAGTGAGAATGATTGCTAAATAACTTTAAATGGGTATAGATCTTAAAGTGTCATTCAAATGATTCATGAAAAATGATTAGAGAAACCTAAAGATGATTTCGATTGATGATTTTCAAAGATCTATTCAGTGATACCCCACTTGCTAACTCTATAGTCAACTATGGCCTATCCAGTTATGGGCGAACTTTCAAGTCATATCTGGATAGGATATATAATCTTCAAATAAGAATATTAAAACAAGTGGTCTCACATAACGTAAAAAAACAATTTTCGTCAAATGAAATACAATTATTTAAATATTGCAACGTACTACCCGTGCACGACCAGTTCATACTCCAACTTCTTAAGGAAGATTTTTTAATAATTCCATTAAAATAAAAGTGGAACATAATAAGGGTACTCGGGCGATCACTCGCGACAAGTTAGTCACGACAGCCGCGCGGAACACTTACGGCAGAGGCACTGCTATATACTTGATTTCTAGAATCATAAATAAACTGGATCCTGAGTTTAGGAACTCTATTAATGAAAAAAATATAAAAAACAAACTAAAGATCTTTCTAGTGAGTTCTTTGGATAGCAAGGATCGAATAGTTATATGAATAAGTATAGTAACTTTGTTTCTTCTTTCTTTTTTAAGCATAGCGAACGTAAGCACAGCAACTAAACCTCAGTGGTTTGCGCTGTGTTCAATATGTATTAAAAATTGTACAATTTTTATGGGTAATATTTGAAAAAAAAAATTTACTTCCCAATATGGCGTTTCTTTGTTGTCATATGACTTACATATTCATCATTTATTTAGGGCTGGACTTTTCAAAGCCATAATCATAAATATTTTACTCAGATATTAGTAACGTTTTACCACCGAACAATTTACCATCGATTCAACGACTGAAACCTCTTTTGAGAATAACTAACAAGAAGTTCTTGGATTTTTGTTTTTACCTTTTTCTACAATAAAGTAAATATAAAAATAGTGATAACTGATAACACTATTTTTCATATACCTTATATGATATATTATTTATTATGTTTAAAAGACAGGAGGTGGGTGTGGTCAACGAAGTAGACACCTATGACATAAACAGATATTTTCTAAATTTATCATGTGCACCCTACGTTCCGCGTGAAAGGTATCCATTTGTAATGCACTTGAAATTGAACCAGTCACTAGATGAAAATATACTTCAAATTAGTTTATTGTTATATCAATTTTTTAAATAAATTAAAAAATATATATTAAAAAATGGCTATGGCTTCTACTCGTTATCATATTTTCTCTTCATAGTAAAAAGTGTGCCAGTACCATAACTTAATGGAATTATGATCATCATCAGCACATCTTAACAACTACATCTCTTATCAAGTTTACTGCTGAACGCAATCCAGCAAGATATGTTTAAAATTATATTATATTGGTATTATAATTTATTGCCTGGTGTCAGCCAATCACTTGCTTATTCTCCTCCACTTTAGTATAATAATAATAGCTATAGTTGAAAAGGTCAACTCTAATTCAGCCATAATTTTTGAGTTTTTTCCGACCTGGTTTTTATATTTTTAAATAAAGGTATTATGGTCAGTTGATGCCAGTGATGACTTACGGATCTGAGACGTGGTCCTTCACTGCTGGCCGTGTGAGTAAGCTCAAGGTCGCTCAGCGAGCTACGGAGAGGGCAATGCTCGGGGTGTCTCTCCGTGATAAACTTAGAAATGAGGATATCCGCAGTAGAACCAGAGTAACCGACATAGCCCAACGGATTAGTAAGCTGAAGTGGCAGTGGGCCGGCCATATAGCTCGAAGAACCGACAACCGATGGGGAAGAAAGGTTCTAGAGTGGCAGCTTCGTACCGGTAGGCGAAGTGTAGGGCGACCCCCCACTAGATGGAGTGACGACCTGGTGAGACATGCAGGAAGTCGATGGATGCAGGTGGCTCAGGACCGTGCTTTGTGGCATTCCTTGGGAGAGGCCTATGTTCAGCAGTGGACTTGTGAAGGGCTGCAATGAATGAAAAAATTATGGTCAGTTGTGCCAGCCTCAGTCTGCCGATCTTTGCAAAACACGTAAGGCGAATTTTTTAACCTTGTGGGATGTACAATTTTCTAGTACCCGTAACTTCGCACATTTGGCATCTTCATTGTGGCTGTATACATATATCGCGTCAAAATTAGATACTTTTTGCTTCTATATATGTATAAACATTGACTGAAACGATAGTTGCATATTATGCCGTTAAAGCTACGAGTATAGTGATCTTTTTTCACTCGATCTTTTTTTTACTATAAGCCAGTGCGACTGCTATCCCACCTGATGGTAAGTTATGATGCAGCTGGATATGGTAGAGTGCATTGACTAGCATAACAAAAGCATATTCACTCTAGCCTTGACCCCACCCACATTATAATCGGATGGAAAGACTGGTTCTTGCACTCCTTAGCTGTACGTGTTACGAAAGACGAAGCAAACCGTTTTTGTTTCGAATAGCCGCCTTGACACACACACACGACATGCTGTCACTTGCGATCGGAGTATGCGTGATTGAATGCGGGAAAGCATGCACGCGCACATATTGCAATCTTAGTGTGTTAAGGGGATGCACCCAGTAACAATGATATAGCAACAATGGAATCGCAATCAGAAAATCGTCGTCATTATTCGCTGGCAGAATGCCTCAATAGCTAACCTCTGTCAACTGGGCCTTGTTATTCCGAACAGAAATAAACGTATGTGTGTAATGTATTTACGGAATCCCGAATCGGAATTCCGAAACGGAATCCTGAAACGGACTTCCGTATGTATGTGACCGGCCTAAAGGCGGCTAATGCGTGGTATGTCTACAACAAAGAGCTGGAGGCCAATAATGTCTGTCTTACTTTACTTAACCTTTTTTATGTCTAAGGGCGGCACTTACATACGGAATTCCGGAATGGAATTCCAAACGGGTCGGCCACACACATACAGATTTTATATGAACTTGCTGCGTTCGGAATCTTGAATCGCAATTCCGAAACGGAATTCCATATGTATGTGGCGGGCCTTAAGCCTGTAATATTAATCGAAGTTTTAGAAATTACGCAAATATATATGCTAATGATTGTATTTTCTTTTCAAAAGGCTGGAAAACACTCGTCGAAGACGTGGAATTTTTAATAGAACAAGCGACGTCGAAGTACTGGGTGGTTGGGTGGTTTGCGGCGCCTTGCGTTATCACTACGTTTGCCACGTGGTGGACAGTCGCTTCGCTGATTGATAACGCAAAATGGACAGAGAGTCCGTGGGAAGCTGTTGTCCTTGTGTCCACCGCTGGGGCTGCTTTCTCTATATTCACCGTCTTTGCAGTCGTGTCGGTGGCGAAGCAGGTGCAATATGATGCAGTTGCGGTAAGCATTTTTTAGCAATATTTAAAGTTTAGAAGTAAACAACTAAAAGAAAGTCAGAAATTCTTGTTCAATTTTTTTTAAATATTTAATAACGATGTTTTAATGCCAGTGTGATTTTATTTACCTTCAGCATAATGCGAATGTCTATTATATTTCCTTGCTCAGCGAATAAAAGCCAAACTTTTCCCTAAACAAAATTTAACCAAGGACAAGACCTTGTTGACTTTGCAACTTGTATATCATATGTTTCCTTATTATAACGAATTAACTTGGACCCGATTTTGAGGAAGTATCTATTGTTTGTCAACAGAAGTTGCAGTCGTCTTTTAAGCCATCAAGACACTGGGGGCCGAGGGATCCCATTACTCATTATTATTGGCTGGCGCGTCGTGATGAGTCTGAACGGAATTTGCCCAGAACGAGATACAGACGTCATTTGGGCCAGTTTTCCGGAAATACAAGTTTTCTTCACGTGTCAGATGCAAGGAATGAAGAAACTCCCGTTGAGAATAAGAGACGTACAAACTCTGATGACTGGTTGTACACTGTGTGTAGAAAGAAATATTTAGAACAAATTTATCACCAGTATATGAAGGAAAATAAGCAGAGATCGAAATCGTTAGATTGCTCATTGTTTTCTAATTTTAAAACAAAACATGCTGCTAGTGTTTTGCGTATTCCTGAGGTCAGTGTTGTTACCAGCGAATTAGTTTTACCCGGACAAGAAAAAAATAATAACGTAACGAAGCAGGCACAAAATGTTTGTGCTAGATAAATTTGTGTGTTTTAAATCTGTTTTTAAGTCTAGTCATAATCAGGTATCTATAAAAGTTTGTATTTTTGTTTTAAGAGAATATAAAAATATGTATTACTATGGTATTATTTAAATCTCTCTCTTGATTTTAATATGGCGATTTAGGTTTTATGTTAGGATTATAGGTTGTATTTTTATAAATGGAAATTTCATCATCATCACCATCACAGCCCTTCACAATTCTACATTGAACATAGGCCTTCCCCAAGGAACGCCACAAAGCACGTTCCTAATGCACCTGCATACATCGACTTCCTGCGTCTTACCAGGTCGTCACTCCATCTAGAGGGTGGCCAAATTGAAATTAATTGGAAATTTATTTAGTTGCAATATAATTTCTTCGAAAATGTTTTTATTTACTTACTATAAGCTAGTGCTTGACTACAATCCCACTTGCTGGTTAAATGGTGATGAAGCTTTCTCTTCTCTTTTTTTAAACGTTACTTCCTCACTATGATTTTCTCTTGTATCGTCGTCGCAATTTACATACATAAATTCCACAAGGATGAAGTTTTGATCCGGAGCAATTATTTGTAGGCTATACAATTACCTGTACCGTGCGGGATTCGAACCCGCTGCCATTAGCGCTGCAACGCATTGCTAAGCGACTACGTCACGGAGCCGTCAATACTAAATGATGGTTAACTGTACTGACTTGAGATTGATTGAGGAATTTTATATATTTTTTTATATCACCTCAATAGAATATTTTTAACTTCATAAACTGTTAACAAAACTGCTACTAATTTTCTAAGTGCAGTTATTATAGTTTTTGAATTATAGGGAAAGTCTGCAAAATACTTACAAGGCAATTATTGTGTTAAATTTCTATAAAAACACAGGCATTGCGAAACTACAAGATTAATTGTTTTTATGTGTTTTAATTAATGTAATACGCGATGTAAAGTTATACCTGGATTGGGTGCTAGCGATGAAAATTAAATGGTATACCTAGTTACAGCCTTTATACGTACCACTGCTGGGCATAGGCTTCTCATTTCCGAGAATGTTATGTAGCAATCAGTCCGCCGCGCTGCTGCTGCGCGTTGGCGGACGGCTTATGGTCGAATATTTTGTTATTTAGACATGCAGGTTTCCTCGTGAATTTTTCCTTCAAAACCACGTGTGAGCACGTGATGGGTTAGTACTTAAAATTGCAATTATTTTAACGAAGGTGAGGTAAACGAGTATGCGGCTCATCTGATGGTGAGTGATCACAGATGTCGTGGTCGCCCATGAATATCTGCAACACCAGTGGAAGTGCAGGTGCGTTGCCGACCTTTTAGAAAGGAGTAGGCTCTTTTCTTGAAGGAATTAAATTTTTTAGAATAATTAATTTATAAAAAATACCACAAGAGGAGCATGGCAGTAGTAAATATAGATTATTTCGTAAATAAATATTTGCTCTAGTTTCATTATTCAGGTAGAAAACAGATGAATAGGTTTCTATGGAATAAATTCAGTCCGGATATGTTCTTGAGCGATAAATCCTAAAACCGATATTCAGTAGCGAGATTCAACGGCTTTTTCGTGTGGCGAGTTCTTGCCGGCGGGCGCAGTGCAGAACGACCGTCCTGTAATTAATGGATGCTGGTGGCCCACTGCTTTGTGTTAGAACCTTTGCAGCATGTATTACGAGTATTTACAAGCCATGTTTGTATATAAAAGCTTTGCTTCTTGTACTATTATCTATTCTGTGGCTATGCGCGATATTACTTTGTGTCCTTTTGTTTTTGTTCGTAATACTTTTCCTTCACAGTTTATAGAACTTAAACAGTATCTTTGTAGAACTTATAGAGCAAAATAGCATAACATAAACTTTCAACCAAAGGGATCGGCAGAGATTACGGTCTTCCATTCGGCACGATCTTGACAACTATTTTACTCTTTCACATTAATATATCTAAGCATATTTAATAGTGCTCGTCAGTTAAATACTCTTAATATGGCAGCCTTTATGTAGGTATTTAGGTATTTGTTTTTTTATGTGTCTTACTATGGATAATAAATATCTAAAATAAATGAATAATTATTATTTAACAAATAATTTAGAATACTGGTGCAAAAATGCTGAGCGGTTATCCATTCATAAATTTTCTTGCAAATTTTTTTTTACATAGGCCGACCAGAAAAATAAAACTTAATATTAAACAAACATTAGTCCAGCTCATCATCATAATTACTGCCTATTAACATCCATTGCTGTACATAGGCCCCTCCAATGGATTGCCTAATAGGGACGATAATTGTCAAAGTTGCCATAACCCAACTGAGTGTGAAATCTAGAGACAAGAAGACGGAACTAGACTAGAGCCGCCCATCGACGTATGAGTTTTTCCTAATCGCCTTAACTCACTTCGCAGCAGCGGCGTAGCTACCGCCGTATCAGCCGTATCAATCATACGGGGCCCCCGGGCTACAGGGGCCCCGAACGTGTATAAGTAATAACTCCAAGGACTTCTGTGAGACATGAAAGGCTATCACTATTGTCTATAGAAGCAAAGATTTTAGTAAAAGTAAAATCATCTTCAGCTATGAATGCCGCCGAATCGTCGAACAAAAGGCAACAAAGGGTTTATTTGATTTGAATTGTTTGGCTAGCTTAGTTACTAGGAGTATTAAAGTAAAAGTAAAGTAAAGTTACAGCCTATTTACGTCCCACAGCTGGGCACAGGCCTCTCATTTCTGAGAGGGTTTTAGTGCAAGGAATTGTCCACCGCGCTGCCCTAATGCGTGTTGGCGAACTTCACATGTCTTCGAAATATATTTTTTTTCTTATTTCTCAGACATTCAGGTTTCCTCACGATGTTTTCCTTCATCGCCGAGCACGTGATAAATCACCACTTAAAATTGCAATTAACAATTTCATTGGTGCTGGCGAGGATCGAACCCGGGCTGCTCGAGTACTGTGAAGCTTACATCGAGCGCTTACCATCTGAGCTACCACGGCTCATCTCTCGACATAGGAGTATTAATTGTAAGTAATAACTTAAAATCAATATAAAATATATAACAAAAACCCTGTGGTTTCCGTTAAGTGCGTTATAAGAATCAGTATTCAAACCTATAGAAATAACTTTTTTTTAAAAACTCTTAAAAATTACCTCTAACTGACACTAGCCGATGTTAAAGCTAAGTAAAGCGGGATGTTTGATAATCCTCTTACTCCCCAGACAAAGCAGAGGTAATAAAACCACATACAATTTGCATACAACTATTTTTTTATAGGATAATGGTGACAAACAAGCACACAGTCTACCTGATGGTAAGTGATTGCTGTGGCCCATAGACATCTGCATCTATTCTCGATTACGAATCAAAATGCGGATGCGTTTTCACCCGTGAGAACTAATATGGAATGCCTCTTTTCCAGTAAAAAGGGTCTCCGGTTCTCTACAATCACCATACGAAACACAGCAGCATTAAGCTGCTATTTTACGCTGGTATTCTGTGAGAGTGTGGTCCTTCCCCGGTCGAGCCGAACCATTCGTGCTACAACTATACCAGTAATAAAGCTGCAGCATGGCTCTACCACGTAAAATTAAATATTTATAATTGTAAAATAAAATTCAAAAAATCGAGTTTAAAAAAAAAGTTATTTCTATAGGTTTGAATACTGATCCTGATAACGGGAATTAAATTAATATATTTAACGGGAACCACAAGATTCTTGTTAGTGACCGACCGAAGGTTCGGTTTCGGTTTTGGTTTCGGCAAGTTTCGGCAAAAAATCTAGTATGGGTAATAGTTTCGGTTTCAGCAAAAAATCTGCCGAACCTTCGGCGGCACCGGAACTCAGTGTTCGTGGATTATCGTGTGTCGTTTTGATGAGTTTGTCAGTCGTGTATTTATAATATAAAATTGAATCGCTAAATGTGTTGCTAAGAGCAAATCTCGAGAGCAACTGAACCGATTTCGTTAATTCTTTTTTTATAATATTCCTTGAAGTACGAAGATGGTTCTTACGGAAAAAAAATTAAAAAATTGCCTGAAAAAAATCTAAAAACAACACTTTTCTATATTCTCATACAAAAGATTCGTAATAATACTTAAAAGTCAATTTGAACTTTAATACCATACTATAAAGTTTAAGTGTTAGTGGAGGGGTTCCCGGAAGGCAAAACAATTGAATGACGTTAGTATCGTATAAATATTAATGTCAATATTTGTCAATAAAAAAATATAGTAAAGAATCGACTGTTAGGCGTTACGAAGTTCGCCGGGTCATAGTTATTCATAATGAGGGCTAATAATTTTCCACTCACCAGATGTCGCTAGTTGCGACTGAGGTAAAGTTTTTGTTACACAATGTCAGTTAATTGAGAAATTAGTTTTATGAAAATAGTTTATCATTATCTACAATATTATATTAATACACAACACAATGCATCAGTGGTTTGCTTCTTAAATTTTTGCACTTTATAACTCTTTTAAAAATAATATCAGCTTTATTTATATTTTATAGTTTGGTTTATTCATTTCTAATGTAATTAATATAAAATATAACTAATAATACAGAAAGAAACCTTAAAGATTACATTTTCCTAAGAAATTATCTTCCCCGCTATGAAATCTGTCAAATATTTTACCTCACTGTAAAGTGGCGCCGCCCTGGTGGTAGAAAAATTCGTGGATGCCCTCATTATACAGAAACAGAAACTTTTTTATTCAATATAGATTGTAAAAATACCTGTAGAAAGTCACTCTTTTGTTTAATTACCACTAGTTCGAAAAAAAAAGCCTCTATCCTGGGATTAACCACTAAGAAACCCAGCGGGACTGTTTTTAAATAACAGCTTACAATTAGAGGCGTAGTGTGGACTAATATAGGTAAACATTGAAGAAGTTGCATCAGCGAGGCCCCTTTTCTTTCGTTCGAAGGATCTACCCTATAGATCTATCCTACCAAACATGCTTGGACACGACATACGAGAGCGACACGGAATGTTTTTAGATCTGGCTACTTGTAAACTATATAATAAAAAAATAAGTTCAAATTCTGAAGATGGAACTCTTTGCCAATGTTATTGTGTATGTATTTTATTAATTTGTTATTAAGTAGCGAAGCTTGCGAAGACACTTATTCATTTCACGATGTCTGTCCGTTTGTCCGTCTGTCCGTCTGTCCGTTTGTCCCACGATTATCTCGAGAACGGTTTCGAATTTTCAAATTCTGTTTTCAGCAATCGATTACTGATCACCCAGGCATCTGAACCTCCTATTTTGAAACTGATTGCTCAACGGCAACCGTTAGAAACCGCTACAAAGCTGATTGCTTCGCCACTTTGCTATGCTGTTAGCTTGCTAGGTTTATTTGTTTACGATATGGCGGCAAATTGGAAATTGTCTATGTCACGTCAGCATGAATTTAACGCGACAAAATTTTTATGTATTTCGATGTCATTTAAGTCAACAAGAAAGTTATGATAGACTTGGATTGGCCTTTCACGATCAAGTCTCATCGTGTGCCACTGTTTACAACTGGTTTAATGAGTTTAAACGTGGTCGCACTAATCTCACTGATGATCTGCGTGAGGGACAGCCTTCTACGGCGACGACTGAAGATAACATCAGTGTTGTGCGGCGCATACGCATATCATAATAGAGACTGACAAAAGAGTGACTTATCAGCTGATTCAGACAAGCTTAGGCATCGGTATGAGTCAAGTGCACAAATTCCTTCATGAACATTTAGCGGCCAGGAAGCTTTGTGCTTGGTGGATATCTCAAAATTTGAGAAAAGCCCAAAACTCCGTCGTGTTGAATGATGTTGGGAAATGGTTCAAAGATTTAACGGAGGTGACTCAAATGATGTTTAGAGGATCTAAAAACAGTTACTGCAGAGTGGCACTCTAACAATTGTTTGCTACTTGTCTTGGAAAAAGTTCGGGAGAAACGACCTCGCAGCAGGATCCTCCTTCACTACGACAACGCCTCGACGCACACCGCCAAGCAAACAATCGACTACTTGGTGACGTCAGACGTGGAATTACTGGATCACTCGCCCCATTGCACCAACCTCGCACAGTGCTATTTTTATATTTTCCGAAAATAAAAGAAAAACTTCGAGGAGAGCGTTTTATGGACTCCGAGGAAGGAGTGGCTGCGTTTCAAAATGCCGTCGTAGAGACCCCTAAGGACTTACTTACTTACTTACTTACTTATCGTCACGCACAATCCCTGACGGGGTAGCCAGAGAGAACAGATCGCCAAGTGTCACGATCCTTACATACTTCTTTCGCTTCTTTCAGATTCATTATCTTCTTCATACATGCACGTCTAGGTATCCGAGTACTCTTGACCCTCCCCTCTTCGAGACCCCTAAGGACGAGTGGGCAAAGTGCTTTTCTCAGTGGTTTCATCGAATGCAGCGATGTATTGATGTAAATGGACACTATTTTGAAGATATAATAAATATATATCTGCATTTTGATTCTTTATTGAGAATAGATGTGGATGTCTATGGGTTACAGCAACCACTTACGATCAGATGGACTGTGTGCTCCTTTGTCGTTTGTGTGTGTAGTTTTTTTTATAGGATAGGGTATCCTATAAAAAAAAACGAACGCTAGTTTGTTCAGTTTTTGATTTTCTAAGAACTTTCAGTGTTGCCGTCATACCTACCTCACATCTATTAATTCCTGACAAGTCTCGTATTCCGTTAATGTAACAATCGCGGTCTTTGAAGGTAGTTACAACTGCCTCGCAGTCGCATTTAAGAAGGGCTTCTTGCGAGGTCCCAAACAATCACACTTACATTAATTTGTGACTTTTTTCGAGCGTAAAAGTGATCAAATTAATTAGTCATCTCTGGTAAAGTCTGGGGGCATCGCATTTTAGGGGGTCTCGCATGTGGCGGCGCTGTCGTCGCGCCACAAGCGACCACCACCAAACCACAACTACCAATCGGAGCGTTGTCCGCTCCCTGGGCAGAACACCTTGCCCGGCGGGAGATCTCTCCTTTTCCTTCCACTGGCTACAGCCCCTTTAAGTGCGAGGCTGTGGACGAGGGCCCACTTCGCCCATGCCTAGCTACACCACTCTTACAATCACGTATGTAACACAATTAACAACACAAAAAAATTATAAATAGCTTGGCAGTGATCACCTCATTCCCAGGGGTTATTATCAACAATAAATTCCTTAATATTATAATAACCCTTTTTATACAAACTTAGTTTATTAAAGTTCTTGAACTTTGTGCAGGCTTTGTATATTTTCTGGGATTTTGTTAAGTTGTGTGTATATTGTGTGTGAGTGTGATATATTAAGTTAATGATCTCATTGAATAATATTAACAATATTTTTAACACAATAAAATATTAATGTATATAATATGTATATAATAATTAATATAAAATTGACTCAAAAAAAAATGTCTTAACGTTAAATTGTTGATTTTTACTTTAAAATAAATAAATATATTGCTACATGACTTAACTTACAATAACTGTTTTTCATTAACATGCAATTTCAATGCAAGCGTCTTTGTTCCTGTTATGAAATATTTGCTCTTCATTGGGGCCCCAAAACAAAATTTGATATAGGGCTCATCTAAAGCACGCTACGCCACTGCTTCGTAGCTCTGTGTATATTCTATCGCGTCCATAACGGAATTGTTCAGACTAATTATAGCAGTCAAATCTCACCATCGCACATCCGGCTGATTGGTAATTCATCACTGTGTGATTTTTTTTTATAATAAGGGTGACAAACGGGCACACAATGCACCTGATGGTAAGTGGATACTGTGGCTCATAGACCACAGACACCTACATTTATAAAACAACACCTATATTTATTCTCCATTAATTTAAAATGCAGATGCATCGTCAACCTTGAGGACTAAGATGGAATGCCTCGTACCCAGTAAAAATCGTCTCTGCTTCTCTACACTCATCATAGGAAACACAGCTGCATTGAGCTGCTACGCTGGTATTCTGTAAAAGAGGACTATTCGTGCTACAACCATTACATGACTGCAGCCTGGTACCGCGTTGATTTACCGTAAGTATTCTTCCTCGCTCAAATTTGTGGAATCAGCTACCAGTAGCGATTTATCCGGACCGATACGACTGAGAGAATTTAAAAAAAAAAACCTACATTTTTTAAAAGGCGGGCTCCGCTTGATGAGCGGCGGCAGAAACTTACCATCCAGTGTGAATGCTAGTTTGTCCCCGCTTCTATATTAAAAAAAACTATTTATTATTATAGTACAAAGTTCCAAAGAAGCCTTCATTTTATAATTCTATTTTTCACTAGACTACAATGTCTGTGATCACGTACAATTTGGAGCGTTTTCCGGTTCACATACCACCGCAAAATTCTCGCACCAACCTTCAAAATACGAGTGTAGTAGGAAATGAATCAGTCTTCAATTGCGCTGCTGTGGCCTACGTGTCTCGTTATTTGACCTCCCTTTAGGAAGATGATGCCGAACTGCCATATTCGGTGGGCCATCCTTTGTTAGTATAACATCGAACGGTTATGTATTCTCGCCGCATAGTCGTGCCGTCACGACTTGTCAGAGGATGCGGTGAAAAATAATTGCTAATTAGTTCTTTTTTCATTTTGACGGACCATTGAGAGGTAAGTACGAGTAAAGTAAAACTTATTGAAAATAAAATAGTTTTGTTTAAAAATGTAATAAGAATGTGTGCCACGGCATTTGAATCTGGAGCTTAGGTACATTGGTATAATTCGGGACATAGCGATGCTAATCCAATAATAAATTCAATCCAAAAAAATAAACCAAGGTTCTACCAACGAATATTTCATTGATTGATTCTGCAGGCCTATTCGCCAACTTCGTTGACATAAAATGATAGTCACTGTAGATAATTATACGTCGTTTGTTTTATGATTCCCTATAATAGAAAAGCTATACAGTATACGACGCAATGAATAACAAAGTGATATCACATCAATATCAACAAAGTTAGCGAATAGGCCTACTGCTTTTAACTTCTTAGGGTAACCAAAGAGTCCCCCCGCACTCCTTCAATGAGTGAATTTATGTAAAGGCACGTACGATAATGGCGGGCTAAAACTAAATGTTAAACTCATAAAAATAGGTTCTGCAATGCTTCTGAAAATGGAGAAATTTCGATAACTGGGATCTGTACTGTATGTACCCATGTACATAGCTTATCATTGTATTAGCGCAGGTATAGTTAAGTGACGGGAGAGCTGGCGAGAGAACACAGGAGTTATCTGCGAAGGCCAAGTGTCCAAGAGCATTATCCGACCCGTACCTTTATATTGTAGTGGGACCTGACCAATCTTGACAGATGTTACGGAAATGAAAATGCCAAATTACGAGGCGAGACTGAATAAGTACCTAACGAGTACATCCGGGGTGGTGTCAGTACGTGACCTGGCGTCAAACCAACACAGTAAGAAACACAGAGCGCTGCGCACATTATGACGCAAAAACCAAGCCAGAATGCTGAAGTTATAGTAAGAACTCGCACTCACGTACACATATGCATATAAAATTATCAGCGACTAATAACATGTTTAAGTGCACATGTGCGCGTCTAGTAGTGAACTTTACGGGCTACTATAGAAAGAAAGAAGAAAGATGTGTGCGTAAATGCGTGTCAAGAAGTTGAGGATGGTCCTTTCTTTCTTTTTTGGCCTGAGGACGTAGCGTTATACCTTAAAAGTTTGATTGTTTGATAAAGTTTCAAAAAAAGTTAATTATTCCATGGCAATTAACACCATTTAGCACGATGCCATAATCAGTTTGGTTAACCTCTTCAATTCAAAAAGCATAACATCTTAATTTTTAGGAGCACAATGCAAATGCATATAGCATTTTATTTTTAGAATGAAATTAATATATAATAATCGAATACCAGGTCATACACTAAAAAATGCTAAGCGAACCTATAATGTTAGCACATTGCTTGTCTCCTATTCGTTACAGGAATATTTAGACTTAAAAAACTTTTCGCATACCTACAAAAAATATTTAAACTAGTACCTACAATGTATCCATATCTCCTTTGACATTCCCAGTAACACTGCTTCAAAGTTTAAAGTTATAAACAAAAAGTTTAAACAAAGTTTTATTGGAAGTTTGCAAAGTTAACCTTGTTTAATTTATTCTATCCTAGTATTTCGGTATCGTAATATATGTATGTATACGTTTTCACTTTTCAATAGGTGGACTTCAAAAGCGGCGTTCATTCAATAGATAGATAGAGAGAGAGAGAGAGAGAGAGAGAGAGAGAGAGAGAGAGAGAGAGAGAGCTGTTAAAACTGGCCAGTATTTTTGAGTTAATTTTATACTAAATATCCCTAGACAGTGTTGATGTACATATTATTATAGCAAATTAAGTTAAAAAAAATTATACCCCTAAAGTATACGAAATGAAGTTTATAAAAGAACTGACAATCTGAGAAGATGACATTCCAATGGTTGTTAGCTTAAGCTTGTGATATTTCTTAGTCAACTCAACGAACTTAAAGAACTTATTTAATATTTATATACACAATGTCTTGGAAACGACTTTTTAACGCTATTATGTTGAAATTATTTTAGTGCTTTTAGTTTTTCGAATACCGCTTTCGTATTTATTAAAAGTTTGAGTGTTTGATAAAGTTTAAAAAAAATTATTCCATTGCAGTTAGCACCATTTAGCACGATGCCATAGTAAGTTTCGTTAGCCTCTTCAAATATAACATCTTAATTCTTAGGGGGCACGATGCAAATGCATATGGCATTTTATTCTTAGAAGAAAAATAATATATAATAATCGTAATCGTAGAAAGCTTATTACGACGACATATACTTAAAAAAAGCTGAGCGAACCTACAATGTTAGCACTGCTCGTCACCAATTTATTACAGGAATATTTGGACTTGATTATAAAACTTTTCACATGCCTACAAAAAATATTTAAACTGACTGATTTTATTCGAGTTGTCGTATCCATATTCCCTTTTATATCCTACATTCCTAGTAGCACTGCTTCAAACTTTAAAGTTATAAACAAAGTTATATTGTAAGTTTGCAAAGTTAACCTTCTGTAATTTATTCTATCCTAGTATTTCGGTATCGTAATATATGTACGTTTTCACTTTAGACTTCAAAGGCGGCGTTCATTTAATTAGACAGAGAGAGAGAGAGAGAGAGAGAGAGAGAGAGAGAGAGAGAGGGGTTGTTAAAACTGGTCAGTATTATTGAGTGAATTAATAAATATCCCTAGACAGTGTTGATGTGCATATTATAGCAAGTTAAGTTTTTTTTTTATGGAATAGGGCAAACGAGCATGCGGCTCACCTGATGGTAAGTGACTACCGCCGCCCATGAACAACCGCAACACCAGGGGAATTGCAGATGCGTTGCCGACCTTTTAGAAAGGTGTAAGCTCTTTTCTTGAAGGTTCCTAAGTTAAAAAAAATTCTACCCCTAAAGTATACCAAATAAATTTTTTAAAAGATTTATACAGATGACATTTCAGTTGTTGTTTTTTACCTTAAGCTAGTGATATTTCTTAGTCGACTCAACGAACTTAAAGAAATTATTTAATATTTACATACACAATGTCTTGGAAACGACTTTTTAACGCTTTTATGTCGAAATTATTTTAGTGCTTTTAGTTTTATGAAGTCCGCTTTCGTTTTTATTAAAAGTTTGATTGTTTGCTATAGTTTCAAAAAAAGTATTCCATGGCAGTTAGTACCGTTTAGCACGATGCCATAATCAGTTTGGTTAGCCTCTTCAATTATAACTTTATAATTCTTAGGGGGCACGATGCAAATGCATATGGCATTTTATTCTAAGAAGGAAAATAATATATAATAATCGTAATCGTAGAAAGCTTATTACGACGACATATACTTAAAAAAAGCTGAGCGAACCTACAATGTTAGCACTGCTCGTCACCCATTTATTACAGGAATATTTGGACTTGATTATAAAACTTTTCACATGCCTACAAAAAATATTTAAACTGACTGATTTTGTGCCGACTTCCAAAAAGGAGACGGTACTCAATTAGACTGTATGTTTTTTTATGTGGGTTACCTCATAACTTTTTACTGGGTGAACCGATTTTGATTATTCTTTTTTTTTTTTGAAAGCTTGTACTTCTCGTGTGGTCCCATATGAATTTGATCAAGGTCAGGCCAATAGTTTTTGAGTTATTCTTAATAACTTATATTGAAGTCTGGTGTACAAAATTTTACACTAGCTGACCAGGCAGATGTTGTTCTGCCCTTTTCGACGACCCTTACGTAATTTTATATATAAATGTTTGAAATATCGTATCCATATTCCCTTTTATATTCTACATACCTAGTAGCACTGCTTCAAAGTTTAAAGTTATATAAACAAAGTTATATTGTAAGTTTGCAAAGTTAACCTTCTGTCATTTATTCTATCCTAGTATTTCGGTATCGTAATATATGTACGTTTTCACTTTTATAGGTGGACTTCAAAGGCGGCGTTCAAGAGAGAGGTTGTTAAAACTGGCCAGTATTCTTGAGTGAATTAATAAATATCCCTAGACAGTGTTGATGTGCATATTATAGCAAGTTAAGTTAAAAAAAATTCTACCCCTAAAGTATTTCAAATAAATTTTTTAAAAGAACTATGCAGATGACATTTCAGTTGTTGTTTTTTACCTTAAGCTAGTGATATTTCTTAGTCAACTCAACGAACTTAAAGAAATTATGGGGTATTCCCAGTAGTCTTACCAAGTAGTCTTACCAGTAAGACTTTAATATTTACATACACAATGTCTTGGAAACGACTTTTTAACGCTATTATGTTGAAATTATTTTAGTGCTTTTAGTTTTTTGAAGTCCGCTTTCGTTTTTATTAAAAGTTTGATTGTTTGATAAAGTTTAACAGTGGTAGAGCAGAGCCACGCGGTAGTTTTTGCTGTCGCACGGATGGGCCGGCTCGAACTGGGGTGGTACCACGACCTCACAGAAAACCAGCGTGAAGTAGAGGTTTACCTCTGCGTTTCGCTTGGTGAGTGCAGGTGGCCGGAGGCCCTTTTTTCTGGAAATGAGGCATTCCATCTTAGTCCTCACGGGTGACAACGCATCTATATTTTGATTTATAATAGAGGATGTCTATGGGCCGCAGCAATCACTTACCATCAGGTGGACTGTGTGCTTGTTTGTCACCCTTATCCTATAAAAAAAAGTTTCAAAAAAAATTGTTCCATGAGGACCAGTAGTGCTGCGGCAGTACTTTTGCGGCAGCACTGCTGCATGCAGCGGAGTCCGGAATCTTACCTTCAGGTGGACTATGTGCTCGTTTGTCACCCTATTCCATTTAAAAAAACAGAAAATTTAATGAAAATCATCCTAAGCTATTTAGCAGATGGGCAGCAGTGTCATCTTTATATATTAAAAATTACGTGTCACATTGTTTTTCTGCGATGAACTCCTAAACTATTGAACTGATTTCAATGCAATTTTGTACACTGTGTGCAGTTTGGTCCAACTTGAAAGATAGGATAGTTTTTATCCCGATAATTGACCTTCAATATTGTTTTATTGGGAATTTAAGGATTTTTTTCATAGGAAGGGTCATCGGAAAGGGCAAGGACAACGTCTGCCTGACCAGCTATATATGTATACATATATGCCAACTGCGATGCATTTTTACTCGGAAACTATGACTTTGAGGAGGTTACGGATGCACTAGTACTTATTACTGTATCTATGTTTAGGTCAGTGACGTCACAAGAGCGCCATGTAGTTGATAAATACCAACAACTTGGTTTTCATCCAAAACAAAAATGAGCTCTGATTCTGTGATTCATCAAAAGATGATATTATGGGATCTTTTTATAATAAGATGTGTTTAAAAATCTACATTTGTTTTGGATTTTATTGCGTTTAATTTACTTATTTTAATTCCCGACGTTTCGGGTGTTTTACAGCAACCCATATTTACGGGGGTACTGCGATGATTGACGTCCCGATGTCATAGTTAGCCCGTCTACCTTCAGTTTTTGAATATTAATTCTTAGTTCGATCTACGCATAATGAGCCTACAGTATCTAGAAATCTTGCAGTGGTATGCTTGGATTTGGATTTAATTTTGTTAATTATAGGATCCCAAGCAGATGGCAGCACCCATCCATCTTCTCTATTAAAATAAGGATGTTTTTTTAATTTCAATAGTGTCGCGTATCATCTGTAGCCGTGGGAAGGAAAAGGGGAGATCTCCCGCCGGGTAAAGTGTTCTGCCCGGGGAGCGGCCAATGCTCCGAATGGTAGCTCGAAGCTATTCTATATATACTGCTTTAACTTCGAAACTTTGATAGCGCGAGTTAGGCTTCGATGTGTTTTCCCTTGTGGCGCGATGACAGTGCCGCCACATCACCCCCTACTCAGACTGGAGGTCGATAGTGCAGTTCGGATTGCCGGTACGTCCTTGATGCCGGTGGGGAATGCATGCGTAAGGGCAAGTGACGCCGGTGCGAACGATATGCCGGTGTGTAATGCATGCCACACTACGCACTTGCAAGTGATGCCGGTGAGAACGATGAGCCGGAGCAAGTGCCAGGGATTGCCTTGTAGTCTGCGGTGAGTCGAGAAGGCAAGTAATCTGCGAAACTGCCGTGAAGCAGAGGCGAGCAGTGAGGCTCAGAGCCGTGTCGAATACTAGCGCAGAGAGTAGCTTGAAGGAACAGGAAGCATTATTGTTCCAGTGCTGCGATGAATATTTGTAAAGCTGGACGGCTTGCAGAATGTGAAGACTGCAGTACAATATCTGCTCGGAAGCGAATGAATGGGGTACTTGAGGATGATGACGAAAGTTGAAGTTGTAGTTTTCTGAAGGTTGTTGGTTGCGTGTTCATATCACTTCGGTTGGTCACCAGTGTAGCCGTGGGAAGGAAAAGGGGAGATCTCCCGCTGGGCAAGGTGTTCTGCCCGGGGATCGATATAATACTGCTTTAACTTCTAATCTTTGATAGAGCGATTTAGGCTTCGATGTGTTTTCCCTTGTGGCGCGACGACAGCGCCGCCACACATCCTTGGTAGGAATCATATTCTTTTGCGAGGATTTGTGTTCTATCAAATCTAATGTAATGGCGGGGACGATCTTGAACATGTTTACAGTCAGTAAACATGTTCAAGATCGTCCCCGCCAGACGTCTAGACGTCTGCCTCAGACTTCCCAGAGCGTCGGTGCCTCACGTCAGCTGTATGTTCTTTCGCTCGGGTTTTAATAGATTTTTTTGTTTGTTCCATGTAAGAGAGACCACATTCGCAATCAAGCATGTACACTCCTGCTTCTTGTTGAGGGATATTCTTGTAGTGTTCGCGTAAATATAAATGCCATCAAAAACATAATTTGTAAAAAAAAGCCAAGTCTCGCAACTCAGTTAGTTCTTTTACCGTAAAAAGTTGTGAGATCCATGTAATACCAAGTCGGTTAATTTATTCAGTCCATAGATTGATACATAGATTGACATGGCAATCGCATGAAAACACAACATATCTCACAAGTACCTAATATATATAATATTAAATTAGATTGTTTAGTGCGATTGCCAAGTCAATCTATGTATCAATCTTTGGACTGAATAAATTAACCGACTTGGTATTACATGGATCTCACTACTTTTTACGGTAAAAGAACTAACTGAGTTGCGAGACTTGGCTTTTTTTTACAAATTATGTTTTGGATGGCATCTCATTTCTTTTTGTAGATAGTTATATCTAGGTAGCTATTTACACCTATTATTCCATTATATATATATATATAGTTACACCGATTCATTCACTGCAAATGTAACTTTGTAATACTATATGTTTATATGGGATTACAAAGTTATTTATGCAGTTGGTGTATCTCGAAAACTAGACGGAAATTGTAAAATATTTTAATTTTTCCTTGATTTATATATTAAACAATAATTGTATTCCAAATTTGAAGTTTCTATGTCTGCTAGAAGTGCCTCAGAGTTTTGATGATCGGTCAGTCAGTGAGTGACAAAATTAAGAAATTTTAACTAGTTATTACTCTTAAGCTACTGGTTCAAATTTAATGAAATTTGGAATATACTGAGTTTATACAATGCCTACTTGGTGACTAATAATTCAGGCTTCTAGTTTTATCCATAACGAAGTTCTAGGGTTTCAGAAATGGCCTGAACTGCTTCGAGAAAAGGGTGGTACTGCCGTGCCGCTTTTTTGCTCGACTTGGCGGGGGCACTGCCGTGCTCCCAGAAAATCATAAAGTAACACTTATTGAAAATACAATAGTTTTGTTTAATAATAAAACTATTTTGAGTGGACATTTTAAGTACAAATATGTGCTTTACTTTATATGTAATAAGAATGTGTGCCACTATTAATGCAAAACGCATGGAGAGATTTAGAAGTAATGTGGCAAAAACCTTCTATCGCTTTCATATAAGAACAATGTAGAGAATATGGAGATTTATTTACCTACAATGGTAAATAAATCTCCATATTCTCGCAATGAATTTAATAAAACATTTACTTCTAAAGCATTCTCCAGAAACAGTCGCAAGGCATTTAATGAGTGGGCAACAGTAGGAATTCATAAAAGCAGACGAAGGTTATATGACCTTTACTATGAAAGATCATATAATCTTTCGATGCTTCTAAAAAATTTGTCAAAAATTATTCTAAAATGTTTAAAAGAGTTTGCTCCACATCCAAATCATTACATATTAGCAACAAAATTAAGACGACTAAGAATATAATTAAAATGACGTGGTGTATAATTAACAGCGAAACCGGTAACGACAAATCTCGTAACTCAAACTCAAACTATCAATTAAAAATGTACAATAAATTGACTAAATCAAATCAAGAAGTCGCAGCGGTGTTTGAGAAATATTTCACTGATGTTGCTATCTTGACAACAGAGTCATTGAATACTTCTCCAATTGTCGCCGAGTCGTTACTCAAACATAATGTTAATACCTGTTTAAAATAATTTAGATTTGAAAAAGTATTACCGCAAGATATGTATTGTAAAATACTTCAAAACCATTGATGTAAAGAAAACTGTAGATTTGTGGGGGATTCCCGTTACAGTTATTGCGTCCGTAATAGATTTAATTGCACTTCATCTTGCTATTATTTTTAATACTTGTATCGATTCTGGTATGTTTCCTGATTTAATGAAGTATAGTATATATAATATATATAAGTATAGAAATATCTTTATTTAAATCTGGTAGTACATTGGATCCCGCTAATTTTAGACCTATTTCTGTACTATCAACTCTTAGTAAAAATTTTGAAAAAATAATTTTGGGTCAATTGTTAATTTTTTCATTACAAACGAATTACTTCATAAAAACCAATTTGGTTTTACAAGAGGTCGCTCGACGTCTGACGCAGGTGTTGAGCTTATGATATATATATATATATATATATATATATATATATATATATATATATATATATATATATTTTAATGCCTGGGAGAATTCACAAGATGCCTTAGGTATTTTCTGTGATCTTTCCAAGGCATTCGATTGTGTTCATTATGAGACATTAATCAGAAAACTACAACATTAGGGTGTAAGCAATTTGGCGCTTAGACTTATTACTTCATATTACGTAACAGAACTCAAAAAGTCGTGATCAATGGTAAAGAACCCTCCTGATTGGTAGTATCAATGGGCGTTCCTCAGGACTCGATTCTTGGCCCATTCCTGCTCTTAATCTATATTAATGACATACCTTATCTTGTAGGGGACAATGGCGGTATAGTATTATTTGCTGACGATACCTCTTTAATTTTTAAACTCAAACGGCAGTCAATTAATATAAATATACTATTATTAATACAATATTATTATGACAATAAACAAGTTTAAAAGTTTTATTAAAGAAAAACTGTACAAAAAGGGTTATTATAATATCAAGGAATACATGAATGAAAATAACCCCTGGGAATAAGGTGATCGCCACCATGCTGGTTCTATGAAAATTAAATTAAAAATTATATAAACAAAATTATTGTTAAGCTGGACTTCTTGATGGTTATTCTCAAGACAGAGATATTTTCCGAACCAGTGGTAAATAAAAAATAACTTTCAATAAGTATTATGTAATAATCAATATTGAATAAAAATCATTCTATTCTGTTTTATTCTGTCGCGAGACATTCCTAACACAAGCATTTTAAGCTTACCAGAACTGGTTAAAGGTAATATTAGTAATTTTTAATAGCATTAATCATCATCATCATCATTACAGCCCTTCACAAGTCCACTGCTGAACATAGGCCTCTCCCAAGGAATGCCACAAAGCACGGTCCTAAACCACTTGCATCCATCGACTTCCTGCATATCTTACCAGGTCGTCACTCCATCTAGTGGGGGGTCGCCCTACACTTCGCCTACCGGTACGAGGCTGCCACTCGAGAACCTTTTGTCCCCATCGGTTGTCGGTTCTTCGAGCTATATAGCCGGCCCATTGCCACTTCAGCTTACTAATCCGTAGAGCTATATCGGTCACTCTGGTTCTACTGCGGATATCCTCATTTCTATGTTTATCACGCAGAGAAACTCCGAGAATAGCCCTCTCCATAGCTCGCTGAGCGACCTTGAGCGTCCTCATCCGGCCAGCAGTGAAGGACAACGTCTCAGTTCCATATGTCATCACTGGCAACACGCACTGGTTATACAGTCTCGTTTTCAAGTTTTGAGGTATACCTGACGAGAACGCTGCCCAACCGACTTGAATCCGTCGATTGACCTCTCGGTCGAAGTTGGACTTACCTAATCGGTAACCAGGTAAACATACTCGTCAACAACTTCGAGTTTAGTGCTCCCAACAACTACCGGCATAGGTGTGATATGAACATTAAACATGATCTTTGTTTTGTGCATGTTCATCTTAAGACCTATCCGTTGGAAAACACTATTGAGGTAATTAAGCATAGAGTCCTCCAGCGATTCTGCCATAAGGACTATATCGTCGGCAAATCGAAGGTGAGTGATGTTTTTGCCATTGATGTTGATACCGTATCTTTACCAGTCCAGTAGCTTGAAAACGTCTTCCAATGCAGCGGTGTAGAGTTTCGGGGATATAACGTCAGCCTGTCTTACACCTCTCTGCAATTGGATAGGTTTCGTACTCTGGTTCTGTACTCGGATAGCCATCGTAGCCCTACTGTACAAGTACTTCAACACTTCGATATACCGACAGTCAGCTTGGCACCGCTGAAGGGACCTTAGCACCGCCCAAATTTCGACGGAATCAAAGGCTTACTCATAGTCCACATACGCCAGACATAGTGGCAAATTGTACTCCTCGGACTTGTGTATAATTTTCCGAAGGGTATATATGTGGTCTATGGTGCTAAAGGCTTTTCGGAAACCGGTTTGTTCGGGAGGCTGGAAATCGTCAAGTCTGCGCGCGAGACGATTCGTAATGACTCTCGAAAACAGCACGTAGACGCGGTTCAGAAGGGAAATCGGTCTGTAGTTCTTCAAGAGAGCGTTGTCGCCTTTCTTGAAGAACAAAACCACCGCACTTCTGCTCCACGCCTCCGGTGTAATGCCACCATGGAGGACGGAATTAAAGAGCTTCTGAAGGACTTCAAGTACCGGTTTTCCACCCGCTTTCAAAAGCTCCGCTGTAATTTCATCCTCGCCTGGGGTCTTGCCGTTTTTAAGGTGCTGCAGAGCCATTCTAATCTCGCTCAGACTGACGTCCGGAATATCATCGGAATAATGTCGGATAAGACTCGCTCTTGGATCGTTACTCACACTTGCGTGTGGCTCCAACGATGATGTGTACAGCTGCCCATAGAACCTCTCAATCTCACTCAAAATCTCTGGTGTCCCGGAAATGACGCTGCCACACTCGGTTTTCAGCTTCGGCAGTTGGCTCTTTCTGGCAGACAGATCTCTAGCAAAGACTTTGGAGCCCTGGTTCCGCCCGATCACTTCTTTAATACGAGCAGTATTAAAGTTGCGTAAGTCCCGCCGCATGCATTTGGAGATCTGTCTGTTCAGTTACCTGTAATAGCATTAATAGTTTAAAAAAATATTTAGTTCATGCCCACTGTGGTTCCGTTTTTATAAGCCCCTTCCAAAGTGGGGAGGATTTTTCCCCTAGGTTTGACAACCGAATTAACCTTTTGCATCGTTGAACGCAGTTATTTCGCTATTCTTTGGAACTTCGGAAGCCTTAACATTTTTATGTCATACTAGTTGCTACCACATGTGTAAAGAAACTGTACAGAGGCAAAGCTTATAAGGAGCTGTCAAATTTTTACCTATTTTGGTAGGGTTGACACATGAGGATAAAGCTAAATAAACAAAACGTTTATCAGCATTTTAGTAGATTTTTTTTTATGGAATATACACATGAGCATGCGGCTCACATGATGGTAAGTGACTACCGCCGCTTAAGTATATTAATATTATACTTAAGATATATTACTTTTTATAAAATAAGCATTCTAAATGTTTTACTATTTAAAAATTATTGTTCTTCAACAGTTGTAGCATTTGATTAAATGGTAAATTCTACATTTAATGTAATTTTTTAAAAAAAAATCTATTGGAAAGCACTCGCATTTCATAACAATTATAAAAGCTTGCACACGTTTTAATATTTCACTACCAATATTTACAATCTTTCATTCGACGTCAAAATATTAGAGAATTCAATAAATGCGATAAAATTGACAGGAAGTATTATTAAAAACCCGATTGAACACTATCTTTTTTAAAATCCTTGTAATGACTGAAAAAATAATGTTTTCCCATATTTATAGGTTTTTTAAATTTATTAACGCACAGTTTTATTTTCTCACATTTGTGGTGTCCGAAACAACTTCCCGACACACAGAATAAACCATTTACAACCTGGTAAATCAAATAGATAATCATTTATTCCTACTATTAACACAGAGTCTGTAACGTTGTCAGGTTGCGGTGATGATGTAATAAAATACGAAAATCGTCTGGTTTCTTAAGTATCATATCTAAATCATATTCACCATTAGTATTTTGAGGTTTTTCTAAGATATTGGTTATAAACATCTTATTGAAGGCAATACTAACTAGACGGCATGTTGGTTTCTAGCAGTTACCACCCGTCTGTCTGACTTTTCCAAAGAAATTTTCGGGACAATCTTGATTGAGACTTCTCTTAAATATAAATGAATTTATTAATTTCGTCTGATTTTTAATTCTTCATGAAGTTTTATTAAAGATTTTATAGACACTTGAAATCCGTGAATGAAATTTATGCTATTTTTAACGTCTTTCTGCCTATCACTTCTTATTGATTTGCAGTTCCTTAACATGTTAGCGTTTGTTCTAAAAGCTCAATCTGATAACTATTGTAGCGAAAATCTCTTTTATATTTATTAGGAGATCGCAGTATACTTGAGAAATCAAACAAATTATTAATTTTATTTATAAAATCAGCGATATCTCTTGCAGCAACCTCAATAAGATTTAAATCTACACAAACCGCATATATTAACTTATTTTATATTCCCGACGTTTCGAGCACTTTATAGCACCCATTATCACGGGGACACAAAGATAGTGTCGTGGTTAACTATGACATTGGGATGTCAAACATCTCAGTCTCCTCTGGGTTACCCGGCGCGTTGCTACCGCAGAAGAAATAATTGTGAACATGTGGTTTTAAATTTGGAAGAGTTAAATACATTGTTTCATGGGGAATGATAATACATTCATTGAATATTAGGTCCTTACATATGAAATTAGCGTTTTGTCGTATTGCATACCTTAAGCGAAAGCGCAAGGTGTGTTCTACTATCGCCTAAAAATTAAGATTCCAACATTTTATCGAATAAAATCGTATCTAGCAATCATATTATACATATAAATGATATAAAAAGCACATTGTTAGAAAGATAAATGATTGTTGAACTTATTAATAATTTTTTAAAATCGATTAATTGCTATTTTTAAATAAAAAAAAGGGTTTTAGTGGCTTATGGTGTGGATTTATCATGTCCCTGTGGCTTGTAAACACAATAACTTTTGAAAATATTAATTGTTTAACTCAATCTATTTTTTAATCTCTTCATCGATCATGTGGGAAGCCACTGAATGTAAATGGCAGTGTAGTTTTGTTTTGTTTAGCTATAATTAATTTTTTTCGGCTCCAAAATGGCGAAATTTTCGTTGATTTGTGAGCCTCGTATACAAATTAATTCTGTAAATGGGAAGCTGCAGCCACAGAGTAGTAATGAGTAGTTTAGTTTGGCTCACAGAGTACATTATATATAGGGAATAATGTAAAATAAATAAATTATACTGAAAATTTAATTACAAATTTGTTTTGTAAGAAAATAGTAAGTTAGCAAGGTTCGATTGTATTTTAAACTATTCATTAATTTGTTTGATTCTAAATTGGCCTAGCATGGCTAAATTAAAAAAAGTGACATCTACTGCAACATGGACAAACTGTCATGACATAATAATACCTCTAAGAAAAATTATAGTATGGACTGTTATGCCACTGGTTTGGCTTCAGTCTTGCTGCAGTCACCTTCGTGAGTGAACATTGTATCGGTTGTTTGCAGCGGCTCAAAAAGATCGCTGTACAAATACACAATATTCGAATAACCAAATTTCTTAAATACTTAATTATAATAATAATAAGACATTTTTTTATTACAATATTTAATAGCACAGAATAAATAATAGTAGTACGTACTAAAAGCAAGTAGTATATATTTTTTTGTCATGGGTGACATTTTCATGGTTTTCGAGGGTGTTGAAACCGATAGGGTTGTCGAAATGTAAATCCAAGATGGCGACCGCAATAGGTATCAATTTTTTCATCATGGGTGTCATTTTTATGGTTTTCGAGGGTGCTGAAGCCGATAGTGCTGTCGAAATGTAAATCCAAGGTGGTGGCTGCAATAGGTATAAATTTTTTCATCATGAGTGTCATTTTCATGGTTTTCGAGGGTGTTGAAGCTGATAGTGCTGTCGAAATGTAAATACAAGATGGCGGCTGAATTAGGTACCAATTTTTTCATCATGGGTGTCATTTTCATGGTTTTCGAGGGTGTTGAAGCCGATAGTGTTGTCGAAATGTAAATCCAAGATGGCAGCTGCAAAATATATCAATTTTTTCATCTTGGGTGTCATTTTCATGGTTTTCAAGGGTGTTGAAGCCGATAGTGCTGTCGAAATGTAAATCCAAGATGGCGGCTGCAATAGATATAAATTTTTTCATCTTGGGTGTCATTTTCATGGTTTTCGAGAGTGTTGAAGCCGATAGTGCTGTCGAAATGTAAATCCAAGATGGCGGCTGCAGTAGGTATCAATTTTTTCATCATGGGTGTCATTTTCATGGTTTTCGAGAGAGTTGAAGCCGATAGGGTTGTCGAAATGTAAATCCAAGATGGCGGCTGCAATAGGTATCAATTTTTTCATCACGGGTGTCATTTTCATGGTTTTCGAGGACGTTGAAGCCGATAGTGCTGTCGAAATGTATTTAAACTACTTTAAAAATTCCGTATAATCATGTTATACGTAATTTTTTTAATGCGCTTAAGGTATGCCCAATTGGATTTACCAATATATTTTGATCTTTTTACACTTTGATCTAAAATATCTCCTCTTTGGTTAAGAAATCCAAATTCAAATTTATAAATTCATTTAGCTGGTACATTTGAGTTTTGAAAACACTAATTTATTTGTTTTTTCCCTATTATTTTTTTCTTTGGCGTCGCTTATTACCACACAATTGAAAACATGAAAAATCAGTATATTTACGAGTACGAGTTCTACCGTGGCACCAGTGCTGCAGAAACAGCTCGAAGGATTAATGATGTGTACGGCGCTGGTGTCGCAAAAGAAAGCAAGGTACGTTTTCGGTTTCAACGTTTTCGTTCTTGAAATGTCGACATTCAGAACCAACCTCGTGGACGGCCGGAGACCAAAGTGGAACATGAGTAATTAAAAGCTATTGTGGAAACGGATCTATCACAAAGCACAAACATTCTCCTTGAACAGTCGGAAGTCATTCAATGAATGGACGACAGTAGGAGTTCATAAGAGCAGGCATAGGTTATATGATCTTTACCATTAAAGGTCTTATAATCATAGCGTCGAATTTAGGGAAATGTAAAAAATATTCAAAAATATTTAAAAGAGTGTGCTCCACAGCCAAGTCTTTGCATTTGAGCAACAAAATTAAGACGGCCTCCAATAAAATTAAAATGACATGGAGTATAATTAACCGGTTCAGTGCGGATGGCACGCCAAGCGTGCAATCGATTACTTTTGTGTGTGGCGTATGACACGCGAATCGTGTCTTTTTTTAAAATCGTTATAACTCCCTCAAATTACCATTTCGGAAGATTTATCCAGAACAAATTATACATTATTTTGCAAGTAGTTCATGCCTACAGCTTCGTATCTGGATATTTTGAAAAATTTAAATTTTTAGGTGTTGACAACCTTTTTCTAACTTGTACATGGTACTCTTTTTACTTTGTGGGTTTTAAATCATGTTGTGGAAAATAGTCTAATAAGTAACAAATAATAGCACTTTTAGCGATCGCTCTCAAACTCAACTTGTAAATAAATTTCTGGAAAACAAGTCTCCTGTTAAAAAAAACAATGCGTTTGTCTTATTGTTAGAATAGAATAGAATAATTTTTATTCAATATACATTACATGTGTAATTCTTATTGAAAGTCATTTTTTACTTTACCACTGGTTCGAAAAAAAACCTCTGTCCTGGGAAGAACCAGCAAAAAACCTAGCGGTACTTTTTTTTAAAATAAATTTTACAATATAAATGATTACGAACTAATTACAAAATTTATTTTAGAAACTGCTTAGAAGCGACCACCTCATTCCCAGGGGTTATTATCAACCATGTATTCATTTATACTATAATAACCCTTTTTATACAGTTTCAGCTTAATAAAACATTTAAACTTGGTAATAGAGAGAACCTGTACACTTTCCGAGACCTTGTTGTAATAGCGTATACATTGCCCCAAGAATGAATTACTGACTCTGTGGAGTCGAGAAACTGGCATCACTAGCTTGTGTTTTTTTCTAGTGTTTACAGAATGTTTATCACTTTTCTTACTAAAACTATCTTTGTTTTTGTGAACATACATTAAATTTTCTTAAATATACTGAGAGGCCAAAGTTAATATATTAATTTCTTTAAATTTATCTTTAAGAGACTCTCTCGGTTTTAGATTGTAAATAGCTCTAATGGCCCTCTTCTGTAAAACAAAAATAGTTTCTGAATCAGCCGCATTTCCCCATAGCAAAATCCCATAAGACATTATGCTATGAAAATAACTAAAATAAACTAATCTAGCTGTCTCGACACTAGTGAGGCCTCTAATCTTTTTTACAGCATAGGCTGCAGAACTTAGTCTGCTTGCTAATTTGGATGAAACTTTGCGTCAAGAGTGATGCCAAGAAAAACAGTGGATACAACAGGGCTCAATTCCTCCCCATTTAAAAACACATTGGTATTCAGATTTTTAACATTCGTTGTTGTAAATTTAACACAATTAGTTTCATTTCCGTTCAAATGCAGATTATTATTAACGTTAAACCAATGCACTAATTTTGATATAGCATTATTCACTTCGTCACATTTAAATGATTGACGTTTAAGTTTAAAAATCAAGGAAGTATCATCAGCAAATAATACTATATCATAACTATCTTAGTTAATTTTGCTTAAAATGGTTGAACTGCTGTCTTATTACTATCATATGGCCGAAGAGATCTACGAAATACCATGTGCTCTTGTGATATGGTATAAGGTTTATTTTTGCTTCAAACAGTTTGAAACCGTTCATGCATAAAAAAAGTTCGCTAATAAATAGTCTTTTGTCAATCCGCCGCCGTATAGCGCCGGTGTTTTCTTCCTTTTGAAAACACTTGTTTTTGCTATTCTTACTAATTAGACGTTTTCAGATCGACTTTACTTTTACATTTGTATAATATTAAATAATATTTAACATTTGTAAATATTAATAAATCATAAACCTTATTTTTTTCCAAATTAAGGTTCTTGATAGTTTGATGTTTACAAATGTTATTATTAGGTGAAAATTTAATTTAATAAAAACCAAGGTTTCCCAGGTTGATTAAGCTGTACCTACTTATATAAATAATTTTATTATAAAACAAAAAATAGTACAAAAAGTTTGTAATCTCTTCATAAAAAAGTCCCTTACTCTCAATTTCAAAGGAAACACGTAGAAAAATACGTAGTTACACACTAAAAACAAGTATCCTTCCGTTTGTAACTGATGTTTGATGTCATATAAACTTAATTAGGTCTAAACAAGTGAAAAAAGCATAAAAAAGAACATTACTTTTACACATGGCATGGATGCCTGTGGCGCTTGACACACCAGGCGTGACATGGAATATTTATACGCCGCCACAGCTAAAAGTTGTCGAAAATCGGTGCCGCAACGAATCGGTTAATAGCGAAACTGGTAAGATCAACTCTCGCAATTCAAATTACCAGTTAAGTGTTAACAACAAATTAACTGTATCAGATCAGGACGTAGCAATGGTTTTTGAGAAATATTTTACTGATATTCCGATATTGACCACTAAACTGAATTCTTCTCCTGCCGTCGCCGAATCATTACTTAAACAAAATGTAAATGCGTGTACAAAGAATTTTACATTTCATAAAGTGTCATCAAAAGATATTGTAAAATATTTTAAAACTATTGATGTTAAGAAAACTGCGGATCTATGGGGAATTTCCGATAAAGTTATTGCGTCTATAATAGATACAATCGCGCCTCATTTAGCTATTACTTTTAATACTAGTATCGAATCTGGTGTGTTTCCTGATGAAGTATAATAAAGGAATACCTTTATTTAAATCTGGTAGTACATAAGACCCCGCCAATTTTAGACCTATTTCTGTACTATCAACACTTAGTAAGATTTTTGAAAAAAATTGTTCTTGATCAAATGTTAAATTTTTTTTATATAAATAATTTACTTCATAAAAATCAATTAGGGGTCGCTTGACGACTGATGCATGGGAGAATTCACAGGATCCTTTGTATATTTTGTGACCTATCCAAGGCCTTCGATTGTATTCACCATGAAACATTAATCAGGAAACTTCAACACTACGGCGTAAGCAGTGATGCTCTTAAATTAATTATTTCATATTTAAGTAAGAGAACGCAAAAAGTTGTCATTAACAACATGAGCTTTTCCGGATCGATGGTACAAATGGGCGTGCCTCAAGGCTCAATTCTCGGTCCCTTTCTGTTTATTGTATACATTAATGACTTACCTTACATAGTAGGGGCTAACCATGATATAGTATTATTTGCAGATGACACTTCTTTAATTTTCAAATTAAGGCGACAATTACTAAAATATGACGAAGTAAATAATGCTATATCTAAATTAGTAAATTGGTTCAATGTTAATAATTATAACGAAATTTATGAAATTCATGACTCCAAATGTCAAACAATTAAATACTAATGTAATTTTAAATGGGGAGAAACGGAGTCTTGTAGATACCACCATTTTTCTTGGAATCACACTAGACGCGAAGCTTCTAATAATAGTTTTACAAAAATAAGTGATATTCATTCTGTAAATACTAGGAACAGACACAAGCTAGTAGTACCAGTTACTCAACTCCATCGAGTCAATAATTCATTCTTGGGCGATGTATACGCTTTTACAACAAAATTCCAGAAAATATACCAAATTTGACCTGCTCAAAGTTCAAAAACTTTATTAAACTAAGTTCGTATGAAAAGGGTTATTATAATATTAAGGAATTTATGGATGATACCTACCTACCTACCTGATAACCTCTGGAAATGAGGTGATCGCTACCAAGCTATTTCTAATTTGTTGTGTTGTTAATTTGTGTAACATCATGATTGTAAGCTGTTATTTAAAAAAAAAGTCCCGCTGGGTTTCTTGCTGGTTCTCCCCAGCACAGAGGTTTTTTTCGAACCAGTGGTAATCAAACAAAAGAGTGACTTTCAATAAGTATTATTTATAATCTATTTTGAATAAAAAAGTTTCTGTTTCTGTTTCTGGTACGAATTTGGCGGATGGGGGCTAGGCGAGAAAAATTGTAAGATTTTTCCGTCACGTCCATCATAATCCTCAGGGTAGCGACGTATCTGCATTTTGATTTTTAATCAAGGAGAGATGTTCTCAACATCAGGTTGATGGTATGTCTATTCGTTTGTCACCCTTATGGCTCAGCCACACTATGCTCCTGGCGCTTCTCCTGGCTCTGCTCCTCGCCCTGCCGCGATGTTCTCTTCTCTGGCCACACACTGCTCTACTCATCCAATTAATCGCGACGCTCCGCACTAGGTCACTCGCATTTGCAACATAATGATTAATGCAACTGTGGCAGCATGAGCGCTATATGCATTTTTAGTATAACCAATTATATCAATGTCACAAAAAGAAATATACGTCGTCATCGTCGCCAACAAGCGCTCCATTTGGACCGCGTTCACGCGAGTATGCGGCGAGCCACTTACGCTCATATTGTCAGTCCTTTGACTCGCGCCCAAAAAACCTTCTAAACAGGGAGCCATGGGCATGACAAGGACCATTACGTGCGACTTGACGAGTATTGTGGCCACACGACGTCTCTGCCTCCTTTCTTCGCTACTTCCCAAGCCACTCCACGATTTTGATATTTTTTCGATTCTGTATATATTTATTATTCTATTTCTTATTCTATTTATATTACATAGTTTAACGGCACAAGGAAATTATCAGTGAATGGGGAAAGCCTCTTGAATTTTTATCGACTTAAAAAAGGGCAAGTTCTTAATTGGTCTGTATATTTTTGTATGTATATATTATCTTCGGCAATTGAGAATCGTGGAAAATTTTACTGATTCTTTTTATTATAGATATACTACTTCATACAACTGAAAGTACCAACAACTTGTAGTTCCATATAAATTAGAAGAAAAAATTCTACCCCTAAAGTATACGGAATGAAGTTTTTAAAATATCTATGCAGATGACATTCCAGTGGTTGTTAGCTTAAACTTGTGATATTTCTTAGTCAACTCAACGAACTTAAATAACTTATTTAATATTTATATACACAATGTCTTAGAAACGACTTTTTAACGCTATTATGTGGATATTATTTTAGTGTTTTTAGTTTTTTAAAATCAGCTTTAGTTTTTAATAAAAAGTTTGATTTTTTGGTAAAAATTCAAAAAAATTAATTATGCCATGGTAATTAGAACTATTTAGCACGATGTCATAATCAGTTTGGTTAGCCTCTTCAATCATAACATCTTAATTCTTAGGCGGCACGATGCAAATGCATATGGCATTTTATTTTTAGAAAGATAATAATATATAATAACCATTTATGACAGGAATATTTGGACTTGATTACAAAACTTTTCACATGCCTACAAAAAATAGGTATTTAAATTGGCACAATGTCGTATGCATTTTCCCTTTAATATCCTACATTCCTAGTAGCACTGCTATAACTTTAAACCTAGTTTAAAGTTATAAACAAAGTTGGAAGTTTGCAAAATTAACCTTTTGAAATTTATTCTATACTAGTATTTGGGTATCGTAATATATTATGTACGTTTTTAATAAGCGCGTTTCAAAGGCGGTGTTCATTCAGTAGATAGAGATAGAGATCGCTGTTAAAACTGACCAGTATTTTTGAGTGAATTTTAGTCTAAAATATCCCTAGATAGTGTTGATGTGCATATTAAGTTAAGTTAAAAAGAAAAAACTCCACCCCTAAAGTATACGTAATGAAGTATTTAAAAAAACTATGTAGATGAGATGACATTTCAGTTGTTGTTACCTTAAGCTAGTGATATTTCTAAGTCAACTCAATGAACTTAAAGAACTTATTTGATACTTACATAATATACACAATGTCTTAACAACGACTTTATAATGCTATTATGTGGACTTTTTTAGTGTTTTTAGTTTTTTTGAAGTCAGCTTTCGCTTTTATTGAAAGTTTGATTGTTTGTTCAAAAAAAAATTATTCCATGGCAATAAGCACCATTTAGCACGATGCCAGAATCAATTTGCTTGGCCTCTTCAATTGAAAAGGCATAATATCTTAATTCTTAGGTGCACAATGCAAATGCACATGGCTTTTTATTTTGAGAAGGAAAATAATATATAATAATCGAATATCAGGACATACCCAAAAAAATGCTGAGCGAACCTACATTGCTAGCCTCCTATCTGTTACTTACAGGTAGATTTGGACTTGAATGTAAAACTTTTCGCATGCCTACAAAAAATATTTAAACTAGTACAATGTATCCATATTTGCCTTTGATTTCCTACATTCCCAGTAGCACTGTTTCAAAGTTTATAGTTATAAACACAGCTATTTTATTTATATGGGTTATATTGGAAGTTTGCAAAGTTAACTTTTAGTAATTTATTCTATCCTAGTATTTCGGTATCGTAATATATAGGTGGGCTTCAAAGATAGCGCGAGCGGTTAGTTCAATAGATAGAGAGAGAAGCTGTTAAATGACCGATCTATTCGCGTATCTTTGTGGGCGGCTGGGTTGAGTATTTGAATACAGTTCAAATGCGTAAGATTCAGATCCAGTAAAAAGCGGGACCTTACACTGCGCTTATACCACATTCACTGTATTTATATAACATTCTTTCGAATAATCGATTGTCTCCCTAATTTATGAAGCTTAGAGAAGATACATTTTTTAGCGGAAATATGGAGAGAAAGTGCTTATGAAACATCATCTTCATCAACCTGTATCTGTTGCAAAATATAGGCCTCACCGTTTTCAAGAAGTATTTGCCAAATTCACTGTCGCTTTCGTCGCTGCTTCTTGTCTCAGGCCTGGGCATTTTTCATTTCAAAACTAAATACGAGTACATAAGTTCTTATGTCCAACAGTATACTTTAGGATGCGACGGTAGCATTTCATTATTTCTTAGTATTTCTTAATATATAATACTTATCGAACGAACACAGTTCATCTGTATGTAAATTTTACACTTACTTACACTTTATCTATCTCTATCATCGATTCAGAATAACGGTGCTGATGTGTTGCCGTAGGTTGACTGGTAGAGAACCTACAGCAACACTTCTAACCACATAATAACTTTAAGACTTTAAGTCCGCCTTTGTACTTTTTTGTACATCACAAGTTTAAATATATATTAAGATGTTGATGCGTTGTCACTCCCAATAACTAGGGTAAAACACCCAGTAGTCAGTCCCGCACAAATACTCAGCCTTTACAGACATTATTTCCATATAATAGTGTTGAAATTTGTTTACACCATTCAAATAATGTTTAAATTAATCTGTGTCTCCTTATTGACCAGAGTAATTGTGTTCTGTGTTATTGACTAATACGCACACCTACGAACCAGGTTCACGAGCTACACTCGTTAATTTGCACTGTTACTAAAGACGTGACTAGATGCGTCGCTGTTGCAATTTTTTTCTTAAGGAAACCTGCTCGATTTATTGGTAAGTTTTTGAGTGTATTTGCTGTAATTTGTAGCGGATTGTTATACTGTGTCACAATAAAATGTTTATTATGTAATAAAATTAACTATTACATGCATTTTATTTGTTTAATATGTTGTAATTTAGGTGGCCGACTAGTGGGTTTCGAATTTTTAAGGTAGATCCAGTACTCAGCCATAAGTGGCTGACTACTGGTTTTTTCGTGATTTTCTTATATACAGTTGAAATTAACGGAACGAACAGTACCAATTTTGCTCATTACTGTGGGCTTAACTCTTATAAGACGAAAAGTGTATTTTACCAGTAGTCAGCCGCGTACAAATGTAATTGCATATCAGGGGCTGACCAATAGGTCTACAAATCCAGTAGTCAGCCAATAGTCCTGTTGCAAAAAATAGTACCTTAAAGACTTTTCAATAAGGATTAAATGTATGCACGGTTATTTTGCATGAAAATCATTTGTTTTAGAATTCCATCATGTCAAAAATCCATCCATAAACACAAAGAAGAGCAATTAACACAAAGGGAAGGGAGATTAGAAATGGGATGAAACGAATAGGAGCTGTTTCTTCCAAAGAGTGGAGAAAGTGAAGAAACAAAAAGAAGAAGTGAAGCAACAGAAAAATAATGATGTATTGTTTAAAAAAATTTAGAGATTTGAAGCTAAAACAAAGAAAGAAGAAGAAAGTCAAAAAAGAAAGCAGAATTACAAAAAAAGGAAAGCGTAAAAGCTGTTGAAATCCAAAAATAACAAAAGGAGGAAGAAAAATATGATACATATCGTATTTTTAATTTAATACTATATGTGCAATAAACAAAGCTGCAAAAACTGTGAAGAGGAATTGACTAGCGACATTAAAATTATTAACTTTAAGTCTAAGAATATTGGATGTGCCAATTGTCTTGCATGGTACATTTGAAATGTACTGAATTCGCTAGAGACATATATGTAAATTGGACTTACCTAGTTGGACTATTTGTCCAAGGTAAACATATTCGTCAACGACTTCGAGCTTAGTGCTCCCAACAACTACCGGCATAGGTGTGACACGGACGTTAAACGTGATTTTTGTTTCGTCCATGTTGATCTTAAGGCCATCCGTTGAGAGACACTATTGAGGTGATTGCATAGTGCTTAGGTATTCCAGCGATTCTGCCATAAGAACTATATCGTTGGCAAATCGAAGTCCAACTTCGACCGAGAGGTCAATCGGCGGATTCAACTCTGCTGGGCAGCGTTCGGGAGACTACGACGGACGTGGGAGACAACAAATTCTTGAAAGGTATTTTGTACTTCCTCTCGGTTATTGAGTTTTATTACCGCCAAAAAAATATTTAAATTCTGGAAAAAGTAGAAGTCTGTAGGCGTAAGATCTGGTGAGTACGGCGGATGACGGGAACTTCTAACCCAGCTCTTGTAACTTGGAGACCATCTGTTGTGCAGTATGAAGTCGCGCGTTGCCATACAGGAGCAGCGGGGACGAGCGCTTGACCAAAGCTGGTTGGAGACGTGTGAGCTTCTCCATCATTGTGTTCAGTTATTCACAGTACACATCTGTAGTAATGTTCATCCTGTTTGGTAAGAAGCTGTGATGAATCACACCGGCGCTAGACCAACAAACAGTGACCAACACTTTTCTAGGGGTAAGTTTTCGCAAAGTTTTCGAAAAGCTGCTGCTAATTCCACCGTACATTGAGTATCATCAGTTTCCAGAATCGCCTTTAATTCGTCATTTTCCTTTAATTTAACCAAAGTTTTCGGACGATCACGGAGTTAATTTTTCAGGTCAAAATTTCCAGAACGGAAGCGGGCAAACCAATAACAGGCGGTGCGTTAGTTTGTAGTATTCGCATTATTGTATATCCGTAAACGTTGTTGATAATGCGTGCCGCTTGTGCTGCGTTGCTGCCACGACGGTATTCATTTTACTTAAGATGTTGTCGAGATCTTCCCAGTTTCATGCTTGCATGTGTACGTACAACTGGTATAATATATTAGGGGTAAGTAAGGGGGGCGCCATAATTGGGTCTCGCTCCATCCTAAAACTTGCCTCAGGTTGGCACTGCTTATGAGCTTCTAATTTGTTGTAGGAGAATAATAATATATACACTATACGTCTATGGGCCACAGCAACTACCTACTTATCATCAGGTGGAGTGTGTCGTTACTCGTTTGTCACCCTTATTCTATAGAAAAATATCCTTATCGAATATCCTTTTCGTTTTTCAAAATAAAATTAAGCTAAAACACGATTATTTCAACATAACAATTAATAACAACAGATTCAGTGAACGCAAAGTTTTCGTGTTATTATAACAATGGGGGTAAGAAATGTTTTCTTTATTTTTATCATTGTTTCAGCTGGTTTTAGTGCCGTCTCGCTGCACTGCACTAGTAAAGTCTAACATTTCATAGTTTCCTAGTATCGGTGCATCGTAATATTTATATATTTTGATTTATTAAGATTTTAAAGGTAAAGGAACCTTAATTAGAAAGTACAACGACAACATTTCCAACAAGCTCTGTCTTTATCGTGCCAGCATTGGTTTAATACGATAGTTCAAAATCTGGGTTTAATATATTATTAATTTTAAGGTTGAGAAACAACATGCATTTGCGTTAGTGCATCAATAGCTCCTGATATTTCATGGCTTCCTAACGATATTGCACAGTGAAATTGTTCTATGTAGAGGTTTTGTTATTTTATAACTGTGGTACCCGGCGCGTTGCAGCCGCAGAAGAAATAATTGTGGACATATTGTTTTAAATTTGGAACATTTATTTATATATTATTTATACATTGTTTAGTTAGGCATAATAATAATACATTCATTGAAGTTGAATCATATTAAACTTTTAAATAAATTTTTTGTTACGATACGCGCGCCACCTACCGTAAGTTATTTGTACTATGCCTATAACCTTTGCGTAAGTGCAAACAATAAGTTGACACAAGGTTTTATACTCATTACCGCAATCCAAAGAACGGTATGGCAGTGCGTACCTACAATACGAACAAACAAAAATTAATTTGTGTACATTAGATATTTGTTTCAAAGAGTATAATCACTATGTTTAATATCTTTGATTATTTTTTTTAAACTGATAAAATTGTAGTAAGTTGCGTTGCTTAATCTATGGTTGTTTTAAAAGAAATTATTGCAAATTCAAAGTGGTTGTGATCATGTCCTAATCGTTTTCAAAATTTACATAGTGAAATATTTTGTCTACCAGTGAATTAGTTTTCTTAAGCTCAAATCAGAACCCAAACTCAGAACAATAACTAAGTGTTACCAACGCAGCAAACAAATTTTATTGGTATTTATATTGATGTGAAACATCTATTGGCGCGCCTTGGCTGTAAAACCGATTCGTACGCCGTATGCATGTCGCTCAAGACACAGTATAAATATGAACAGTATGGATACTAAGCCTAGTTGAGGATGTAATTACCTACGCTCCATTGAAGCAATAGGGTTGTAACTTTTAATGTTTTGATATTGCTTTTTTATCAATCAATCGAATTTAAATAACTAGCTTACAATTTAAATAGGTAATCTCAGCAAAAAACTATAGTTTAAACACGGAAAACAATTTAATATTAACACACAACAACTTGTAGAACTATAGATCTTTAACTTTGTCATTACGGTGTAACCTTTTGAAAGTTTCGGCGGGAACGTACGGGACGAAAACGTACCTTTATTCTTCACTAGTTGTTCTCTGCGACTTCGCTCGCGTGTTAGGGTTTTTATTTTTTAGCGCGGAACCCTAATTCTTTTTCTAAACTAAAAGTAGCCTAATTTACTCCACATCAGCTATCTGCCAGTGAAAGTTCCGTCAAAATCGGTCCAGCCGTTTCGGACATTAGCCGGAAAAAATTGATACCTATTGCAGCCGCCATCTTGGATTAACATTTCAACAGCACTATCGGCTTCAACATACTCAAAAACTATGAAAATGGCACCCATGACGATAAAAATTGATACCTATTGCAGCCGCTATCTTGGATTTATATTTCGACAGCACTATCGGCTTCAACATACTCAAAAACTATGAAAATGACACCCATGACGAAAAAATTGATACCTATTGCAGCCGCTATCTTGGATTTATATTTCGACAGCACTATTGGCTTCAACACCCTCGAAAACCTTGAAAATGACACACATGTTTTTTATTAGTGATCGATGCACCCATGACGAAAAAATTGATACCTATGAATATGACACCCATGACGAAAAAATTGATACCTATTGCAGCCGCCATCTTGGATTTATATTTTGACAGCACTATCGGCTTCAACATGCTCAAAAATTATGAAAATGACAGCCATGACGAAAAAATTGATACCTATTGCAGCCGCCATCTTGGATTTACTTTTTGTTACCACTATTGCACTATCAGCTTTAAATAGCCTCAAAGCCGCCTCATTCTGGATGTACAAATAAGTTCACGAATTCATTATGATCAATTACACGGACTTATAATTCGATAACGATTATAACAATGACAATAAAAATCATTCTTACTTTTCAAAATCAGCAGGAAGCTTAATATAAGATAGCTCCGGTTTTGATGAAGCCGATTTCAAACAGCCGTATACTTAAGCAATACGTTCGTAGCATTTTTAAAGGCTTGAGGCGACACTCGCTACTGAGAGCACCGCGACGAGCGCTTAGACGTCTCGTCGTTGCGCATATTTGTGTGAGTGTGCCGTTTCGAGCGTTTGTAGGAAGTTTCCATACTGTTCCTACTATATATTTACTGTGCTCAAGACTCCCTTGTGAGTGCGTGCTATACTATAAAATATATATTTTGTTGCTTCTCTGTGTGCGTTGTGTACTGCGTGTGCCCTTACCTCATGAGTAACCTTACTCTGTGGCCTTGCCATTTGACTATAGTATTCATTAGTTATCATATTCCGGTATATATTACTCTACTCTATGATAGTGTTCGACGAGTTAATCGCATGTACTTTGTAGACTCTTTGGTCTTTCTTTTTAATAATAGGTCTTTACCTATGAAATTGCCGTACTGTTGTCATCAAATCGTTCCTTTGCCGTCATGTTGGCAGTAATGTTTTCCAGTATTGAACGTTGAACGTTGCTTGTAATCCATTGTCGGGTATTTGGCACCCATTAGTTAGTTGTCTACCATAGAGGAGGACTTAAAAAGTTATTCTCGGCCTTTGTCACTGTCGTCCCTTACGGTAACCATAGGGCGAAATGGATGATGCTCCAACCACACCACACGCTAAAGCAAGTGCTCTCTAATTAATTTATAGTTAAATGATCATTGATGATGATTTAAGCCCCTTTTAATACTAATTAACCTTACAATTCGTTATACTTAGCCTTCGAGCGAGAATAGTACCCTCTTGTCACAGCTCCCATCATATGCTCGGCAAAGATTGAACTAATTTAATTTCTATTTCTAATACTTTGTTCCTTTCAAAAAATCCAGAAGTTGGAAATTACGTATATTCAATCTTTTATCAATTAATAACAAATAAATCTGTTTCAAGACTATGTTCTCAATAAGTGAATTATTACTATGTGTTGAGAATTTTATAGATGCCACCATCAGAAATATCCGTATCCTTAAAATACTTTTAAAGTATATTTTAACTGATTAGTATTCAGGTACACGTGTTTCTCTTTTTTATTTGAAAACAAAATGAATATCTCAATGGTCTATCAAAACTATTTTTCTGCCGCCAACTAGCAGTGCTTGCAGAGCGCCAGTGTAATTACAGGCTTTAAGGTATTCTGTCTAGTTTTCAGAGGTGACAACGCATCTGTGACCTTCTTTGTTTAAAGAGGGCTGCAGGTGTCCATGAGCTTGCAGTAGCCACCACCATCAGGTGTATAACGTTAGATTTACAAAAAAATCTTTCTCGTAAAATTTCGTCTCCTTATTATAAATCCTCAATTTTCAATACATCGCCGATTTCGTCAATAAACATTCTAAGGCACCACTTGCCGACATTGCCACTGGCGTATTAATTTTACGAACGCAATATATAAATAAATACCGCGTTATGAAGCCAATCAAAGTTCTTTTAGTACCTACTAGTACTACGTACATAAACTTGGAGTGATATATGCCGTGTAATTAATTCACAGTTCGCAGTGCGATTGTGTAACTCTAATTGCAATCGTTTGCCGATTGTACTCGTAATCACTCCACAGCTGCGTTATGTTTTGTCATTTTGATAACATTATGTAATCTAAAATAAGACGTTAATAAAAAAAAATATCCACTATCCTATTTCATCATGTGGATGTTGGATATGAAGCAGGAGATGGGCTGCAGCTCCTTTAAGATAACTGGTCAAAATAATAAAAAAAAATATGCGGGTGCTAACCCGACTCATGGCAAAATCTCCTCTATAGAGAAGGCAGTTCAGCAGTGGGTTTTTGTAAAGCTGTATTGGTGATGATGGTAAAAAATTCATCGGCTTATAATCGATGCTTTTAATACCTACACAATAATATATATCTATATATACATACATAAGCAAAATACAACTGACTCACTCGCTCATCACGAGATTTCTAAAATTAATTAAATTAAGCATAAATATATACTCCTTAATCGACGTAGACATCCACTAATAAACAATTTTGGAAAATTCAACTCCTGAGGCAGTGAAATGGGATGTTATAGCTTGTATTCGGTTGTTCAGTCTGGAATTTCGGTCACGGGTCACTGTGGGCATTCTCAGCGGAGACTAGCCATCTGTGCAGGACAGGATTATAGTGACTCAGTGTACGCGCAAGCACAGGTGTGTAATCTATATTCAGTATAATAATAATAGTCAGTAAAATATATAATAGTTCCGGGATGTAAACACCAGCGCTCTTAAAAAGAAGTACAATTCCGCCTCCAGGTCCTTCAAAAGTGTCATTGCCAAGGCAAAGTCAGAGCACATCGGCAGAATTGATGAGAAACTAGTTCGCCTCCCTTCGGGAACACGTGCATTCTGGTCTCTCGCCAAGGCTGTCCAAGGGAACTTCTGTCAGCCATCTCTGCCATCTCTGTACAGGGTGGACGACTCACTGGCCCATGACGCAAAGGAGAAAGCCAATCTGCTAGGCTCTCTTTTTGCTTCCAACTCGACTCTAGATGACGGGGAGAACACATCGCCGAACATCCCGCAGTGTGAGTGCTCCATGCGGGAAGTGCTGTTTACACAGCGCTTGGTGCGTAAAGACGCGTAAAGACGCCGTGTAGTGGCGGTCAAGAATATCCACTACCCCATATCCTCCCGTGGGTGTCGTAAAAGGCGACAAAGGGAAACAGGCGGGAGATGGGCAGCAGCATCTTCCTGATAATAGCCAAAGTTACAATAAAAAAACTGCGGTTGCCCACCCGCTCGCCAAGCGTGGCAACTTTGGCAAATACCCCCCAATGACGAGAGTAACAAAGAGACGGCCCCCAGTCCCCGGCGGCCCCGCTATTCCTGGCTACCGTGGCGATCATGGTAACGGCGGGGCAGGGGGTGCTAAGAATCTCCGGTGGAGGTTCGGTTGCCACCTACGACGACTCGACCTGGCAACGTACAACGCACGCACCCTGAGGACTGACGAGAAGATCGTGGAGCTGGAAGAAGAGATAGACAAGTTGCGCTAACATATTATAGGATTATCCGAAGTCCGAAGAGAGGGGGAGGACACGGTATTCCTCGAATCCGGCAACTTGCTCTATCACCGGGAGGGCGACCATCTGTCCCAAGGAGGTGTCGGATTTATCGTCCACAAGTCTCTCGTTAACAACGTTGTAAAGATCGGGAGTGTGTCGACGAGGGTTGCGTACCTTATACTCAGAATCACCAAACGGTATTCGCTGAAGGTCATACAGGTTTACGCACCAACTTCGGCACACCCCGATGAGGAGGTGGAGGAAATGTATGAGGATATCTCTAGAGACATGCATTCCTCCAAAACCCAATATACGGTGTTAATGGGAGACTTCAATGCAAAACTAGGCACAAGAGAGAACGGTGAGCTGAAAGTAGGGAAATTTGGAATAGGGCAACGGAACCCAAGGGGCCAGCAGCTGGCCGACTTCATGGAGAAAGAGGGACTCTTTATGATGAACTCTTTTTTCAAGAAGCGGCCCCACAGGAAGTGGACCTAGTCGAGCCCCGACGGTTCGACAAAAAATGAGATTGACTTCATTATGACGACCAGACGACAACTGTTCAGTGATGTCTCAGTGATCGCGAGGGTGAAAACCGGCAGCGATCACCGAATGGTTAGAGGCACACTGAACCTAAATGTTAAGTTGGAGAGGTCTCGTCTGATGCAGTCAACGCTCCGTCCCCCTCGTGCTCTAATCCAAAGTCCCAAATCCTTTCAGCTCGAGTTACAAAACCGTTTTCAGTGCCTAGAAGACTGCAATGAAGTGGACGATATGAATGACAAGCTCGTGGAAACTGTCCATGCGGTCGGAGCTAAGTTCTGCAAGACCCGCCGCAGAAGAACACAAAAACTCTCCGATCACACTCTTAATCTCCTGGCTGTTAGACGGGAGATGAGGCTACATTCTTCAACAGATTTGACAGCATACAGGCAACTGAACAGACAGATCTCCAAATGCATGCGGCGAGACTTACGCAACTTCAATACAGCTCGTATTGAAGAAGCGATCGAGCGAAACCAAGGCTCCAAAGTCTTTGCCAGAGATCTGTCTGCCAGAAAGAGCCAACTGTCAAAGCTGAAGACCGAATGTGGCAGCATCGTTTCCGGGGCACCTGAGATTTTGAGTGAGATTGAGAGGTTCTATGGGCAGCTGTACACGTCATCGTTGGAGCCGCACGCAAGTGTGAGTAACGATCCAAGAGCGAGTCTTATTCGACACTATTCTGGAGATATCCCGGACGTCAGTCTGAGCGAGATTAGAATGGCTCTCCAGCACCTTAAAACGGCAAGGCCCCCGGCGAGGATGGAATTACAGCGGAGCTTCTGAAAGCGGGTGGAAGACCGGTACTTGAAGTCCTTCAGAGGCTCTTTAATTCCGTCCTCCATGTTGGCATTACACCGGAGGCGTGGAGCAAAAGTACAGTGGTCTTATTCTTCAAGAAAGGTGACAACGCTCTCTTGAAGAACTACAGACCGATTTCCCTTCTGAGCCGCGTCTACGTGCTGTTTTCGAGAGTCATTACGAATCGTCTCGCGCGCAGACTTGATGACTTCCAGCCTCCCGAACAAGCCAGTTTCCGAAAGGGCTTTAGCACCATAGACCACATACATACCCTACGGCAAATTGTACAGAAGTCCGAAGAGTACAATTTGCCACTATGTCTGGCGTATGTGGACTATGGATTCCGTCGAAATTTGGGCGGTGCTGCAGTCCCTTCAGCGGTGCCAAGTTGACTGTCGGTATATCGAAGTGCTGAAGTGTTTGTACAATAGAGCTACGATGGCTATCCGAGTACAGAACCAGAGTACGAAACCCATCCAATTGCAGAGAGGTGTAAGACAGGGTGATGTTATATCCCCGAAACTCTTCACCGCTGCATTGGAAGACGTTTTCAAGCTTCTGGACTGGAAAGGATGCGGTATTAATATCAATGGCGAGTACATCACTCACCTTCGATTTGCCGACGATATAGTCCTTATGGCAGAATCGCTGGAGGACCTAAGCACTATGCTCAATGACCTCAATAGTGTCTCCCAACGGATAGGTCTTAAGATGAACATGGACAAAACAAAGATCATGTTTAATGTCCTTGTCACACCTATGCCGGTAGTTGTTGGGAGCACTAAGCTCGAAGTTGTTGACGAGTATGTTTACCTGGGACAAATAGTCCGACTAGGTAAGTCCAACTTCGACCGAGAGGTCAATCGACGGATTCAACTCGGCTGGGCAGCGTTCGGGAAGCTACGACACATCTTCTCGTCAGAAATACCTCAAAACCTTAAAACAAAATTGTACAACCAGTGCGTGTTGCCAGTGATGACTTACGGAACTGAGACGTGGTCCTTCACTGCTGGCCATATGAGGAAGCTCAAGGTCGCTCAGCGAGCTATGGAGAGGGCTATGCTCGGAGTTTCTCTGCGTGATAAACTTAGGAATGAGGATATCCGCAGTAGAACCAGAGTAATCGACATAGCCCAACGGATTAGTAAGCTGAAGTGGCAGTGGGCCGGCCATATAGCTCGAAGAACCGACAACCGATGGGGAAGAAAGGTTCTCGAGTGGCAGCCTCGTACCGGTAGGCGAAGTGTAGGGCGTCCCCCCACAAGATGGAGTGATGACCTGGTAAGACATGCAGGAAGTCGATGGATGCAGGTGGCTCGGGACCGTGCTTTGTGGCATTCCTTGGGGGAGGCCTATGTTCAGCAGTGGACTTGTGAAGGGCTGTAATGATGATGATGATGATGATGGTGTGTAAAGCACTCCTCTCCCTGGACGTCAACAAGTCGAGTGGGCCTGATGGAGTCCCACCTATTGTGCTGAAGACGTGTGCTCCGGAGTTGGCACCGGCTTTAACGCATCTTTTTCGGTACTCCTACTCCCTAGACGTAGTCCCGGACTTATGGAAGACAGCTTTGGTGCACCCGATCCCTAAAAAAGGCAACCGCTCAGATCCGTCCAACTACAGGCCTATCGCCATCACCTCCTTGTTCTCCAAGATAATGGAATCCATTATCAACTGCCAGCTCATCCGGTACCTTGAGAATCACCAGCTGATTAGTGACCGCCAGTACGGTTTCCGTCGAGGTCGCTCAGCTGGTGATCTTCTGGTCTACTTGACCCATAGATGGGCGGAAGCAGTGGAGTCCAAGGGGGAGGCGTTGGCCGTTAGTTTGGACATAGCGAAGGCTTTCGATCGGGTTTGGCATAAAGCGCTTCTATCGAAGCTGCCTTCCTATGGGCTTCCCGAGAAATTGCGCAATTGGATCACCAGCTTTCTTGCAGATCGGAGCATCAAGGTCGTAGTAGACGGTGCATGCTCCGATTACAAGCCCATTAACGCTGGTGTTCCACAAGGCTGCGTGCTATTACCAACGCTGTTTCTTCTGCATATCAATGATATGTTGCAAACCAGTAACATTCATTGCTATGCAGACGACAGCACTGGTGATGCTTTATACACCGGCCGTGCCAATATTTCTCGGGAAAACGTCGCCGAGTACCGGAACAAACTTGTGTGTGAAGTCGAGACTTTGTTGAACAAAGTCTCAGACTGGGGGCGACTAAATCTAGTCCAGTTCAATCCCCAGAAGACACAAGTTTGCGCGTTTACCGCTAAAAAGATTCCCTTTGTCGTATCTCCTCAGTTTCAAGGCACTCCCCTTGTTGCCTCAGCCAGTATCGGAATCCTCGGTGTCGACATATCGAATGACGTGCAGTTTCGTGGTCACTTGGAAGAGAAGGCCAAATTGGCCTCTAAAAAGCTTGGCGTGCTCAGCAGAGCGGGACAGTATTGCATGCGGGCACACCGCTTGCAACTTTACAAGGCGCAGGTTCGGCCTCACATGGAATACTGTTCCCATCTCTGGGCAGGGCCCCCCCAGTGCCAGCTCCTTCCACTTGACCGCATCCAGCGCAGAGCGGTTCGAATCGTCGACGACCGAGTTCTTTCCGATCGGCTTGACTCACTGGCACTGCGTAGAGAGGTTGCATCTCTTTGCGTATTTTATCGCATCTACCACGGGGAGTGCTCTGAGGCATTGTTCGGACTAATTCCAGGCGCTCAATTTCACCATCGCACATCGCGACAGAACTTGCGATACCATCCATATCATCTAGATGATTGGCGGTCCACCACTGTGCGATTCAGAAGAAGTTTTCTCCCTCGCACAACTTCCTTGTGGAATCGATTACCACCAGCGATTTTTCCGGACCGATACGACTTAGGAACCTTCAAGAAAAGAGCCTACTCCTTTTTAAAAGGACGGCAACGCATCTGCGATTCCCCTGGTGTTGCAGTTGTTCATGGGCGGCGGTAGTCACTTACCATCAGGTGAGCCGCATGCTCGTTTGCCCCCTCTCCTATAAAAAAAAGACCACATACATACCCTTCGGCAAGTTGTACAGAAGTCGGAGGAGTACAATTTGCCACTATGCCTGGCGTATGTGGACTATGAGAAAGCCTTTGATTCGGTCGAAATTTGGGCGGTGCTGCAGTCCCTTTAGCGGTGTCAAGTTGACTGTCGGTATATCGAAGTGCTGAAGTGCTTGTACAGTAGAGCTACGATGGCTATCCGAGTACAGAACCAGAGTACGAAACCTATCCAATTGCAGAGAGGTGTAAGACAGGGTGACGTTGTATCCCCGAAACTCTTCACCGCTGCATTGAAAGACGTTTTCAAGCTTTTGGACTGGAAAGGATTCGGTATTAACATCAATCGCGAGTACATCACTCACCTTCGATTTGCCGACGATATAGTCTTTATGGCAGAATCGCTGGAGGACCTAAGCACTGTGCTCAATTACCTCAATAGTGTTTCCGAACGGATAGGTCTTAAGATGAACATGGACAAAACAAAGATCATGTTTAATATCCATGTCACACCTATGCCGGCAGTTGTTGGGAGCATTAAACTCGAAGTTGTTGACGAGTATGTTTACCTAGTTACCGACTAGGTAAGTTCAACTTCGACCGAGAGGTCAATCGACGGATTCAACTCGGTTGGGCAGCGTTCGGGAAATTATGGCACAATTTCTTGTCAGGTATACCTCAAAACTTGAAAACGAGACTGTATAACCAGTGCATGTTGCCAGTGATGACATATGAAACTGAGACGTGGTCCTTCACTGCTGGCCGGATGATCTACTGCGTGATAAACTTAGAAATGAGGATATTCGCAGTAGAACCAGAGTGACCGACATAGCCCTACGGATTAGTAAGCTGAAGTGGCAATGGGCCGGCCATATAGCCCGAAGAACCGACAACCGATGGGGAATTCGCGGTTCATTATAAAATGAACCGTTTTAGATTGTCAAATGACATTATGTAGTGTATTCACATTCGGATAAACAATTTTATAAGAATAAAATATGAGGGTAACCTAAGCATGGCCGTTATTTAAATTCAATTTTACTTAGTAACTGTAATTCGCCATTATGGATATTATATTTTCCAAAAACGGCACTTAAAATTAATAAAAAAAAAATTGTGGAACACGATCGCGCCAACCGCATGTATTGTCTATCAGACACAGTGAAATGCGCTAGCACAAGGTCGGTCCGTCCCTTGTGTCGCGGCACCCTCACCGTTGCTAAGCACATGTACCTTTGATAATATAAAATATATAATCTAAGACAAGTACATTCGTTTCCCAACTGTAAAGTCTTTAAACTGCGCTATGGCCTTAGAATTGTACAGACTTATAATACTATATACCATTCGTAAGTTGTTAATAAATGTAACACGCTCGGAAAAACCCATGTTTAGTTTGATGATTAGTATTATTAAGAATAGCATTTTAATATAAGGTTTCAATATTTTTCAAAAGTAGGAGTACCGTACGTGTTTGAGTATTTATTTTGTAAATTGTATATAATATTACTGTAAGACTCTTGTAAATAAATGTCGATGTTCCTCCATACTTCGTCATATTAACTTTTCCGAATTTGAGAAGTTTACGAAGTTTTCGTTTGATAAGAATTAGTAGATTTTTCGGTAAACATCCATCAGTTGTGTTTTACTTTTCTTGTTTTCTAGTAATACTACACATTGAATAAAAGTAATTTTAATAATGTTTAGTTGTACCTAACTTAATTTTAATTGCTGATGTTTAGAGCACTTTGCAGCTCCCACGATTGCGGGGGACTGGGTTGTTCAACATCCAATGACGAAGTTACCCAGACCAGACTTTTTAATTATTAGTTTTGGTCTAATCTACGCAGGAAGATCTTAAAGTGTCTTAATGTGTTGCGGAGTTGTGCTTAGGCTTATATAAATATTAGATCTAATTATAATAATATAAAATAATACCCCAATGACATTAACCAATTAAATAATATAAATTATACATAAATAAGCATTGAGTTATACAAATAAATCAATGTAAATAAGCATCGAAAAAAAACATGCGTGAGTGTCGTGGAACACTCAGTTGGAACGAAGTTCCTTTCGTACTATATTATTATCAATTAACGTATTATATTTGTGATTAACAAATACAAATAAATTAATTCCTAGCGTCTATTAAAATGAAGCGTCATTTAAAATAAAATAATATTTCAATATTATATTATAATTGAAATAGATATTATTCCATCTCGCTTCTTTATAGCCACCAAGGCCGTCTACACTATGTCAGAAGGGGTCGTGACGGAAAAATTTTACACCTTTTTTCACCTATTCCCCATCCGCCAAATTCGTACCGTCCGATAAAGAACTTAGTTCCAATAATTTGTGATTGTAACTTGTCTAAGGTATTCATGAAAACTTTTTTCTTCCTTTCTTAGTTTATTTGTTTTGCTGTAAAAAATAAACTACATTAAATTTAACACTTCATGTAAAATGATTGTATTTATAGTTATATGTAATAGTAAAATAAATACTTTCTTCTATAAACTACCTGAGCGACCGAGCTTCGTTGAGTGTTATAAAACCATATTATAATTTTATATTGTATATAAACAAACTTTCCATGTGCATTTCCATTTTGGTGTCTGGTTGACACCTGTTGACACTTTGTGAGGCGTTTATACTTTTTAGAACCTTATGATACGTGCTTTTACAAATTCATCGGACACAGGGCTCATGGTCTCTCAGGCTAGGTTAACGAGTTAGATCATCAGGTATCCGGTAAGGTGTTCCTACGTACGAATCAGTGTATAAATGAATTATCTACCCGCAGTTCAAAGTAGGGTGAGCGGACACTGAGCCTTGTGCGGGCCCGTGCGGTCAATGTAACCACCCAGGCACGCGAGTGTATACTAGTAATATGAAAAGTGCATGCCCGTCTGATACAAGCACTTTTTATGTTACTAGTAATGTCTCAGTTCAGATGTTCATAATTATTCGGCGATAAGTCCTCCATGTATTTGTATAAAATACTTGTTATGTGGATTTTGCTGCACTGAGACTCTGAGACATCCAAATACATTATCTGATCTGAAGGCTCCTTGACGCAGTGCTTTAGCAATGAGTTGCAGCGCTAAGAGCCGCGGGTTCAAATCCCGCACTACAAATAATTGTTCCGGGTCTGGACTATTGTCTTTGTGAGTACATGTATGTAATAGTATGTATACTGTCCCCACGATACAGGAGTATATCCTAGAGTGGGGCTACCGTTTATTAAAGAAAAAGAAAAAATATATGAAGGAAGAAATTTGTTCCTAAAGATAACTGTTTTGATCTTTTATTAAGACTAATCTTAAATAAAAATTATAATGATTTATTAGACCAATTTATGTAATAAGGGTGACAAACAAGCACACAATCCATCTGATGGTAAGTGGATGCTGTGGCCCATAGACATCCTCAGACAAGAACCAAAATGTACATGCGTTGTGACCTCTGAGAACTAAGATAGAATTCCTCGTTTTCAGTTAAAAGGGTCTCCGGTTCCCTACCCTCACCATACGAAACACAGCACTAATAAGCTGTTATTGTACGCTGATATTCTGTGAAAGCGTCGTCCCTCCCCGGTTGAGCCGATCAATTCGTGCTAGAACCGTAATATAACTTCAGCATGGCTCTACCACGTATTACTTCTCAGTGAAAGCCTCCCAGTCTATGTCACGCACGATCCCTGACGGGGTAGCCAGAGAGAACAGATCGCCAAGAGTCACGATCCTTACATACCTCTTTCGCTTCTTTCAGATTCATTATCTTCTTCATACATGCACGTCTAGGTATCCGAGTACTCTTGACCCTCCCCTCTTCGAGCAATTTGCTCACATGGTCTTCGAAAGTTAGTCTCGGTCTACCTCGACACCTTTTAATATTAACTTTCGCGTCTATGTGATTTTTCAAAACTAACAATGCCACTGGGAATTTCTAAGACACTTCCAAATTCTTACACTACGTATGCATAATAATAATAATAATCATTTATTTAAATCCATCAGATCATAGTTACAGTAGTACATTTGAAATGCAATTGAATTACATATGAATTAAATTAAAATAAAATTGAATTATACTAAAATATAATTACTAACCAGACTTAAAACCATTAAAACCAAATTAGCATTATTAAATATAAAAATAAATAATATGACTGTCTCTGAGTCAATTGTTTGTTTGTTATTACACTATTCATATAACAATGATTAATGTACTGACAATCAAACCTGTTCTCAAATACGCTCAAGATGGAAACGAAATGCTGAAAATACGAACTATCATGGGGTGTAAAGGGGATATTTCTTACAACTACTAATTTCACGTGCACGCGGAAGTCATTGATGATTGACGGCCGAATATCTCGCACTTCCTATCTCGGCCACTGCTCGCTGTAATATTTTACGTCCGCTTTAGACTTAGAATCGCGCGCGAACATTACATATTATGTGAATGCATAATGTAGAGCTGATATGCGACGTCGCGGTTCCGACGCGTTAAAAGTAACGCGAAGAGCTTAGTGTGACATTGCAAGACTCTACTCTACGCACCATTCATTTTAGTATCGGCAACATTTGATTGAAGAAGTATCAGTAAAATAATTGGAGTCATTGCTTATTTGGCTTTCGTATTACTCGGTGCGCGATTCGCGGATGAACTGTAGAGCGGGCCTTATATCTGACCTTATAAGGATGGTTATACAAACGTACATATGTAGGAAACCAAATTACGCTCATTTTGGCATTTTACTATATTTCTTACATAGAATTGTGCGTAGGCGGCATTTGAGAAACCGTTACCTCAACCCGTCCCGTGGGTTGTGTAAAAGACTTATTTAGTAATAAATAATAAATAAAATTTTATTGGCTACCGCTATTACCCAATAATGACAAATTAAGTAAATAGTTAAAAAATCATAAAAATTGAATTTGGAATTCATTAAATTTGTTTCTGTTCATACTTTAAAATATAAAAAAATAACTGGTCTATAATTTCAAATCAGGAGCAAATGTTATCCACACCTAAGTAATGTAGCAATGAGTTATGGCATATGTATTGCCCACCTTCTTATGTAATAGGTACCTTTTATGATCCATTTTATATTTATTTTTTATTATTTAAAAGAAAACGCTACCCCCACACTAGGATTTTCTTCTGTATTGTGGAGGCAGTTTACAAACATAAATTGCACAAGAACACCCAAACATACCCGAAAATATGAATTGTAGGCCATACATAGATTTATTTCGTGCATGCATCGAACACGTGGTGATCAGCGCTACCATTCAAGTAACCAGGAAGCCGTCATTTCTATATTACTGTCGTAAGAAATATTTTTTTGCTATTTTATTGCAACTGTTGGACATGATTCGTCGAATTTGTGACCTTCGCGAACTGAACAAGCATGGACAAGGATACCTTTTTCGCCACTCAAGGGGAGTTCAAGTCATGCATGGGTTGTGAATTTACCAACAGGGCTTTACTTTCCTAGATCGACCGCGGCCTTCACAGCTCAGCTATTTAATAGAAAAATATAACGGTAGTGGCTTCTTGAGAAAACAATAAAGAAAAATTATCATAACGTTATTTTTAGGGTTCCGTACCTCAAAAGGAAAAAACGGAAGGAAAAACCTGTCTGTCAAGACCCTTTTTCTCAGACACGCGTGGAGATATCAAGCTGAAATTCATATCAAATAATAACTCTACTGTCCCTTGGCGCTATAAAAAAATCAAACTTCTAAGCCAACGCAATCAAAAGATACAGCCGTTTATGTCGCAAATTTTCGACATTCGCAAGGGAATCAAAACCTACAGGGTACTTCCCATGAACTCAGAATCTTAAAATTTGGTACGAAGCAACGTATTATAGCACAGATAAAGAGAAAATTGCGAAAAGCATAATTTTTTAGTTACATCATATAATAAAAATATTTTTAATAATTTTAAACTTACATACCTACAGATTTGTTCGGAACCCTCGGTGTGTGAGTGCGACTCGTACTTGGCCTTTTTTAAAGAAGAGGGGGCAACGAGCATGCGGCTCAACTAATGGTAAGTGACTACCACCGCCCATGAACTACCGCAATACCAGGGGAATTCAGATGCATTTCCTTCCTGCAAGGTGTAAGCTATAATTTTACTAAGTTATAATTTTACGCGCAGATTGTTACAATAGTTATATATGCATTGTAAATGTACAATGCAAATATAACATGTATGATCTTACGTTATTTTGGATAAAATATTTGGAGTGTAACCAAGCAGCGTGCAAGCGGTATACGAGTTGTATTGAAGTTCGTTTTTATACTAGAGGCTGTATTTTCTATCTGTATAAAAGCTGTATAGGCGCTTCTACAGTTTTCATAAGGAAAAGAATTACACAAATCATGCATCATTATGCGTTAGTAGCGCTATATAGTAGCTGTACTATCATAAAAATTGCACACTAAATAAGAAACTATTACACTACAAATATTGTCTTATAAGTAACTTTTATTATCTTACTTAGGTCCCTTAATACAGACTTTATACAGCTTGAGCTGTATAATAACTCACAAACTACTATTATAAGGATACAACCTCTTTTCAACACACTTAAACGCTTTTAAAGAACTCTTAAGTTGTATGTGGGCTGGTATATTGATGTTCGTAACGCTTGTGTGTTACTTTACGACTCAAAATAAAAAAATGTAAAATATATTAATGTAATATTTCGTTACATTACCGTGTAGTAGCATTGTAAGAATATCCACTTCTCCATATGTCCCGTGTCGTAATAGGCGACAGATGAAAACTGAAGCAAAAAATGACGAATGGACGCGGAATGGATTCCGTTACAGCCTATTAAAAGTCATGGCTGCTGCTGAACATAAGTACCATTTTCTTATATGCGTTATAGGAGGCGTTAAAATAGAGGGATATTTGCCATAGTGGCCACGTATGGCAGGTGAGTTTTCAACAGCAGATTTTCGTTTATTAGTCGTTATTAGGAAGACGCTGCTGCCCATCTCCTAGTTTATTTCCCATGGTCGCCTTTTACAATATCTACGGGACCATATGGGTTAATGCATAGCAGTTGTAGCATCTTACACCGCCATTACACATATTATAGTAGAATTAAAATTTCATCCATACATCCTACAGCCTGTGTGTGTGCCTCATTGGGAGAATTTTGCCATATTAGTCACACATTTTTTTATAGGATGAGGGTGACAAACGAGCACACAGTCCACCTGATGGTAAGTAGTTGCTGCGGCCCATAGACATCTACATCTATCCTCTATTACAAATCAAAGTCTAGATGCGTTGTAGCCCGTGAGGACTAAGATGCATGCACTCACCAAGCGAAACGCAGAGGAAAACCTCTACTTCACGCTGGTTTTCTGTGAGGTCGTGGTACCACCCCGGTTCGAACCGGCCCATCCATGCGACAGCAAAAGCTGCCGCGTGGCTCTACCACTGTTACACATGGGTAAGCAGGTTAGCAATATCATTTTTTTACAATTTTGGGTTGTTACTAGAAAGACGCTGCTGCGCATCTCTTGGTTTATTTTTCCGTTGTCGCCTTCTACGACACCCATGGGATGATATGCGGTAGGCAGAAGATCTTTTTACACCGCTACTACACGGCTCAAATTTATTTTGATATATTTTAGTTTGATAGACAAAAAATTAATACAAATAATTAAAACATGCGATTTTTAACAGTGGTAGAGCCACTCGGCAGCTTTTGCTGTCGCACGGATGGGCCGGCTCGAACCGGGGTGGTACCACGACCTCACAGAAAACCAGCGTGAAGTAGAGGTTTACCTCTGCGTTTCGATTGGTGAGTGCAGGTGGCCGGAGGCCCTTTTTACTGGAAATGAGGCATTCCATCTTAGTCCTCACGGGTGACAACGCATCTACATTTTGATTTGTAATAGAGGATAGATGTAGATGTCTATGGGCCGCAGCAACCACTTACCATCAGGTGGACTGTGTGCTCGTTTGTCACCCTTATCATATAAAAAAAAAATTCACTAGTATTGCTAGGCGAATAAAATCGATTGAGCTTTTCGTTATTAATACACATAGATAGGCTTTTTGCGTAAGCTTGAGGGTGTTGCTAAGCGTAAGCTAGTATCGCCGAAATCTTAATGATTTACCGCTGACAACTGATTAAGATGAAAATATATATTATTATCTTTAACTCAATCAGCTGCCCATCCGCCTTAAGTAAAAATAAAACAGAACGGGATGCTCTATCGTTAGATATACCAATAAAAGAAATATGATATAAAATAATCTCTACCCATAATTAATAATACTCGTATGTACTTCCTTTAAAATCTAGAGAAGGGACTTTTACCTTTTCCACCGTTTCAACACAACAATACATCATTAATGACTAAAAATGTCTAACATAGTTAAATTACTATCTGACTAATCCAATCGCACGATCTTAATAATCGGTCGCTGATCTTCCCGGCACGTAGACCTTGCTCCACAACGAGAAGACTCAATCAAGTGGATCCGTCGCATTTGTAAATTGAACGGCGTGTGAAGCGGATCACAGCGCGGCCGTGATTTTGCGCGGAGTGTATATTATAGTGTTGTTACTGACATACGTTAGTTATCATTTGGTAGTGATGTCCAAAGACGGTCCCAGGTTAAGCAGGCTCGGGGTATTGGCCCCTGCTGCGTTATCGGCATGCATAGACGCCTCGGTACTGGCCGTGCCAGCTGCCGGCGCAATTGTCTCTACGGTCCTGAAGGAACTTAGCAAAGCATTCATGCTTAAAAAGTAAGTATACTAGAGAAACTTTGCGCGATGTTTTTTTGCAACTTTCGCAGAATTTGGTCAATTGTATAATATTTAAGTTTAAAAGTGCATTTGCGATTGTTTATGTCTCTATTATTTGTTATTTCTGTGTTTTATATTTGACATTCAATTGTTATCGAGATGATTTTTTGTTCCGTTTTTAGTTTGAAAAAGAAAATTCTCTGAGCGTTTCCTTAAGATTAATAGTTAAAGTAAAGGCTAAAGTATTTAATATTAGGATTTTAGTTTGGTTCTGTTGTAAGGAATTTTGCTAATATATACAACATAATATATGTGTATATTCATAATAATATATGTTCGGTTGCGTACAAAAATTACAGATTTTTGTGTATATTATCTATCTATTAGACTATTTTATCATACTAATTTGTTGCCATCAGGTCTCATTTAATTAATTATATGTTTTACCACCTTTATATTTAAAATTAGAGCTATTGGTAATAATTAGGTACCTATTATAATACGTAAATAAAGTGATGAACAGACGATTTTTCTTCATTATAGCAAATGTGATTTTGTCAGTATTTTCAAAACGGTTTTAAAAAGTATATTTCAATTCTGAGTAAAACTTGGCTTGTTCACAAGATGAGTAGGGCTTGGGGAAATCCGTGTGGTGGAGCTGTGCCCTGTCATTAAAACCACGAAGTTGATATTACGTGATTATAGGTATACCGGATTACGGTACAACGAATTTAATTTCTGAATCTTTGCGAGAAAGTAACTTTAAAGTCTATGATAACTGTGATTATATTTACACACTTACTTTGTACTCGTATTGTATATATATATTATATTTTCTTTGTGTTAATATTAATAAATAATGGTTTAATTATTAAGCTCATATAGCTCAAGAAATGGATGAGATGTTGATAAATATATGAGTTAAAAATAAATGAACAAATCAAAAATAATTACAGCAAAGTTTTTCTGTATAACTATATTTTTCTGAACTGTAAGCACACATAAATAGAGCAGAAAAATATGCACTTATTTTTATTTTATATTGATTACAAATCAGAAATAGTAGTACAATTAATTAATTAAAATTGTTTATGTTTTTACTACTGGTTCGGAAAAGTCTATTCTGAGAAGAATCAGTTAGAGACACAACGGTACTTTTTTATTTTAAAAGAAACAATCATTTAAAATGCAACTATCTCCTAACTGATCTACAAGATCTTTTTCATACAAATGAGGATATGATACGGGCACATATTCCATCTGCTGCTAGAGATGTTAAAGATGTTGTGGCATCTACATTTACCTTCGATTCAGATTAAAAATGCAAGATCTTCGAGAACTGAGATGGTATGTTTGGTTAACTACTTTCGTTTATATTAAAAAGGTCATCAAACACAACGTTGATGTGTCAAAACAAACGACACAATCATACGTTCCGTTATGACGGCCGGAGCTATTACCGCCGGGTAGCAAGAAAGCCTATGACGGCCGGAGCTGTAGCAAGAAAGCAATCATTGAACAGCTATACCTATTGCTATTACACTAGGTCTATACAAATAGTGTTGTAAATTACAATAGATATTACGTTCAATAGCAGTACTAAGAACGAAAACAAGTGTTTTTTATAGAGACAAACGAGCGCACAGTCCACCTGATGGTAAGTGGTTGCTGTGATCCATAGACATCTATATTTATCCTCAATAAAGGATCAAAATGCAGATCCAGTAAAATGGGTCCCCGGTTCTCTACACTCACCATACGAAACACAGCAGTATCAAGCTGCCATATTACGCAGGTATTCTGTGAGAGCGTGGCCCTTCCCCGGTATAGCCGACCCATTCGTGCTACAACTGTACTACTAATATAGCTGCAGCATGGCTGTACCACGTATGAGTATAAGTGGTTTTTTTTTGTACTCAAAAGATTTAATATACCACGTTTTTATTCCAATTCCTATATTGTCTAATTGTATAACGTATTACGTATTGTATGTATGGACTATATTTGTATTGACCCACACCTGGTCATAGGCCCCTGTCATTTCTGCGAGGGTTTTAGGGCAAGGAAGTGTGAATCGCACTGCCCCAATGCGTGTTGGCGGAATTCTTTTGTCGTCTTTGAATTTTTTTATTTATCAGTCATGTTGGTTTCTTTATTACATTTTCCTTACCGCCGAGTACATGGTAAATCAGCACTTAAAATTGCAATTAACAATTTCATCGGAGGCACCTAGGTCCGAACCTGGATTGATCGCGTACTGTGAAATTTATACCGAGTACTTAACTTAGACACAGGCCTTTTCTGATGGAACACTTAAATAATTTTATTAAATATTATTTAATATTCTTAACGGTTTTTTGTGTTTACTTGCCAAAACGTAAATTATATAGTCTTTGGTACTTACTCTGAGATATGCTATATACACAACATTAATCACTAAGTTTGATAGTACGAACCATGAATGAAACACCAAACAACAAACAACATCATTTTTGTCCAGGCGACATTTATGTGTTTGAAATTAACAGTATGATTGTAAACAATTTTTGTTTTATTTTATGTATTTATAACATATATTTTAAATAAACTTTAAGTATGCCAAATCTCACACTCCTCCGTGCGCGTAATATGCTTAATAAGTTGTACAAAGTATTGGCTACATGTATTAATGTATAGAGTTGACGCTGATATTATATGTTAAGAATATACAAAGCTATTGTGACAGCGGTAGGACTTGTTTTCCGCTTGCGTCTGATTTTATTTCCTGCCGCCAAATAATAGTGCTTGTCCTGCTGTGTTCCGCTCCGAAAGGTATAGACACGGAGAATAATTACAGGCTGTGAGGCATTCCACGTTAATCCTTAGAGATGGTGTCCATGGACTGCATTAGCCACTAACCATCATTAAAAAAAAACTTCATGTAACGGATCATCTCAAATATTAAGTTGCGGTTACAGACTTTTAAGCTGTGTGCATTCGAATAAGACATTAGTCTGACCTCGGAAACTGCCTGCCAAAAATTTTCATCTTAGTTACAATGAATACACACACACACACACACACGCACACGCACACGCACAGCACACGCACAGCACACGCAGACGCACACGCACACGCACACGCACACACACACACACATACACACTCACATGAGATAACGAAACTACTGTAACTTTTTTGTTTTTTAGCACAATTTTTTAAATATAAATTAAATAGCTCCTTATATCATAAATAATACTATAAAGTATCATACGTTCTACAATACATGTAATACTTAATTTCTAATAATGCTCTTGTTTATCTCGTGGGGTGGGGACCGCATCTGCAATTCCCCTGGTGTTGCGGTTGTTCATGGGCGGCGATAGTCACCTACCATCAGGTGAGCCGCATGCTCTTCTATAAAAAAAAACCTGGTCATTTTTAATAGACCATTAGTATAAACATACAACATGTATTTAAACAGATATAAGTTTTATTATGTATGGTCTGTGGTATGGTCTGTTTTTGTGACGAGAAACAAACATTATCATTATAACTTATTAATGTTATAATGATAATGATAATATAATTAATATAATTAACACGATAATACAATTTTAAATTACAAGTGTGTTGCAATCCCAAGGGATCCAGCTTTTTGTGACAAATCGAAGTTTTGTCACAGTGAACTTTGTTACAAAACTTTGATCTGTGATGATAAATCAAGAGCAAAAAACCGCTTCTTTAAGATAACGCGCTTACATATTCGGTGGGTTACAAAGAGTTCCTGGTCTAACTCCCTGATAGTCTCAGATTGGCACAGTGTGTCTTTTTTATTCCTAAAAGCAATTTGACAGAAAATTGTTTTCTTCATCGTAAGATACAGTAGTGTAGTAGTAGAAGACGTAGTAAGAATTGGAAGCTAGTTATTCGAGACGAAGTAAGTGAGTTGTGTGATTGGTACTAGAGGAAATCTTCTAAACAATATTGACGCATGATTGTATAGATGCTAGTAAAAACTAAATACTTATTTCAAATAGATATAATTATAATAAAACTAGCTGGATTTTTGTTATTTATGTAAAACTTTTTGAGTCTCCCACGTATTCATAATTAAGCTGCAAACATACATAACGCTTGTAATCCTTGTGGGCGTAGACAGAGTCCAAAGACGAGTTACTCTGACTACATTTAGCCAAAAATAATATTGATTTCGATGGAAATTGTGAAAGAAGTGACAGATGACCAGCCCATCGCCTACACAAGCCCAATAATATCCCATTAGCCGCCTTTTACGATTTACGACATTTAACGAGAAACAACATTTAACACTTCTAGTAACGCAGTTGGCAATATAATATATATATATATTAACTAATTAATTGTTAATCCACTAACAGTATGCATTTTACCGCGTAGGTACTCGGCGGTGAAAGAAAACAGCGTGAGGAAACCTGCATGTCTAAGAAATAATAAAAAGAAATGGAAACCATGTAAATTCCGCCAATACGGTGGCGGACACTTCCTTGCCCTAGACCCCTCTCAGAAATGAAAGGAGGCCTGAGCCCAGCAGTGGGACTTATATATGCTGTAACTTTACTTTACTTTGCATCCATTTTTAAGTTTTTATTTCTCTTTCGCAACCTATAAATAAAATGGATATTATATAATTTACAAATGCATTTCGAACGGTTTTATTAGATGCCAAGTAGAGTGAAAGCATTGAGCAGTGACGAATGCTGTTAGGATTTCTTCAAATAATGTATTGCAAAAGAGAAGGATCGTGTTGTGACATTCCGTATCATATCTATTATGTTATAAAGTCGTCGTAATAATTACAAAACTTTGACAATGTTTGCAGATTCAAATTATTTATAGAATTTAAAAGCAGTGGAAAGGCCTTTAGGCCGGCCACATACGTACGAAATTCCGTTTCGGGATTCCGTTTCGATATTCCGATTCCGAACGCAACAAGTCCATATAAAACCAAGGACCCGCCACACACGAATGGTAATTTTCCGTACGGAATTTTCTCCAATTCGAGATTCCGTATAACCGCCGTTCCCGAACGGAAAAAACCCGCTCCGAACGCAGGTCTTCCATAGATTTTGTATGAGTCGCAACACACATTCGTAAATTCCACACGGAACGCGCTCAGCGTTTGTCGCACGACCGAAGCGAGTAGGTGTGTTTATGTACGTTTTTACATTTAATCTTATATGTGTATAGCTTTTCGTGACCTTTCATCTTATTTTGTTTAATAATTCGTCGAAAGGGTTTACAGACATCCATATTTAAAAAATATCTCTGGATAGGTAGATCTTATTTCTTCATAGTTAACCCACCTTCAACTTTTAAATATTATTATTTGGTCCGATCTACGCAGACCGATTTTTTTTATAGGATAGGATGACAAACGAGCACACAGTCCACCTGATGGTAAGTTGTTGCTGTGGCCCATAGACATCTACGTTTATCCTCGTTCCACCAAAATACAGATTATGCGTTGCCATCCGTGAGGACAAAGATGGAATGCCTCGTTTACAGTAAAAAGGGTCTCCGGGTCTCTACACTGACCATACGAAACACAGCAGTGTTAAGCTGCTATTTGACGCTGTTATTCTGTGACGTGGTCCTTCCCCGGTCGAGCCGGCCCATTCGTGCTACAACTATACTACTAATGTAGCTGCAGCATGGCTCTACCACGTATAAATTAAAACGATTTTACAGTATCTCTATAGAAGTTTCCGTATTGTATTGATTTCCACTAGAAAAGGACCTAATTTTTGCAACTTTTCTTCATAAAATTTACTCCGGAACTATTTATTATTGATTGCGGACAGTGTGCACAGGAATTGCACGGCTTAATTCCTCCTTCTCCATTTCATCACAGTACTATCAGACGTTTGGCTGGTCAGAACCATTTGTTGTCGACATATACCACTCACGTAATAACATTATTTAATCTGTGATACCGCGCATTCGATCCAAACAGTTTGCTTCGTCGTTCATAACGCGTACATACAGTAAAGGAGTGGAATATTTTGCTAGTAGCTATAAGCACAGAATAAATAATAGTACTACGTAGTATCAGCTTTTACTCGTATATCCGATTATTATGTGTACATTCTGAAGTTAAAAGTGAATATCAGTGCGCTTTACCATCATTGACTGCATCACCTATTTATCATCAGGTGGGATAGTTTTTTTTTATTAGAGAGAGAGGAGGAAATCTTCAAAAGACACCGTCAAGGTGTTGAGGGACCAGTAGTATGAGATTTTTACCCACGAAAACCTCCTCTCTCTTAAGTAGCCAGTATTTCATGGTGCTGGTACTCCTCCTCATCGCTGCATTAAGCGACTACTCCTCCGTTTCTTCTTCTTTTTCTTCCTTCTTCTTCATCAGCAGGACTTTCCTGACATACCGCGTAATCGCCGCCCAGTTGTCATTTGTTGCCAACATCCAAGGAACGACCTTCTACGGCCTGTAAGGCACCCTCCTCTCGCTTTGCCAGCGTAGCCATGTTTCAGACCAGCGTTGACAGACAAAGAAGGTGTGCTCGGTAGTGTCAACAACGCCCGGGCAGTACATGCATCGACAGTAGTCAGGCACATGCTTATAGTAGTTAAAAAAAATACAATAAGAAATTTATTCAAAGAATTGTACAGTTTGTACAGTGTTTATTTCATTCATAATTTCATTGTCAATAACCGTATACTGTAAACTTTGCTAATAGTATTAAAGTTTTATTGATGTTTTATATCTAATCTGGTAATACAAACAAACATATATAAAATAATTATTTTATCGTTTAATTGTGTTTAAAATATAAAAACTGCAGATAGATCTGTAATGAATGGTAATGTATGACGTGGACTACCTTTGTTTGCTTGTTTAAAGATATGTTTAAAAATACTATATAATATGTTATGAAAATATAATATATAATATGTTATAACAATATCTGCTATATTTCTAATAGTTCCGGTATTTAACGATGTGGCAAGAAGACATCAATCACTATTAATGATCGATGCAAGAAGATTAAAAATTCAACATAAATTATAATTTATCACACCTTGTGGGGGACGTCATTTCGATCGAGATTGTTTATTTTCTTCAATAGCTTATTTACTCATACGTGTATATACAATTATTGATAGCTAGTACAAAAAGATAAAAATGTTGATAATTGTTTATATTATAACGAATAAAGCTAATTGGTAATTGAAATAAAAACAATTTTAAATAAAAAGTAAAAGAGCCGGTTTTAGAGAACGAAAAATAATAAAATAATTTTACGTTCCAAAGTCGCGGCTTTCATTCATCAAAAACTGAGTCTTAGCACAGACTTGAGTATAGTAGTAGGTATAGGTAGGTATAGGTAGGCTTCCAGGTTGCACAATAATTAAAAATTAAAATTTTGTACAACCGACTTCAATATAAATATATTACTATGTATAACTCAAAACCTATTGGTCAATCCTTGAGAAAATTTATAAGGGACTACATGAGAAGCACCAGCTTTCAAATAAAAAAAGAATAGTCAAAATCGCTTCACGCATAACAAAGTTATGAGGTAACACAAATAAAAAACATACAGTCAAATTGAGTACCTCCTCCTTTATGAAGTCGGTAGAAAATATCATATATGTTCATTAGACAAGATTTTGATGCTCGAGTAACGATACTTCTTGAGATAGTGCATACTCGGTAATTATAGGCATACATGAAATACAAAATTTAATTCTTAATCGAATATTTTAATTATTTTTTACAGTGGTAGAGTCACGCGGCAGCTTTTGCTGTCGCACGGATGGGCCGGCTCAAACCGGGGTGGTACCACGACCTCACAGAATACCAGCGTGAAGTAGAGGTTTACCTCTGCGTTTCGCTCGGTGAGTGCAGGTGGCCGGAGGCCCTTTTTACTGGAAAAGAGGCATTCCACCTTAGTCCTCACGGGTGACAACGCATCTACATTTTGATTCGCAAACGAGGATAGATGTAGATGTCTATGGGCCACAGCTACCACTTACCATCAGGTGGATTGTGTGTTCGTTTGTCACCCTATCCTATAATAAAAATATATTTTAAAAATTTTATACAATCCGAAAAAAAAATGAAGCGATATTAATTTATAATTTAAAACAAAAAAAGAACTTTGACATTCGAGTTCTCGTTTTATTAAGCGTTAACCATATACTATTATTTTTCGATAATATGAAAGACACATTATTGAATTAGATTCTTGTTCGGTTAATTTTCAATCTGATCCTTTATTTCCTACTAATGAGCAAAAATGTTTCAAATAAAGTAACACTTTGTTCACTGATTGTCGAACGCTTACTTAATGCTGGACAAATATCAACTTCATAACGGCAGGGCGCAAGCACGTCTTCTGCTTGACTTGCGAGATTCTGACTACCAACAATAATAGAGGTAACAGAGGCCTTAATTTGACAAACAACTCAACTCACACTCGGAACAAATAATTGTAATTCACACATAAACATTGTTATACATATGCGGTTGCGAAATTGGATTCTGCTGTCCGCAGCGCCGGATCTATAAGCGATCATCGCTCCTCCTCTTTTAATTTGTTTGTTTTGTAATGTCCTCGATTTTTAATTCATTTTAGGCAATTTATTAATTGCATGAAATACGAGTAAATATATGTGTGTGTAACTTTGATAATAAAATAGCGGGTTTATCAATTTAAGATTTTAAGTCATTAAAAAAAATATGCAGGAATATCACAATAATATTGATTAACAAGTATTTAAATGGAATATTGAAATGAAATGAATTTATTTGCAGAAATATTGTAAATGACAAGTAAATAAATAACTTAAATGATCACATATTTCGTCAGCTTAAAACTTATTATTATGCTTCCATGTAAATTAAATGATATAGTTTATACATGTAAAATAAAAATTATATCAGAATACTGTATTTAAATGATAAAATATGTAACAAAATTGAGTTAAGTTCACAGCAAATATTATTTTGTAATATCTCAAGGAAGGTGTATTAATAACGCAATCAAATCCGATAAAAAAGTAACTACTGCATTGTAACGAAATGGACCACAAAAACCGCGAGACTTCTACGTCTGACGGATGCACGCAACTCGCGAGCTACTTGGGCACTATAACCGGTTCCCACAATTTACGCGAGCATGTACTTAGGAAAAGGAAACAAAAACATCTAAAATAGCTTTTAGTATTTAAATGATGACCTTTAATGCTTGTTTAAAATTGCTCAAGTAGAAAAATTTAGTCGCACTCTTAGTTTGTTTACTAGGTATCACTTAAACGCATATTATGTGGATAATATTCCTGTAGGCAAGGAAAACAATTCGAAATCTTGTTCGATATACCGCAGAAGTTTAAAACTAAAGTGTATAACCAGATTACTCATAGAACTGAAACGTGGTCCTTCACTGCTCGGCGTACACGACCACCCAAAGACACTGAGGGAGCGATATAGAGGTCTACGCTCGGTGTTTCTTCCGTGATAAAAATCGTAACAGTCATTTGAAGTAACAATGGGCCGGCCATATAGCACAACAGATGAGGAAGAAAACTTCTTAAATGACAGCTTTGTACTGTCAAGCGCAGTCTTAAGTGATATTTTCGGATACATGCTATTAGGAAAATTGGCTTCGCCTCTAACGAAAAAAGTATTTACTTGCTAGGAGAAGTATCATCATTAATCATTATCATTACAGCCATTCTTAAGTCCACTGTCAATGCCATAAATGCCATAAAGCACGGTCCTGAGCCACCTGCATTCATCGACTTCCTGCATGTCTTACCAGGTCGTCACTCCATCTTGGGGGGGGTCGCTCTACACTTCGCCTACCGGTACGAGGCTGCCACTCGAGAACCTTTCTTCCCCATCGGTTGTCGGTTCTTCGAGCTATATGGCCGGGCCACTGCCACTTCAGCTTACTAATCAGTTGGGCTATGTCAGTTACTCTGGTTCTACTGCAGATATACTAATTTCTAAGTTTATCACGCAGAGAAACCCCGAGTATAGCCCTCTCCATAGCTCGCTGAGCGGCCTTGAGCTTCCTCATATGGCCAGCAGTGAAGGACAACGTCTCAGATCCGTAAGTCATCACTGGCAACACGCACTGGTTGTACAATTTCGTTTTATGGTTTTGAGGTATGTCTGACGAGAAGATGTGTGGTAGTTTCCCGAACGCTGTCCAGCCGAGTTGAATCCGTCGATTGACCTCTCGGTCAAAGTAGGACTTACCTAGTCGGACTATTTGTCCCAGGTAAACATACTCGTCAATAACTTCGAGCTTAGTGCTCCCAACAACTACCGGCATAGGTGTGAAATTGACATTAAACATGATCTTTGTTTTGTCCATGTTCATCCTAAGACCTATTCGTTGGGAGACACTATTGAGGTCATTGAGCATGGTGCTTAGATCCTCCAGCGATTCTGCCATAAGGACTATATCGTCGGCAAATCGAAGGTGATTGATGTACTCGCCATTGATGTTAATACCGTATCTTTCCCAGTCCAGAAGCTTAAAAACGTCTTTCAATGCAGCGGTGAAGAGTTTCGGGGATATAACGTCATCCTGTCTCACTCCTCTCTGCAATTGGATAGGTTTCGTACTCTGGTTCTGTACTCGGACAGCCATCGTAGCCCTACTGTACAAACACTTCAGCACTTCGATATACCGACAGTCAACTTGGCACCGCTGAAGGGACTGCAGCACCGCCCAAATTTCGACGGAATCAAAGGCTTTCTCATAGTCCACATACGCCAGACATAGTGGCAAATTGTACTCCTCGGACTTTTGTACAATTTGCCGAAGGGTATGTATGTGGTCTATGGTGCTAAAGCCCTTTCGGAAACCGGCTTGTTCGGGAGGCTGGAAGTCGTAATGTCTGCGCACGAGATGATTCGTAATGACTCTCGAAAACAGCACGTCGACGCGGCTCAGAAGGGAAATCGATCTGTAGTTCTTCAAGAGAGCGTTGTCACCTTTCTTGGAGAATAAGACCACCGCACTTCTGCTCCACGCCTCCGGTGTAACGCCACTATGGAGAACGGAATTAAAGAGCCTCTGAAGGACTTCAAGTACCGGTCTTCCACCCGCTTTCAGAAGCTCCGCTGTAATTCCATCCTCGCCTGGGGCCTTTCCGTTTTTATGGTGCTGGAGAGGCATTATAATCTCGCTCAGAGGAAGAACTATATTTATCTTTTATTATTAGGTATGGTTAAAGAATAAAAATATAATTGGGTAAGTTTAAAAAAAACAACTAGATTTAATTATCGGATCTGGTTATAATTTAACTTCTGGGCTAATGTGGAAGTACTTTTGATAGAGAAAATTAGATATAACAGTAAATTACCCTTACAGATATTATGTAACATGCATTCAATACAGCCGAATTGATTATTGATTATCATCCTGTATAATTTGATTAAAATAGTCTAGTATAGCACAACGTATTAGCTAACTTTATACAGCTGTGTGTTTCGGTCGGAAGTGTAGGTACAGAGAGCTAGCATAAATACAGGCTGTGAGGCATTCCATCTTAGTCTTCAGACGTGGCAACGCATCTGAAGCATTCTCTTTGAAATTGGCTACCGGTGTTCATGGTCTGCAAGATCCACTTAATATGATGTAGAGGACTGTAAGTTCATTAAAAAAAGTAAAGTTAATATGTTGTATAAGTAAAAATGATGCTAGTACGCCACACAGAAATGACAGATCTTCCACATTGCGTCGGATGTGCACAGTCAACGCAATCTTTGGACTTAACAACGTGAAGACTGGCTGAGCGTTTTCCCACATATTAAAACTTTGATTGAATTAGGTTGTTAAATGAACAAGGCACAATAATATTCTTTATTGCAAATTATATATTGAGGGCAATTAGGACCCTGAGATCTGAGATTTGTCTGCCAGAAAGAGCTAACTGTCAAAGCTGAAGACCGAATGTGGCAGTATCGTTTCCGGGACACCTGAGATTTTGAGTGAGGTTCTTCAATCTTATAAAAAAAGAAACAAATATTTATCCCCTACATAATTTGAAACAATTTAACAAGTCTTTTGTTAGGCTGATTAACATGACTCATATAAAACATTATACAAACCGTAATATGAATAGTACAAAACATTTCCGATGTGAAGGTCTTTAACGTCGGCTTAGCAAGGTTCACTCTATCTATTACGAATGTTAAGGCCACTTGATATTCGGCTGAGCCCTCGGGCCCACATAGTGATACAATAGCGTTATGGAAAAGAAACACTGAGAATTTTTTTTATTAGCAATTGTTTTAACAAATTTCTAATTTATTTCCGTTTTCGGCGGTACAAGAATATCCATTATTTCATATCATAGCGTGGGTATCGTAAGAGGCACAAGAAGGAAACAAATCAGGAGACGGGCAGCAACATCTTTCTAATAATCACTAAAAACAACTGGGGTGCCAACCCGCTTTCCAAGCGTGGCACCTATGGAAATGCCCCATGAGGCATGTTTACGTGGTAGAGCCATGCTGCAGCTATATTAGTAGTATAGTTGTAGCACGAATGGGTCGGCTCGACCGGGGAAGGACCACGCTCTCACAGAAAACCAGCGTAAAACAGCAGCTTTACGCTGCTGTGTTTTGTATGGTGAGTGTAGAGAACCGGAGACCCCTTTTACTGGCAAAGAGGCATTCCATCTTAGTCCTCGCGGATGACAACGCATCTGCATCTTGAATCTTTATTGAGGATAGATGTAGATGTCTATGGGTCACAGTAACCACATACCATCAGGTGGACTGTGTGCTCGTTTGTCACCCTATCCTATAAAAAAATGAGGCAATCTATGGGGTAGGCATATGCTCAGCAGTGGCCTCTAGTAGGCTCTAATGGTTTACTTTTTTAACCAGTTGTTTTTTTAAAATTAAATATACAATATTTAGTACCTGAACAAATAAAAAACTAATATAAAAGATTTAAATTATCATGTATTCCCACTCTCCGAACCCTGGCTGACTGAATTATATTAGTGACTAGCTCCTATATAAATAATAGAGTAAGTGCCGCAAGTATTTTACTTGTTATTTTTTCTTTATTTTTGGTACAAAACAAATAGATTGTAAAAATAATACTTTTAATTATTTGGTACCTTTGGTTTTTCGTTGACTGACAGAACGTGATACAATATTTTAAACTGGTCAAACTCTTTTTTATACCTCTAATTTTATAAAGGTGTTTCACCAAGCCTGTCCCAGGGAGCTTCTGTCAGCCATTTGTTCCATCTCTGCACAGGGAGGATGACTCACTGGTCGATGCCACATGGGGGAAAGTTGATCTTTTAAGTTCTCTTTTTGAGTCCTACTCTCTTAATGACACACCGCCGACCATCCCATGGTGTGATTGTTCCATGCTGGATGTGCGTGTACAAAGCGTGCAGTAGAGTACAAGAGGGAGGCCTTGGTTGTTACTTTGGACACAGCGAGAGCTTTCGATAGGCTTTGGCATAAAGCTAGTCTTCCACAAGGCTGCGTACTATCGCCAATGATGTTTCTTCAGTATATCAATTATATGTTGCTGTTACGTTAAGTGATGTTTTCACACCGGCCGTGCCTTAATAAGTAAAATCTTGGACAGGGGACGACTCACCTAGTCCAGTTTAAATTTCAGAAGATACAGGATTGCACGTTTACCACTAAAAAGAACTCCTTTGTCGCATCTCAATTTCAGGGCACTCCTCGTGCTGCCTCAGCTAGCATCGGAATCCTCGATATCGAATGACGTACAGCTCCGCAGTCACTTGGAAGCGAATGCTAAATTAGCCTGTAAAAACTTGGCGTGCTTAGCAGAGAGGGACATTTTAGTGAAGAAAATAAAAGTGGAAGTTCAAGTTTCTCAAGTGGAGTGTTCCTTCCACTTCTATTTAGCGAAGAGTTGCTCGAATTGACAACGTTCTTTCTGATCGGCTCGAGTCACTGGCACTGCGAAGTGATGTTGCATTCCATGGCATTTTCTATCGTATTTTACACTGGGAGTACAAATTCCACCAACGAACATCGGAACAAAACTCACATCATTCGGATGCTTCACAGTCGATCATGACTACGCGATTTACTACGAGTTTTTTTTTCTTCGCAAGACTTCTGTGTGGAATCATCTACCAACCAGCGATGTTTTCGCACTAATACGACGTAGATGCCTTCAAAAAACGAGTTTATTCCTTTTAAAAAGGCCGGCAACGCACCTGCAGTTGTTCATGGGTGATGGTCGACACTTTGATTGACTTTGAGTCGACACGCGAAACCACGGGGAGGAAAGCTAGTAAAATATAAAAATGTAGTAAATATCTAGTAGTATCGTGGGCTGGGCAGGTACAGACAGAACAGGTCAGGGTGAGGGGCATATTCATAGTAAGCCTGGGGCTGTCGGAACGATAAATCAGGCACTGGGCTTTATAAATATGTAGTGCCCTAATTTATCACTTAGTCCATAACATGTTATAATATTGAGTAAAAATTCATGACGTTTTCTTTTTTTAATATACTATACACACATAAATATTTCTTTTTCTCAATTTAAATACCGTCTGCTACCTGTTATAGTAAAAAATGTTATAGTAAGTGATTGCAGCTAAATAATTATGAGATGATTTCAATCAGACGAACAGTAATTGCAGATAACTGTAATGATAAAATGGCTGTGGGTCCCAGTCGCTAGCGCGATCCTTGGCGAACCAGACGAACACCATTGTACACAGCCTTCTCTCAGGAATGGCGTCACACTGAGAGTGAGCATTTTATCGTCCATACTCGTGGCAATCAAAATACAGAATAGAGAAAACAAATCCCAAAAAACCTACACACAACAACTTCTCCATCAATAATTCTTGCAAGCAAGACCGAGATCCTTTTCTTTTAGTGGCCGCCAAGCAATGATATTCAATCTGAATAGATATATGATATGAATGGATATCTTGTAACAACTTTAGGATGAACAACCAAGCAACGAATGGCAGCAAGGCAGAGTACCAAATAAAAAACGTAAACGACACGACAGTCCAACGGACTCCAAGTGTAAGTAAACGGAAGTACACAAAACAAGTCAACTACAAAGTTCCCGTTCAATTCGACATTCTCAGCGACTAAGCTCCTGAAATTGCAAATAAAAATAAGGAATATGTATGTACCAAAACCAAAACAAATTTTTAAGACTGGCATAGTCAACGTAACACTTTTAAGAGAACTTATAGCCAAACTTGTAGCAGTAGAAAAGTAAGCTAATGCCTGTTGACATCGGAACCTACAAGGAAAAAAGAGATAATCTAATTAAAAATAACAGCAATACAATGTATAAACTAAAACATAGTGTTTACAATAGATAATTAACAATTCAATTGGCAGGTAAATAGAAAACTGTCCTACATCGCTAACGTTTCATAACGCTAGGAAGTCTGTGTTTTGTTCTAATTCTAATCACCTCAGAACTATAACAGATCTAAGGAAAATTTCATAATCAATATAAATTTATACGATCTCGATTAATCGTCGGCGTTATAAACCAGTTTTACTAAATGGTTTCTATCATCAATGTTTTTTTTTTAAATGCGGACATTATCACAATTTATTGTGTAACTTGAAATATTAAATTAATGATTGAATAAAAAACGAAAATTCGTTGTTTTTAAAACTTACGTATTTCGGCACAATATAGTTTTATTCCTAATATTTTATTTTTCTTTTGGTAGCCGTATGTGATTTGTTTTTTACCATTTATCCCATATTTAATTTGTTTTCTATAATAGTATTAAGTATAATCTCATCATGGAAAGGTGAATTAAATTTGTAATTTTCTAGGTGGTTCCACGGAATAATGTCGGCTAAAGAAGCGGAACATTTGATCATGGCGAAAGGGAGAAACGGTTCTTTCTTAGTGCGTGAGTCGCAGACCCATCCAGGAGAGTACGTGCTATCAGTGCGCGTCAGAGGACGTGTGTCACACGTCATGATAAGGAAACAGGTGAGTCGTAGATTAAGATTTAATAGTAATTTTACAAATTGGAATTTTGTTTTTACCTGTTTTACCCGATTGCCCCAGAAGGAGGGTAATGTTTTTCAAGAGTATGTATATACATTAAACTCTATATAATAGGTATATATGTCTATTTCTTTGGCACGCTATGTAGCCTAAACGGCTTGATGGATTTTAACGTACGAGGTGTCTTTTCTGTTTTTATTAAAAAAGAAGTTAATTTCATCTTAATTGTGGGAGTGACATAGACTATATACATATATTGTTCTGTATCTGTAAATAGAAAAAAGGGAGGGGAAAGTTTATTTCAGTAAGATTTTAAATGTAGTCAGGTTTTTTAAATTACTGTTATAACCATTAATAGCCTGACAACATAAAAATTGATAGGAAATTATACCTAATTATGATATTTAAAATAATTTTGCGCTAGTTCCTTGTATCGTCATAATTTACGTAAGTTGTCGTGTAAGCATGGACAGGAAGAAGATAACGAGGCCAGAAGGGTGACATCAATTAAATAATAAAATTGCGAAAGTCGTTTTCCTTACTTATTATAAGCCAGTGATTGACTAAAATCTGAATATTCCCGTAAGCGGGGTTGAAGCCCTAGACGATAATAACACAAAAAGAACTCGACAAAAGCTTTACTCCTGCTTTGAAGATATTTAGATTGTAATCGGATAGGAAAACAAATTATTCCACACTTTTTAGATACGTGTTACAGTGGACGAAACAAACAGTTTGGTCCAAATGCGTGAAATATCGATCCAAAGGGATGGCGCATAATAGCCGAGCGTCTGGTTTTGCGATGGTGAAAATGTGAAGAAGGAATCATGTAATTCATTCGTACACTCTCCATAATGTATCATACGTGTTGTGTATAATATGAAGTAAAGGATATCAATGCTTAATCTATCTTCTTTAAACTATTTTAAATTCAATATTGTTTGACCCATTTTTATGATTTTTTTGTGTGTGCTTGAATGAGTCCCTGGTTTAGATTCACAAGGACCTGGTAGGTGGCACTGTTGTCGAGATCCAGAAATCATCCGTGCAAAGCCGGGGAGGTTCACTCGTTTTTTTATAAATTCTTAAATTAAAAGTTAAAACCTTTTTACGATGGTTCTAATTAATTTTATCTAGACTTAATTCGATCATTGAGAGGAAAATAATATTACAAAACCATTTTCGCTAACTTTAGTGAATTAATCAAATCAATAAAAAAACTGGGAAAGTTTTTGTAAAAAGTTCGAATGGAGCTAAACAGAATCTTAACTATTAGTATTATAGTTTTTAAGTTCGCTAACCGATACGCGGCTGTATGATTGTGTAAGTTGTATGTGTGTGTAAATAAATAAATAAAAATAAGAAATAATAGTTAAACATATAAACATTATTATAGTATTAACATTACTATAAGTCTTTTCGTCACGTATACCTCAAACGAGAGACCCGCTACTACCAGCACGTTATACTCTTAGGTAAAACCACAGCCTGTTGCCAGTGGTGACATATTATGGGGACATGATACTTCACTGCTAGCTGTATGAGTAAGTTCAGTGTCTCTCAGCGAGTTATGGAGAAGGCTATTCTCGTGTTTTAACTTTGTAATAGACTTCGTAATGGAATAGACGCGTTAGATGCAAAGTAAAAAAAAAAGGAATCGTCATAGCCATATGGATAAGTAAGAGGGAGCGGCAATGGATTGGTTAATAACTCAAAGAACCGACAACCTATGGGGAAGGAAGGTTCTCGGTAAGCAAAGTGTAGAGCGGAACCGCCACTAGATTAGTCGATGGATGTTGGTGACTTGGGATTATGCGTTGTGGCATTCCTTGAAGTCTATATTCAGCAGTGGACTTGTGAATGGCAGCAATTTATGAGGACAATGATTATTATTAACATTCAAATATCGACAAGTACTATAATTAATTTTATTAAGTATTCAATTAGCATTACTTTAATAAAAATAACGTCCCACGTATCAAGTGTCATTATTGTTCCTTGCCGTGCTTAAGCAATCGTCCGTGTCGAACAAAAAATATTATTTTTGGCACATTACAATTGTATCAAAATCATGGGGTATGGACGACCTACGTTCGTTACTCAGATATACGTAACGTAACAAAACATAAGAAATAACAATACATCATTATTATGTGGGTTTTAAGAATATATAATCACGTGATAGCTATGTTGATAATCGAGTGTCAATAATCGATTAATTGTTTATTTAAATATTCGACCATAAGAGATTTTGTAAAAAAATGTCGATAATATCGTCAGTTATATTTTATGAATATATGTGTTAGATCCGATATTTTTTAAGTTTTAAATGACGTCCTCAGTGATCTTAGTCATATTTTTCGAAATTTTAAAATATTGTTTTTTTTTTACAATATTTTATCTAGTTCTAACAGAGACACTTTAATTTAAAATTTCATCCATATTTCTCCAGGAATAAAAACTGTCAGAATGGAATCATTATACGTGCTAGGTGCCCCGTTGTTTTCGATAGTATTTGAAAACAAAATTTCATCAGTTTTTGAACCACGTTGATAAATTGTTTAAATTAAACCCCCACATTGTTCTTACTGTTTTAAAATATTGTGTCTTTGTACCTAGATTTACATACATACTCGGCTCGAGTCCAGTTTGCAAATGTTCGGGTATTTTAAAATATATTAATAATAATCTTAAAATAGCTATAGGAAAAATTCTAAATTTAACTTTAAATACAACAAATCAAATCAAATCAAATCAAATCTGTTTATTTTGTGAATATAGGTTAATTTACAGATCTCAATATGTACATAATAAAATATAAGGTAGGTTCTCTATGTTCCGCCGATCACCAAGTTCCCCGCGACTTCGCCCGCGTTAATTTTTTTTTTGCGCGGAACCCTTAAATAAAAGTAGTCCAAGTTACTTCTTATAACATCAGCTATTTGCCAGTGAAAGTCCCATCCAATCGGTTGACAAGTTTTTGCGTGATGCGTGTTCACGCTTAAATGACGCAAATGACAGATTTTTTTCTTTATCGTTATATTTTGGCCAATTTACACAATATCTTTATAAATTATAGCTTACGTATTATTCTGATGTGTGAGCTATATTATTGTAAAGTTTCATTAAAAATCATTCAGTACTTTTTGCGAGAAAGAGTAACAAACATCCATACATCCTCACAAACTTTCACATTTATAATATTAGTAGGATTATGAAAAATTTAAAGATAATAAAGGTATAGTGTACATATAATAATTGTTATCATTTTGTCTAATTGTCATCTAGTATTAATTGGCACATGTCATGTTAGTTATGTAGGCAAGCAGTCAGCACTTTAATAATATAATATATAATAATATAATAGTGGTAGAGCCACGCGGCAGCTTTTGCTATCGCACGGATGGGCCGGCTAGAACCGGGGTGGTACCACGACCTCATAGAAAACCAGCGTGAAGTAGCGGTTTACCTCTGCGTTTCGCTTGGTGAGTGCAGGTGTCCGGAGGCCCTTTTTACTGGAAATGAGGCATTCCATCTTAGTCCTTACGGGTGACAACGCATCTACACTTTGATTTGTAATAGAGGATAGATGTAGATGTCTATGGGCCGCAGCAACTACTTACCATCAGGTAGACTGTGTGCTCGTTTGTCACCCTTATCCTATAAAAAAAATATTTTTATGTCAAAATGTATCTCTTTTTCATTTCACTTTCAATGTTATCTTATTTGTTACTATTGTAACTTACAGTGCTGTCATCGGCAAATAAATCATAAAAAGGCGCGGGGCAGGAACTCCACCCCGAAGAACTCCGTATTTATGAATTGTGTATCGGAAGAGTATATTTTATCGGTTTTCGACTTGATATCTTTTCGGGTAATTTGTGTTATTTGTTTTCTGTCTTCTAGATAAGATTTCAGTATTTGAAGCACGTTTCCTCTAATTCCATAGATGTATATTTTGTTTAGTAGTGTATTATGATCTACATAAACGAAGGCCTTAATCATGTCCATATACAGCTGGTTTCCTACTATTCATGTTCCGGTATATTTTCTCCAGAAAGTTGTAGATAGCCATATTGATAGTTTCGTTTTTTCTGAATCACATTTGTTCTTTGCATAAGATATTATTAATTTCCAAGTAGTTATATAGTCTAATTTCCAAGTAGTTATATAGTCAGCCTGGACTCAAGCTATTTTACCTATAAATTTGGAGGTATCCTTGCTTCCGTGCATAGTGTCAATGACTTATGTAACACAAGTATAAAAACGCCAGCGTGGGCTTAGCCCACTCCACACATGTTATCTTTAAAATCAGTACAAATACTAAAAGTAAATATAAGATATTATATGCGTTTCGGCCTAGTCTCGTCTTAGCGAGCGATCCAGGCAGCCAGCTTCACTTGTCAATTATGTTTAAATAATAAAGTAGATCTGTGATTTGCTACGGAGGCAGGGCAGACATGACGAACGCTCTGTCCCAGCGAAAATGTTCCATTGGAAGTTAACCAATATTAACAGTGGCATATTTCGTTGGTACACAGCGTGCAGAAAGATTTATTTCATGATTTCCGTAGTGACCAAGATAAGGCACGCCGCCTTCTAGCTGTTTCGTATAAGGAATCAAGTCACTGGTTACACGATTTACCATCAAGTAATTTCGGCACATTATTTGATGAGGAAAGGTTGCGCATCGCCGTAGGAATTCGGCTAGGAGCGGCGATTAGTCAACCCCATCAGTAGGCTTCCCAACTCCAAAAAAGGCATTTTCGGGATTTCCCAGCTCGACATCCGGGACTTGGGTATATTACGCGGGACACAACACACCACATACAAATTGTTTAGAAAATAAAACACATTGGTTATAAATTTCACTGCATTTTTGATCAAAATTAATGTTAATTTGTAGTTCAGCCTTGGCGTGGTCAACAAACAGCTTATTTCTGCTGTGTGTCCATGCATTTCCACAGAGAGAAAACTAGCTCGGAAATTCGGAACGGAACCCAAGCGGCTAGCAGCTGGCCGACTTCATGGAGAAAGAGGGACTCTATGATGAACTCTTTCTTCCAGAAGCGGCCACACAGGAAGTGGACCTGGGTGAGCCATGATGGTTCGACAAAAATGAGATTGACTTCATTATGAAGACCAGACGACAACTGTTCAGTGATGTCTTAGTGATCGCGAGGGTGAAAACCGTCAGCGATCACCGAATGGTGAGAGGCACACTGAACCTAAACGTTAAGTTGGATAGGTCACGTCTAATGTAGTCAACGAGTCCGTCCCCCTCGTGCTCTAATACAAAGTCCCGAAACCTTTCAGCTCGAGATACGAAACCGTTTTCAGTGACTAGAAGATTGCAATGCAGTGGACGATAAGAATGACAAACTCGTGGAAACTGTCCATGCGGTCGGAGCTACGTTTTGCAAGACACACTGCAGAAAAACACAAAAAGTCTCCGATCACCCTCTTAATCTCATGGCTGTTGGACGGGAGATGAAGCTGCAGTCTGCAGTAGATTTGACAGCATACAGGCAACTGAACAGACAGATCTCCAAATGCATGCGGCGGGACTTACGCAACTTCAATACAGCTTGTAAAAAAAAGAAGCGATCGAGCGTAACCAAGGCTTCAAAGTCTTTGCCAGAGATCTGTCTGCAAGAAAGAGCCAACTGTCAAAGCTGAGGACCGAGTGTAGCAGCATCGTTTCCGGGGCACCTGGGATTTTGAGTGAGATTGAGAGGTTCTGTGGGCAGTTGTGCACATCATCTTTGGAACCACACGTAAGTGTGAGTAACGATCCAAGAGCGAGTCTTATCCGACACTATACCGATGATATCCGGACGCCAGTCTGAGCGAGATTAAAATGGCTTTCCAGCACCTTAAAAACGGCAAGGCCTCAGGAGAGGATGAAATTACAATGGAGCTTCTGAAAGCGGGTGGAAAACCGGTACTTGAAGTCCTTCAGAAGCTCTTTAATTTCGTCCTCCATGGTGGCATTACACCGGAGGCGTGGAGCAGAAGTGCGATGGTCTTGCTCTTCAAGAAAGGTGACAATGCTCTCTTGAAGAACTACAGACCGATTTCCCCTCTGAGCCGCGTCTACGTGCTGTTTTCGAGAGTCATTACGAATCGTCTCGCGCGCAGACTTGACGACTTCTAGCCTCCCGAACAAGCCGGTTTCCGAAAAGGCTTTAGTACCATAGACCACATACATACCCTTCGGCAAATTGTATAGAAGTCCGAGGAGTACAATATGCCACTATGTCTGGCGTATGAGGACTATGAGAAAGCCTTTGATTCCGTCGAAGTTTGGGCGGTGCTGCAGTCCGTTCAGCGGTGTCAAGTTGACTGTCGGTATATCGAAGTGTTGAAGTGCTTGTACAGTAGGGCTACGATGGCTATCCGAGTACAGAACCAGAGTACGAATCCTATCCAATTGCAGAGAGGTGTGAGACAGGATGACGTTATATCCCCGAAACTCTTCACCGCTGCATTGGAAGACGTTTTCAAGCTTCTGGACTGGAAAGGATACGGTATTAACATCAATGGCGAGTACATCACTCACCTTCGTTTTGCCGTCGATATAGTCCTTATAGCAGAATCGCTGGAGGACCTAAGCACTATGCTCAATGACCTCAATAGTGTTTCCCAATGGATTAGTCTTAAGATGAACATGGACAAAACAAATATCATGTTTAATGTCCATGTCACTCATATGCCGGTAGTTGTTGGGAGCACTAAGCTCAAAGTTGTTGACGAGTATGTTTACCCGGGACAAATAGTCCAACTAGGTAAGTCCAACTTCGACCGAGAGGTCAATCGACGGATTCAACTCGATTTGGCAGCGTTCGGGAAATTACGGCACATCTTCTCGTCAGTTATATCTCAAAACTTGAAAACGAGACTGTACAACCAGTGTGTGTTGCCAGTGATGACCTATAGAACTGAGACGTAGTCCTTCACTGCTGGCCGGATCAGGAAGCCCAAGGCCGTTCAGCGAGCTATGGAGAGGGCTATGCTCGGAGTTTCTCTGCGTAATAAACTTAGAAATGAGGATATACGCAGTAGAACCAGAGTGACCGACATAGTTCAACGGATTAGTAAGCTGAAGTGGCAATGGGCCGGCTATACAGCTCGAAGAACCGACAACCGATGGGGGAAAAGGTTCTCGAGTGGCGGCTTCGTACTAGCGGACGAAGTGTAGGGCATCCCCCTACTAGATGGAGTGACGACTTGGTAAGATATGCAGGAAGTCGATGGATGTAGGTGGCTCAGGACCGTGCTTTGTGGCATTCCTTGGGGGAGGCCTATGTTCAGCAGTGGACTTGTGAAGCGCTGTAATGATGATGAAATGATAACTAGCGGTCCGTAGGGTCCACGTGCGGTGAAGTTCCTAAAGGAAGTATATCCGTGACTGGTCGTTGATGCTTGTAATAATAGGGCTGGTTCTTTTCTCATTCAAAAGCTAAGCGCGAAGAGTAGGACTGTATGATAATTAAGTTACTATTCTTAGTTTTTTTGTTATAGTTTTTAATATTGTATATAATAAAATATTGTATAGTTTTATTTGTTTTCACTTTTAATATCAACTAAATGTACACAGTCAGGTCAAAACTTTTCTTTTAGAATGCTGGCCACAAAAAAATTTATTGAATTCGAATTTCGAATTATTCATGAAAATAAAACTGTATACTTTTTAGAATTTTACTCATTTTTAAATATGGAGTGGATGCTTATAGAAGACCGTGTTGCAGTTATTGCGTTGCATCGTTGCGGTTACGCGCCAATTCAAATTTTTTACATACTGAAAAATTTGAATATAACCAAAAGATTCGTTTATCGTACCATCAAACGATATAATGAAGACTCTAGTGTAGATGACAGGTCAAGAAGTGGTCGCCCTCGGTCTGTTAGGACTCCAGCAGTGATAAAAGCTGTGAAGGCGCGAATTCAAAGATATCCCAAACGTAAACAGAAAGTTGGCCCTTCAGATGGGGTTAAGCAGAACCACGGTGAAAAGGGTGTTAAATGAAGACTTAGGGGCTTCGGGCATATCGAAGAAAAACAGGACATCGTTTGAAAGCTCGTCTAATGGACCTGAGACTGAAGAGATGCCGCGCTTTGTTGAAGCGGTACGCGGGAAAAAAATATCGGGAAATTCTTTTTTCGGATGAAAAAATTTTTACCGTAGAAGAGAGCTACAACAAACAAAATGATACGGTGTACGCACACAGTAGTGAAGAAGCGAGCAACCGTATTCCGCGTGTCCAACGAGGTCATTTTCCATCCTCGCTCATGGTATGGTTGGGAGTTTCTTATTGGGGCTTAACAGAGGTACATTTTTGTGAGAAAGGTGTAAAAACGAATGCAGTTGTGTATTAAAATACAGTCCTGACGAACCTTGTGAAACCTGTTTCTCATACCATGTTCAATAACAGGCACTGGGTATTCTAACAAGATTCGGCGTCAGCTCATAGAGCGAAGAGCACACAAGACTGGCTGGCGGCGTGTGAAATTGACTTCATCCGGCACGAAGACTGGCCCTCCTCCAGTCCAGATTTGAATCCGTTAGATTACAATATATGGCAAGACTTGGAGGAAAAGGCGTGCTCAAAGCCTCATCCCAATTTGGAGTCACTCAAGACATCCTTGATTAAGGCAGCCGCCGATATTGACATGGACCTCGTTCGTGCTGCGATAGACGACTGGCCACGCAGATTGAAGGCCTGTATTCAAAATCACGGAGGTCATTTTGAATAAACTTTAGTGTCATAAGAATCTATGTTTTGTTAAGTTCATTTTGGTATATAAATGATTACATAATGAATAAAATTGTTTCAATTATTTTATATTAAACATGTGACAGAATTTATGACCTGACTAGGTATATTTAGTATGATTAAATAAGGCCACTTTATAAAAGTTCATTCCAAGACGTAAGTAAGTTTTACTGCAAGGCTATGCAGTCGTGTACCATTGGTTATATTTACGTCTTTAATCTCATCATCAGCATAATTACAGCCCTTCACAAGTCCACTGCTGAACATAGGCCTCCCCCAAGGAATGCCACAAAGCACGGTCCCGAAACACCTGCATCCATTGACTTCCTGCATGTCTTACCAGGTCGTCACTCCATCTAGTGGGGGGACGCCCTACACTTCGCTTGCCGGTAAGAGGCTGCCACTCGAGAAATTTTCTTCCCCATCGGTTATAGGTTCTTCGAGAAATGTGGAGGGCCCATTGCCACTTCAGCTTACTAACCGTTGGGCTATGTCGGTCACTCTGGTTCTGCTACGGATATCCTCATTTCTAAGTTTGTCATGCAGAGAAACCCCGAGCATAGCCCTCTCCATAGCTCGTTCAGCGACCTTGAGCTTCCTCATACGGTCATCGGTAAAGAACCACGTCTTGCACGAAGGACGTGGTGGTTTTTGATCTGATCCAAATGTATTAATAATTCTTACATTGTGGTATAATTTCCTTAAAATAAAGAGACTGATTACCTGATGGTAAGTGGATGCTGTGACCCATACATATCGTCACCTTGTCATCCTTGAAGATTAACATGGAATACCTTGTTTCTGGAAAAAGGGTGTCCGGTTTTTACAGTCATTGTACGAAACACAACAAAGCAATATTAGGATATTTCACGCTGGTAATCTGTGTGAGCGTGGTCCTTCTCTGGTCAAGCCGACCCATTCGTGCTACATCCATAATGTAGCTGGTTCTACAACGTATAAAAAGTATATACATTTAAAAATAATATACAAATACTTACACAGTTAGGTTGTTGTCTTTCTCTGCGTTTGTAAATTAATCAATAATACTTCTTTTCATTGTTTACCAGACTCTACAGTCTACAAAAGGACATCATGATCTGAACATGAGTTAAATTTTGATTTGCAAATGGTTGTACGTACAAAGACGATGCTTGAACCAGAGTATAACCGTGAACATTATGTAATTACGAATCATCTTACCTTTCTTTTTTATAAAAATCCATATTTTTTGACTGTTTTCAAAAAGGAGGAAGTCTTCCATTCGGTCGTATGTTATTTTTCTGTATGTGTATTACGGAATATCTCTGCCAATGGTGATTCAATATTAATATTTTTTTTTAAATTAAATAAACTACCTTAAGTGTGGTCTCATTAAGCAAAAATTCTAAAAATGATTATTATGTTATCACTAATAGTTTCCTTCCTTGCACGACTACTTTGTTGAATCGTTTATCACATGCAAGTTTCCCGGACCGATACGACTTATGGACCTCCACTAAACGAGCTTACTGATTTTAAAAGGTCGGCAACGCATCTGCAATTCCTCTGGTGTTGCATTTATTCATGGGTGGCGGTCGAAACTTACCAACAGGTGATCTATATGTTCGTTTGTCCCTTCTTCTATAAAAACATTTCACACACAAATTCCACCGCTCAACATTGGCCTTCCACAAGAGTTACCACAAAACACGGTCCTGACTCTTCTGAATCCATCGACTCTTTACTCTGCATATTTTACCAACAGTGTTTGCGTTACTCTGGTGGGAGTCGTGATCGAGATCATTGTGACGTTTGATGTTAGGTTTCGTTATATTGCATAATGTGTAATTGCACATTTATGTAGTGTAATTACTCTAAGGTATTGCGCAAATGTTAAAGTATAAATTATTATAAACTTGATCTATTTTTTATCTTCATTCATAGTGATTTTACTTCTATAACTTCTTAGGAGCAAAAATGTTAATAAAACAGTAATGTCAAAACTTATTCTGTAAATGGGTTTAAACAAAAATAAATTCAAACAAAGTTTATAAATTTTTACTGGTCATATTGCGGTTGGATATTTATGATGAATCACGTACCTTTATTGCAAGGGTTAGATCAATGTTCTGAGAAAACGATTCAGTTAACAAGTGACTCATTAGGGGATCAGCAATCATGACCATATTAAGTAGCCAGCGATTATTCCCATCGGTAACAAATTTGTGTATTTGTTTTTATAGAATAACGGTGACAACTGTGTACAGAGCACACAGCTTTTTTAATTTCATTAATTTATCTACTTGTGAAGGGCTGTAATGAAAAAGATGCTAATGATGATAAATCTGTCTATCGATATAAGTCTAATGAATGACGAATAGCACTATCAAGGACTAATATATGTTACAGAAAATGACATCATTATGTTTCACATAATTTTTGCATTTTAATCATTGAGATATTACGTAAATACATTATACATCAATAATTACGTATTTTCAATGATACGTGGTAGAGCCACACTGCAGCTATATTATGGTTGTAGCATGAATGGGTCGCCTCGAACGGGATAGGACTTGATATGATCATGAGAGGCTCTCACAGAATACCAGCGTAAAATAGCAACTTAAGGCTGCTGTGTTTCGTATGGTGAGTGTAGAGAACCGGATACTTTTTTTTAATTGGAAACAAGGTATTCTGTCTTAGTTCTCAGGGGTGACAAATCATCTGTACTTTGATTCTTGATCGAGGATATATGTAGACGTCTTTGAGCCACAGCATCCACTAATCAGGTGGCCTGTGTGCTCCTTTGTCACCCTTATTCTATAAAAAAAAACTACCGTTTAATAATAGCTTGACTGTGCCGGAGGTCAAAAGGGGAGACATGTATATTTTTATTTATGCATATCGATTCATATGTCCGCTGAACTAAGCATTGGATTTTGAATAGTTATTATGAGTATTAAAACGGTTTATCTCAATTGCGTGTGTGATGTGGATATAGTAGATATCTATATGGCGGACATGAAGTACCAAAAATATCGATTTAGTTTTGGCACTTATCACATTATTTTCCACACGTCCCGGGTTGACTGGGAGAGAATGCCAAAAGACATCAAGTCCGCCCTTTGTAATACTTTTATTAAAGTGTACAATAAAGTGTTGATAAACAAATTAATTAAAATAAAAATCAGCAAAGGAATCACATATATAGTTTATTGGTAATAGGAATCCCTTACCTATGTCTGCCGCTAAACAGCATTGCGTGTACTGCTGTGCTCGGCCGGAAGGGTATAATTAAAGAATGAATGAGGAAAGAGTGACAAAGCATATTTATGTTGCAAAGGTGACCGGCAGTCAGGAAGGGATGCCCTAGACGAAAGTTTATCGATCAAATTGGCGATATATTGAAAATGGGCTAAATTAAGAATTCCTTTAACCGACGAGCGTGTATGCGTAGGACGTGGAGGAAGCGAGAGAGGTGTGTCAGGATCGTGCCAAATGGAAGTCCAAAGTCTCTGCCTACCCCTCTGGGTGACAGGCGTGAGTGTTTATGTTATTTATGTTATGTTTATGTATAATAACAGGCTGTGAGGCGTTCCATCTTAGTCCTCAGAGGTGACAACGCATCTGTAGCCTGACTAGTTTGACGTTGGCTGTGTCCACGGGCTGCAGTGGCCATTTACCATCAGGTGGACTGTACGTTCGTTTGTCACTTGCGTTTTGTAGAAAAATGAAAATGATAGTCGCAGACTGAAATAGTATTCCTGAAAAAATTATAAAAACTTTCATCCTAGGATATAAGGTAGGCATAATGATAGCTAAGGAAGGCCGCATACGATATTAATTTAATTTGGTTTTATTTTACAAAAGACATCTCTAAATATCCTTTGCAAATTTTAATGAAGTGTCAATATTAAAAGCTTTATTTTTTAGTTTGTATTTTATAATATTTTTATCAGTAAACGTGTTTCAAGGTATGTACCTACATAATATTTATACAGTTTTAAACCACTGGTGCCAATTTTTTTGTAAATTAATGTCTAAATCTACTGTATATTATGATTCTAAAAAGTTATCATTTTTATATCTTGCATAGCTTGCTAAGTGACATGATTATTGATTGATTGAAACCTGTGCTTAGCAGTGGAAGGAATGTAGACTATTTTCCTCTAACTTCAATATTTATCTCAAAAAAATATTGCGTACAAAAGATCTTACTTTAATCGCACGCAAATTTTCAAACGCTTAATATTTTAAGTTAAATTTTCGTGTATTTCTCCTCTATCAACACTTCCAGATCATTCGACAGATGGGTATTGGCTTATAAAACGCAAACCTAAGCCGGTATTCAGTGATAATGTTTGTGTAAAGTATTTAACAGTTGTGATCTTACTAGTGGACCTTGATGGAATTGCGATCGCCAGTCCGTTTGCCAAACGTTGAAATTGAGGCAAATAATACCAATAGTGCACTCTTCCTGACTGACTAAAACTAAAAAAGTTTGCAGAAGCAAATGGAGGAAAAGATTCGATTTTACATAATTTGATAGCTTGAAAGTCGTTTACTTAAGACCAATAAGGCTGATTTATTCGTATTAAGTAGTCAAGTGATAAACTAAATTTTAAGTTAATTTTAAGTAAACGTTTACACGTTAGCAACACTTAATATTCGTTTAGCTGTTTAGTTTGTCGAAGATGAACGATTAATAGCACATTCCTCTCATAAATCCAGTTACTTAATTTGTAGAGATTTCGAACGAAATAAAGGATCCGTGGCGCAGTGGCTTAGCAATGAGTTGCTGCGCTGGGGGGCGCGGGTTCGAATCCCGCACGGAACAAGTATTTGTATGGCCTACAAATAATTGTTCCAGGTCTGGATGTTTGTCCTTGTGCAATTTGTGTTTGTAAAGTGCCTCCACGATACAGGAGAAAATCCTAGCGTGGGGTTAACGTAATTTCAAAAAAAAAAGGATGAAATAGTCAGATAAGCCTTCTAAAAGACTGGTGATAAGAAGAGTAATATGGCTAAAGTGCAATTTTGTGTCATTAACTTATAAAAGAGTTTTTCTTCATGTGTCATGTCAGAAGAATCCTTTAATTACTTGTCTGAAATTAGACATAAGAATAAAAATTAAAATTCCATATTATGTAATATTTCTCGATACTGGTAATTGTTTTATTATTATTTTAAAGCATTCTTGACGTGTTTTTTTAAAGCCATAGGATAAACATAATATACCAAATTGTAAGTAAGAACTATTAAGTGTTAATATACAATATTGCAAAATGTATCAACTAACACGATCGAATTAGATGTCTATTGCATCAGTGTATTTGCATACGATTATAAAACATTATGGGGTCCACGTCACCCTACGTGAATGCAAATGGCGTACTTATCTCTTGGAATTTTGTTCTGGAAGTTTATAATCAAGAAATTTAAATAATGCAAGGTCGCGCCTGCCTAATAAATAAATACATACCTACATAATATAGTTAAGGGTTTGATAATTGAGATAACGTTTTTAGATTAGCCAGTAACTGCTGCTTGCAGATGCAAGTTTTAAGTTTACTCGTAAAATAACATATCAGCAGGTGGCATTCAAGTAAATAACTCAGAATTTCCTATTTTAGAATGCAACTTGCGTCCCGAGAATCTTTGTATTTTTATAAATTATAGTCATTGTTAACCTCTTCGTTAGTTCCTTTTACGTATTTTCTTTATGTTCTATATTACTAAAAAAGGGAGTTACATATGCATTTTTGAGAAGGTTATTGTGCAAGAAGCTCGGATCACTGCTTCAGTGCCTGTTGATGGAATTCATGTATGTTCGAAATATTTTTATTTCTCCAACAGGTAGGCAGGTTTTTTTCGATATTTTTGTTCACCGCCGAGCATGTGGCAAATTAGCTCTTAAAATTGTAAAGACATTGGTGCCGACGGTGATCGAACTCGGGTCGTATGCATGAACATGCTGTGAAATTTGTAGGGGGCGCTTATACCTTGAGCAACCACAGTTCTACGTTCGAAAAACTGGTGTTGGTGTCATCCATACAGTTAATGAGGTTTTGTGACGCAATGACTTATAATTATTATTATCAGGGTTGACTGCTTGAGAATAATATAAGGCATGAAGCTTGCCCTTTATAACCCTTAGTTAACGGTGTTTACAATCTCTATATTATAAAATCAATTGCTGTCCGTTAGTCTCGTTAAAAAACGTCGAGCGGTTTTTGATAAAAAAAATTGTGTGTGTTTGAATGGGTCACGGGATGGTTTAGATTCACAATTAGACCCGGTAAGTGGCGCTGTTGTCGATATTCAGTAATCACACGTGCGAAACCAGGGCGGAAGTCTAGTTAAGGATAAATAAATATTGTTACACTAGGTCGTGTTGTAATTTATAGAAATATAATTAAGTCCAAAGTAGTAAAGTTTTAAAAAGAGTAAATTACCAACTTATTCGGCTTTACGCAAACGAAGTCGCGGTTTCTGCTAGTTTCATTTAAATAGATCGTTATGTAACTATGTTAACAATGTGATTTTTAAAAATATAGCCATAAATATGACTCCGTAACGAGCCAACCGTGCGGAGGCGGTGTAAGAATATTCACTACCCGATGTCGTTCCGCGGGTTTTGTAGGAGGCGACAGGGGGAAAATAGAACAGGAGATGAGCAGCAACATGTTTCTGATAACAACTCAAATTTATAAAAAACTGCGGTTACCAACTGGCTTGCCAACCGTGGCAACTGTGGCAAAAACACTACTATGAGGCCAATATATGGGGGACCAATATGTTCACAGTACACTTTTATAGGCTGTAATGGATGAATGGATGATCCCGAAATAAATCAACAGTCAGCTATATGGCGCTTTGAAGATAAGCTTAACTAACAATAAGCATAATTCCAATGAAAAATCACTTTGTTTTTCTGCAAGACATGTAAGATTGCTACTGTGGGCACCACAGATCAAAAAGCGAAGTATATGTGACAGATTTATATATATATATATATATATATATATATATATATATATATACATATATGATTTTTTTTATTTACACATTTGCCGCCAGTAGGCTATTCTAATTTTGCCGCCCCTACCGATATTCTACAATTCGATGCCCTACTTCACAATCATATTAATTACAATTTTTTGTCAATGAATGCATTGCATTCTCGTTCTAAATACGCCACCCTTTTCTCGTAATTAATACAATTATTGTAGCTGTGTCTCGTCAGAAAAAGAAATTACTGACTTTGCATGTAGAAAAACCCAAAATTAGGGGCTTTTAGGTGCTAAATAGGTGCCAAGTTTAAAAATTAAGTGGTCTAAAATTTCGCAGCGCCGAAGCTGTTGCAGAAGTAATATTCAGCAATGAATATTACTTCAAAGAATAGAAGAGAAGCAGATGTCAATATTCCTGCGACGCAAATTTCGACAGTTCATTGCAGTGAAAATTTTAGAGCAACTAATTTTTAAACTTGGCACCTATTTAGCACCTAAAAGCCCCTAGGCTTTTTCTAAAAGTAGTTTTGATTCTATTCTGATTTTCAGAAAACCTGAATTTTGCATCTGCTTTGTTCTGAATAACGACTTTATTTTTATTAGGGGCGCCTTGTCATTGCCTATACTTGCAGCACCTAATTAGCACTTAATTCTTAGCTATTAATATCTATAGTACATCTAATAACTTCTTTGCGTTGTTAGCGATACGTTTTGCCAGCAACGCGTTCGTTGCGGTGAACATTTTAGAGCACCTAATTTTTAAACTTGGCACCTAATTAGCACCTAAAAAGTCCCTAGTTTTGGTCTAAATGTAAATTCCTGACTTTGAATTGCTGGTGATATACAACTAATTATTGTGAGCTAGTAAATCAATGTGTCAGTTCCCAGATTATCTTTACAACTCAACGATTTAGTTAAGATTGCACAAGAAATAGCTTTTGGCTATATTTCAGAGCTAATAAAAACTCAATCATGTAGGCACTTCTAAGGCGGGTTAAGGTATGCCTTAACACTACTTAAACGTTAAACGTTACAAAATAATTTTTAGTGTGCTTACTTATAGCTTAAAAATAATATATTCAGTTACCTAGTAACAATCCGGCTGATAATGACGATGAAATTAAATTATGAAAGTTTTACTATACCTTTTTGCGTAATTTTCTATTCGCAAAATAATCCTCAATCGTCGGATGAAATCTTGTTCATTAATTTTGAGTTCTGACTCTATGCACAAAATAGCTAAGCCGTTTACCTTTTCTTGACTTTAGGTAGTTTAGTTCAGGACGGGCTGTTTTCCGCAACTCCACGTCTAAGCGCGTATTTTGCGTGTGGGCAGAAATAATATAATTATTCGAGCCATGAGATCTCTCCGAAGAAGTTCAACAGTCCTTTGATGTTGCAAATAACTTCATGACCTCAGCGTGCCAAGATGTTGACTTTAGGTAGATCTTTTGTTGTAGAATTTTTCACCAATTTTAAATAAGAAAAGCGAGAAGCTTTTTTTACTTTAAACGGTGAAAACTTAAACACCCGAAAAATGTGTTACATGTGTACTGTTATATCCAAGTTTTGATAAACATTTTGAAAATTCTGGTTTCGCAAGAACAAAGATAAAATTTTTAATAATCCAGAATCTGGTTTCACCAAAATTCTTTCAGTAAGTCGGTCTCTATAAATCATTGTGATACATTTCTTCACACAAAAAGTATTTTTTTGTAAGGGTTAATCTTGACGATGTTGTTGATTTTGGTCCGAAATGAAAAGCTTTTTTTTGAATCAACAGATTCTAAGTCTACAACAATAGGCTTCCTATAGTATTTCTAATTCAGACACGAGTCTATCAACGGCGACGAGAAATGTATTAACCCTGAAAGTATCACTCGAAGTCATTCTCATTTCTTTATCAGGTATCCCATCATATATTTTTTCCTTTCCGGTCGTATTTTCTCCACGTCTTTTGTATACTGTTTCGACACTTAGCTTAATTCGATCACTTTTTCTTGGAAATACTTAAAAACTTCTCGTTTAGCTACGAAGATCTGAAGAAGCGACAAACTTCTGTGCAACATTCAGCAGCCGACTAAATTTTAAGAGAGCACAAAGCAAGGAACGATAAAGCAAAAGGTGCTCGGCTTTGAATTTTAGCCACTGTACACACATCAGACATGTTTGCGGCATTATCATACTACGACAAAAACCAATTATAAAGAAAAAATTGTGCCAGAAAAATATTAGTACGTATTAGAAATTGCACCAGGGTTCAATCGAGGCAGCTTTTCTTTTGGTGTTGAAGTAAATAAAGCTATCTGTTTTGAACTCAATGCCAACACGCAACTTCAACAGCACGATCCTGCTGGGGCTCCCGCGGCGGCCGCACCTCTCTTGTTCAGTCAATAAATCAGCATTTCCATAGATAATATACTACATAGGGCAGGCATTTCGACCAAACACACTTAGTGAACGGTCATGTCACTAACTTCCGCGCTACAAACAATAGCGACTACGCAAATTGTAGGAAAATTTATTTAAGAGAAAAATGAAAAAAAATTGCCCCGAATTTGCCGCCCCTAAAATCTGCCGCAATAGGCTCCAGCCTACTCAGCTTCCTGGTAAATCCGCCACTGTACGCGTCCAAATAACATGTTGTAAGGAGCAAAGCTTATCGTCTATACTTTTGTAACTAACACATTGTATTGACACACATTGTATTGTATAACTAACCAATACGCGAGCGCACACGGATAAAGGAGTTCGGGGCTTCGGGGGCCGCTTTTTCTTCTGACTTGCTCAGCATAAATCAATATTTAAGTATAGCTGTAAAGTGTAGCCTAATGCTAGATATCCTATATTTCTTATGAATCTGGCTATAATACAGGTACAAAATATTTTTTTTAATCGGACTGGTAGTTCCAGAGATTAGCGTGTTTAATCAAACAACAAAACAAAACAAACTCTCTTCCGCTTTACTTTACTCGTATTAGTTTAAATATATGGTGTGAAATTAGATGTGTTTGGAAGTTAGTGTTAGAATATTTTCTTCGAGCCGTAGTATCTCCAGGTAATGCGTCCTCGGCGCTAGCCTTTAAGTTCCTAAACCCTTATAGAAATGAAAGGATTCCTCCCACAATGGGACATAAGTAGGTTTTTTATTTTCCTTACAATTTACCCGCTTAAAAAGTGTTCATTTATAAGTTATACTTACATGGGCCTTACTATCAAAATTGATGTCCATTTAAGAAATTGAAGTTGCTTCCGTGACAGTAGAAAGAGACAGGTACAGAATAATAATAATAATAATAAATTATTCTTCATTTTAGCGTAAGCGCGATAATTAAAATCTACGATAACGCTGACAAATCTATAAGAACTAGAAAGTACGTAGCAAAATAGAGATGCAACAGCGCTAGGATACCATGAGTAGTAAGGAGGTTGAATTAAAATGTGAACTATACAGAAAAATATGTAGATACGGGAAATAAGGTAATGCAGACTAGGCAAACATCTCTTGTCAGACTAATACTAGACCAGCGTGAATAGCTGAGGCAGACGCGAGCGCTTGGATTGTTCAATTTTGTTCAGTTTTTATAAGATAAAAATAAAAATAATTGTTTTGAAATGTGTTTATACCATGACCTAAAAATAATAAGCCTATATTTGATATATTTTTATATAGTTTATATGCGGAACCTCTGCAAGTTATAGGTTTAAATAGCTTTTGAGTATCATTTTTATGATTTTTAATCCAGAATATGTTCAATTTTTCATAAAAATTATTTTTTGCGCAATCACGCCTGAACTTCTTACTAATAGAAGTATAAAAATAGTTTAAAAATACTAAAAAAACTTTAAAACTGTAAGATCGCCATAAGATTTTGTTTTAAACCTTTCATTTTTTTTTATAGAATAAGGGTGACAAACGAGCACACAGTTCACCTGATGGTAAGTGGTTGCTGCGGCCCATAGACATCTACATCTATCCTCTATTACAAATCAAAATGTAGATGCGTTGTCACCCGTGAGGACTAAGATGGAATGCCTCATTTCCAGTAAAAAGGGCCTCCGGCCACCTGCACTCACCAAGCGAAACGCAGAGGTAAACCTCTACTTCACGCTGGTTTTCTGTGAGGTCGTGGTACCACCCCGGTTCGAGCCGGCCCATCCGTGCGACAGCACTGTTAACTGTTTTTTCATAATAATATGCTAATCAATTTTGTACAAATTATTTTCTCGATGGCGTAAAGACAAAAGTTACTGTGTGTTTTCGTTCTATTTCACTGATTTAATCCATGTTTCGGGTAAAATTTTAACATGAATTACATATTTGAAGGTTTTAACAATACAACATAACAGTTCATCAAACTTGCCAGGTTTAATTATGCTCTGAGCATTTGCATACAGAAACTTGAGAGATTGTTTACATTGTCATAGTTATTAACGACTTGGTATGTTGTTTCTACTTTATGGTTAAGGTAGTTGTTGTCGCTGCTCTGTTTTTTGGAACCAACGGCTTTACGTACTAAAAACCGCTAACTTCACGACTCCGGGTTGCAACTGAGAATTTCGTGACAGAAGAACTCAAGATCTGATTTTTATCTTCACCCGGTATTCCTACCCGTGACCTCATGATCTGCAGCACTAGACCAACGAGTCAGTCACTGCCTCATTATACTGAAACACTGGGTATGTGTGATTTGTGGGGCACGTATTTGTCAATCTTTTTTACCTTGCCAATTTGACGCAAATGTACCAATATTGTTTTAATGCTAACGTCGAAAGCTGCTGTTAATTCAGCCGTATATTAACTATCATCAGCTTCCACAATCGCCTTTAATTCGTCATTGTCGTTCAAAGTTTTCGGACGACCACGGGGTTTATTTTTCAAGTCGAAATTTCCAGAACAGAAGCGGACAAAACATCGTAGTTGTTACGTGCCCCTTGTGCTGCGTTGCTGCCAGGACGATACTCATATTCCATAATTACTCGAACTTTTAACGTATCCATGATAATGAAAAAGATTCAAATGTCATAAAACTATAACGCTAATAAACATTGAAGTATAATGTACTTACGTACTAGAACAGTTATTTCAAACAAAAACTGTGCGCTACTCTATGTCGTTGCGCATGCACCGTAAACAGTCTTACCGCACATGCGCGGTTTTTTTATCATAATAGATTATGCGTAGGTAGAATGATTAGTAGGTATTTAATTATTGTTTATTTAGAGTACATATATTGTTAATTAATTTATTAAATCGAGTTCAATTTTTAATAATTGTCATTTATTTTGCATGATATGAGGTAAATTAATATGATAATATATAATATTATCACAATATCATTTTAATTACATTTTTATATAAATAAAATATTTTATAAGATAACTATATAAATTGGAAGGAATCGAATCTAATGAAATATATTTATTTAAATCTAGAACTGGGTCCCCAAAAGCTCTAACTTAAGTTCGCGTGAGGCATGGAGACAGAGCTGACACTTTTTATGTTATACCTTATGAATTACTGTGAGAAAACATAATAAAACTTTAAAAACTTCTACCATTTCTGTTTACACATGAATTATACGTATATACATTTATTTGTTGTTTTTTGCTGACAATTAATTTAAATTAATAAAATGTATAAATGTTATTGTTAAAATATGTATTAGAAATTTAATTAAGTGCCTTTAAACAATATAAGTTTTGTTAATTTTTGCCTTCTTCGTACTATATTTATCCTCTTCCTTAAAATGAAAGGAACAAATGTATGTATGATTTGTTGGTAACCATATCTCTTCTCTACGATTATTTTGGATGAATTTAATCCACTTTTCTCGGTTTTCGTGGCTTGGACGTGGAAACCTAAAAATAAAATAAAAGTATCAGCAAATATCAACGTAAGAAATACGTTAATTATAAATACTTCTATTTATTTCTACAAAAAAAATTGTACATAATATAATCGTACTACAGTTGCTCACAGAAATGTCGTATCTGAACAAATTAATTTCATAATCTATATTCCATGACACAAGTTGGCGTCAAACAAATAACTTTTTAATTATTAATCTATAATGTTTTTTATTATTTAAGTATTTACTTACCGATGAAAAGTGATTCCTTGGTTTTTACTAACTAACATTTCGTGAATTTTTTGTGCAATATCTAAGAACACACACCGGCATATTTTATCAAGATATTTTTTTAAATCAACACAACACGTGACCACTCTACAAGCGCCTAGCGAGCGACTGATAAAAGTGCGGTGACATTGCCGCAGCGATTGGAACAGCGTAACTTAGTGCAGTGTCGCCTCTAGTACGTAGTATATAATAACTCAATGGTTTTTAAATAAACTTTAAAACTTTCAACAACCCTTCCCTTAGAATAATGTTCCCCTGGTATAGTCGCAGTGAGTTAACGCAGTTTGAGATGCGTATAGTTTGAGATGCAGGAAGTTTGAGATGAATATATAGTCGTCATACTGGCATAATATATCGGTAATATCGCATCGGAAAACCTCCTTAAAAGTCTAGACGATGCAGCAAAATTAGGAATGAATATCAAGAGGTTTTTTCATCGAATACAAAGTGTTATATTATAGTTATGAATAAAGAAATAAATTATTTGAGTTATTAAAAACGGTATATTCCGTTATATTAAAAAAAAATTGGAAATTGAGAAATTATCATGTGATTTATTAAATTATTCAGGATTATGCATTATTCAAACCAGCTTTTTTGAAAACATTGGAAATTGACATTTAATGATTAAATAGGATGCGCAATTAGAGCATGCGCTATGGGATAGTGCGAATTGAGCTAGTATGTACTACGTACGTACATATTACTTCAATGTGGGCGAAAAACGTGCATAATTATGACAAATAAGTTCAATAACATTTTCAATGAGCCTACAATGTCACCATTTTTTAGTTCATTAAATATTATTAGTAATCACATTAATAACCATTAACTATGCTAATAATTATCATCAACAACTTGAAGGAAGTAATATTTAGTATTTAAGACCTTTTTTTAGGCCTTCATATTATTTTTATGTATGCATAAAGTATATGAACTTATTGGTTAGACGATGAATAGATTATACATTTTCTCCAAAACTGCGTATACTGCGTTCACTAGGTTTCGTGTGCGCCAGATCAGTAAGCGCAAATGTGACAGACAGGTGGCGAGCCTTGTCATCGGTTTTACTCCCGGAGATTATTCTCACTGTGCCCCATTAAAAGGACGCCGGGAATTTGGATCCATTTTATTTAGTGTTCTGTTCATGATGCGAAGCTGGAGGTGGTGGAATTGACGCCAGAACCACCCGACTAAGAGCCGTCTCTGTTCTTCGGCTTTGTCGCTTGTTTAGCATCATCCAGGGACATGTAAAGGGTTGATTTAGGATTAGGTGGTGGAAACCTATGGATGCGAGCGACACGTATTAAGTTTTTAAAAATATAGTATTTTCTTTTTTAATATTGTATCTATCTCATATAAATGCAAAAAAAATGAAATTAATTTTGCTACGAAAGAATTTTTTGGTAGTTTTCACAAAGTTTGGTTGTCACGGTAAGTTTCAAAGTAGAACTACCAGGAGACTAGCGATTGCTCGAAGGAAATATTTAGACAACTTCACGCATGTCTAATGGCATATCCGGCTTATCAAGCATAACCGGAAAACAACTATATTTTTACTTGTCAATATGTCAAAAGTATTTTACTGGAAAAAAGGTATTCCATCTTAGTCCTCACGGGCGACAACGCATCTGCATTTTGATTCTTTATTGAGAATAGATGTAGATGTCTAGCGGTCATAGAACAACCACTTACCACCAGGTGGACTGTGTGTTCGTTTGTCACCCTATCCTATAAAACGTGCATTAAGATTAAATGATTGTTATGGATTGAAATGCAATTTTAAAATGCAATTTATTTAGGTAGTAAGACAGCCTAGGAGTTCATCTGAATTGGGTACTTACTTACACTTACCTATTTCTGACACCAAATAGCAGTGCTTCCACTGCTGTTTCAGTCTGTAGAGGATAGAGAGCCCGTACTGTGAGGCAATCCATTTTACTTCTCAGAGGTGAACGTATCTGAAGCTTTCTTTGTTTGAAGTAGCCACTTTACATGAGGTTGTGTGTGAGGCAGTTTTATATAGAAAGATTACTAACTAGGCATGTCCGTGTTGCGAACAAAAGTAGCGCGGAGTTAAACTAAACGTATTTTTGTTACGACAAGAAATTACTGATATACAGTAAAACTCGCTTAATACGATCATGTTTAATACGATTTCTCGTTTAATACGCCATTTTATGTCAGTCCCTGCAACTTGAGGCATGTTTTCATACATTTTTAACACGCTTAATACGATTCGTCATATCTCGTCTAATACGCCATCTGGGTCGGAAAATTTACATTTGCTAGTGATTGGTAAGGCGAAAAATCCACGTTGCTTCAAAAACGTGAAACAGCTCCCTGTAACATATGATGCACAATCTCGAGCTTGGATGACTGGCCTTTGTCTTATTAACTGGTTAAAAGCTTTAGATGATCACTTCCAGATTAAATGTAGACGCATAATTCTCTTCATTGATAACTGCCCCGCTCACCCTAAAGATGTTGAACTAAAGAACTTCAAGCTTGTTTTCTTACCTCCGAATGCGACAAGCAAGTTACAACCGATGGATCAGGGCATTATAAAAATCCTTACTACAGAACACGATTGATACATCGCTATCTTAAGGAAATGGAAAACCCTGACAGCAAACGACCCTTGACTGTGCCTGACGCGATCCTAAACATTGCAGCGGCATGCAAAGCAATTAAGCCTGAAACCATACAAAATTGTTTCAAAAAAGCAGGTTTCCGAAATAACGAAGCTGATGTCGTGTTGGAAGAAGAACGCGCGATACTGCAGGGTTTTTCTGGATATACTTCCATTGATTACAATGCTGTACCCTACGAAACCTGTCGATCGAAGATCTTTTCAAGATGTGAAGAACACCCCAAAAAAAGAGGCCCTAAGTGATGATGATGAAGATGAAGGAGAGTCAATTCCGATTTTGTCAAACATCCTTAAATCGTTTTAAGGCGCTATGTACATTCTTTCGGGAAAAGTGAAGACGCACTGCAAAAGTTAATATTATATCGAAAGCCTTGTCATTAATAATGCATCAAAATCTTTTTGTCAAACCAAAATAAGTGATTATTTTAAGTAATGTTATTATAAATAATAATTAACTATGATGTAGCATTTAATTACTTATACATATGCACAACCTTTCTAACAAATTTATAAATACGTATAACTATAATTCAATACCTATACAATATTTGAAAATAATGTTTTATTTTTCCTATCCCGCATAATACGCTTTCCCGCTTAAGTCGCGATTTTGGTTGGGTCCCTTCAAAATCGTCTTAAGCGGGTTTTACTGAATATGTAACTAAACAGAGATAGATAGAGACTAATATAAAATTAAAAATAAATATTTTACAGTATAAATCCATTAAATCAACAGTTCTTAAAATTTTTAAGGTTTAAGATTTAAAAAAAAAACATCTAATATTATTTTATATAAATAATTAGCTGGTACCCGATGCGTTGCTGTCGAATAAGAAAACTGTGAAAAATCTAAGTTCAAATGATTTCACATAGAAATATTATTTCCCTAAAAATTATACGATTCGGTAAATTTATTTCACTGAAAAATAAGTAGAGATAATGCGTCGAAAACATTTTCCCCACACGGATTATTTAAATAAAGTTGTTGGTTGCAATGAAAATATTTATGATGCGCTTGTACCAGGAATATATGAAAATTCAGAGGTATGACAAACACTACTTCTTGTGTCTACACACCAGTGCATACATGTACAACTAGGACATCTAGAATATCCGAGAACATCCGGACTACATGTTTTGTCATTGAAGGCATAAAAATCAAAAATACCACCTCAGTAATAATTAAAATCTATATCAAATTTAATAATGCACAGGATTATTCCTTTGGGACTCTAAGGTTTTCATTTTCAAATTAAGAAGCCTGAGGTTGACACACTAGAAAGAGACATTGCATTTCTGCACAAATTAAACATAAGTTCGGGTTAACCGCGCCAAATTCAAAATCACTACTATACGTCTTTTAATAGTAAATAATGCAAAGTGGCCAAACTTTTATTAATAATCTCGCATTAGTAAAAAAAAGGGAAAAATGCGTTAAAAAGTTAAATATATATTTGTTTAGGTACGGATTCAGAAGTACTTTTGGTCTGAGTGGCGAACGCATAGTCGTCGCTGATGATGGCGAGAGCTGGTAGGTTCTTTTCTCATCCAGGAGCTAAAGTATAAAATATTTAATGAGGAAACAAGTTCCAGGCACTATACACCGAGGTTTATCAAGTAAAGTTTTATTATGCTACAAATGGTAGCAATTTTCTGAACTTATATTATTGAAAGTATACATACAGTAAAATTATAAATTTAATTTTTTTATTCTAATTTACAGCACTGCATATACTGCGGTTTCTTGAAAATCAATAGTGAATTACACTTTGTATATACAAGTCAGTGAGTTTTCTGCCGACTTCCAAAAAGGAGACGGTACTCAGTTCGACTGTATGTTTTTTTTATGTGTGTTACCTCATAACTTTTTACTGGGTGAACCGATTTGGATGATTCTTTTTTTATTTGAAAGCTGGTACTTCTCGTGTGGTCCCAATTTGATCAAGGTCAGACCAATAGTTTTTGAATTATTCTTAATAACTCATATTGAAGCCGGCGGTACAAATTTTTTAATTTTAAATTGTAAAAAAAGGATTCGATATCATTTCATTCTTTTAAAAAGTATTAAATTCTAAGTAATTTTGGCTTTCCCTGTACGTAACAATACTTTTTAAGCATTTTAGAGATTGGAACATGTATGTATTGTGAACACGTGTATCTTTGCTTCTAAATAATTGCATTGAAATGTTTTTAAGTAGCCATTGATTATAAAATAACATGAAAGTACAAAATTATTTACTATAGTTAAAAAAAAACTGAAACTAAAATTTTTTATTATATATTATTCAATTATTTCAAGTATAATACGAGTATAACAACAGTTCTACTCTCCGCGGTATACCGTAGTACTAAGAACGCTAGCTGCATCTAGAAAATAATTTTAAATAACCTAACTTGAAACTGTTACGATCCAACAATACTAGAAAACTATAAACTTTCAGAGGTTCATTTTAACTTATGAACGTAACGGTATTTTAAATTTAATGTATTTTCGTAGTTCTTTAAATATATTAAATATTACCTTATTCTCTTCACTTATAAGTGCTGAAGTGATTATTTCGATTTCCCTAGTTAAATTATTAGTTAATTCCAATATTTATTTATTTAAAACAGCAGTAACGTAAAATTAGCTTCAAATTACCAATTACCAACTATGTAACTCATTTCACTAAAATAAAAAAAAAACAACGACAACTTTGTATATATTATAACATAAAATATATACGATTTTAAAGTATGAGAAATGATAATATTACATATTCCATAATATGTATTTAAATAGTATTAAATGTATATTACTTGCTTTATCTACAAAATAGCGCAGCAATTCATTTAACTTATACGTGCATGCAAACAAGCAATTAATATTTAAAACGGTATCAAACGAGAACGTAGAGAACATCCCATCTACGAGTATCATCTCAAAATCTTGGAAAATTTTGCAATTAATTATATACTTAATTAGTATATTCCTGAAAAGGCCTGTAATAATTTGCATTAGCTTAAAGAGGTTGTTGAATATGACTTTTTAAACTGAAAATGTTGACGCTTAAGTTGCTTTCAGATATGAAGAGTTATCTTCTCTATATAATAAAATTTAGCCATGCAAATGCAATGCGATGTACGGTGTAATGCTACTAGGAACCTATATATGCAAGAGGGTATTTTTTGTATAGTCATATATACCATAATATGTACGTAAATTGCATCGAATCAAAGATATATGAACATCCGGCTTGCAAAATGTACTTGTCTTTAATTAATTAAATCGTTTTAATGATAAATCATATAAATGCCAGTCTTCAGGTTATTATATATTATTAAATGTTGTCAAAAATTTATTTTACAATTCATTTTAGAAAATAAGGAGTTTCTTGACTAGTTGCAGTTTGTGTTAGAAAGAGAAGTCAGAGTCAAGAATTGATATTAACTTACATTTTATGCTTATAACTTGTACTTGCGTGTGAAAGAGGCAGTGCAATTTCAATTGCTTCATCGTAACGCGCCAAATTTAAAACTTTAATTTATAACAGCTAGCTTCTAAGAACAAAGTTGCAGATACAGGTAGCCTGCCATCTCGATTGTCACTTAAGTAGTAGACTAGAAGTAAGTAGTAGTGGAAGTTGATGTGTCGGAATTAGATAAATAAACCGTAAGTCATTCGTCAACCTATTAACTAATTGATTGAATAAAAACATTTGCATGTACTACTAGACCCGTGGTAGCTTAGGGGCTATCCCCTCACACTCTTAGACACGACCGGACGATTGGACACGACCGGAGAGAAATCTGGCTCAGGATCTACGACTTTACGTGCATTACAAGGCACTGAGGTGAAACACCGCTAACTTGCTGACTCCGGGCTCCCACTGAGAATTTCTTGACACAAAAACCCAATAACTGGTTCTGTCCTGACCCAAGATTCGAACCCATAGACCACGTGATGAGCAGTCGCGCGTACGACCACCAGATCAACGAGACAGTCGAGCTGTGTTGTTTACTATGCATACGGCAAACGATTTCTTAGATTTGCAAACGTCAGACTGCCTCGTCTTCTGCAATCCAGGATTTCATCACCTTCTGGTGGGATCGTACAGGCTGTAAGACGTGAGGGATTCCATCTTATCCTATAAAGGTGACAAAGAACCTAAAGTATTTGCTTGATGCTCGTAGCGGCTGTATTTGGTCTGCTATGGTCTCTTAAACAATTATCTCGAGGGCCGTTAGTTGGTTTATAACATTAATATTACATATAAAGAGTTAATTCATTATGGAAGGTAAACCAATTATAGTGTCTGGGCAATTTGTTTAATAAGGGTTTTACTGCATCTTTGTCGGTCCTTCATTTCGGTACTTCTTTAGGTAAATAACGTATAATAAAACAATAAATAATGGACGTAAAAATATTTAAATATAGTAACTATTTTTATACAAAGTAAAAAATGTCACTTAAGTTAAAGTTAATAATTTATAACTTCCGATAATAATATCCAAACACATTTAAGTTAGTATACCTATATTTAGATCTCTTTGATAATAATATCTTTGTTTTACAATATGACAAAAACTAATAGTTTATTTATTTATTTTTAATTGAGGGCTGTTTTGTCACATCTATGCCTATAGTTGTTGGGAAAACTACGCCCGAAGCTCGAAGTAAGTTCGAAACAGTCACTAAGTGGAGTGACGATCTGGTGAGTGCAGGAAGTCGATAGACTGTTTTAGGACCGTTTTTGGAATGGCTGATGTTCAGTAAGGTACTTGTGATAATGATGACGATGATGAAATCTACATCCTGATCCTGATTGGATGAATCTTTCTTCAGTTTTAGAGATTGCATACCTATTTTCGTCACCCACATAAAACTTGATTCTCAAACTGCAATGTCTATATGCAACGTACTAAGAAATTATGAAGCAGAAGGAGATGCGGTTGCACTAACGCACACAGCAACAGTTTTTTCACACATCGTCTTTTCCATATTTACTTGGCCGAAGGTTTTGAATCCTTTTAATTACTATCGTGTATTTATTACACTTTCAATCGTAAAAATGCTACGATTCTGAAAAAGACATACATGATCACTTGTGACTTTATAAATGTAATTTAAATGAAATGAATTTTATATGCAATTTATAGAATACTGAAATATTGCTAATTAAATTTTTTTTCCGTTGATAAATTTAAGCAGTTTCCCTCATTTGAACTTGTGCACATTATAGATACTCACACTGTTATGAAACGTCCATGCCACATCTATGCCTATAGTTGTTGGGAAAACTACGACGGAGCCGTCTTATTAGCACTCTTCTGTTCCTTATTGTTTTATTTGTCAAGATTTTGCATTATAATAAACAGTCTAAAATATGAGAGATTTTTAGGCAACAGACCAATTCAATTTTGAAAGAAACTAAAACTATAGGTACTCCATAGATTTTCTTAAAATATTTTTCTTTCATTCGGCATTTCATTTGCAGTTATGTCATGGTCTTACTTAAGGAAGTTAAAACAGCTTGAATACATTTACTTTCAAACAAGCAATTTAAGAAATCGTTACATTGTAAACTAATGTTTTATTATAAATGGAATATATTCATGATAATCGATTACGATATTTGAACTTCAGCGCCAAAAGAGGGTTGAGAAACAACATGCATTTTGCGTTAGTGCAACAATACCTCCTGATATTTCATGGCTTCCTAATGATATTGCACAGTAAAATTGCGCTGAAAATAAGGTTGAGAACAACATATGCATCTGTGTTAGTGCATCAATATCTCCTGATATTTCATGACTTCCTAATGATATTGCACTGTGAAATTGCGCTGAAAATAAGGTTGAGTAACAACGTGCATTTTGCGTTATGCTGGGGCCACAGTAACGTCAATGCCCATAAACGCAACAATTATTGCATAAATTTTAACGCGATAAAGTGAGCGGCTACACTTGAACGGTCAACCTCATTTCAATTTCAAACAAGATGGACGTTGACGCTGCTACTCTATATTTGATGAGTGTAATTTTTTATAATATGAATATCATCCCACAAACATGGCTCTGTTTGCAAAATCTCAAGAAACGTAATAACTTTTTCATTATTCCACTTCATCATAGCCATACGTGCGATCCCGTTGCGCTTACTGTGCACAATGAGGCAAACGTAGTGTGGCCGCTTCAACGCGTGATATCGTGCGTTAATCTCTTTTATGTACCGCTGTACTCCAGTTATCGCCAAACGGCAAACGGCATTGTCAATGCCGTTGTCAAACTAACGCGTTAATTCGTGGCCATACCTACATTCAATTTCCATCAACGCGATGATTAACGGCATTTCTCGTTCGTGTAGCCCCAGCATTATTGCATCAAAACCTCCTGATATTTCATGACTTCCTAATGATATTGCACAGTGAAATTGCGCTGTGAGTTGTTTTTTTTTTTGTTGATATTTGTTTTTTATTTCTATTTATTATTAGAATTTTACCAGCCTTGAGCCCCTGCCAGTATTACGGCTGTCTATTAAAAAAAGAATCAGGTAACTTAGATTATGTCCTTCGTCGCTTCCCATGAATTACTAATACAGTTCTGTGTTTGGCATGTGCTTCAATTATTTCGTAAGAATCAGTAAGAACTTGTTAAGGCAACGTATAAAGTAAATAAATAACATACACAATATTATGTTTATGCAAGTATATCATCAATCAATTGACCTCATAAATATATAGTTATAAAGTGTAAGCGATTGATTTTCCATTTAAACTTATGACAGATTATGGTATAATTAATAGTAATTTAAAATAATTATATAAAATAAATAAAATAACTTATAAATAACAGTATAATAAATAATTGTACTGTTATTTTGAATTATGTAACACATTTTCTATAAAAAAACAATTAGCGACGGTTCACACAGAACTCCATAAATAAGACCAGATCTCTAAACCTATTAAAATCATTCGACGAAAATAGGGTAAAATTAATTTATTGAAGTGAAAACATCTTTAGCGGCGTTGTGCACTTTTTTTGTAATGGGTAAAAATGTTAAACTCGCGTCAGGTCACGTGCCCTGATCGAAAATTCGTAAGACGGACGGAGAGTAGACAGCCGGCGCGGCGTAGGAGAGGAAGTAAGTTAGGTTTAATTAATTTTCATTTATTAATTAATATAATTTTATTATTAAGATTAGGTTTCGATCGAGTCTACTGTACTGCTTGACGAAATTATTAATATAGATACATATGTACTTACACATTATAGATGTAATATTTGTAATATGTTTATACTTTATAGCATTAACCTATATTTTCATAACATCACAATAAGCACATGTGCGGTGTAGGTTTAGCAAACAAATAATTTCGAATGAAAATAAATGAAATAAGATAATAACAAATAATCTCCGCCATTCCAAAATATCAAAAATGCACAACGTTAATAATATTCAAGTTTTCACTTCTGCCGGCACTCCTGGAGTGAACCCGTCGTTTTTTTATATTCATAGATCTTCCAAAGGCGCCGGAATATTAGGCGGCTATAAATATTAGGAGATGAAATGCACTAGTGCAGGCTAGTAAAGGTTCTGCATAGAGAGAGAAAGATGCACATGACCGAAACTGAAAATGGTAATGATGCCTCAACGCGCGAAATAGGTGTTTAAAACTACTAGGAAATTATCACATGCAAATAGTTAATTCACAAAGTTCACCCACCATAACTTTCATTTTACAAACGAAGACGATCCAGCTATACTGGGTGATCATAAGTTTCAGGTTTAAGTATAACAAAGCAAAACTTATTTCTGAGATGATTTTGACAAATATCGAATATCCGGCCACACACTTGGCCGAAGGGCCAAATATTCGGCCTCCAAATATTAAACAGAACAGACAGAAAAAGGCTCGCATAGGTTGCACAGTAGTACCTTAAAAGCGGTGGTCAGCAAATGTACAACAATATCCAAAACTGACAGAATTGGCAAAAAATATCTATCAATGCCCGGTCGCAGTGTATATGTTACTATAAAAACTCGAACTACGGTAAATCCTAAGATTTTCCAGTAAAACTTTTTCTACTTATACAACCATAAACTTAGTAAATCTTAAGTTTTACCTCTAAGAGACGTAAAATGTTGAAAAATAGTTAAGAGGCGTATTACAAAAAAACGCGAAATTACAAGGTTTCCTCGTTGAAATTTTATGTTTATCGTTCATTCCACCACTATTCTACCGGTAGTAGACATAATCGATTATTAACATTCGATTACAACGTAACAATTAAAATATTTATGTGTACTTATTTTGACACTAAATTTCATAAATAATGAATAATATATCAAAATGGTATATAATAATAAATAATAAATTATATAATAATATAATAATAAATTAATAAGATAAAATTAAAATGACACACCAAAAAATATTCCATCCACTGAAGTCCATCCTAAGAAAACTTTGTATTATGGAAGATCAAGATCGTTTAATAGCCATACTCACAGTATTATAGTGCGAGCGAGTGAATAGATATGAAAGAAAGTATCGGTCGCGTAGTTCACCGCCCGCTTGGTGCGTAAAATACCTAAATTTGCGAAACGCCGAAATGTAAGAGGGCTCTTAAGTCTAAAAGTGTTTGACGTATCGTGCTCGCGGAAAGTGTGCAGTGTCACCTTTCTCCGCTCGACACAGTTGGTAAATTAGTACTTACGTTTTTGTTATCTAGAAGTATTTATGAGACAAAATGAGTGTGATACAAAGATTTTATGGAATACTGGACGAACTCGTGACAAGTAAGAAAGGCAATAACTTTTATCTCGATAGGGATAAATACGTAGTGTTTAAGACTGAAATGAGATATTATAGGCTGAAATGTTCAGAAGGCTTAACATGCATCAAGGCAACGAAAAATAGAGCATATCATGAGTGAATGAAAGAACCTCGTGCGAAGTAATCGAGTAATGTATAGTTTTCCAATGAAAATGGGCATTGCAACTCCAGCGATCTTTAGAGATATGAATATAATTATAAGATCTGAAGAAGATTTGGACAATTTGTTGCATTCGCAGATAAATGCGGAAATGTAATTGTACATGACAAAGAAGACATTAATTGAGAAATAGTCACAAAAGGCATTGTCCAATAACGCTGTCAAGAATAAAATACAAAAAAAGTTTATTGGGGAGAAGGTGAAGGTTAAGAAAAAAACCCGATGTTTCTAATGTATCAACTGATGATAATGTTACTAGAAAATGCAGGACAATTGTAGGAAGTTCTTGTAACTATAGAGAAAGAGAAAAATATCATAAATAAAATTAATGAATAGCAAGCTTAGATAACGTAGGTATTATGTTTGTGAGAAGCAAACAAATATATTTTACTCTATTATACGCTATAAATTCATCATAAAAATATTTTAAAATTTAGTCGGTAACATGATTCGATGTAATAAATACTTTCTACTTATATTATATTTTTTATTTCCAAAACCAACATATACTAATAGTCAATGGTCAAAAACCTAGCATGTACGAAACTCTAACGGTAAAAGCCCGAAAAATTGTCTCATTTTATACCAAACCTTACATTTACCAGCTCATGTTGGTAAATCCTAAGATTTAAAAGAAAATCCTAAGATTTACCTAAATACGGGCTTTTACAGTAACATATACACTCAGAGGCTATTTTCAGAAGCGGGTGTAGTTTAGGAGCAAAAGAGCAAACGGTTGATATCATCACATGCCGAAATAATTGTTTTCATTCATCACAACCATTCTGTGATAAATTTTTAGTATTAATTGCAATGTTTTGTTGGTAAAATATGTCAGTTTTAGAGTAATTTGTGCGATTTTATTTCATCATTTGGTTTTTGGTATTTAGCACATTGCGAATATTAAACAAAATGACCGAATAGGCCAAATTTCAAATAAAAACAAATTTAAAATAGCATTGCCTGCTTTCCTCGCTTCCGTGCATAGTGTCAGTGACTTATGTAACATAATCTAAACATAATTGACAAGTGAAGCTGGCTGCCTGGATCGCTCGCTAAGACGAGACTAGGCCGAAACGCATATAATTTCTTATTTACTTTTAGTATTTGTACTGATTTTAAAGATAACATGTGTGGAGTGGGCTAAGCCCACGCTGGCCTTTTTACACTTGTTTTCAATAATAAAGTAGACCTATGCTTTGCTACGGAGGCAGGGCAGACATGGCAAACGCTCTGTCCCGGTGAAAATGTTCCACTGGAAGTTAACCAACAAAAACAGTGGGATATTCCGTTGGTATGGGACGTGCAGAAAGATTTGTTTCATAATTTCTATAGTGACCAAGATAAGGCACGCCTTCTAGCTGTTTCGACTAAGGAATCTAGTCACTGGTTACACGCTTTACCATCAAGTAATCTCGGCACATTATTTGATGGGGAAAGCTTGCGCATCGCCGTAGGAATCCGACTAGGAGCGGCGCTTTGTCAACCCCTTCAGTGCCCCGTGGTAGCAGCGTCGACAAGTTTGGGCTCCACGGACTTTCATGTAAGAAATGCGCTGGTAGGTTTTCACGACACAGTTCTTTGAACGATGTCATCCAAAGGGCTCTTGTCTCTATAAATGTTCCCTCGGTTTTAGAGCCTTGTGGAATATTTAGAGACGATGGCAGGAGACCTGACGGTATGACATTGGTCCCTTGGGAGAGAGGTAAAGCCCTAGTGTGGAATGCTACCTGCGTAGATACTCTGGCGTCCTCTCATCTCAGGGGTACCTCTTTTAGAGCCGGGGCGGCATCAGAGCCAGCTGAACTGAGTAAGTGGCGCAAATACGAGTCTCAGAGACATGACTACATATTTGTGCCATTTGCTGTAGAGACTATCGGTCCGTGGAGTCCACGTGCGGTAAAGTTCCTAAAGGAACTCCATCCGCGGAGCTGGTCGTTGGTGCTGGTGATAAGAGGGCTGGTTCTTTTCTCGCTCAAAGGCTAAGTCTAGCCATTCAGCGGGGAAACGCAGCCAGCATTCTTGGCACGATACCGCGGGGAGTAGGAATATATGATAATTAAGTTTCTACTTTTAGTTTTTTTTATTATTATAGTTTTTAATATTGTTTTGTAAACTTAAAATAAGCTTAAATTCAAACTTCAAATTTTCAAATTTTGTATCGATATTTTTGTTCTATATTCTTATCATATCGTGATATACATGCTTAATAATCATACAACTAACACCGTTATCCACATTTTACTATAGGGCATTAAATTTTAATAGAATTTTAAGTATTAAAAAGTTCTATTAAAACGACCCATTCACCAATAAAAGTTAAGTTTAAAAGTTAGATTACACAAAAACAGTTAGGCCTCTAGCGTTGCTATGCCATATGCATAGAGAAAAACGAACTGAAAGAAAATTATATTGAATAAAAACAAATTAAACAAACATAAAATTATATACTGAAGCAAAGAAGGCGCATTTTATGATTTCAAGATAAATACTTATTTTAAGTTACAACACTTGATACGATGACAATTTGCAAAGGTAACAGTAATATTATACTTATAGCGAATAAAACAATATCTACGCTTTGATAACCTTGTTGTACTTAAGATATCTCGAACATGTTAGTATTTAGGTGCAAAGATAGCAAAACATTCTAGAACAAATGGATACTACTTATTTAATAGGTTCCAGCATAGGTAGCTTATACTTTTAAATCAAGGATAATTAAAGCTATCGGTCCGTAGGGTCAACGTGCGGTAATGTTCCTAAAGGAACTGAATCCGCAACTTTTCGTTGTCGCTAGCAATTAGATTAAATTGGAGGGCGGATTACTATTTAACTCAAAATCACTATAGCAATTCAGCGAGGTACAGGTAACACAGTCGGCGTTCTTGAGATTTATAACCACGGGGAGTACAAATGTATAATAATGTAAATTTTCAGTTTTAGTGTTTTTATTATGGTAACTTTTTTAATAAATGTAAGTGAGTAATATTACAGCTATAAATAAAAAAATATAGTATTACAGTTTTAAATAGTTCTCGAATTTGTTCAAAATTGTATTTAAAACTTCTCATCTAATCATCTGGCCGGCACTTTTGATTTGAAAACAGTTGTTTAGACGACATTTCCCGTCAGGAATTAATAAATAAAATTTAGTTAGCCAACCTAGGTCGCTCGCTAACTATATCTAGGCTGCTCACAATGACCTGTTCTACCAGGATCGCATAAACGTCACAAAATATTGAAGGTTGTTAATAGAGCATGTGCATGTGCTAACCTAGAAAATCTAGATATTGAGTAAGGTCACCACTAGTGCATAATTTGGACCTATTTCAAACATAGCAGTTGAATATAGTGCATATTGGCGCATAAGAATTACTAGGAAAACATGGTATAGATGGAGATAGAAGCACGACGAATCAACATTGGTGCGAATATAGGAATGCAAACTGCATCTGCGCATAAAGCACCGTCTGGGGGTATGTCTTTCAGGTTAGTTGCAGCGCTTGTACGGGTTAGTCTATACGTTTAGTCTAGGTTTTATTCAGATGCAAAACCCTAAATTAAGGGAAATTTAGTGTTTCTGGAAAGTTTTGTGATTTAAGGTAGGTTGAAGCTTATTACTAATTTTCTAATAACTTTACTAATATGTTTTTTATAAAATAATTTGTATGTAAGTAGGTGTTTTGTATTCAATGTGTAATAACTCATAAAAATAACCATATATAAATTTTGATTATCCAAATTTAGGTATCTTTACAAATTTTTAATTAAGCGCCACTAATTCAGTATGACGCTATAAAAAATCTTAAACTATCGACGCGTTTTTTTATTGTTTACTGTCTGTCATTGAATAACCAAGTCTCATTTGGAATTGATATCGAAACTGTATGTGAAACGATTTTTTCCAGTAAATTTTGATTATTTCAGCTTTTATGAAAATTAAATAATCGTTAATTCAAAATATGTGTTACTGTTTGTTTATAAATAGTAAAACATTATTGTTGAGAAAGACAATCAAGTAGTCAAAATAATATAGTAACTACGAAGTTGCTATAGGTGCATATTATTTTAACTGTACTTAAATAAATGTTCGTACGCGGTACGGCGCGAGTATTGCCCTGTCTGGGACTTATAATATCGTCTGGTTCAATTAGATATAGATTTGTGAAGACATTATACAACTAAATTAATAAGATTGATTGTGGCGTACAATATTTAATATTAGTACATATTTATTAGTTGTCTGGAAGAAATTGCTATCAGCAATAAGACCTCCCGTTGCATACTTCTTTTATATATATATATAATTTTTGTATTTTTTGTATCGACTGCCTCGTTGGTCTAGTGGTTGTAGTAGTGCGGCTGCTGATCACGAGGTCCCGGGTTCGAATCCCGAGTCGGGCAAAAAAAACCAATTTAGTTTTTCCATCAAGAAATTCTCAGTAGCTGCCCAGAGTCAGGATGTTGACGGTGTCTTACCCCGTGTCTTGGAAAACACGTAAAGCCGTTGGTCCTGCACCTGATCTTTCTCTGACTGTGTCGGTTTACCGTCCCATCGGACTATGAGAGTGAGGGAATAGAGAGTGCACCTGTGCTTGCGCATACACTTGGGCACTGTAATCCTGTACCGCGCTGATAGCTAGTCTCCGTTGAGACTGGCCACCGTGGCCGAAAGAACAATGGCAGACTTTCATACATAAAATTAGTTGAGAATAAATGGTAGCGTCTATATACCAAAAATATCTTAAAATGTTAAGCGTCAAGCGTTCCTTAATAACTCTGTCAAAGAATTTTGACCTGAGAAGGTGTCAAAAAAAAGATATTTAGATTTGAACCTTTTTGGGATATGTCTTATGTCACTTGTAAAAAGTCATGCGTCCTGTGGTTGTTTGATGTTAGCTTAATACATTTTCAACATAATGTGCCCTACCTACATAATTAAGAGTTTTTAGATTATTGTATCTCTATTATATATTTGCATACTATAAATGTATATTTCTGGCAAGGATCCGGGGCATTGTGTCATACAGTGACATTCTCAGAAGGGCTTAGAACCCAGAGCCGTAAAATAAGTAAAAAACCACATTGACATTTTGTTTTAGCTATTTTTACCATAACATTAAATGGAATTGTTACATATTACTATGATTGAGATAATGTATAATTGTAGGAAGTTCTTTGTAAGATACTTCTTTCAACCATATCACTTTTAATATTATTATTATTGATAGTATAGTTATTACTAAAAATATAATAACTTAATATAAAAATATTTTGTGTTTGTGTGTTGCGTTCGTAGTCTTACAAAGTGTATACGAAAGTACCTAGTATGAATATTATTATAATGACAACACTTGAATAGAGTAAAATTATTTAAGTCATTTGATATTCCCAAAAAGTTTGCTTTTTTCAGTGGCTTTACTTTTAAAATACATTTTTAATTGAAAAGTCATAGAAAAATAATAAAACTCATTTTATATATAACTTATTTCTAGACATTGAGTTATTATGTACTACGTACTAGAGTCGACACTGCACTAAGTTACGCTGTTCCATTCAACTGCGGCAATGTCACCGCACTTTAATCAGTCGTTCCAAAGAGTATAGTAATATATAAGGAAGGTCGTTTGCTAGGCGCTTGTAGAGATGTCACGTGTTTTTAAAAAAAATGTCTTGATAAAACACGCCGGGGTGTGTTCTTAGATATTGCACAAAAAATTCACGAAATGTTAGTAAAAATCAAGGAATCACTGTTCATCGGTAAGTAAGATACCTAAATAATAAAAAAAACATTATAGATTAATAATTAAAAAGTTATTTCTTTGGCGCCAACTTGTTTTGTCAACTATTTTTCTGCCATTGTTCTTTGAGGACTTTAAACTTTAAAGACAATGTGAAATGTAAAGATACAAGAATATTAAATAAATAAATATTTTAATGCTTGTACCTGTTTTATTTTTCATTTTCGTTGCGTTGTTTGAATGTTCTAAGAATAGGTACACGACTAGATGCTGCTAGGCTTATATTATTTATTTTAAGACTCTTAGAATAATCTGACTTAAAGAAAAGAGAAAATCTTTTTCTTTCCTTTTTATATTTAATTTTTTTTTAAATATCTTCGTACTTTTATATTTTAATTAGTACTAATGAATGTTTTGAATTTTGAAATTAAATGTTTTTTGAATCGCGACCTGCCATTCAAAAAACCGTTAAGTAGGATCGTTATAATATGTTGTTAAACTAATATAGGTAATAATTAAAAAATTGTCCTGTAAGAAGTCAATCCCCCACCAAATGCGGCCTTTTGCTCATGCTGGACAGATGCTAGAGAGCTCAATATAGACATCCGGAAAATAGTTACTAAAGAATAATTAAGCGAATTATTTATAGTAAAATATAAATTTAGATTACATTAGAACTAAACTCGTAATTAATATCTATGTCACTCGCCTGATATTTTATAAAGTTGTGGTCTGTCTGTTTTCATAAAGTGCTACATGAAACGTTATATATATATATATATATATATATATATATATATATATATATATATGCATACATATTATCAAATTTTATGGATATGTGGTAGAGCCATGCTGCAGCTATATTAGTAGTTGTAGCACGAATGCGTCGGCTCGACCGGGGAAGGACCACGCTCTCACGGAATCCATCCATAGTTTCTTTCCCATAGATTGCCTTATTTGGGAGATATTGCCATAGTTGTCACGCTTAGCAAGCAGGCTGGCCACCGCACTTTTTATTATTTGAGTTTTATGCAGGAAGATGCTGCTGTCCATCATCTGTTACAGTTTTCCTCTGTCGCCTCTTACGACAACTTCGGGACGATATTGGTATTCTCCCACCGCCACTACACAGAATACCAGAGTAAAATAGCAGCTTGAGGCTGCTGTGTTGTGATTGTAGCAACAGGAGACCCCTTTTACTGGACACGAGGCATTCCATCAAATCCTAGTCTTCACGGGTGACAACGTATATGCATTTTGATTCGTAGTCGAGGACAGATGTAGATGTCTATGCACCACACCAATTACCTACCATCAGGTGGACTGTGAGCTCGTTCGTCACCCTTATTCTATAAAAGAAATACTAATAGCGTGACGACCTGGTAGGAGATGCAGGTAGGTACTTGTAATGGCGATAAGCAGCAAATGATCATGTTTAGTATACTTGTTACGTTGTTATTTGATTGTTGGACATTAGGTTCAAGCAACAATGTTGTTTTCGATCTGTGCTAAATTATTGTACATTGATAATTACAAAAACGATTGACCCACTTCATAGATAACAGGAAATGATTGACGTTAGGGCCACCAGTTATATCGCCCAGTATTTTGTTTATGAAATTAAAACAGTTCAATAATTTTATATTTACAATACGAAATTGAAAGCGATGTGTAGTTTTTAAGTTTTTAAATTAATTTACTTACTTGGGCCATAAAATATAAATGTCTAGCATAATAAGATAAGATTCCAAATTTAAAACGATATTTCCACAATTCTGCGGCGGCAACGCGCCTTGTACCAGCTAAGCGGGGAAAGCGTTTCTTCCCATTTTATATATAAATTCAAGAAATTTTTTCCAAAGTTTAATTATTTTTATTATAATTTATTTGCGCCATATTTTCCGCTAACTTTTTGCTATCCTGAAGGTAGTGACATAATGCCATCACTGTTGAAAACTTGGGATTTTTGATAAAAAAAGCGACAAATAGTTTTGACAGTCCTCTCTTGATGTTAACATAACACTACCCAAAGAATTCTGGAGACCGAAACAGGTGAAAATTTGAAAGTGCAAAGTCAGGACTATATGGTGGATGTATTAAAACTTCGGAACCAAACTGTATCCATTTTTGCTGAGTGGTCAAAAATAAGTGTGGTCTGGCGTTATCACAAATAAAGGCAACTCCTTTTCTGTTGACCAATTCCGGCCGTTTTTTCAATTTCTTGCTTGAGTCTCATTAATTGTTGACAATAGAGATCCGAATAGATGGTTTTACCCGGAGGTAAAAGCTCATAATAAATAATTCCCTTCTAATCTCACCCTACACACAGCATCACATTATTACGCTCCTATTCTTTGACTATGACCTTATTAGCACGTTCTCGTAGTAGATTATCGACTTTTCAGCACAAGATCAATCGTTTCAAAAATGTATCAGTTTCATTACGTTTTAATAGAGAATCGCAAATGAGTAAGTACACGATTCATTCAGGTTTCTTTCAGTAAGCTCGTGTGGTACACAAAAATCGAGCGTTTTTGTTTTGTCAGAATTTTTCAAATAGGTCAAAAATGTTTTGATCCATTTGAAAAAGTCAGGTCAATCCTCAATCCCTCGGCTATGTCGCAAATACTGATTATCCCAATCTTGCTCCTGTTTTTAAAAAATGGCATCGACTTTATTCGTATGAGGGCGACCAGAATCAGCTGCATTTTTGACATCAAATTTCCCGGATTGAAAACGCTTGAACCAACTTTATACTACTCTTACTGACACTGCATTAGATCCATTAACCCCCCCCCCCCACCCACCCCACCCACCCTACGGGTTCCCGCCTTGTCGTGGCAGGGGCTTAGTCGCCGTGGCGTGGTCACCCGCGATGAACAAAGAGGAACCCTTTGACTGGCCCTTGGTGTAGAGCCGACCCGCGGTGGCCACTCCAAGTGGGCTTTGCGAGCCCATTTCGGATGTGTGTCGGTGGGCTGCGGCGAAAGGGGTGCCCTCTCCCGTTACCACTATAGCCGAGATGGAGTCGCGGGGGAAGAGAAGTGTTAATATGGCGATGCGCCACTTACCCCATCCTTCGCGACTCTGACGAGGCCGCACCGTTGATGCGGTGGAGGTGGGGCCGCGGGGGGAAAGGAGGGTCGGTATTGCAAGGCGCCGCTCTACCCTGCGCGGCCGAAACTTGGTTGGCAGCGGAGCCAAAGAACAGATCCGCTGCTGGTGTCGGGAATGCGATACGCAGGTGTAGATGAAGGCCGTGTAAGAAGGCATGCCGTGTGTTCCTGATGCGCCTTGCCTGAGGAGAATGGAGAAGAGAAGAAGGAGGGACTGCCATGGGGCGGCCACCGCTGGCGGGGCCGCGGATGTGGGCGAAAGCATTCCCGTGGACCTGCTAATATGCGGCGAATATGGAAAACCTTGGGGTTTTAGTTGGTGCGAGTCCGACATAACCCGTCCTTGCTTCCCTGCGTATGCGTAGGCATTTCCACATGTAAAAAAAAGATTTATAAATGTCACAAATTTTTTGGCTTGAGTCGCATTTTTCCCTTTTTTGTAATAAGGCTCCACTTTTTGTGTTGTGTTTTTGAATTGTAATCAAACTTCACTTTTTATTTTTGTTTTTTTTAATGCCCTGTTTGTATTGATATTAAAACCAGCCAGGTACCAACATTACAACCAAAGAAATATTTTTTTGTTCAATTTTATACAAACAAAATACGAAGAAACTTTTTCCCCAACCTATTATAAAAATTTGCCTTGGACATGGATGGTTGGTTGGATGCTAATTGGCTTGTACCGCCCATGGGTACATATAACTTACCTTTTAAATAAAGAAGGCAACATAATATGTTGTCACTGCTGAGAGCTAAGATGGAATGCCTCATAGCTTTTCGTGAAACTGGCTTTCCATACCCTTCAGAAAACAAATCAGTACATGCACTAAATGCTTAGCAACAGAACTTACATTATCGTTTTTTATTGCTTATAGTTTTTAGTACTTAGCCCAAGATCATAATTTATTTTGATGATATCCTACATTGATTTTGATTCAAGCACATTTCGATATTCAACCAAACACGTTATATTATGTGCATACGTCGTCATTGCGTTATTTATTTCGATAAGGGATATTAGTACGATTTTCAATCATTACATACCAGTAATTCATATAATTAAATACAAATTTTAAAAATACAATTGTTTCACTTTTATATTTTCCACTGTGCGATTTAGATGTTTTCTTCCTCGCACAACTTCTTTCTGGAATCGATTACCATCAGCGATTTTCCCGAACCGATACGACTTAGGGACCTTCAAGAAAAGAGCATTTTCCTTTTTAAAAGGCCGGCAACGCATCTGCGATTCCCCTGGTTCCCCTGGTGTTGCAGTTGTTCATGGGCGGCGGTAGTCACTTACAATGAGGTGAGCCACAGGCTCGTTTGCCCCCTCTCCTATAAAAAAAAAATATTACGAGAACCCTTATCTCACGATTTAAAAAGCAGCTTTATGACCAAAGAGAACGTAATTTATAATCATTACGTTTATGACATTTTGTGAATATCATTTTTGTTGATATTTAGTACTTCTAAATTAAATATTAGCTATTATTATTACATAAATAAACCTTATTAGGGAACTTATTCTAAAATTGATTTGTACCAATAATAAATTTATAAAAACATGAGTGTCGTGGAAGTTCCTTTCGTAGTATATTATGATTGATAAACGTATTATATTTTTTATTATTTATTATTAAAAATATTTAAAATAAAATAATATTTCTTTCATGGCAAGATAAGATAAAGTGCGAGGGAGATGGATATTATTCCATCTCGCTATAGAAGTCGTGACGGACAAATCTTACACGTTTTCTCGCCTAGCCCCCATCCGTCAAGTTCGTATCGTGCGATAAAGAACTTCATTCCGAAAATCATTATAAATAAAAAAATTACTGCCGCATAAGTTTTATGACTGCTAAAAGTACTTATGAAGATATTATTGTGATGTATATAAACCTATTTTGTTGAAATGAATAAATCCTTATTTGCTTATTTTATGATCTTCAGCAAGACAAGTACGACGTGGGCAGCGGCGAGCAATTCGACGATTTGGTGGGCCTTATAGAGCACTTCAGATCGTATCCGATGATAGAAACTTCCGGTGACGTCCTGCGCTTGCTGCAGCCCGTTAGCGGCACGTGCCTCAGAGCTCATGATATTAATCAGAAGGTTATGGTTAGTATAATCAAATATACCACAGATAATACATAAGATTAACATTTTCCATTTCGTTTCTTTATATTAAACTTTTCTGACGTGGTAGAGCCACGCTGTAGCTATATTATGGCTGCGGCTGCGGCACTAACGGGCTTGTCGGCTCGACTGGCAAAGAACAACGCTTTCAAAGAATACCAGTGTGAAATAGTAATGTTGCCGTGTTTCGTATGGTGAGTATAGAGGACCGGAGACCCTTTTACGAGTAACGAGCTGTTCTATCTTAATCCTCAGAATTGACAACACATCATGTTCCCACATGTAGGTATCTATGAGCCACAGCGTGCACTTACCATCACGTGGGTGTTTGTTTTGTGCATTTAATCTAAAAAAACTTCATTCGATTCCAATGAGTTCACGTCCCACAGAATACATTTGTCACATGTCCTTGCTACGTGTTCTCATAGATTAATATTTATGATTTTGCAGCGTAGCGTATATTTCAATACATGATCGAAGCATTTGTCCTTAGATATGCATACCGATCTCTTGTGCAAGTAATGGCGCTAATAACTTAGCGTGGGTATGTCATGTTATTTCGATCACGATCCACATAATATGGTATTTGATGTCAACAAATCATATCGAATGGATTTTCTTAAAGTACATTTATGTTGATTGGCTTAGACAAGTATCATGTTTTTACTTAATATATTAACTACTTAAATAAAATAAATTAATATATTTTCATGTTTTGAGGTTAAAGTTAAAATCTCGCTTTTCAAACATTTTTCAAAAAGCAACACGTATTAAAGTTACAGCCTATATACGTCCCACTGCTGGGCACAGGCCTCCTCTCATTACTGAGAGGGTTTTAGAGCACGGGAATGTCCGCCGCGCTGCCCCAATACGTGTTTGCGAACTCGACACGTATTTTTAAATGTTTACTCTATATAGAGAAGAAGAAAGAACGACGAAATGTTCTTCGAGTTCTTTTTATTGACCATTTGATTAGTAAAATACGAAAATGTAAGTTAATTTAAAAATTATTACTTTTTCCAGTCACTTGTCTCATCAGTGCATAGAGAAAACCCGAACAGATCAGCCTACGCAGTAGGTTTAAAACAAATACATATCCGTCGATCGTCTTTAGTTCTAGCGTCATTTTCTGTTTAGCTTATGAAAAACAACATTTTGGTGCTATCTCAAAAATTTGACGGCTCCGTGGCGCAGGCACACGGGACTACCGTACAGCTGTGCAACCAGCCTAAGGTGTTGCGGCGCTGAGGGCCGGCTACCGCACGGAACAAGTATTTGTATGGCTCATAAATAATTGTTCCTGGTCTGGATGTTTGTCCTTTTGAAATTAATGTATGTAATCTGTCTCCATGATACAAGAGAAAATACTAGTGTAACGTTTTAAAAACAATGGAAGGTGATATTTAAATCTCGTATTAGGTGAAACCTTTAGAGTACCTATAAATTGGCAAGCTATGCTTATACCTCTTAAATATTAAATATTTTATATCAATATTTCAGGAGATGGACGACATACTAAAATCAGATAGTAAATGTGGATTTGATGGAGAATTTCACTCATTGAAGCTTATAGAAGATTTGCAAGTTTTCACTATGAACGAGGGAACCAAGACCGAGAATATGGCTAAAAATCGGTATAGGAACATACTACCGTGTAAGTTTATTATATTATTAATTTACTCAAAGCGGTCTTTTAATTTTTTTAAGTTCGAGCTTTGAAAAATAATATTAATTTTCAAACGTAGGAAATATAGAATTTGGTCCGATTTTGAGAATACGAGTTTTCATCGGATCTCTACGTTTTGAGGTCCTAGAAAGCCATTCCGACTATTCCCCCGGCTGGACGTCCGGCCGTGTATATATAAATTTTGTCGCTGGATATTTTTGGAACGAACCAATCAATCGATATGGGCGACACGGCATTCGAAAGTGTACATTAAGTCTTCGAGTTGATTAAATTTTCAAGACAATCTGTCGAGCCGTTTTAAAGATTTTCTAAAAATAAACAAAAAAATTACACAGACTTTAGAGCGTTGCGCTCGAAAATAAGCGCGAAGTTCCAGCGATGGCCTGCAGGGTCAATAGCTTTTCAGATTTTTCATTTATTTATCATTTAAATGTTGAATACAAAAAGAGGTATATAGTAGGTATAGTAAAGAGTATATAGTAGGCACCTATAAACCACAAAGGTTTGTAAATAATGCTATCATCTACATCGATATTTCCACATTTGATAAATAAAAATAGAATATACGTAATATTACAAATGGTTTAAAAATCGGGCTAAATTTATAATTTTGATAACTTAGGTAAATAAATAATTAGATGCTCGTAAGTTTTTTTTATAGGATAGGGTGACAAACGAGCACACAGTCCACCTGATGGTAAGTGGTTACTTTAGCCCATAGACATCTACATTTATCCCCGTTTGCGAATCAAAATGCAGATGCGTTGTCACCCGTGAGGACTAAGATAGAATATGCCTCTTTTGCAGTAAAAAGGGTATCCGGTTCTCTACACTCACCATACGAAACACAGCAGCATGAAGCTGCTATTTGACGCTGATATTCTGTGAGAGCGTGGTCCTTCCCCGGTCGACCCGACCCATTCGTGCTACAACTATACTACTAATATTTTTTTTTTTTTATAGGACAAGGGTGAAAAACGAGCACACAGTCCACCTGATGGTAAGTGGTTGCTGCGGCCCATAGACATCTACATCTATCCTCTGTTACAGATCAAAATGCAGATGCGTTTTCACCCGTGAGGACTAAGATGGAATGCCTCATTTCCAGTAAAAAGGGCCTCCGGCCACCTGCACTCACCAAGCGAAACGCAGAGGTAAACCTCTACTTCACGCTGGTATTCTGTGAGGTCGTGGTACCACCCCGGTTCGAGCCGGCCCATCCGTGCGACAGCAAAAGCTGCCGCCTGGCTCTACCACGTATAAAAATTTCTAAGTATCAAGATCAGTGTTAAATAGGAAGTAAGATTTTAATTTTGTTTTAATATTTTCTCGTGTGATGTTATTACGTAAATTAGACGGCAAGTTGCTTATTAATCGGGGAACTAAATAAGTAGTTGAGCGTTTGCCGTAGATGTTATTAGCAAAATATCAACTGTGTTTAGAGTTATTTTAACTTTGCTTAGTGTATGTTATGCAATTGTTTTGTGTTACATGTCCCGTCCATCTGTATTTGGGTTACTGCGAGTAGGTTCGTTTTATAACTACGCCCAATCAAAATCACTAAATAATAGAGCAACGTCAGAGACAGTAAAACAGACACAAACGATAAGTAATAAATAGTAAATACTCAATAAAGTCTTTTCTAAATATTATATTCTGGTCAAACCATGAATAAGCGGGTAAACGGGTATTTGTCTTTCTTTTGTCTTCAAAGGCTTCAATTTTTATTAACGTGATTATCATTTACGTGATACAAATTATTTAATTATTTTTAGTTCTTTGAAGTACTACTGCTTAAGAATAAGCTCTGTCCTAGGAACAACCAGCAAGAAACCCTGCGCGGCTTTTTAAAAGTAATATTTTATTATGAAATTATAAAATTCACTTTATAAAGAGCTTGGAGGCGACCACCTTATAATTAGTAAATAAATTAATAAATATTAAGTAGATACATTGCCGTGCGGTGGAAGAGTAAAAGAACTACCTTAGCTACTAACATGATTTTTGTTAGAGGCAACTACAGAAAATTACCATCCAGAAAGACCCCATCACCTTATACATGGATGTGTAACGATGTCGTTTACACCAGATGTAAAATGTAGAGACAAGGGTGCGAAATGTCTCTAGTTCTACGATTACCAATATTTTTTTATTTTTTTAACAGATACACCATTGTCTTATCATTAGACATTGTTAAATACAACACAATCGGTTTTATTTAAAATGATTTGCCTTTAAAGGTATATACAACATTCGCAAAAATAGAGCAGCTACAATAAGACAATTGTTAACTTTAATTAATAAATTTACAAGTAATTTGCTTACAATAAAACTAATGGTAAACTTGAAGAAGAGCGAAAGAGTTATAAATACTTATTACATAATCTAGCAAATTCTGAAAGGTTATCCGTATGGAAAATGTCAACATTGCTGTTGGTGGTTATGTCGTTATACGTTTGCATTAACTTATTTATTGGGGCTCGTTTACCTAATTTTGTTCTGTGGTTAGGTAAACAGAAGATATTGGTAATCGGATGTCTTGGTATAGATCTTGGAACTCTGATACTTATTTAACAGTGCCGGTGATAGTAGGAGGCCGTGAATTAGCTTATAAAGTATTTTAATACCGCTAAGCTTTTAATAACGACGTCTTTTTTCGAGAGACTCTAATTTGAAGTGGGATAGCCTAGTATTATAGTCAGCACGGTAAGGACAAGTTTGATCCTTAAACGCTAAGTAGCGAGTAAAATTGCGCTGGATACGCTCTATTCGATCACTGTACATTTGGTATGATGGGTTCCAAATAGGTGATGCATATTCTAGTGTACTACAAATATCTGCCAACCACGGCGATTAGGTTAGACAAATCGTCTCTATAACAGGAGAGGAGTATATCAAGTACGTAGAGTTACAAAACTAATGTACTATATAGATTTATTTCAAGTGGTTGCATGATGACCTTTATTTTAGCAATGTGAATAATCAATTTACGAAAAAAATTTTCAGATGACCAGACGCGTGTCATCTTACGGAAAACCGGCGATGTCCAAGAATCAGATTATATCAACGCGAACTTTATCCGGTCGTCTCGGCTCTGTGACTCGTCTAGCTCCGTACAATCTTCAAATGAGAGTCTCAACAGCGTACAGTGTAAGAAGGGATACTCAATATTTTGGTTAAAACACTTTCGTATTTAACAAATTTAGACTTCGATCCAAGGCCAATAACGCAGTAGTAAAGTATTCTGGTCGCTAAACCGCAAATTAGGTTGGGAATAATAATGCAGTGATAAGACAAATTTATCGACAAGGTGTTAGCCATAGGTCTAAATATGGAGAGTCAATTTTTAGGCTCAGGGCTAAACGAGGCAAACTCTATAGCAACAGTAAATTGCAAAGGTCTAGCAGAAATAATTTAAATAAATAAACCTCTGTTTGCAATTTGTACCGTAATACCAGAAGCAATGCTTTTAAAATATTGCTACAAACGAAAACAAATATTGTGTAAAAAGTCGAAGAATTATTGAGAACTACATATGTTTCGATATTACATCATGTGTCATGCCCTCTACTGACTGCATAATCATTATGCATGTAATACGTGCTTAGATATTAAACACAGTAAATTTTGACGCAATGATTAAAAATAAACAACTTTACCGTAAACACAAATCAATATCCTGTTTAATAACTGGCAGTTGTATAAACGAGGAAAATTGTCTTCTTGTTATTGAATGTGGCGAGTGGCGACCATACAAATGAGTTACTACCGCGTCAATGATGCCCATGTCACGTACACTATGGCGGGTATTGTTATACAAGCCTCCCCCCAATTGTCGGTGGAATATCAAGTATTATCCTTAATTGTTTAATATGGTATATAGGTACACAACTAATTCAAATTATTACAGGTTTTGTGTTACATCTTGCTTATAGTAGATCAAATAAAAAAAAAACTGCGGTTGCAATTCCACCTGCCAAGCGTGTTAACTATGGAAAATGTTCCCCCCGTGAAGCAGTCCATGGGGGAGGCTCATGTGTCTATAATAAGCCTTGTATTTTTTAAATTTTCTTATAAAATCTTTCTTTATCCATGAAAAGTTTACCATAGATGGTAAAATGTAAAAGAGTTATGAAAATTGTACTGTTGTTTGTTTATTTTGGTGTATTCATTTTAGTGTTCATTTATTTGAGATCACAGAGTACTTTAGGTACCTGAATGGAGATCATTGTTATGCACAATTATAATAAGTCGGGGAAAAAGTTTCTTCGCATCGTTTGTATAAAATTGATGAAAAATCTCTTTGATTGTACTGTTTGTGTCTGGCTGGTTTTTATATCAATACATGAAGGACATTAAGAAAATGAAAAAGAAAAAGTAAAAAACACTTTCCCGCCATTTTCAATTGTTTTTCTGTCCGCCAAAATAAGTGAATCTATTAACGAAGAAATAAAATGATGAAATTTATAACGAAGAAATTCGATACATTCTGGAGTTTTGTTTACATATAGTTTTATTACAAAAAAGAGAAAAATGCGAGTCATGCCGCGAAAAATATGACGTTTATGGACCTAATGCAGTGTGAGTTAAGAGTAGGACAAAATTGGTTCAAGCGTTTAAGTCCGCGAATTTAGATGTCAGGGATGCAGCTCGCTCTGGTCGCCTTTATACGGATAAAGTTGATGCCATTTTTGAAAAAGTGGAGCAAGATCGGAATATTAGTAATTACAACATAACCGAGGAATTGAGGATTGACCACAAACAGTTTTGACTCTTTTGAAAAGAATATACATACATAATATATTAATTATATATATACGTGTATATATATAATTTTAGTGCCGGGCAAAACCATCGATTCGGATCTCCACTGCCAACAACTAATGAGATCCAAGCAAGAAATTGAGAAAAAAGCAAAAATTAAAAGAGCTTCGTTGGGAAGTGTTAATGCATCGACCATATTATAGTCCTGACCTTGACCTTGTACTCGTACTCTTAAATTTTCACCTGTTTCGGTCTCTTCAAAATTCATTGAGTTGTGTTAGGTTAACATCGAGAGAGGACTGTTAAAACTATTTGTCGCATATTTTTTTAAAAAAAAATCCCAAGATTTCTACAGTAACTGGATTATGTCACTACCTGCAAGATGGCGACAAGTTATCGAACAAAATTGTCACACATATATTATAATTAAATTTAATTAAACTTTGAAAAAAAATGTCTTGAATGTTTTTATAAAATACGAAGAAACTTTTCCCCCGACTTTTTATATAATAATACACAATTATTATGATCTCGCACACGGATGCCGTACTGTAATAAATATAGGAATAATTATTTCTTATATCGTTCCTCTGTTCGTCCGTACATTAGGTGAGTGGCAAACACGGACGAACAATTAACAAATTTCGATGATTTTAACACAACATATGTATATTTACATTTTTCTTATATTGATATCCTAAAGCAGAAATTAACAATTAAGTTAAGGTTTGCGACGGAGTTACAACTACAGATTCTATATGTTTCTGTTTATTTTTCTATGGTTTCCTAAGCATATTACAGCGTGTCACAAAAAAAATTGATAATATATTGGGCAGTATTATTTCTAAAACTAAATTTGCTTTATTTTTGGATTACATATTTTTAAAACTACTATTCACTATTACTAAATACAAAACTACTAATAAAAGGCAACTGTCGCATATATTTTTATTTGTAATCTCAAAGGTGCTTATTATAATGCTATGGTAACAAACGTGCTTACAGTGCACCTTATTTAAAAAGTTTATTGCAGCCCTAAATCGTCCGCAATCAATTTACACGCCAAGAAGCCAAAGTTTTGTCATTGCATTGATACCCCAAAGGCCTAAGAAGGATTTACTCAGAGGCTGTTATCACTACGACACTTCTAAATCCTTTCAACTAAAATACAACAGCTAGTTTTATTTAGTATTTTTGTCTTATTCTTGTAAATTATCAAATTTTGATGTATATAAAAGTACCAAATTAAAAGTAACATACGAGTAAATACACTTAATATCTTTCAGCTTTAATAATTAGAAATGACTCCAGGAAATCCGCACCACTCGTCATAAAATCATTGTCAGATGATGCACTTAGAGAAGTGAAAAAAATTATCAGAATGGACGAAATCAATGGAAATTTACGACGAAATATAGGTAAGTAATTTATAATTTTTACCAATGTACCTAAATTATGAAAAATAGTAGTATTAAAAGTCACTTTGACCAAAAAAACAGCAAGAAACCTATCAGAACTTTTATTGACCTATGAAAAAAATTTTTCTTTTCTGGGACATTCATAATAAAAACGTACAACACCACAGTTCATTCTTTGCGTATACAAAATAAGGTATATATAACACTTACTTCTTTAAAACTACTTTTACATACTTACGTTTTCATTAATAAAAAATTAAAGTGAAAAGTCAAAGTTAATATATTTTTATATTTGAAATTTTGCTAGATAGTTTCTTTTGGTTTTAACTTGTAAATAAACTATGACTTCTGCGAAAAGAGTACTAACTTTGTCAATCGTGTTTTTCATAGCAAAATTCTACCACTAGACATTATGCTATAGAGCTAATTAAAATAAGTTGGCTGTTACAAAATTATTGAGATCTTTAATATTTTTATTACCCGACTACCAAGGAAGAGTTATGTTTTCCGCACGTATCTTATGTATGTTTGTAATTTCTTTATTACTCGTATCTTCCAAACGACTGGATGGATTTCGACAATTAAGGTATCGTTTTATTCTTCTTAAAAACCCAAGTGCCCTTAGGTAGTTTTTTGAGGAAAATAAACAAAATGGCGGAATTTTAAAACGCTACTAAACTTAATGCGGGAATTTTACTTAGGTTTTCAGGTCATAATATAGTCTGTTTATAGTTTCTTTTAGTCTGTGTATAGTTTATTATAGTTAGTCTGTGTATAGTTTATTTTAATTTTGTTTTCTAATCTCAATATTATTTCAATCTATTCAAAGCATAACTTTTAAATTATCTTTATGGCAGTCGGGTTTTTGATTTTTTTAATTGTTTAAGAGTATTGTGCTGCAGAACATAATTAGCTTGCTAGTTAAGATGTATTTACGAGTAAATATATGGGATGCAAAACAAGTAAAACATCTAAATCAACAAGCCTCAACTTTTCCTCATTGAAAAGTATATTGGTTTCTACATGCTGCTGCCACTAGTAGACACAGGTTTTTACTGCTTACGACTTACAGTAGAAACCTGTGAGCAGCTTGCATATATTTAATTAAGAATTCTGGAAGTCCATCAGTTATGTAACCCTTACATTCCATTCCCCATTTCCCCTTCTCATTATCTTATAATCAGTCTACTTCTGAACATATGCTTCTCTTCTACCATAGTAGGAGTTGGCGGGTATTTATAGTGCCGGAGCTGTTCTGGGTATTTTATATTTTTGTTATAAGTACAAAATGGTTAAGTAGAGTATGGTATACGTTGGATTGTATTTTACTTACTATATTAAAATTCATAGGCGGAATCGATTCCTGAATCCATGAGGAAACTATCACCCTATCTCATCGAGTCAGGTATACGTGTAGTAGTTAAAGATTTTACGTGGTAGAGCCAAGATTCAGCTATA